>CM031240.1:170484573-171684573 GCA_018340775.1 Taxus wallichiana var. yunnanensis
ATCTAATACATTTGTAGTAAGTCTTGCAAGTTCTAAAGGAGAAACACTTGCTATGCAACATGAAAAAGTGTGAATTTTCCAAACAATCACTTGTCTATCTTGGGCATGTGGTTGGAGAAGGAGAGCTATGAGTGGATCCAAAGAAGGTGGAAGCCATCACCAACTGGCCAACACCAATTGGAGCCACAAAGACTAGGAGTTTTGTGGGAGCAGTACAATACATGAGGATGTTCATTTCCGACTTTCTCCGCTATTGCAATATTTCTACACGGTGGCCGCAAAGAGTAAGGGGTTTGACTGGGGTAAGGAACAAGACCAATGTTTTGAGTTATTAAAATACAAAATTAATCATGTTCCAATACTTACTCTTCCTAATTTGCAGCAGCCCTTTGAAGTAGAGACAAATGCCAACGATTATGCTATGGGAGCAATGTTACAACATGGAGGTAAACCGTATGCTATCATTATGAAACTTTCACTTCAACAATTAAAGGATATTCAATATATGATAAAGAAATGTATGCACTAGTTTAGGCAATAAAGAAATGCAAACATTATTTATTGGGGAAGGAACTTATTGTGCACACTGACCACAAACCTCTCCAATATTTGCAAGCATAGTCTAAATTGCAGCAGATAAGGCACTGCAAGTGGATGGGGTTCCTTCAACAATTCCATTTGGTGATCAAATACAAGAAAGGTAACACAAATTTTGTGGTAGACATGTTGTCTAGGCCGCCCACACAAGATAAAATCTCTAGTTTGACCACTATCTCTCATATTGAGCCCTTCATGAAGGAAGCTTATGGAGAGGCATATGCTCAAGAATTTTTTTTGTGGTGACATATCAATAGTTACAGTCAAAAGGGGATGAAAAGACATGTATTGATTGTTATCTCAAAGATGGGCTGCTCTACCGATGGGGGAAGCTTTGTGTGCCAAAAGAAGAAAGACTTTTATTGATGAGGGAAGCACATACCTCGAAAGTAGCAGGACATTTTGGTGTTGGCAAGACCATGGCCCACTTGCAAAGGTATGTATATTGGCCCAATATGCAAGAAGAAGTATCTAAATTCATAAGAGGATGTAAACTTTGTTGTACAAACAAGCCTAAAATTAGGAAGGAAGGTTTGTATATGCCTTTATTGGTCCCTACTCGACCTTGGGAGGATATCTCTATGGATTTTGTAGGAGGACTACCTATGTCTAAACATGGCCATGATTATCTATATGTTGTTGTAGATAGATTTAAAAATGTGTGTTCTTATGGCATGTAAAAAGACAATAAAAGGACATGAGGCAACTGAACTTTTCTTTGCTAATATATGGGTGCATTTTGGTTTGCCAAAGTCTATTGTTTCTGATAGAGATTCTAGGTTCTTGGGGAAGTTTTGGACTACTTTGTGGGACAAGATGGACACCAAGTTACAGAGAAGCACAACCTTCCATCCCCAAATGGATGGGCAAACAAAGGTGGTGAACAAGAATTTGGTACAACTGATTAGAGGGTATAATAACAAATATCCACGGACTTGGGATGAGTCCTTAGCCTACATTCAACATTCCTACAACATGGTGGTACACACATCCACTATGCAGTCACCTTTTGAAACATGTTTGGGGTATTTACCTACTAATCCAATGGACATTGCGGTTGGAAAACATGAAGAAGGAGAGATACATGATTTAGAAGTGACTAGAGTAGTAAAGTTCGTTGAGAGGATCCGAAAAATCCATCTCAAGGTAAAAGAACAATTGGAGAAGTCTCAAGCCAAGTACAAGGCTAGACACGATCAACATTGTAGAGAGAAAAACTTCATGTTGGAGACAAGGTTTGGCTGTACTTGAGCAAGGAAAGACTACAAGGTCAAGCAAGGAAACTCAAGCCACTACGGTATGGACCCTTCACTATATTGGAGCAGTTGGAGAAAATTCTTTCAGACTTGATTTTCCACACTTCATGTGGATGTACTCAGTAGTAAATTGTGATAACTTGCACCTATATGAGCCATCTATGCTTGATGAAGAAGAAGAATGTCAATTGCTACCTTCCATAGAGGATTGCATCTTGGATTCATGAGGTGAGTTGGAGGAGGATGTAGTGCTGCAGTAGAAGGTCAGGGAAACAAGGAGAGGTCCACAGGAGTCTTGGCAGGTTGGACTCAAGGGGAAGACACCAAGGCAGGCCCGATGGTACTCAAAGGAGAAAGTGAGGGAATTATTTCCTCATCTACTCCCCCACTAAGATTTTGTGGGACCAAAAGCCTCCTGAGTAGGGGAGGTGTGATCCATAAGGATCCAAGAAAACACCACTTCATCAAAACAACCAGGATTAGAAGGAAAAATAAGCAAAAGCAGGAGAAAAAGGTTAATTTATAGAATCGTTGCTTTTGTAGAGCGGCGGTTGCGTAACCCTGGAGATACCGATAGTTGTGTAACTTCCACAACATTGTGTAACCGCCCCTCTGCGTTCACCGACGGTCCTGTCACAATATAAAACAAAAAAAAAGATAGCCATGAACAGTCACAAATTTTGAATGTTTGGAATGTGTCTCTTCCTTGTATGACCCTTCTTATTCTCTAGTGCACGGGAGGACATAGGAAGCAAGCTATAAATGCAAGTGGAGCATGTGGAATTGAGCAAGAATTGATGGGAGAAGTGAGCAAGAAACCATTGGTGCTGGAATTGATTTGTAGAAGCAAGGTGTATGAGCAAAAAGCAAGCAAGTAGAGAGGGTGGAAGTAACATTGTTATCTTCCTTCAGCTTCTTGTAATCTACAATCTCTTTAATTGGCCAATATAATATTGGGAAGAAAGAGCAATTGCCCTTCCCAACTGGTTTTCCCTCAATTTGGGGTTTTAGGATAAAAATATTGTGTTATGTGTTGAATTATTCATGTTATTGTTGCAAGTAGTTCTACACACTAAAATTCATTCACCAAATTTCAGTAAATTGTCATTTTCAACTAAATTGGAAGTAGGAATATCAATTGTGTGGTTTTGTAAGTTTCCAAAGTAGAAGTTTATAGATCATCCCTAATATCAAAAAGAAAGCATGCATAGGCTTTAATGAGTTATCATATCAAAAAATAAAAATTATTTGCATTTCTTCAATACATGACAAAATGAAATTATTTGCATATAGCATGAGAGAATGAAATTATTTCATAAAATTTGTTTTTCCAAAAAAATTAGGGCTTACAAAGTATAGTTTAAGAAAGTAGGATTACATTCATGGTTTATGTTTCCACATATTAGATACAATGCATCAAGGTGCATTTCGACATCTATTTGTTTACGTCAAGGATGTTATGTACCTAAGTATTCTAGTAGTATCATTGTCACCATCAGAAAAATACATTTTCATAAATATTTTTGAGGCCTACACAAGGAACTCTAATTAAATCATTTATTCAAATGCTTGATTTTCATGATTTTCAATGTCTTCGTTTCTTAATATTGAAATATACTAAAAATATTATGTTGATTTTTTATAGTTTATTATGTATTTTCTCTTAAAAATTTTAAACATCATGCAAAATCCTAGAGGTTCCAAGTATTCTATTGTGTGCCCCAATTCATTCTCATAATTACCCTAACATCTTACTTTATATCTTTGAAGTATATTTTAAATTTATTTTTCAATGTGAAATAAAGAAACTCATTTTGAGTATATCCTACAATCATGGTAGCTCACTAATTCACATCCCTTTCAAGCATTTTGTCAAAAAATGCCACACATTGAATGCTTTTAAATGTTGGAGACAATGCGTCTCTTTGATATGTTGGATGCCATGTCCCTAAGTAGTCTAGGATAATTTTTTCATTGTCAACAAATTGCGTTTGCTTAACTGCTCTCAAAGCATTCTCATGAAACTCTAGTTGAAGCATTATACCAAATACCTAATTCCCATGTTTTTTGATGCCTTACTTTTTTAATATTGACATATACTAGATATATTATGATGATTTCACATGTTTTGACTTCATATTTTCTTTTTAAAATGTTTTCAACTCTCAAAATAACCCATTGATTTCTTGATATTGACATATGCTAGATATATTATAATGTTTTTTTTTATGATTTTTATTCCAAAATTTCTCTTAAGGAATTCATACAACTCTCAAAACTCTAGAGGTGCAAGTAACACATGCTTCTCTCGGGCCATACTCTTAACCGTCATAGTATCTTTTTTTATTTGAATTAAATTTGCTTAAAATTTTCCAATGCCATTCCAAGAAATCCATTTTTTCATATGTTGTAATCAACTTATGCATTCCATGAGACTACATTTGTTTGAAGCATAATATTAAAAATGATCACGTATACAATACATGTTTCCTCATATTGGATATAATGTGTCTAATTCATCATCATATTTTTGTTTGAAATATTGGATTCCATGTCCCTAAGTAATCTAGGATCGTCCTCATCATCATCAATGAATTTGTGGCATGTTTCCACAAATGTGCACAAAAATAAAGCAACACATCCATACTAAGAATTATTTTCATCTTCTATTTTTTATGTTTTTTATTATTTATTATTTATTTGTATTTTCTCCTTTTTATTTTTATTTCTATAAAATGCCAATCCCAAGGGCATCTATGATAGACATCCAATTTCCCTATGAAGCATTAGGACTCAGGATCTATTCTATCTAACACTACTCTTAGATTGTTTAAAGATCCAACCCAACCAAATTTCTGCTAACATTTGCACCTATACAAGGTTCTAATCTAGGAAACTTATTCTTTCAAATTTACAAGGTTGCACCTAAAATTATTCTATAAAAGGTTCCACTCTAGGAGCCAATTTACTCTATATTTTCTAATTTATTTTAGGGTTTACAATTTATCCTAGGGTCTCAATTTACCGTAGTGTTTCTAATTTACATGAATGTTTCCAATTTATTCCATGGTTTCCAATTTATTTTATGGTTTTTAATTTATCTGATGGTATATAATTTATTCTAAGGTTTCTAATTTACCTTAGGGTTTCCACTTTATTTTCTAGCTTCTAATTTATTCTAGGGTTTCCAATTTACTCTAGTGTTTTCAAGTTACCATATGGTTTCTAATTTATTTCATGTTTCTTCTTCTTTTACTTGCATTGGTCTCATATATGACAATGGAGGTCCCATTTGCCTCTTAAACTCTATTGGTAGACATTTTTTTGTTTTATCCCCCTTCATATTCCTTTCTTCTTCCTTTTTTACTGTCCAAGTCTCCTCCTCCTTTCCCTTTCCCCACCCCTTCCCCCTCACTTTCACTGTCTCTATTTTTATTTATCTATAGTTGTTGAAATAGAAAAGTAAAGCGAGAGGGCTTTCGTGCCCTTCTACTTTATTTTTTTTATTTTAGAGGTTGGCATGGTGCAAAAGTGATGCAAATTGTGTTACATTAGCACCACCATTTCTATATTTTAGTATTAAATTTTATATAAATATAAATTAATATTAATTTCATATAAATCTATATTAATTTTAATTATATCTATTTATATTTAATAAAAAATTACTATAGTTTTTCAACAAAATTACAAGATGTTGACACTTACTAGCTCATCGGCTATTTGTGCCTAAATGACATCTACCACTTAATCAAAATCCTAAACACAAAGCTTGTTCGACATGCCACATCTTATCTCTCGCCAATTTCTCGTAAAGCAATAGTCATTATCAATCACAATAATAATGTAAATAATATTTGACTTTCCACATGGTACTATTTATAGTAGTGGGCCCTTTGGGCCTATAATCACATATCCTAACCTACTTTTATTATTTACTTCATGCGTCACACTTCTGCAAGCCATATCTTGGTCTCAATTTCTCCAATTTTTGCACTGTCTCCGACATCAAGATTTTTATTCGCTCTATTTCTGTACTAAACCGTGATGACTCTTACTTATATTCTATTCGGGTCCCATGACCCTCATTTATACAAGTCTATTTACACATGCTAAGCAAATGTACTCCCTACAATACTTTTTCTAAGACAACATTCATGAACCAATTCAATACACATCTATTCTATCAAGACTTGATCTTATTTGATCACTTTCTACACACTTTATATTATCTTGGCAAGCATGTTTCCCGATTAATAAAATTCTACAAATTCAACTCCTTTATTAGGAGGCGATTTCTATTATACACACACTACAAAATATATACTACTATATCCAACACTCTTTCAATGTAAATCTACACTTGACACTTTATATTGATATACTCACTATGTCTAGTCACTACTATCTATGGCACATCCTCCAAAATTGTGCACACACTCTTATTCACATCTCTCTATCTCTACACTACTCCGGTTACTTAATCACCAATCCTTTATTCTCAATTAATGTCTCCAGCCAATACGACCCATATCTTGGCCTTAGTTATTCGTTTTACATGCCATTTGTGGCATCATGATCGTGACTTCTTCCTCTATCATATCAACACATGCCTACTATATATGGCACATTTTACTAAATTATACGCAAGCATTCACTCACACCCATGCCTCATTCTATATTACAATTATATCACACCACGGTTCTCACTATAACTCTGTCTACAATCTTGAAATTCCTATTCTTGGAATACCATGTTGTCATCTATCACTATACAATCTATGTAATATCCCTATCTCTATCTTTCACCTAAAGCGATAGTGTTTCACACTCTCCCTTTCACCGAAAGGGGAGCAACCATATAGGGATGACTATGCAAGGTCACCGCCTCCTTTATTACTATTCAGAAATCAATAAGAAAGTTTTAAATCACGCAAACCAAACAAGTTGGCTATGTAAGGCCACTCTCTTCCATATAATACAATACAATTCCAACACTCAAATGATCACTCTTAATTACGAAAATGCACCAGACATTGAATACACATAGTCACGAACACGAAACACTACTATATTTATTATAGATGTAGGGGAAAAATAAGATATTCGAATATACCAAACCATCAACACTACAATTACTAACAATACACTCGTATAATTACAGAGTGGAGCAATGAGACATTATTTCCCTTACAAATTATAGGGGTTTTCTAGATCTCTAAGACCTAGATTCTTCTATAGCGGTGTGGTCTTGAATGTGTGAAGCATTATTGGAGGCAACTAGAAAGATATGTGACACTCTTCCGTTGGTGACCGAGACACCCATTTCCCACTTAGCTCTAAAAATTACTTGTTGCGGATTAGACCACCTCCAACTCTCTGAGTACGCCAAATGTAATCTCCAAATACTTATTTTTCGCCTATAACATCTCTCGACTCCTATGATACGATTCTCCCTTATACCTACATGGTTCAACCGATGATTCACGTTGTTCACCATATAATTACTATTCTCAATGCGCCTACAATTGTTCTTGCTTCAATATTTACCTACATGTATGATATTATTCTTCTTTAAACTAGTAAATTTCATTCGTTAACATAAAGTGGGGGAAAATGTAGACACCAAAATTTGCACAAAATCATTATTACATTATATTTTTATTATACTTATATGTATGTGAGTTATGAACAATGAAACTAGGTCTTAGTGGCACGTGTCTTGTGTTTCTTTGTTCTTTATTGCTTGATTTGATCCTATGTCTTGTTGTTTTACCTGTTTGATTTGATTTCAAGCCATTTTACAAAGATCTATGGTAGTATCCATTTAATCTTATTTTTATTTGAACTTGGCCCAAGACCGTAAAATATGGTCTAGACCATACTACGATCTTGACCCTTCTATATGGTCTTGGCCCCATTTGATTTTTGGTTGTTTTTTTATGGGCCCATTTGTTACACTTTTTAATTTTGGATTATATGTTTTGGGTCGAGTCTTTCCGCCATTAAGGTCTAAATTTTAAACTAAGAACTCATACATATAAAAGTTCATTATAGGCATTTATCACCTAACTAGACACTTATCTATCTACCACCTTATGAACTGAAGAAATAAGAGATACATATGCATACCTTGCATAAACAATATATGAGGGTATAAATATGAATTTGACATATGCACACAAGGGTTTCTTATTTGATGAGTTTTCTGCTCTTGTACCAAGTTAACGAAATGGTATGCAAGAAAACAAGAAAATCCAAATATGGGAGGGTTTAAGGCTACCTCTAATGTGTGATGTTGAGGGATGATGAGATATGGGTACACAAATCCTTTCCGCAATGAATTCAGAGACCGCACAACACAAATGACAACTAGACAATAAAAATTTTAGTAGATTATATTGTAGGTTGCCTAAAAAAGTCAGTCCCAAGAAGTGGTAAACTTCCTAGGAAGGATATCAACGCACGTGTTTACAAGATTTATTGAAAATATTGGATAGATAACATGCAAAAAATAAACAAAATAGAGATATTCAAATATACGATAGACAAAAGATCAAATAATGTAGATAATGATAAACTAAGGATGCAAAATAAACATGGTTGAAAATGACCGAGACATTCGATGACGACTAAGACAGAGAAGATCAAAAGATGTGAAAACAAAAAATCTGGAACGTATTCTTGGATGTTGAAGATGTCTGGCTCAGGCACAAAGGTACATGAAATAGAAAAGATGTAGATTGTAGGAAGATAGATGAAAGTATAATCGATGCAGATTGGATCGATGACGACTTGAAGATAATCGAATGAAAATGGGAAAATAAAGTAAGATCCTAGGGTGTCAGGAAAGAAGAATAGAGAGATGGATAGATCTGGAAGTTGCAAAGATTGGCAAACTGGTGACGGGAGGGATAGAATGTAGGAAAGATGATTGATGTAGATTGGGTTGACGATGACTAGGGATCAATCGGACGGTGACCGAGGATGAATTAGGGTTTATTGAGGGATGATAGATGGAAAAGGACTATGAGAAAGAAACAAGGGTGGTTGATGTGATGACAAATCTCCAAGATGATGGATGTGCCTGCAAAGATGATGAAAAAAACTAGGTCTCCAAACAAACTCCAATCTTCAGATCTCCAAAAATGATAAGCAAGGGCTCCAATATGGCTTCAAGATGCTTATGACAACTCACAAGAAGAAAATAAATCTACAAAATCTCACTAGAAGTCGAATCTCCAAAGTTTTATTCTCTTTGAGGAGGGGGTGATAATATATTTATAGGGTCGACGATGCTCCTCTAGGGTCACCTTCGACTTTGGGGAACCATTAATTTAGGTGATGAAGATGATGCAAAACTCAAGACAAGAGGCCCTATTAAGGTTAGATTAGGGTTGCATAGGGATAAGAAAGGGTGGTTGGATGGGTGAAAACATTAAATGAGGGTTGGTGATAAGTCTAGGGAAGATAAATGAGAGGTTTAGGGATGTGACTAAGGAAATAAGAATATTTTTAGGGATGATTAACTGTGATTAGGGGTGAATAGTGAGAGATAAAAAATGATGGGATTAAGATAGGAAAATAGGAAATTAGGGGAAATGAGTCCGATTTAGGAGGGGAAAGGGATTTCGAATAGGATATGGGTGTGAGTATGCAAATGAAGAAGAAGGGGTGAGAAAACGTGGTATGGGGGACAAGTGAACCAAATTTTGGTGTCTACATTTTCCCCTTTTTATCAAGTGGTTTGTGTTAAGCAAGCCGTGAGAAAAAAACTAGAAGTGATAGAAGATGGTTGAGGTGCTCCCCCTCAAACTAGGGATCAATGACACGAAGAAGAATCAATTACTAGGTTGATAGAGATAGATGGAGAAAGGGAGGAAAGAGTAGAACAAATGAGAAAATATGCCCTAAGTGGAGAGTGATATGACCATTTTAATAAGGATATGATAAAAAAAAAATAAATATGGTGGTAATCTTGGAAACACATCGGTAGGGAATATAACATGGCCTCAATGGAGGCAACGGTAATGTCCTATGAATTGTGAGTCGGAAAAGATTATTGTAGTATGGAGGGAATCCACTTGGATGGATGTGCAAGGTGAGACCAATGTGTCAAAGGAAGACATCAAAATTATGCACAAAAATGCGAGGATGGTCAAGACAATGATAAAAAAGAATGACGAGAAACAAAGCGGGGAAAAAGATGTTAGGAATAACTATTTGTTAGTGCTCACATTATTGTATGGGTTAGATAAAAATTAGAGTGAGATATTAATATTATGATATTAATATCATATTTGTAGGTATATGAGTTGATCTCACCATTATAATAAGGATATGAGTTGATAAAGATATATGGGATAGGTGAGAGATTCTAGTAGTGGTTGAGAGATATAGGGGATTGATGATTGATATTGACTCCTTGTATAAAGGAGATGATCCTTTTATATAATGTAATCTGTCAAGAATAAAATGATCCCGTATGAATTAAATTATGTGATTTTTATGTGTTCCATTTGTTTGCAATATGGGTGAAATATAATAAAAGATTATGCGTTTTCCTGCAAGTATGAGGAAGCGAGCAATTATGTATCTTGGTGGGACGGAGATAAAAAAAAATTGCCACAAAGGTGGGCTTAAGATGAGATATGGTGCCCTAAGAGAGACACGAAGATGGCCACGTAATAGACTTCTAGATTTGATAAAAGATGTGCGACAAGATAAGATGATAAAAAAGTATAATGAGCTATGTAATGCAAGTAATGGTGTGTTATGCGTGACACACAAGGTGGAAGTGGAAGAAAATATAATTTTTATAAAGAGATTGGATGAAATAGAATGAAGGATGAAAAAATAGTGTTGGGTCGATGGCGACTAGAATGGGTTGATGACGATTGGGCTTAGGTTGACGACGACTGGGCTTAGGTCTACGATGATCGGGAAGATCGATGACGACCGGGTCAACGCGCTTATAAAAGTGACGAAGATGGCCGACAAGGCTCATTTGAACGACACAATTTGGATGATTGAGAGCTCGAGTGATATAAAATCTTGAGATTTGAGAAAAAATGGAAGCCATGGGGTGGAAGGAAGCACCAAAGGTCTCGAAGAGCGGTAAGTGTTGAAACCCTATCCATGTTTTGATTGTTCTTATTTTTTTTGGATTTGACTGGCGCCAAGGTCAAGTGGTGGTGACTAAGGTCGGTCACCGTCGATCAAGGGAAAATCGACGTCGACCTCAGTAGGGTTGGCGTCGATTGGGTAGATTGTAGAAGTTATTGATTATGTTGGATGAAAAATGATGATTTTGGACTAATGGAGGCTTGTTGGTTGATTTTGTTGGCCAGAGACTCTTGATTTTATTGGATTTTCATTATGGGTGAATGATTTGGTGAATGTAGTTTTAGGTTTATTAGAGCGAAGCTTGACATGGCCTTGCTCAAGGGCATGTAACTATAACTTATGAGCCATGGTAAAAGCTTCCTCAAAGGTTTGGAAGGACTGAATTTGGAGGGTGGATGAGATATGTTTGACACATGATCTAGAGAAGAGTTCAATGAGTTTAGTTTGAGTCAATGAGAAAGATAATTGGTTAATAATGTCGCACCACCCGGATGCAAAATCAACAATGGATTCATCCTCAAACTGTTTAATGACATAGATATCAATGACGGTTATATTTTTTTCTATTTTGATGGAGAAGTGCTCTAAGAAAATCTATGCAAGTTGAGTGAAGGAAAAGAAGGAGTGTTGAGGGTTGACATTGAACCAGTCTAGAGCGAGGTCGGCCAATGGCATGGGAAAGGTGCGAAGCATATGATCTTGATCATGAGCAATGAGATAACATGAGTTCCTAAAGGCACATATATTTTGTTTGGGATGTTCCTTACTATTGAAATTAGAAAATTTAGGAGCTCTCAATGTGGAGGATATGGTTTTACTTGCACAGATGGATTGATAGGTTCATTACAAATTTTCTCATAGGTGAATGTACTTTTGGGGCCTAAGGTAGCGGCCTCTAGGTTGGCCATCCTACTCAACAAGGCTTGCATGGGATCATTTGATGTATGAGGATGAGGAGCTAATTGATGTGGTTGTGGATTGTAAGAGGTAGATGGATTGGGTTGTGGGTAAGATTGATATTGTTGGGTGTAATTAGGAGTTTGTGGGGGTGGTTGATAAGGAGGAACATAATTGAAAGTTTGTGATTGAATGGGTTGTGAAGTAGGATGTTGTGAAGGGATGTAATTGGATGGGTAAGATTGAGAATGTTTTTGTTGAGTGATAGGAGGATTGTATTGGTTTTGGGTTGGATGAGCTTGGGTATGTGTATGAGGTGGTTGGGATGTTTGAAGGGGTTGATTGGGAAACATATGTTGAAAGATGCTTCGGAGTGGAGGTTGATTAGTTTGAGTCAACTCCGAAGGGATAGGTTGTGATATAACAACATTGGTATGGAATTGAGATGTGAAGAGGGGCACCAATATTTGAACATGTTGCTCGAGTGGTGGAGGAGGTATGTTGGAATCTTAAAGAGTTTGGGTGGGAGCGTTGATGATAACGGTAGATGAGGAAGGAATAGGAATGGAGGATGTGGCAGTGGTATTGATACATGGTAGATTAGGTGGGATAGGCACCACCAATTGTGTGGATTGATGGGTTTGGGGAACCATGGTAGAAGACTCATGAGGGACATGTTCATTTTGGCTAACGCTAACTCATTCATGGCCCTAGGGAAAAAGACAACAAGTTGGGAGGTGAGGACTTCGGTGGATTCATGCTACGAGTGATAACTATAAATCTATTGAAGAGGGGGTCCATCAATAGGGATGTTGGTGGATTTGTGGATTAGATAGTCATGGAGAGCGATCAGGTTAGTGTTAGTGAAAAATCACAGAACCCCCAAATGAGTCATCAGATCTTCTTTTCTAAGGCAAATTCATTTGGTGTGATTCGCATAACATTGAGTTTTCCCAAAGTGTGGGACTTTGCAGATGGGAAACACTCTCCATATTAAAGGTTTGTTCTTATTCCTCTGTTTAGGTGCATGCATGAAAAATTACAGAGGGCCTATTCCTAAACCTAATCTAAGTTTTACCAAGGAGACATGGATAAAAGGAATGCAGAAATCAAACTAAGCTATAAGGTGATGCACCAAAGGAATGATGAACATTTGTTTTGCTGATAGACACAAACCAACAAAATGCATACAATAACCAAGCATAGATAACCAGATCTATAATGAAAGACTAGATGAAAGAAAAAGAGACAAGAAAGGATCTAAAATCGATCACAAATGTGTTTTATTGCTCTACAGATTGATACAATGCATTACAAATGGCCAGAAGGTAGGAAACGTATTACAATTATGAAGGGAGGTCTGAAACTCCACGAGTTCCTTTGCAAAAGAAAAGGGGAGCCTGTAAAACAAAAGAATGTCTAACCCTTTACAATGAGTCTCGACTCGTATTTATAGATTCAATCAGAGAGAAGAAAGAAGAGAGAGAAGTGGGAAAAGAAAGTGAAGCTCAACCACTACTATTAATGCCTCCTACAAAATTTGCCCCCAAATCTACCTTGATTGTATCAATCTCTAGTTCAGTGCCTCGAAGAAGGAGGAAACGACAGAGCAGATCAGATCGAATCTGATCTGGTTGTTGAGGTAAATAGATCCTACATTGATGGCCCTGAAGACGTTTTCTCCATTTTATCCTACCTAACCTCCCCAAACTTAAAGTTTCAGATCTCCATGGCGTGGGAAAGGCCGAGATCTTTCCAATGGTGTCAAATTTGCAATATTTTGAGCCTTGAGTCGAAAGATATGCCCCTTTGAAGTTTGCATCGGGTCCGTACAAAGAAGCAGGGAAAACCAGTTTGAAAAAATGGGCCCCTTCTTTAATATGGGACACGTGGTTGGTTGGTGCATATCTGAGGGTGGCCTCTATATTCTATTCTTGGAATGGCGCGGGGCTGACACGTGGCTTCTTCCATCGGCCTGCTCAATTTCTTTGCTTCTGGCTAAGTCTTTTGCTTGGCGAGGTCATATTTCTTTGACCAGGGACACGTGATGGTTTGGCGCTTGTTTGAGAACCCTCTCTCTATTTGATCCTTGAATTAGTCGTTTGGACACTTGGTGCTCTCCACCGATCTGCCACCATGCGTTGACTATTCAACCCGACTCTGTCCCCTTTTTTGAGACTGGATGTGTGGAGGCTCTGCGCTTGCTGAAACTCCCGATCAACATTTTTCCCTTGGAGGAGCGTCGAGTTGACACTTGGAAGCCTCCGTAGGTCTTTGGAATTTTCAATGACCTCTCCCTTCCTTTTCGAGCTGGGGCTATGTGGTGAACTGGCGCTCGTTTGAGTCTGCTATTGGGTTTACCCTTGGAGATGCGCCGCTTGGACACGTGGCATCCCCGCCAACACTTCTATACTTAGCCCTTTTTGAGGCCCACTTTGCCCACCTTTTGACCTTGGTTGACTATTTGCTATGTGGAGGGCTGATGTGAGTTTGAGTCTCTCGCCTTGGGCTCCCATTTTGGATTTGTGCCAAGCCGACACCTGGCACCTTCCTGTCTAGCCAAAGACTTTTCAACGACCGCACAAATTTTGGGGTTCTAGACGCATGGAGGCGTGATGCTCATTTGAGATTCCTTTCTTGGACTCACCCTTGGAGAAGCGCTTGGACACGTGGCTCTTTCTATAACATCCTCCATACTTAGCCAATTTTTGGACTTGTTCTAAACTGTTTTGAACCCGAGGACGTATTTCGTCGTTTCTCAATTTATCTTTTTCCGTTTCTTACTTTTTTTCGCCTTATTTTCTTGCCCATGGCCTCTTCGTGACACTGCTTCTTCTCCTTTCTCCTTACTACTCTATTTTCGAGCCTACCTAAAACCTGTAGAATGGATTTAAGGCCCGGATCTGCTCCACAGATTTGTCTTCTGGATTCCTCCCACACAGGGTTGTTTGACCTTCGCGGGCCCTGCTACTTCCATTATAGAGTCCCTCTACAATCTATTTGCAGGATATGAATGTGATTTCTTAGGCCCTTCCCCAACGGGGTCATTCTGATCCAATATTTTGCCCTGGGGGTAAAATATGGATAACAATTAGTATCAAGGAGTTCCTGTAACTCCAAGCATTCGCGAGGGATAATAGAAGGTTCAAATACTCCTAAGGAAGTAGTAGAAGGGTGTTTGGTTGGTCTAGAGGGGGTGGAGTGATGGTAGACAAAAGAATTGGTCTCAAGATGGAGATTGTTTTGAGCCACATGAGACCCATGAGGAGGAACCGTAGAAATAATGGGTTTGGAGACCAAGGATGAGGTGATTAAAGGTATAGATGAAACAATAACGAGTGTGGATTTTTTTTGTGAGGATTGTTTGAGGTGGGGATATTGTTAGAAGAGGTTGATTGTTCCATTTTTTTAGCTTGGGAATGAGTAACAATGGGCATGAAATAAACAAGTAAAATCCTATGCAAACTATTAATGCAAAAAATAAGTCAAGCAACAAAAATTTGTTTATCTTGTTTATTTATAGAAGTGTGAAGAAGGAAAGAGGATCAAAGGGAACCTAAATAAATGTCCATTCTATGGATGGTTTCAAGTATGTTAAGGATGGAGTCCTCGATATACCTAAAGGTACGTGAGGCTCAAGAATACGTGATGACTATTGATACGTGGCTTGGTATTGGGATCTAACCCTGCGCTTCACGCACCGCAGTTGATAAGGGTGTCAGGTGTTTAGCCAATATACCAATAGTCAAAAAAATTATTACACGACTAGAACACCATGGCGGATTCCTTATTGGGTGATGAAATCCCAATATCTCCACCTGGTAGGAAATGTTTAGATGTGTAGATTGGTGCATGTGGTTTGGTTGTGTGTGAAGGAGATGTGAATGTAAGATATTTACTGCCTACTTAAGCTATGTGATCAAGCAAGCATGCAAAGTGTTCATTTTAGATCCAAAGCAATATGTGATGTTTGATGAGGACAAAAAAGTAAAGGAAGATAATGATGATGCAAGAACGGAGAAAATAAAAATAAAAGAGGAATACTTGGATAATGATTTTCCTTTTTCTAAATTATATATGTGTTGTTGAGAAAGCGAGAAAAATCCCAAGCACACAAGTGAGGAACTCCAACATGTAGAGTTAGTGGAAAGAGGAAAATATGATTATTGAATAAAATTTGAAAATTAAAAAGGAACTTACCAAAGGGGGCGGAGTTGGTCCCACCGGGTGTGCCATCATGTTTGATGATTTTTCCACTCTTGTTCCAAGTTAATGAAATGGTATGCAAGAAAACAAGAAACTCCAAATATGGGAGGGTTTAAGGATACCTCCAATGTGTGATGGTTAGGGATGATGAGATACGGGTGCACAAATCCTTTCTGCAGTGAATTTGGAGACTTGCACAACAAAAAGGACAACTAGATAAGAAAAATATTAGTAGATTATATGGTGGGATGCCTGAAAAACTCAATCCCGAGAAGTGGTAAACTTCCTAGGAAGGATGTCAACCCACGTGTTTACAAAATTGATTGAAAATATGGGATCAATAACATGTAGAAAATAAACAGAATCAGAGATATTCATATATATGATAACAAAAAGATCAGATAATAAAGATAATGATAAATTAAGGATGCAAACTAGGCAGGGTTGACGGTGACCCAAGATAGTCGACAACGACTGAGATAAAGAAGATCAAAAGATGTGAAAATAACAGATCTGGAACAAATTATTGGATGGTGAAGATGTTTTGGCACAAGCATAAAGGCACATGAAACAAAAAGATGCATATTGCAGATCGATAGATGAAAGTATAGTCAATGTAGAACGGATCAATGACGACAAGAAGACAATCGACAATGACTGGGAATAGGAAAGTAAGATCTGAAGTGTCAAGCAGGAAGAACAAAGAAATGGATAGATCTCGGAGGTTGTAAAGATTGGGAAACCGGTGAAAGGAGGGATAAAATGTTGGAAAGATGATTGATGTAGATCGGGTTGATGATGACCAGGGATGAATCGATAGAGACCAAGGATGAATTAGGGTTTTATGAGGTTTGATAGATGGAAAAGGACTATGAGAAAGAAACAAGGGTGGTTAATGTGATGACATATCTCGAAGATAATGGAGGGCCTTCAAAATTGATGAAGAGATGGTGAAACAAGCTAGGTCTCCAAACAAAATCCAAGCTTTAGATCTCCAAAAATGATAACCAAGGGCTCCAAGATGGCTTCAAGATGTTGATGGTAGCTCACAAGAAGAAAAGAAATCTACAAAAGCTCGTTAGAAGTCAAATCTCCAAAGTTTCATCCTCTTTGAGGAGGGGCTGATGATATATATATATATATATATATATATATATATATATATATATATATATATATATATATATATATATATATATATATATATATATATATATATATAGGGTCGACGAAACTCCCCTAGGGTCACCGTCGATTTAGGTGATTAGGATGATGCACAACTTGAGACAAGAGGCCCTATGAAGATTAGATTAGGGTTACATAGGGATAAGAAAGGGTGGTTAGATGGTTGAAAACATTCAATGAGGGAAGGTGATAAGTCTAGGGAAGATAAATGAGAGGTTTAGGGATGTGATTAAGGTGATAAACATGTTTTTAGGGATGATTAAATGTGATTAGGGGTGAATAATAAGAAATAAAATAATGATGGGATTAAGATAGGAAATAGGAAATTAGGGAAATAAATCTGATTTAGGAGGGGAAAGGGATTTGAATAGGATATGGGTGTAAGTATGCATGATGCCGACGAAGGGGCGAGAAAATGTGGTATGGGGGACAAGTGAACCAAATTTTGGTGTCTACATTTCTATTGTGATTAAGTAGCATAACCTCTTGTTGGCTAGATTTTCTACATAACACAAAACCTAGGCAATCATGAGATAAATCTCCCTCATTTTACCGGTGAGGCTCCTATGTGATTTTTCAATTAAAGTATGCTAATATCTAAATGGGGTTTTACTTTAACATCTAGCATGGACCATAAGCGAAACAGGCAAAGAAGTACAATTGTTTTAAAGAAAGGAAAAGTTATAGAAGAAGGTAATTACATAAACACATAGAAGAAATGGAGAAGATGTGCATCCCAATCGGTGAGATGGTAGAGCTAATTGCATGCACATAGAAGAATCTAATAGATATAAACATAGAATTCTAAAACAAAGGTAGCTCTAGATCCAAATCTAAAAATAACACAAAGTTTATTAAGATATCTAGGATTAAAAGCAAGAAACACAGACACCGTGACACAAAGTTCTCCGGAAACCTGCTTCTTTGTATTCCTTTGCCAAGTGGCTCTTAGGGCTTCAAGACAAAGTCTAGAACACAAGATTGTTGCTTTACAAATTCTGATCCTTAACCTAAAGGTTCTTCCTCTAGTTATAGAATCTAGAGGGGAAATTACAAGTTGGAAGCTTTTAGTTGAACTGACACATGTGGAAGTCGGAGGAAAGAAACAAGGCAATCTCCATCTTGAATTCCTTTTGCATGACATGTATGATTTGTAAACTGAAAATAGAACCTTCTATTTTGCACGTCCACCACCTATCTCCAAGTAGTTGACTTCTTCAAGTAATGGCTTTTAAACCAATCACTTAAGTTGTATAATTTAATTGATCGCTCAATTACTTTGTCGGAGGAAAGAAGAAGGAAGAGGAAAGCTGCAGTCTTGTCCTTTTTCATGTTTGCATGCAGTTGATTCTTTTGCCTTTGATTCTCACCAAACTGGATCTGGGAGTAGCTGGATCTAGAAACAAGCTGGAATTGGAAACAACTGGATCTGGAAACAACAAGCTGGATCTGGAAGCGAGCTGGATCTGGAAACAACAAGTTGGAATTGGAAACAGCTAGATTTTGCCTTCACCTTGTCTTCTCTTTTATCCTTGAAGCTTTTGTAGTTCTTCTCCAGTACATGCATCAATGCAATGTTTGTCGTAGATAACTCATCATCCTTATTTTTAATTGCATATGAGCAATTAAAAATTCTGGAAAGCACTCCGGATGAATGAAAATTCAATGAAGGCTTCAACTGGAAGATGGGAGCATTTGCACAAGATCTTGGAAGGAATTTTCCACGATCTTGACTTCTTCACGGGCTGCATTTGAAACAAGAGGATGAAGCCTTTGTGCTGGAAGCTTTTACAACTATGAGATCTAGATCTGGATCTGCATATGGATTTGCATCTGCATCTACATCTGGATATGGATCTGCACCTGCATAACAAACTCCGACAACTAGAAGTTGTGGATGGAAAAGCTGCAACTTGAATAATTCCACTACTTTTAATCTGCATGCATGAGTGAAGTTTTTCCTGCACGCATGAGCGAAGTCTTTCCTGCTCTGGATCTGTCTATCAATTCAACAAGAGGTTCCGAGCCTAGATCCATGTCTCCAATATCTGTAAATTTAGATGTGATGCATGACTCTCGTTGTGCTTTCTTTTTCATCTTTCTTCGCCATAGCTTTGTCTATCTTTGTCTGAACAATTCTTTTTCTTCTTATTTGACTGGAATTCTTCAAAACTAGTGCAGATCTGGATAATCCTTCAGATTCGGAGGAAATATTCAATGTATTGGACATTGATATAAGTTCATTTTCTTTATAAAAGCACTTGTATCTAACTCCTGCAATTAATTCAGACAAAGATGGCAACCGGAGCATGCACAATGAATTTTAATCACAAAAATCTGCATAATTCAAGCCTGCTGCCCCAAAATTTGACGTTTTATTTGCATGCAAAGCAAGCATGAATTTTACCAACATCACCTGAGCACCTGTATCACTTCTACAAACAATTATGCAGACACAAATCAACCTTCTTCAAAGCATGCGCCAAAACTAGAAGCTTTTAGCATCAAATCCACCTTCCTCTGAGCAAAATCCTTCTCCAAATGGGGCGCACTTTTCCTCTGGGCTGCACTTCTTCACCTGTGAATTAATTAATTCATCCTTATGGCAGCCCATGCTTATATAGCCCTCATAATTATTTAATTAATAATTGCCCCTTCTATTCCTGGCAATTAATTAATTAAAAATCATGCTTTTCTCTTTAACTGATGTGTTAAAATAGCATGTTTAAGGACAACCATCCAATAAATTAAATTTAATCAATTTAATCATCCACCCTTCACTCCACTTAAGCTTCACAGTGTGCTTTAACCTTAGCCACTGAAAATAGGAATTAATTTAATCATTTAATACTTTAAAAAGTATTATTTCTCTCCCAAATGGGGCTGCATTAAATAAATTAAATTTATTTAATTTTGGAATTCTATTTTTAAATTCCTTTTGTCCACTTCCCTTTGTTGACTTTTCCACAAGCCTGGGCGCCAAAATTGGGTGAATAAATATTAACAAATATTTATTTAATGCATTATTATTCACCCAAGGTGGGTCACACTTTTTGGAATAAGGAATTTCTATTTTTAAAAGTCACATGACAATGGGATTATTTACCCTGCAAGGCAGCCCTGAAAATCCCATGATTCACTTAAGTTGTTTGACTTTCATAATGGGATTATTTACCTGCCAAAGGGGCAATAAAATCCCATGATTCACTTAAGTTGTTTTTCTTTTATTCCATAATGGGAATTTTTACCCTGCAAGGCAGGTAAAAAATTCCCACCTACCTACTGCCTCTAATTTTCCCATTGTGACTTAAGTGGCGTTGCTTCCATGGGAAAAAGTACCTTGCTAGGTAGGTACAAAATTCCCACTTACCTGCTGCTTCCAAAAATCCCATGATCTACTTCAAACCTTTATTTTCCAAAAATGTGGCCAACCCAGAAGAGGCTTTTTGGTACATGACTTCGTCTTTTCCCAGTGAACCAAACCTCCGATGGCGAATTCCTTCTGGCATAATGTGCGTATGTGATCTCCGAATACTCCAGGCCAAGAATTGGGCTAACTCGGAAAAGGAATTGATCTAGAGAAATTTCACAGAAAACAAAACGGAAAACACAAAAACACGAAAAATTGCCAAAAGTCACAAATAAAGCCCAAAACTTATTCTTAGTTAAAACCCTTCTGGTATATAGGAATAATGATATGTTCGATCACAACAGGGTTAAATCGGAGCGCAAATTGCCTCAAACGGGGCTCAAAATAATTAAATACAAATTTCCCATAAACAAATCCGATGGCAGAATATAACAATTTTGGGCATCTGGGTATTTGGCAAAAATGGCTAATATGGCTCTTTGGGAATATCTTGATGTAATACAAGAACTTTCTGGCAATAAAAACACAAAACGACCCATTATTTTAAAAGTACGATTTTTTTTGGATAGGGTAGTCACAGATTTCAAGATGAAATCTGGGGACACCACCTCTTATCAATGTTGAGGCACAAGAACCAACCTAGATTAAGGTATAGTTGCATGCACCTTTTCATAGAGCACTATGAGAACTACATTGAGTGTGAAATGTAGTGTAGCTCTCAGTGACTCAAAAATGGGGTGACCACCGAGGTCAAACCGACTCAAGCATTTGTGTATTTTATTTTTAGATCTAAAAATTTCTTGAGTGTGTTTTAATGTTGGTTATAAATGAATATTTCCTAAGTAGTCATTTTAGTTTTTCATGTCACTCATAAGCATTAAATTTTTAATTTGATTTCCGAGAAAAACTTCCTCGATGTTGGGTTTCATGCACTCATCACTCTAGTTTCTCCTTCTACACACTGGGGACTGATCACCCCAATCCTTTGACATTTCAATAGTTCCAACTCTACAAAGTATAACAATGATAGAAGCACCTCCCTCCATAAAATAAAAATGTGTGTTCCTTCCATGTTTTGCATCTATTTTACTTTACTTTGTGTGAATTCAAATTTATAAAAGTTACAAGCATTTATTTACATTTTAGTTAAAGTTCAGTTTCTATTAAAGACATTGAATACACCCTATTGCAGATTTCACCATGAAACATGCAAAAACCAATACATTAGAAAATAATTATCGAGCGAAGAAAAAGTGTGTGTGCACACTCTAGTATGTTTTTCCTTTTAAAATGAAATTTTCCCTTACACACTCAAATGGGGGGAAATGTAGACACTCAATTTGGGTAGTTAATCCTTTTGCTATGAAAAGTTTGGATATATTCCCTTGCTAAGATAAATGCTCACATTCTGAGTCCAATCAACACATCTCTCTAGCTCTCTCTTGTCTTGTTAATCCCTAAAATATGTTATATCATTCATCCAAAAATATATTAATCAAGAAAACTAGTGATTCAATCTCATACATCATTCACGGACTTCTAAATTTACAACACTACATGCCTAGAAAAAATTGTACCATTTAGGGCTATAATGGACTATGGTCCTAGCGACCTTTATGGTCCTAACCACTTTCATCTTACAACTCTATTTTGAATTTGAATATATTAAGTGTGTCATTTCATCTTCCTAGGGTTGAAATTAGCATAATATTTTACCTATGGAAGGCTATATAAGTAAGTCAACATCACTTTAAAACTCAACTAACACATTCATAAACTCCTATTGTAAATATCAATACAAAATCACTCAAGTCTCTCCTAAATATTTCTAAATCAAATGCATATCATTTAAAACAACCACTACTAAAGGAATGAAGCACTTAATGAGTTCAAATATTCTAGATTCATCCATTTCCAAGCACGCAAATGTCCTAGAGCCATTTCTTAGCAAGAGAAAATTCACTTTAAGCTTTATCAAAATGTCTTCAAGGGACAAAAGGGTTTTGCCTAGTAGCTGAAACACACCACAACACACTACTATCACAAAGTGGGTAAAATCTATTCTTAGAGTTAACCCACTACCTTTGTGTCAAGAGACACAAGGTTACACACATGGGGTTGGCTTAGGTTACATTCACACTTGCACCTACACTTAGGGGAGCTACATGAAGCTTGATCTGCTCGAGGGCATGTAGCACAACACTTCGATTAGTTTAGTAGGGGTTGGCTGCCAAGGGTAGTAAAGCCTCACTCACACATTGATTTCTATTTTTATTATCTAATGCTTTGATGAAGGGTATTGTAGGTATCTATGGTTTTCATCCCGTAGGGGTAGCGTAGTTGGCTAAGGCCTTTGGTTTCTTCCCATATATGTCCCAAGGTCAATTCTCTACGTCGATGTACCTTGGGAGGTTGGTTGGTGCAGGCCTAGTCGCCTCCCCTGAGGGATGAGCGGGTCCAGCTCGGGGCCACCGCGTGTCGGGCACTCACTTCGTTACTCACGTTGGTGGTTCCTGGGTTGGTTCACGATACCCTCGGTTATTCAAAAAAATGTTTTTCAATTTTTGTGAGTCATTAAAGGTTGTGTGAGCTAGAGTGACATACAATGATCAAGATTTCTAAAAACATGAAGGAAACAAAAAGTTACAAAACTTCACTATAAATAGGTCCAAGACCGTACAACTAAGGGCAAAACCGTACAAAATTAGGGCATAACTTTATAATCATGGACATAGATAGTTCCTAACTAAATTATCATAAATAAAACATCTTTAGATTCTTATATGCTTATTTATCTAGTCTACACATCCAAATCTCATTTTCCCTCTTTTTACAACTAAGTCTTCAACTCCTCTTGTTTTTTTGAGCTATCATTGTATCATTTATCATTATTATAGGTATTAATTCATTATTCTAATAATGTATTTGAATAATACCCGCTATAAACCCTTACATCTTATATTTATTATGCACACATGTAATTCGTATGGTGTAAACATTAATAAACACATTCGTACATTAATACCATATCATTTACCATGGCATGTTGAGGTGGGAATTCCAAAGAGGGGAATTAGGATCATGTTTCATAGGAACTGATGTGTTTTCAGCTTGGCCTTGCACTCCACCCGAAGCAAAACTTGATGCCATCCTAATATGTTTTTGATCACCAAGATCACCATAAAGGCGCGAGGTGAGAGCATACACAGAGTTAGGATGTTTAAAAAATTAAAAACATTTTTCCTTAACATAAATAAATTAGTTATGTCATCCTAATCTGTTTTTGATCACCAAGATCACCATAAAGGTGCGAGGTGAGAGCATACACAAGTTTAGGATGTTTAAAAAATTAAAACACAATTTTCCTTAACATAAATAAATTACTAATTAGTTATGTCATCCTAATCTGTTTTTGATCACCAAGATCGCCATAAAGGCGCGAGGTGAGAGCATACACAGATTTAGGAAGCTAAAAAAATAAAAAACAAATACATTAACATTGAACAATGCATTTAAAATTAAAAAATGATTTTTTACCAATTAATAAATTAAATAACCCTAAACTATGCCATCCTAATCTGTTTTTGATCACCAAGATCGCCATAAAGGCGCGAGGTGAGAGCATACACAAATTTAGGATGTGTTTAAATTATAAACTTTAAAAAAATGCAACATAATAAATAAATAAATAACCATAAAAAAATAAAACAAAAGGATGAATTAAAAATAAAAATAAAATTAAAATACAGTATACATGTAGTATAGAATTGTAGATCTTGGTTGCCTCTAAACAAAATTACAAATGCTACCTCTTCCTCTCAAGTCTACTCTTCTAGTTTTGATTCTTGAATGAACAATAAATTTAAAATTTTAAAACAATCTCTTCCTCTCAAGTCTCAACAATGGCTTCTTCTCCTTCTCCTCCTTGCAATGGTGGACTCCAAACAATAGAAGCAATCGCTGCCCCTCCTTCAAATCTTTGCCTCCTCTAAGCTCTTTGCAAAAGCTCCTTCCAATCTTTGCTCCACTAAGCTCTTCACAACACTCTTCTTTGGTTCTTTGCTCATTCACTTGCAAAAAGACAATGAAATTGTTTGTGTGATTTCAAATGAGAGGGGTGGGTGTTTTTTATAAATTTTTGTGGGGGAGAGGGTGTATTTTTTATTCATTTAGTGTTTAGGGTTTAGTTTTAGGGAGTAGAAAAGTCAAAAGTTAAAAAAAAATGAAATAGAACTTTAAAAAACGTATTTACTGTTGGATACGTTCTTGATACATATGGGGTACGTCAGGATATGTCACGGATACGTGTATGTACGTATCCATGACGTATCCTAATGTACCCTGTACGTATCAGGAACGTATCCATATCGTATCCATATCGTATCCGTATCTGATACGTTTCAAGGGGATTTGAGGGGGTCTTGGGCGTATCCATGCAACACAGCTTGCAACATTAAGCACGACAACTCTAAAGCGTATCCTATGGCATTTTTTGGTCAACAACCCATGAAGACAAAAAAATTAGAGCATTGCAAGATTTGAAGGAAGATATCACTAGCAATTGCATCCCAAGTTGCAGTGATCACGCCAATAGAGAGAGAAATGAAGGGGAAAACTTGTGGGGGTAAAGACCTGAATGACATATATGAATGTAACAAAGTGAATATATTTTTAGAATAAGGTATGGAAAGTGAATATTTTGGTTCCTTATTTCATTTTTTTAAAGGCGTTGGATTGCTCTAAAAAGAAAATGTCATATACTGTAGAATTCACCAATTACAGATCTAAATAGAAAAAATGTAAGCAAGCAAAGAACTGAAATGCAAAAAATGACCATGTCAAGTGTAAGGCTTGTAGGTGCCTGGTGTGCTCTACATCTTGATGTAGCTAGAAAATTTCCATCAACACACAAATTTATGTAATTTAAAATTAAAATTATTTCTATAAAAGTTAAGTTTGACACAAAAATGAAGATGAGTTCACAATGATAAAAATTGAATAATATATAATTTGTTTGGTGCAGAATTGAGGACAAAAATATGCAAGCTTAAGCCAAATATTGATGATACCACAAAGTTTGACCAATTTAGGCATGTCGGTGTGGAGAAGATACATTGAAAATTACTTCAAAGGATGGATTGTAGAGTCCACAAAAGAGGTAGTTTCGAGAAAAGAGATCACATCTTTTATGAGACATACAATTATATGTTTCACAGCGTAAAAATAAATGACATTATATTTCTTGAAGGAAAAGAAGTGAATCTGCTCCATGTAAGAAATATGTTAGTTTTCTCTTGCTTTGAAGATGGTACTCACATTCTCATCCAATAGATCCTCGGGATTTTTATATAACTGAATTGTTTCTATCATGATGAAAAAACAAATAAATCATTCATGAACTCTAGCAAGTGGAAGGCGAGAATATGAGAAGTCCATGGGCGTGGCCAATAACCAAATCAAGTTTTAGTTGGTCATGTCACACTTAATGAAATTTTCTTCTGACACAATGCATCATTTCCAGACATAAAACCATTTTTAAAGAACTCATCAATGTGATTCTGTATTTTTTTCCCAATTCCAGAACGAATATACGTAGCTCGATTTCATAGCATTTCATTTTTATGCTGGAGGCGTCTTACTCTGGGGTGAACAATGGTTGGGAACCATCATTTTTCCAGTGATGTGTTTCTGGGTGTCAATTTTAGGCACAGCACATGGCGCACACATGCATGCGCGCGCACACACACATACACACAACTGATCCTTAAAGTAATTAATCACCCCTCACACTATTGGATCACCATCACATACATTGCAGATCATTATACAAAGCCATAAGCGTATCTGAAATCTTCAAAGACCATCCTTAAAGTAGTCCCTAGGCCTAATATGAAAATTTTCACATTCACACACTCATATAGGTGGGAAAACTACATGTGGTTTGAGATCTCTTTGGAGTAGTGTATATAGGAAACAATCATCCATCAAAATGGCATGATGAGGTTAGTCCAACCTAAAATGTTAAACTTACGGTCTTTGGTGATCAAGCATGCATAATCAAAGTTTGGAAAAAGGAGAGATCAAACATGCATCATCATACATGAATGAATATCACACACATATCCATATTGAGATTACAAGCATTGGTGAAGGATTTATAGAAGTTTCAAACACTAGCTTCCTCGGGGACAATATTGGAAGACCGGAGCAATACCAATTTTTGTAGTTGTCTAAATTTGTTGATAGTGTCCATGTCACTTCTCTTCCTCTGCTATCCCTTTACGACACATTTCCAAGTAATTACAAATCTTGGAGTAACTTCAAAGATCCATAGACAATTTACTTGATGGGATTTTTTGAGTTCTACATGAAATCTAGAAAGTCTATCTAAATTCTTTAAATTTACATATTTTAGGTTTCAAGAATCTACTTTCCCATAGTAGTAATTGGGATTGGTATTTTCAAGGTTATTTACATTTTCAATAATGACATTGTCTTCATTTACATTATCATCATTTGCATCAATAGAAGAATTAAACAACTGTAAATATTCATCATTTTCTTTTATAAACAAGCACATAGTTGAATCAAATGAATATGATTATGATCAATAATAACACCACTCAACCCGACACTTAGTCTAATATGTGGGAGAGATCTAACTCTCTTGATGACATGAAATATAATGATGTAAACACTAAGAAAGGCTAGACTAATGATCACCTAATCACAAATAAGTGGGAATAAGGTTTCCAAAATTTACTAAAAACATCCCAAAATTAGACCCTAAAATGGGGAGTAAATGAAATCTTTTTAGGATTAAGGAAACACTAAGGGTTGGTATTCAAACAATATACGACTTGACCAATTTTTAAAACTATTTTGCATAAGTTTTTAAAGGAAAGTGTACATTTCATAACATAGAATTAGATAGTCCTAATATGAATTTAAATGTAGCAACTGGATAAATAGAGACAATTTAAAACTAGTAAAAGTTGCAAGGAGGCACATATAAGGAACAATATGGCTTTCTTTGGCTATTTGGATGAAAGCACAATTATCACATGAGATAGAAATGAGCTTAGGAGATAGTTATCAATTGACACAACAAAGTTGGCGTTATGATCCTCATGTGTGGATTTCACTAAAGCCTCGAGGTTTTGGTGTAATGGTTCATTCTGATTGGCTCTTTAGGAGCCTGTCTAGGATGGTTTTATGGATGCTTAGATTGTTTCATTGCCAAAAGGGTTTGCGAACTATTTTTTGTTGTTTGAAAGTGTACACCTGATCTATTTTACTAGAAAAAGCATTTGATAACTACAAATCTGACATGTGATGCTCTAACTAGTCTAATATTTCTTGTACATGTTCCCCTCTATATTAGCTTCTAGATTCTAGATATGTCCCTATGCATGTGAAGTGGTGGCACAAAATTGGGCTCTTCTTTTTCCAAACCATGGAAAATATCACTTGAACAACAAATCAAAGTGAAATGGCCTAAGAACTATTGCAATAGATCAACCTCTATAATTCTCCAAATGTATGTTGACTATTGCACTATCTACTAATATTTTGATAAGGGATCAAGCCACACATAGTTCCCGAGAAATCATATGTGATATACAACCATGAATTTGACAATGTAATATTCCTTCACTTGGCACAAGACATTTGACAAGCTACAATTTTGACCTTTGTACTCTAAGTTTGTCACACATATTGCTTTTAGAAGATTTAGGATAAATGTGTTGTCTTTTTAACAATGCTCTCTAGGGTTGCTTGATGGATTTAGGGCCTCTAGGACATTTAGTTATATATGAGTCCTTTAATCAATTTCCCACTAATGTCAACAAGAAAGTTATGCGTAAGCTAATCTATAAAGACGCCCAAATTGAAAAACTCCCTGTTAGAAGGGTAGATGGCATTCGCATGGATGTTGGGCAATTTTGTAAACAAAAGTATCCAAAGAGGACGGTTTTGTTTAACTATGAAATCATCACGGAGATGAACATAGAATAGAGAGAGGTTTGTGTAGGTGTTATGAAACTGTGTGTAAATTGTAAGTGATTTTAATAATGGAAATTGGGAAAATAAGATTGAGCTAGTGAACTTGAGACTACTCAAAAAGGTGGAAATATCCGTAAGAGGAGTCACTTAAGTTCTATTGGTCAAATGTCAAAAAATTATAATTATTGTCATCTCTAAAACACCTTGTAGCTAATTCAGGGTACTGCATAAACATGTGATGTCCGAGAAGAATTTGATTTTCCTCACTATCTTTGTTCTAAGTCACTATACATCATCTTTCCGATAAACCCTTTCAATGCGTCGGCTGAATCGACAATGTTTTGGGGGATTACCAAACTGACTGAAAATTACATTAAATTAATGTGGCCGTCACATTTATAGCGGGTGTAAAAGTAATACAGATTAGTTGGAACGGTAGAAGTAATTAGGTATGGAATGGTGAAATTTCATGATTTAAGCATGTTTAATTCTTTTGTTATAAAAAATATCTGACGAAAATAATATTAATTAATATATGTGTGTGTGTGTGTGGGGAATCCATAGATTTTGAATGTTTGTTTTGTTTGTTTAATTTATTAATTTAAAAATTATTTTATTTTATTTTACATTTGTTTATATTTTTATTAAGAATTTTATTGTATAGTATTATTTTATATGATTTATTATTTAAAGATAGTGTTAAATGATTTGATTTGTATTTACATTTTTATTTAATAATTATTAGTTGCGATTTTTTTAATATTATAAATATTGGTTAATTAGAGGAAGAATGACAAGTGAGGATTTATAGATTTGTAAAAGTAGGATGAGAAAAGTTTTTTTGCAATTGGGTTTCGATTTTAAAATTTATTGGATTTTTCTATTTTTCTATTTTGGCTTTTAAGTACAAATTATACTCATGTGAATAACACGGATGAGATCAAGATGCTAAAGTGGAACACATAACAAACAATTATCAATGATTGTTTGCATGTCACCTATTTCCCTGCACATACTTGTGCTTGGAACTGTAAAGGGGGACTACATGGTGCTCCAGAAAGCAAGAAATTTGGTTGGGTTTCAAACATGAAACTTGTTGTTTTTTTTTCATTTTTTTAATTTGTGCACATTTAAGCATAAATTACACTACACGTGAATACAATGAACTCAATTATCAATGATTGTTCACACAACGTTTGTTCCCTTGTACTTACTTGAGCTTAGAATTGTAAAGGGGGGCTACAAAGTGGTCCAAGAAACACACATTTCAGTTGGGTTTTGAACATGGAACCTATTAGATTTTCCATTGATCGAGCTTTGTGATTTTTCTTTTTTATGACATCAAGTTTTTTGAATGCACAATATTTAATTTGCTAGATGAGGCAAAGACATGAACGAAAACTCAGAAATAAAAAAGGTGGGAATTAAATCCATGCATGTCCCGCACCTATCCCACAACTCATATTGTTCCCACCCAAAGAAAATTTGTATATTTTCTTCACTGTATCACCTTGATGTCGTTCACATTATTTACATGAGTGCAATTTATGCTTAAAGTGGCCAAAACAAAAAATACCAAAAATCCAATATGATAGATAGTGGAAACTTACACTTTTTAATATCAAATTTAGTTTAGATCGGTTTACTTATAATTAGAAAAAAGAATTGAGAGGTGAAAATTTTGGAAAGATATTTTGACATACACTTCTAGGTCTTATTAATGGTCACTATTGCAAAAATTGTAAACACACATAGTAAATAAACTCTTCCTAAATAACTCGTTTATCTTTGTATTATCCACTTCTATCTCATTGGACATTATTACGACACGAATATCTAAATAAAATATAATACTAGCATTCACATGTGAAATGCGATGTGAACGTTGAAGGGCGGTGTAGGAGGAGGTTGATTTTAAGGGACCAAAACATAAAAGGAGGAAGAGGGGTGCATAAGAGGGGGTTAGAGGGAGGAGAAGCAATTAGGAGAGGATAATACTAGGTGGAACCATTTTGAGGAAGCAAATTTTTTAACGAGGAGCATATGTAACATGTGCATATTTTTATCAAATGTTCGATGAAGAAAGGAGATGGTGTGCAGGGCATCGTGACAATATAGTATGAAGATATCTTAGAAAACAAGGTGTTGTTAATGAATACTTGAAAGGCAAACTTACATTTTTTGGTTCAATGTTGAAGTCAACATATGTTAAGAAATGTGTTTCTTTGCATTGAGGGTTCAATATGTTGTCGATTTAAAGCTCATATATGATTATGGTTTATCTTTAGATTTTAAGAATGTGAATAAGGGCTATGTAGCATTTCTTAATCGATAACCAACCTTTCTCTTGGACAACATTATCAAATTCAACAACAATGCACCAAAATCTTTGACTGCCTACTCATATTTTTGCTTGTAGTTTCTATTCTTTAAGGGAGGATTGTGGGAAGAGTAAATATCTGATAAGCTACACCCAACTCCAAGCTCATACGTATAGCCTTCTATATCATAATTTTCTAAACAACTTCTTCCCTTGTTTTTTTCCTTTTTAGAGTGTCTTAAGAATTTGTCCATGGTTCGACAGGAGAAGGAGTTTCACCAATTTTTGTTATCTAACAGTGAACCTATCGATCCAGATTGGTGGTCATCGGCCAAGCCATCATTTTATTCGCCCACACAGAGACAAAGACTCAACGACAAACTGTTAGATTGCTCACGTGGACGAAGAGGATTTATTTTATCAACATCCATGTACAACTAATAACCAAGTCCACTTCTTTTACTATGCATGTCAGAGAGAGATCGGGCTTTCTAACCGAGACAACACCTTTCAACACAAAAACAAATATTTATATAATGTTGCTTTTTTTGAATTTTTTTGATTGTTTGAATATATATTTTTTGATTAAAGGATAAACATTTTAATTTTTGGGATAGATATTACATAATTTATATTAAATACGAATTATTGAGATTTTTAGATTTAGTATTAAGAACTTGGGAGTGTTTATTATATCAAATTTATTTTTATTTGGGACATTAATCTTACTCTCATCCCTTTTTGATATGGAGAAACTTTTACATAAATTATTTCTCTTTGATTTGGACGAGGATGTGGATGATGGAAAATTTGATACGTACGTGGACGTTGATACGGATGAGGATGTGAACGATGAGGAATAAAAATCTTGTCGAGGCCTGGGCTTTCTAGCAGTAAACACACCTTTCGTTGTAATTAAAATTAAACTAAACGAACTACGTTGTGGGGAATCGGCTAGCTCTGGATTTTCATAAAAGTTCATATTTAATTTGAAAGTAAGAGTAGCTGCTCGAAATCATGATTTCAGAAACCACAATACAAAAAACCGGTTAAATGCAATGATCCCTTCCTTCCTCCCTTTCTATGTTTTAATCCAAAAATACAAATCTAAATAAGTACCCAAAACAACAATCTATATGAATTTAGGCGGCGACAAAAAGCATGGACTTCAACTAAGAGCGCCAATTCTCTGAAGAAGCCATTCATACTATGCGCGTCTAACATCAAGTTTCCAAAATAATGGCGACGAGGAGGAAAAAATCATAGCTGACAACGTCCAATGAGGTTTCATCGTGGATAATGCCAAGATGAATTTTCGTTGTAGATGAAGTCCATTCCCTTCTTTATATTAATGAGTTTCTTTGCATGTGTGTTAAATTTCCTTTATATTATGAGGGATTCCCAGGTTTCCCTCAGGATCCTTCCCATCAAGGATTTGAGTAGTAGGTTGAAGAAGGGGTGAAGATAGATTTATGGTCCCTGCACATCATATTGTGAAATACTGGCCACCTCGGTTGACATGTCCAGAACCAAGATCAGAATCCTCCTCGACTTTGCTAGTTGATTATGAATGTATTATTTGGAGAATGATTTTGTAACAACAGAGAGATTAATTTGTAAATGGGACACAAACGCCACATGAAGCATGCTCTTCCAGAGCAGCCATGAAGAAGCTTGAATGTACATGGACACAATCAACAAGCTCCATTGATTCAGGGTTCGTTGAAATTAAATTAAACGAACTACATTGTGGGGAATCAGTCTGCTTTGGGTTTTAATAAAAGTTCATATTTAATTTAAATGTAAGAGCAGCTGCTCGAAATTGTGATTTCAGAAACCACAATACAAAAAAATGCAATGATCTCTTTCTTCCTCCTTTTTATGTTTTAATCTAAAAATACAAATCTAAATAAGTACCCAAAACAATGATCTATGTACTGACAAAAAAGATGTATTTTGGAGGTGGAAAAAACATGGACTTCAGCTAAGAGCGCCAATTCCCTCGAAGAAACCATCCATCCATGTACATCTTACGTCAAATTTCCAAAAGAATGGCGATAAGGAGGACAAAATCAGACGAGGTAACTAAAGGCAAACCCCTTCCCTCGGATCAAATTTAAATATTAATATGTTGATGATGTACTTATGTCAATCTTCGTTGTCCACGTTCTTGTCCACTTTTAGAGGGGGAGGCCTCAACCCAACTGTGAATGCCTTCGACGCAATTATAATTTATACATTGAAATAATGCTAAGTTTGTCAACATTTGTGAATTCTTTTAAGATGTTTAAATAGATACAATTTCCAAGTCCACCAACATCGATCTTCCAAAACAAGAAGGAAAAAATTTAATTTGTCCTTAGGCACTGTGCATTGCGCATTTTGAAGTGAACACCCTTGTTCCGCTCCCTAATTTTACAAATATACAACCTTTCTTTGATTAAGTCATGTAGGGAAGTAATATGTTAAGTCTGCATGGGAAAATTCATCAGATTTACAAAATATATATTGAATTTGTTTGTCTCCATTAGAAATCAAGAAAGAAGATGAGAAGGTCGCAGCGATACTTGCCCTTTTACTTGGAGAAAACGTTGAAGAGATAACTTCTTTGTTATTGGATGTTCTGCACCACAAATTCATTTCGTTGTCATTTCCACCGTCAAATCAAATTAAAATATTTATATGTCGATGATGTAAGGATGTCAATCTTCACCGTCCACGTCTTGTCCATTGTCAGAGGGGGAGGCCTCAACCCAACTATGAACGCCTTCGGCGTAAACATATATGATGTTTGAAATAAGTGCTTGGCCTCTTCTAATACTTAAAGGCACTCTTTAATTCTTACAATGTCTGTAATATAATGAAAAAGTGTTTCAAGGACAGGGCGAGAACCTTAAAGGTGTGGGGAAAGCTATGGTATTTTCATGGTTGAAACCTTTGAAATTATTTTTGGACAACTTAATCTCTAGTGGATAGGAAACATCACCCTCATCAAGTATTACCCAAATAAATTCTGCCTCTCCTCCACCACTGGTCACAGGATGTTCTGTTTCACAGAGGAGTTGTGCAAAAGGCACAGGTTTTTCTCAACCCAATTAATTGGGTTGTTACGGAAGGCACACAACATTTTCCACTACTGAGAGTGCTCATCTAACTCAAATAAAATCTCTACTTGTCGACCAATCGTTGGCTTCCATGTTGCCAATCTCATATTTCTTGTAATGCAAACAACAAATAGGCGAGCAACACCTTCATCCTCCTTTGAAGTACGTACAATTTTTCCCACATGACCAGAAGTAGTAATATTGTAGGAAGCCACTGCACATTGTTTCTGCTTGTCGCATCGAAGACAATACACAATTTGGCTGCGCACTGTTTTATATGGAAACCAAGCTTCCCTAATTAACACCTCTTCAAATTCGATCCTACGAATTTTCCATGACATGTCAGTAGACCTGTATATTAAAAGATTCCCGGGCGCACTTAAATAGCCAAAAATTATGACGCAATAAGTTCGATGATCTGTTGAATCCACAACTAAATTCCCGACGATGACAGAGCCTGCTACAGATCCCTTCATGTAAACTGATAGCCATTTATCTGCTACCATTATATCAGGAAGATGGCGAGATTTCATTGTTAATGGATTCACAACTTGAAGCTTTCCGTCATTCTTGAAGTTATAAAGAAACAAGCCCCCTCCTGCAGCTATGAGACGCCATGAGCATGACAAATTTGATATTATCTTCCTCTTTAGCCATCTGTTCATGTTGAACAATGTCGCAACATCACCACGGCTACAGTGATCCATAACAACTAACTCGTTGCTACAGTTTGCGAAAGAGATGAGATGAACCAACCATGGTGCGCCATAAACGACACACGCTCCGACAGCTTGAACACCATTATACCGTTGAATCAAAAAATATATTAAATGTCGACAATGTAAGGATACCAATCTTCACCGTCCACGTCTAGTCCGTTGTTAAGAGGGGCGAGGCCTCAATCCAACTTATGAACGCCTTCGGCGTAACAAGTAACCCATTGGATACACAATACAAAATGAATAATGTCAAAAAATTCACCTCCCAGTGGTTTCTAGAATGTCCACAATCCCTAGAGTCCCAAATTTCACCACATCGTCAAGATTTAATTATATTTTTATTGACTTGTTATGATTGAAATTTAATATAGAAAATAAAAACTAGGCGGTCACAACATTCCATCACAATTCCCACCTCTTACTCCCATTTATTGTTCCAAGTAATATTTTTTGAAAAAAGCTTTTGTGGCTCAGTAATGGCCGATCCTGGCTGCATCTCTGGAATGATTGGTTACGCCATTTAGTTGGCAGGAAACCAGATTATTTCCCACATCAATGTTGTTGTCCGCTGCAGGAAAGAGTTGTATGCTCTTAGACATCTCCTCGTGAGAATTCTCTCCATCAACACGGAAATGTAAGAATACAAAAAGACATTGAAATGTTGGAAAGATCCATGTCTTTCACCATCATTTTCCTTTTGCGGTGAATATTTGGTTGACCAAATTGAATGATGTTCTTGACAAACGTCTAGTTTAGCTCAACGTTGCACCTACCATCTTCCATCCAACACTGCATCGTACCATATTCCCTGAACCAACCATGGTGCGCCATAAATGACACACGCTTTGACAACTTGGACGCCATCATAACGTCAATCAAATTAAAATATTAATATGTCGACCATGTAAGGATGCCAATCTTCGATGTCCATGCCTTGTCCACTTTGTCAGAGGGGGATGGCCTCAACACAAGTTGTAAATGCTTTCAGCGTAATAATATCTATCCTTCATTCTCCTCACATCACCTATTTCCCTGCACCTACTCGAGCTTATGACTATAAAGGTGGACTACAATGTGCTCCGAGAAGTCAAGATTTCGGTTGGATTTCGATCATGGAGCCTATTGATTTTTTTTCCTTTTTAATTTTGGCACCTTTAAGTGCAAATTATGCTTATAGGATTACAATGAACTCAATTATCAATGATAGTTTACACATCATTTGTTCCCCTGCAGTTACATGAACTTAGAATTGTAAAGAGGGGCTACAAAGTGGTGCAAGAAACAAGCATTTCAATTGGGTTTCGAACATGGAGCCTATTTTATTTGCCCTATTATTTATTTCAGCCCATTTAAGCAGAAATTTCACTCAATCGAATAATGCGGGTGAGATCACGCTGATAAAGTGTAACCCAAATAGAGGATGTTATTTAGGTGTTAAAATTTGAGTCAAGGAAAAGGTGTAGTAAATGAAGGTTTCACACTTTCTTATTTCCAAATTTCCATTGATGTGTTCATCTTATCTAACAAATCAAACATTGTCCAATTGAAAACCCTTATGTTGTTTGTAGTTGGGTTTCGACCTTGAAACCTATTTGAATTTCTCCATTTTTATTTTGGACCCTTTAAGTGTAAATTGCACTCATGAGACTAATGTGTGTGAGATTGAGATGATAAAGTGGAACAATGATAATATATATTATGTGGGTCTTATAATTTGAGATGTGGAAAAGGTATGATACATGTAAGTATTTAATTCTCACTATTTCATTTCCATATTTCCATTGATGTCTTTGTCTTTTTAACAAATCAAACATCGTCTATTGAAAACCTTGACGATGTAAAAGAAAAATTAAAAATAACAGATATTGACTGGAATATACAATCTACCAATCATAATCATTGTTGTATCTCATTTATCTATGTTTGTTTACACGTCGCCTATTTTTTTGCAATTAGTCATGCTTTTACTCGAACTTAAAACTAAAAAGAGAGGCTACAAAGTTCTACATGAAGAAAGCAATGTGTTTGGTTTTCGACCATGAAAACTATTGAATTTTCCCCATTTTAAAATTTTGGCCACTTTAATCTCAAATTGCACTCACATGAATAATGGAGTCCCAATCTAAAACATTCTCTCACCAAACATAAATGGCCAACTGGTAGAGGGTCTCAATTATTGATGATTGTTCATGCATCACCTATTTTCCTACAAGTACTCCATTTTTAAATTAAAAAGGGGGATACAAAATGCTCCGAGAAGCAAGCATTTCAGTTCAGTCTTAAAATTCAAACCTCTTGAATTTTCTCCATTTTTTAGTTTGTCCCCTTAAAGCACAAATTACTTACATGAATAGTGAGAGCAAGATAGAGAGGATACATTGGAACACAATACACTTCTCCTCCATAAAAGCATTTCTTCATAGCCCAACCTCTCCATCCCCCTCGGCATTTTCATTGTACATATCACATACAATTGCTCATTACGCCGAAGGCGTTCCCCCTATGGTAGAGGACCTCCGGACATTTCTGCTGCAATGCTAAATTTGACAGCCTTTTAGACATTTTTCCAATGGGATTAAATTTGACAGCTGTTTGCACGTCGTTTTCACTTTTGCATGCAATTTTTTACGGTGGGTTTTCATTTTTTTTTTTATTTTTAACTGTTGTTTTTTCGATTGGTTTATTTGGACATGCTGAATTTTCTTTAAATACAATAACATTGCCTTCTTCTGTTTACTTCTGGCTCTTTTTAACAGCATATAAGCTTCCAGATAATCTTGCGTGAAATCTGTTCTCTGCCTCTATTGCATATAATAATGTATTGATTGTGTTCCCTGAGACCAACTTGATGTATTTCAAGTACCACGTGGACGAGGCAACTGCTAAGAACCTGAAGGAGATTTGTTTCAAGACATAGCGTTGTTTGGTATGTAAAAAAAAAATATTAGGGTTTAGGGTTTAGTATAAATCTAATTGTCCATAGCTATTGTGTGTCAAGGATACTAGTATCATGGTATGGTTTCTATTTCATAACTTTGAAATTGTTGAGCAGTGTTTTACTTGGTTGTTTTGGGTTTTTATTTATTGATTTATGAGATTGCTTGTATCAGAGATTAGCTCTGGTTCTCTGTTGTTAAGTTTCAATTGTACATTTAGCATGTTTTGGACCTTGGTTGATATTCCCCTGAAAACTGATACAGTTTTAAGGGTTGGAAAATGTTATGTAAGTTTCAGTTGGGGCCCGGGGGGTATGTCTGGACAGTAACTCGGAGGTCTCACAGTGTTCTCAACAATTATGTGAATTTAGATTGCTGCATAAATCATGTATGATATCCTATTTACATATGATCTTGTTTGTTGTACTTTATTGTTTCTGTTTTAAAAGTGGTAATAGTTTGTAGAAATGAAAATAAGGCTGAGAGGAGAGACTCAGAAATATGATGCAGACGGTTACAGCACCCTGTTTGCATCCCTCTTGAGGAGCGATCCAGCCGTTTTGCACACTGTTTCCCACACGACAAACACTCAAATCATGATGTACAACAGAAAACATTATATTGTCTATCAGCTCCATTGCTGTAATTTCACTGCAATCTACTATGTCAACAATGGAACTTTCTTTGCAATCCATGTTCACATGAACCTCATTCAGTTTGATTGTTGCTGCCAACAGGGCTTTTGGGAAAGTGTTAAACAGACTATGCTCATGTGGCATTCTTGTTTTCCATCACTCTAAAATAACTTTCCTTTCCCACCTTTACATTCTTCCCCACATTGCTTGCCTAGCTCAACCAAATTTCTTCCCAAGTATTATGAATTTATAAAGTTTGGTCATAATCATCAAATCAAAATAAGTACTAATGTCTGCAGGAAAAGAAAATTTTCCCAGTTCCTCTTCTTCCATTTCTTAACCTTTATTCTTACATTCATCTTCATGCTATGAAAGCAGTTTCTGCAACATGCTGAACATCTTCAGCCACACTATATGGATTACCTCATCAAATCCTTTATTAATATGAAAAGATCAGTTTCAAATACATGCAAGCTTTGTGTGTAGTGTCTGTTTAAACTCTTTACAACAATTGGCTTACAATTCTTTAGAACACTTTTATAAATAACGTACATACCTATAGAATGCAATTAGCACACTAAACCAACTAAATTTGGTATTAGCACAAAATGGACTTGTTGAAAGGGCTTCGGAAACTTTTAATCAAATGTAATTGGCAGGTGTCCAACCTGATCAGTTCACCTTTGGCAGCATCCTCCCAGCCTGTGTCAAAATGGGAGCTTTGGAAAAGGGTATGGCCATCCATAAAAGCATAATAGTAAGAAATTTTTTGTCAGATGTTGTAATTGCGAGTGCCCTGGTAGAATGCCACCTAGAAATAGGGACTTAATTCCATCTCAGTAGTCTTTCAGTGAAGGAACTTTATTGCGAACTCCATAGTTCCAATATTGAATCCCAATCATGTGGCCGTGGTTGCATTGTTTCCAAAAGAATCCATTTCTCTTGCTGATGCTAATGGTGAAGCAAACTTGAAAAGTGGTTCGGGAATCAAGAATGAGAATATGACTTCATACAATCCATTCACAACTCCCTATTGCTGCTGGAATTAACCCACTCAAATGATTAGCAGAGACGTTTATTAGCTAATACCATGACCAATTTACTCATCTCTGTAGGCAAGGGGCCTTCTAATAAATTCCATGACAAATTGAAATAGAAATGCAAGTTGGAAAGACTGGCTACCTGCCATGGTATCTTTCCCTTTAGTCTATTGTGAGACAGGTCAAGAAGTTCCAAATTTTTGCAATCCCCAAGGGCCAAATCAGGTAGCTATGCTTTGTGATAACCGAATGTGATTAAGAAAAAGCCAGCTAGGCCTGACAATAATCCCCAAAGCAGTGTGGATGTCAGTCTCAGTGATGTGCTAATGACTTCTCATAACATAATCATTTTAATCACCATGTGGGATGTCCCACAGACTTCCGTTTACCATGTAATCATAAAACAACAGATTTCCATGTGGAGAAAGCAAATATCCATGCAGACTCCCAAGATCCCGATGCTTGATGCTTCCAACTGTTTCCAGCTCAGTTTTAAATTCACGCAAGCTTTGTGTGTGGTGACTGTAGAGTCTCTTTACAACAATTGGCTTACAATTCTTTAGAACACATTTATAAACAGTGCTTGTAGCACCATAGCCAATATATATTTCTCATTTAGATTTTCTGTGATTCTCATTATGTCATCGATGTACTACTGTATTGCAAAGTCTAGTGGTGATGCGAGTCATGCTGTGATGGAATTCATCTATGAGATCAGTTAATTGTTCCATAATAGACATTCAGCTGGATGATTACAAAAGCGAGACTAAGATTTTTTTCAGTCACTTGTGAAGCTAAGGCCATAATCAGACAACCATCCCTAATATACAATGATAGATAGATTTTTTTCCTTGCAATAAATTTTGCAGCCATTTGAAGATTGTTAAGTGAAATCCTGACCATTTTTGACAATGCTGAAACTTCCCATGCACCTTTGAAACATTTCCTTGGCACTTGACATTTGCCATCAAAACTAGTGAGATATGTGAAGTGCTAAAAAGTACAGCTCAAATCTTTTGAACAAGCTAATCAGTACAATCAATAATCTCAAGGGAAAGGAAATCAAGATCAAAATAGAAAATACACAATGGTCTGTCTTGGGTTGTCTGATCAAGCATTAAGAGAAAATACCTATAGAATGCGATTAGCACACTGAACCAACTAAATTTGGTATTAATATCTCTGCACAACTTTAGATCTCATAACATTTTCACAAATGCATGATCTCCTTCTTGGAGATTTAGGATCATCTAAGATGATGTATATTATCTTGAACTTGTGGAACCTCTTAATATACCTCTGAGATTAGCCAATGTATGTCATCATTCCCCATTTTCAAGGATCAAGTAAACTAGATACCTCACTATTTACTTCAGAGAGGACATGTCATGTAAGATTGTTGAAAGATAAATTTACATGGTGAAGCACTTCAGGTTTTTGAGAGATACTGGTACTGTACCTAACAAGGAGTTTGAAGAAAGGTCCAAAATGTATCCTTTGAATTTTTGTGCTTCTTGCAGGAATTTTCTTTTGCTTGAGATAAAATCCATTGTTTTTGTAAGAACTTTTATGGCTTGGAATTGTTTGTTTTGCATTGTATTTTTTGTTTGTTCCCAAGACAGTTCCTTATGATGATTTTTATAGAGTGATGCCTTCAAAATCGACTATTAGGGCATCTTTTTAATTATATGGAAAGTCTTCCACAGCTATGGAGTAGGTGGATGTTGCAGCATTTCATTAATAAAATCTAATGAATGATGTTCCCTGTGTTATTTTATATCAGCACATTGATCATTGTTTTTACATGTGAAAATATGGAATTTAATTTACTTTTCTTGAAAGGTTGTGGTAATTTAATTGTCTGGACTGCTTTCAGGGCTTCTACAAATATGCTGTAGAAAAATGAAAGGCTTGACTCTTGAAACACGAGAAAAACATATTGATTGGTTTGGCCAGACTTGAGTGATATGGATTCATGACATAATGTTATTTCAGAGTTAAAGCTTAACTGTTTTTAATGTATCATTCATATCTGTACATATGTAAATTAGAGAAGGTTTTTGGCATAATCTTCAAAAAGAAAGAGAGCAGACAAAATATTTAGCATCCTAAATTGAGGGCTCGGTTCATCCAGTTGGTGTGATGTAGTAACGAATATCAGAGCAATAAATATATTAAATTGTTGGGAAAATGTGCAATCTCATGGAAAAATATTATAAATGAATACATGTTTCTTTACATTTCCTGAGAACTATAATAATCTCAGAATCTCAAGTGATAATAAAAAATTGGGTTGGTTGTTTTACAAACAAAGATACATACCCGATTCTGGTCAACAATATCCACAATCACAACAAGCTTTCCATATTGCGGGCCATAGTTGATGAGGGCAATTCGCCCAATTTCCACATAACGTCTGAAAGGCTGCAAAACCAATCATTAGCATTAATATCATGTTAAACACCCAGAATGATTACAAATACCAACAAATAAATAGTAGCATATATGATACATGATGTTGTAATCAAAGTTGTTGAGTAATATGCATGAAAGCATGCTTTTGTGTAGTGATAGTTGTTGAGAATGCTTGTGTGTAGTGTATGTTGTATCACTTGATGTTTGTATGCATAGTTGTGGGTGCGATTAGATGTGTGTGGTATATCAATAATGTTGTAGTTATTTTATTCTATATGTGAATGCTTTGTGAAAGTTAGGGTTTGATGAAGTTAACTGCATGTGCTTACTACTACCTTGCAGTACTTTCTCATTATGAGGACCTAGGTGATCTCTTGTCTATGCTTCGGATGAGACCTCCATGTTTGCATGTAGTTGAAAATGTCAGCATAGGTATGATGGTTTAGGCTATTTGTTGCACTAAGGTTTGAGTTTGGTGTAGGAATCCTGGGACCCTAAGCTTTATGCAAAGCTGTTGATTACCGTACAAATTTGTTTCATAGGTTTCCCTTGGGATTGTCTCACAACCCTGTCAAGTTCTTGTAATCATGGTTTCTGCTTTGTTTGGTATGGAATAATAAAATCTACTCATGTTTGTAATGGATTTCACTGCTTTGTTTTCTCCCAACAATATATTGTGTGTTTCCAGCAAGATTGATTGCTCAACATATTTAGCCAACTTTTTTGAAGGGATAAGAAACTATTATTTATCAAATCTAAAGTAATCAATTTTCTCAAATTCTTCTTTTGCTATATAAAGCTTCAAATTGTTCAAGCAAAGGCTAGAAATTAAACCCAACATTTTTCTTTGAAACTCTAAGTTTAACCAATTCGAAATTTGTTACTATTTCCTTGTTAAAAACCTAAAGTAAATAGGGATTGGTGAGAAATACTACCATGAATTTGAATAATTCATCTATTTATTTGTTGTTGTAAGTTAAAACCATTATTTATACATGTGCATGTGTGTGTGTTTCATAAGGTAGTAGCACCATTAGCATACATGTTGACAAGTTTAATTCGTTTTACATCTCATTTGAATTTCAGTCCATATAGACATCTTTTTCCTTATGATCAAGACAATTTAAGAAAAATAACCCTTCCTACAAAATCTGCCTATGACTTGCACCTGGCCTCAATCTTTTACACATGCCACAAGGCCTCGCAATTGCCCAAATGGTACCCTGGACACGGTGTAGCAACAACCAGGCATGATTAACAAAGTTCTTTATATATTTTGATATTCATACTATCAGCTTTTTTAGAGCATTACCTGTAGGACCATATGGAAATTGCATGAACATGATTCAGTATATCTGTGAGCATCATTAAAGAACGAAGCGCAGTAATGATTTGACAATGAACCCTTCCAGTGAGAGACTAGGATTGTCAGAACCGCCAACTATGAAAAGCATAGGTTGAGAATTTGATGTCAATGTAAGATAAGGTAATGCATATTTGAGGGGAGGAATAAACTATGACGACAAGGACACAACCTGCTATCTCAAACTAATTGTGCCTACATTACAATTATGTTCAACCGCATGAAAGTTGATGCAAGCTGAATTTTGAGTAGTTCTAGAAAATTTTCCTCCTTTTCTGGTTGTAATATAGTTTTCTTGTAACGCTGGTAATGCAGTTTATTGGTTTCAGTGGAAACACTCTCTATGTAACTTTATCCAATGCTTCCTTGCCCTGTGCTTGATGATACATCAGGAGACTTTTGCCAAAGGCATATATGTATGATGTTGTAGTTGAATTATTTGTTCGTAGTGCATCCATATCTATTATGTTGTAAGATATCTGAAGCAAATTATATAAAAGCATGCCTTTCCTGCCCTTGGGTGTGGTCCTCCTCTTCTTTTCTAGGCTTGATACAAAACATACAACAAGAATATATGTCTGAAGTATTACCTTATTTTTGCAATTCCCTCATCATTTACAAAGCACTAATATGGCCTCTACTAATATATAGTTTTTAATAACTCTTTATAATATTTTTGGTTTTGTTGTAACTAATTGAATAAATGTAGATATATTTAGTTTTATTAACTTCTTTTTCACTTTTTGTAGGGTATTGTGATTCTCATTCTCCCGCGGTAAAGAAGAGAGCGTCGTCTCTAAACAAACTTGAGGTGGGTTTCAATATTGATTCAAGTATTTATTCATTTGTTTTGTTTATTGCATGCTATGGTTTAAAAAATTATTGTAGAGTGTTTTCATGTTATTTTCTTTTGATTTTTACATTTATATTTAGACTCCAATCCTTTTTCGAAGTGACATGTGGGGCACGTGCCTTTGTCAATGACAAGATTTGTTATGTGCTGAGGGGCTTGTTTCCCAATGAGGTCATTTTGAAGCGTCCCAAGTTGGATGTTAGACTGATCAACGACAAGGCTTTTAAAGCTGCCCGTCATACCTAAGAACATCTTGGTGGACTAACATACTTATTTTCCCTCTCCAGTTTAATATGATGTAGACTAGAAACACAATTCCCCTCCCCACAACAAGATTGACATTAACTATGCCTCACTTGCAGAGGGAGGAAAAGTTTAAGTGTATTCAATGTGTTGTTAATGTTTTGCATTGTAGGCAACCGAAACCACCTAAAATAGTGATAGCCGAAATGATTAGAGATCGCCTCCACCTGATGCCAACATCCCCATTTTTCTCTCAAAATCCGAATGATTAAAGATCATTCACGAGGCTTCTGCTTGATTTATGATTCATACGAAGATGCTTTGAAATATGAACCACCCCACAAATTGAGGAGAATGGGAATTCCAATCGAGGCATCGCAATTGGATAAAACTACAAGAAATGTGCAAAGAAAATCACACAAGAAAAAAACAAGAAATTTGATTTTAAAAAATAGCTTGTAGTGGTTAGTTTATAAGTGTTTGTTTATAAGTGTTTTTGAAATAAACTGTAACTTGTTCCAAATATTCCATGTATGTATTGTGGTAGTATATATCCGACAGAGAATCAAACTTATCAAACACATATTCATTTTTTGTTATCCAACAACCATGCTTTCCAAATTTCTTTATCATTGTGTCTCCATACAAATACCTATAGTTTTCTCACTTCAAGTTTACATATTGTTCTTATTGTTTTCCATTCTATTTGCTTAGCATAATGAGTTGTAATTCATTTCAAATAAATGCATGTATATATTGCGGCGGAACATATGGAACACATAATCTAACTTTTCAACAAACAACAACAACAAGGCATTTTTAATGTGTTCTTCATTATATCTTTCCTTTATACAATTGCTAGCTTCTTTATGTAAACCAACGATGCATTTTTAATGTGTTCTTCATAATATTTGCACACAAATACATATAGTTTTAAAATGCCGAGAAACAACCATACAAATTTTAGTTGTTTTCAACCAAAGCTTTGTACATTATATCACTTTTTTGCATATTGAATTGTTAAAGGGTTAAGACTCCATGTTTGCGCTTTTTAGAAAATATAAAATAATAAGGAAACCAACTTTAAAGGTTCTCATTCTTTACAAATGCATGCTTTCTGAACAAATCCTTCATTTCATTTCATGATTGCCTCTGAGTTTACATTTTCCACCATATATTTGTAGAATTCCCACAATCTCGAGCATCTTTTAGTTGCCATGGAAATAAATTTGACACATGAAATCATTTCTTAATTGATTGAGGGCGGTTCCAATGTTGACCCCACATTTAGATATTGCACTTGAGCTCTCTAAGGTCCATTCTCAACACGGGATACATTTTCGAGATGGGATACATTTTCAGACAACACTTCTACCCTCCAAATTTGCAAGTCGTGTAACCGACAAATCAATACAAGAAGGCTCCATCGTGTGCTTACACAAATCCCTCGTTAGAATGATCAAAAGTGAACTATAAGCTTCATCTCTTGCTCAATTACCAATGTACATAAACTCCCTATATTAATTAAAATATCTTTCTGTTTGTTTTTCCATCCGTTGCTCAGTTCTAATTCTATCATGTTTTTCTTTTCCATTGTAGCACCGTTCTTATCATTGAAATGGATGTTGTTGTCAAAACACATTCGGTAATCGGTGCTCCAATCCGACTACCAACAAATTCTCTCGAACACATTCAGTTGCCACAAACAGATGCAAGTGCAAACCGGGTTAACAAATATTTTGCAAGAACACCAACTAAAATAAGTGCTTTGAATACATCTATGTGCATGTGGTCCGTAGAGGTCATGCCCTAGAAAAAACAACCCTTCGCCAATATCACAATGCAAGGGGAAATGAATGTATGTTTGGGTTTGATTTTGTTGATTAGGAAGGAGGGGAAATCCACATCACCTGTTTTAACGAGGCCGCGGAAGCATTCTATGAGCAGATTGAGAATGGGAAGCTATATACAATTTCCAATGGGAGGATTGTTGATGCAAAGCTATGTTACAACCATTTGAACAATGCTTTGGAGATTTTCTTGCAACCTTCCTCAACCATATCTCCACTCATAGCAAATGAGGATACAATACCTTCCCATCACTTTCACTTCACCAAAATCAAGGACTTACTTGCAAGTGTTGAAGGTTCTACAGATTGATTTGATTGGCATTGTTGTTACGATGTCACCATGCTCAACAATTTCGTCGGTATGACAAGTCTGAAACAAAGAGAAGAACACTCTGTAATTAAAGGACATGTCGGGATTCAGTGTAAGTGTCACATTGTGGGGACAACACTTAGATGATATAAGCAATGAACTTGAAGACATGCTTTCTATACTGCCACTTCCGGTCCTTGCCTTGAAAGCTGCTCGCGTCTCCAGTTTCAATGGGAACTCAATCGACACTATTTCAAGTACCAAATGTTACGTCAACCCTCTAATTTCAAAAACCAATACACTTCATAATGCTGGGTAGATTCCGATGACTTTGCAAATAGTTATTTTGTGTAACACTTGTAGATTCAAAGAGCTTGACCTCTATAACAATGATTTCGGAGGTACTACATATGGGGAACACAAAGAGAAATGAATGGGCCATGGTTTCTACAGAAATCACAAATATCGACATGGACAACTTTTTTTACAAGGCATGTCCTCTTCAAAAAGGTGAAAAAAATGCAGGAAAAAGGTGAGAGAGAATGGTAATGGTTCATGGTTCTGCTCGAGTTGCAACGTACAAGTTTAGAACTATGATTATAGATATGCACTGAGGATCGATCTAAAGGACCCAACAAGAGAACTTCAATCAGTTACCGCTTTTGATGAGACAACTGAGTTAATCATGGGTGTTGCAGCTAGCGACCTCCATATATTATCTATAGACGAAGATGCGACTAGTGAAATTATAAGTAATGTCATCGGCGGCGAATGAATACTGCTTCACACTTTCACTGAAAAAGAGACATATTGCGGAAACAACATGATTGAAATGTGTCATCCTCAGTTCAAAGAAAGCGGAAAACAGTGCAACTCCTCCATAACCTTTACGCAAGGATTTCCAACCCACCCTTCCCTTCAAACATTACACCCTCACTCATCCCATTCTATACTTTGAACTATCACTGGTATGTTTCTTATTTCATATCTATGTTTCACTTTATTCCCTACTTCAAAATAAAACTGTTGTATTCCATTATACACTGACATACTATTGTCTCCTGCTATTATGCGGATTGTTAGTACTTTTAAGAAAATAAATATAAAATACATGCACTTTTGTTATGTACGTATTTACATCCTTCTGTAGTATGTGAACACATTGTATGTTTCTATATATCTAATACTCTTTTCCTTAATTAAAAAAGTAGTTTCTCGATACTCAAATTGTTACCTCTTATGCGTATTTCCCATTGGAACTCCACATGCATTACAATTGAATTTAGTTTTACATTTTGACTTATTTCTGCATTTGTATGTCATCAAACTATGTATCGTTCCTTGCTAACCCACATGATCTTTATCCAACAGGTGGTACTCCATAATCCTGTGACTTCGCAATCATGTCAACTCCTGCAAAACGAGCCCAACGAAGAGAGAACTACGCAAAAAATAAAGTACACATAACTGTTGAGCAACGACGTCGTAAATTAGAGCATAGAACAACGAAAATCTCTAATATCTTTCAACTTACAACGACCAACAACCTACGATCCTTGACATTCCAATCTTGCCATCAAATACAACTACTGAAGAATTGCCAACCAACATTCCACATGTAACTTCCATGGAAACAAACTTTCAAGAGCATACCACTTCCTTCCGTACGAACCCATCTTTGCTAACAACTGTCACTTTCCCCCAAATGTTTGGGATGCCACATGAAACTGTCTCAAGTACCAACCTTTCTTCAGTTCATTGCACATATACAAATAGTTTCTCCTCTCCTTCTGAATTCTTTCCACCTTGCAATCCACAAACGACTCAAATAGAACACCCCACCCCTTCCAATAGACATAAATTCCCCATATTCCGCCCTCGATGATGACTATTGAAGCCCAACGTCAGTTTCGCAAAAGAATAGATTTGCTAGCGACCATTCAAACTTGCTCAATCTGCTTGGAAAATTACCTAGGAATTAAAACAATTTCCTTTAAAGGCTTTCCCTCTTGTATGAGATCAAAAGTGAAAAACAAGGTCACTGCTTCTCTTCATGGAACAACATGGACCCTGAAAAACAACCTATCATTCTTGCGTCTTTAACCCAAATTGAGGAGATGCTTATCGCACGAGTTAATCCATTCATGCAAGTCGCCCAAGTACGTGGCGGACAATACAAATACTCGGGACACACCATAAGCTTCCCATGCAAAACATTACTTGATAGAAAAGACCCTACCCCGCATTGCCTTGGAGATTTGGACATAGTTCTCATACAAAGGGAAGGATCTAATTTAAAAATTATGATTTCTACACGTCAGTAGATCTCGTGTTTGTGCAGCCTTGCAATATAAAATCCAACACGATTCCTATTACAAAGATGTCTTAATCGACGATGATGCCCTTTCCTCACTACCATCCGAGTCATCAAATGTTTCCTCCTCTCTCAACATAGCCACAATGGAACTGCCCCAAATGCAAACTTTCTCTACAACTCATGGTAGTGGTGTTCCCACCCACTTTGATGAAACATATGAACACTCATCGTCTTTCGTGCCAACACCTCACAATACAGGAACAAAAGAAGAGGAAATCGAACAGTTCTTGCTCAACCACGATGGTAATACTCCATTTACCATGCCATGGCCAGAGCTTGGGCTTTCACCTAATAAATGAATACAATATGGAAGGCCTGTTCTCAATGGCTTTCCCAACTTTATTTCCGACAAGAAAAGCAATGTGGCAACAACCTCGCATTAAAGAAGCTCTAATGCATGAATAAGCTCTTCATTTGATGCGTTACCATGATGGGCACTTTGGTTCCCACCCAATATTTCGTTACTTCCTTCTAAACCTCATAATGTGACACAAAAGCCAGTCCACACAACAATTTTTATGAAACAAACACCAACTATAGAATCCCTCCAATAATTAGAGAGCTATGAAGACAACTGCTGGAATGCCCCAAAGACAACCTCCCAGACAGCTTAATGCGCTTTGGATCGAGCCTTCGAGGGACATGTTCATTCTGGGCAAAAAGTAGAAGCGAGCTTTCAGATATGGTGGAACAATTGGGGACACCAACCTTATTCTTCACTCTAAGTGTGGCAGATACTAAATGGCTAGATCTCCACAATATTATGACCGGTGAATGCCCAATAGATCCTCGATCCACACAATGTTGGAGAACACTTAACGCGTTTATATCTAACCCTCATCGATTATCAACATACTTGCATCACAGATTCACAATATTTCGGGAAGAAATATTGCAGAAGGAACTTGGAGCAGTAGACTTTTGGTACAGAGTAATCAAATCTACTTATTTCAAAGTTTTTTCCAAACTACATATCTAATATTTATGCTCCCTCGTCTTGCAGGTATGAATGGCAACATAGAGGCTCTACACATGTCCACGGTTTATTGTGGCTCGAGAATGCGCCAAAAGTTGACGAAATGGACTGGGAGGACACAACAGTTATTGAGGCGACAAAATAATACTTTGATAAGTTTGTGTCTGCTGGAACCCCCGCCCGACTTGCAACCGCTTGGATTTTGTTCGTAGGTCACTCCTAGACGACCCTTGCTTGTTAGATACAACACACATTCTATCCTCCTCCCACATGCAGACCTTGAAGAATTGCTTAATCGTGTTCAGCGCCACACTAAATGTTTAGAGAAGACATGTTTGCGTAGAAAGCAATCACAGCTGCAGTGTAGGTATAACACTCCCTAGGCCACACAACCTACTTCTTCCTTGCACATTGAAAGTGATGGGAAAATTAAGTACCTCCCTTCCAAAAACGATGACAGATTGAACATCCACAATCGAACAATGATATACATATGGAGAGCAAATGTCGATTGCCAACCGGTACTTTCCTGCCATGCCATTCTTAAGTATATTGCAAAATATGCTTTGAAAGCTGAGCAACGTTCGAAACATATCACCAAATGCTATCTAGATTTTCAAGAGACGCAGATGCAGATTCTCCAGCACATATGTGATCCGTAAAATGCTCATAGAAAGCGTTGTTGAACATGACATAAGTGCACAAGAAACATGCCACATGCTGCAAAATTGCCACTTGTTATGTGTAGCCATCCATTCGTATCATTAAATGTTGGAAAAAGATTCGAGACGTGTCGTTGAAAGTGACGCCGATGCACAACAAACAACCGCTTTCTTGGATGCATATAAAGTTTGTCCAACAACCATGGAACACCTACCACTTATTCAAGTTGCTCGAGATTGGAGCTACAACAAGAACCGTAAAGGTGATAAATGGAAAAAGTGGACCGACACAAGCAATTGTTCGGGTCCACTCGAGATTTGTGGATGTCCCAGCTCAAGAATCAATGTCATATGACCTTTTCTGTTGGTTAGAACTCCTTTTATACAAGCCTTTCAGAAATATTGCATCGAATTTGGCTCAACCCCACATGACATCAACGACACTTGGGACATGTACAAGCACAACTATAGACCGTGGCATGTTCTACGCACTACCGCAGACACAAGACTTGCTACAGATGTTAGTTCTGACTCTGAGCCCGAATGTAGTATTCAACAAGAACCATTGCAAGAATGGCTAGGTCTTCGCACAACTTCACCCCGAAAACAACACAGTCTAGACAATCTTGAAATGTTGGGGAAATGAGATTTCGACATACACAATAATTGGACCATACATGATGTTCCCCATGATTTGTAGATAACTGGTTCATCATTCATCGAGAGAGAGAAGGAAGACACAATTAACAACAACATACATGCCACACCACCATCTTCCACACTTCCTTTTCTCTGCAAAACAACAAATAGCTCTTGATACCATACTACACCATTCAGAAAACAAAACCCTTCTACCTCCACTAAGATTGATAATTCAAGGAATGACTGGCACAGGAAAATCATTTCTGATAAATAAAATCTAGAATTCATTCACAACATCAACCACATCTCCCTCACCTCTACTTGTGCTCGCCCCTACTGGTGTTTCAACATTCAACATCTCCGCATCCACAATCCATGCAGCCATGCGTATTCCAATCAAAGAACTGAAACCCCTTGAAGGTAGTGCATTATCATCTTTTCAAGAGTTTGAAACATATAGAATATGTTCTTATTGATGAAATGAGTTTCATCGGGCCAAAGTTACTAAGAAAAATTGTGACAAGTAGGCTCATGAAGCTTTCCCACACTCGAGAACATCTGAATTTGGGAACAGATCAGTCATCATCCTCGGTGACCTCGGGAAATTACTGCCGGTTTTGGACAGTCCTCTTTATGCAAGTAATTCCTATGGAGCAACCCTTTGGAAGGGATTTCAGTCTTCCATTACATTGCAAACAATATTTTGGCAACAAGGAACAACCAATGCACGGAGTTTCATTTCGAATTTCTTGCTCCACATGCGAGATTCAACCCCTCTAATTGAGGATTGGGAACTCCTAATGTCTCGCATCAGACACACACCTAACTCAACAGAGCTCAACATTTTTAAAGATGCACCACATTTGTTTGTAAAAAATGATCTGGTGGACTCCCACAACCTACAGATGTTGAAGGCATTGAATGTTCCGATCGCCCAATCCATTGCTTAAAAGTAACAGTGAGAACTGGACCAGAAATCCTGATGATGATCAGTTGGAACACAAAGTTCTGTTGTGCAAACAACAAAAAATCATGCTTATTGCAAATCTATGGGTTGATGCAGGCCTCGTGAATGGTGCCACAGGAACAATCACCGACATTGTCTACGACACATCAATGCAACCACCAACATTACCTTTATTTGTTGTAAAATTTGATAGATACAACGGCCCATGTTGGGATCCCTCCAACCCGTTACATATTCCCATACCCCCTATTTCGAGAGGGAATCGAAGACAATTGTCGATTAAAATGGCCTAGGGATTAACTATCCACAAGTCGCAAGGACTTACTTTACACAAAGAAACCGTCGACATTGGAACCATTGAAAGGCATGGTCTGACATTCATAGCTTTCTCCAGAGTTCCCTCACTTGCAAATCTGCGCATTTCACCTGCTTTTTCATTCGAGAGATACTCAAATATGGTGCACGTACCAAAGCACTCGAAGCAAGAAGAAAGGAGGAAGCAAGACTACTATCACTCAACCCATCGTAAATACTACCCTCTGCTTTGATAGCACCTCCGCTACTACTATACTCAACACTTCTTCTATCCAAAAGCGGACATTGTCGTTCAAGGGGTATCAAATGTAATCATGTTTATTGAAACTAAAAATGCCCACTAAAGGCTACCATTCATGATATAAATACTGCAAATGTATACATGTCTCATTATGTGTACGCATACCTTCATTTATTTGATGTTTTCAAATATGATATGCAACTTTAAATGTATGAATCTGTAACATAATTAAATGTACACATACAACATTTCAATGTAATGTTTCAACTAAAGTCCTACACTACAACTATCAATCACACACATTATCAATTGTATAATAAATGTTTCTCCAACAAAACACCAACTGAACAACCGATGCACAACTAACAACATCAACTATAAAATTAATTAACTATCGAAAACGGTATCACATGTAATCATGTACGAATTTATAACAAGTTTGAAATGTAGAAACAACCTTCAAATTAAGTGGATCAACTATATTTCTACAATTACAACATCACTCGAACCCCTTATCAACATCAAGTACAAAAGTAATAACTATACCTCTAAATCAAATAACATATACCGTTCTGCGTTCACATCTCATGAAACACATGCGATTGCTAGTTCTAAACCCTAATAACCAAGAAAACTATGAACGATATAGTATTTGCATGTAATTGGTCAAAGTCAGGCATCTAATTGGTTAATATCATCGAAATCAACAGAGTATTTGCCCTGCCTTCCATAACCAGAAAATGGTTTGAACTGAAGAACAGCATATTGCACCCCTTAGATTGAAGGCATGGAATGCTCGACACACCCCGAGATGATGATATTGCAAATTTCCTTTTGATCGAAGAATTCATTAAATACTTTTGGAGGCAACGTCGATCTTTCCCTTCGTCTGAAAAGATCATGTTCCACACCAGGGCTTTGTTCGCTGCATCTCTTTGTCAACACCCACTTCCTTAGTATCATTTTCATTAAAACAAATAAAAATAAATGCCCATAAAAACACTTTTGGGGATAAAGACGATGACTGTGATTCAGTATCATTGTAAATTACCTAATAATGCACATTTCCAACGCTTCAATTATAACCATGCAATGCCAATGCCTATGCTATCCACTTCCGATCTCGATGAAGAAACGCTACACATTCTACTGAATAAACGCATACTTTCACCTATCGCAGATCTGCGTTTACAACTGAACCCTTCCAGAGGTTAGGCAAATTACATCTCACATCAATGAGTGGGAATTTATGTTTGCCACACAAACTATTACAAGATATCTTTATACGCATGTATGACAAGTGTGGATGTTTGATGGATGCTCGCAAAGTGTTTAACCAAATGACTGAACGAGACATCTTCTCCTGGAATATCATAATTGCAGCTTACAGAAGACATGGGTTTCCTCATGAAGCATTGACACTGTTTCACCAAATGCAACCAACAGGTGTCCAACCTGATCAGTTCACCTTTACTAGCATACTCCCAGTCTGTGCCAAAATAGGAGATTTGAAACAGGGTATGGACATCCACCAAAGCATAATGATGAAGGGTTTTTGTCAAATGTTGTAGTTGCAAATGCCCTGGTAGATATGTATGCAAAATGTGGAAGCATACACAAGGCACGTGAACTGTTTGACAAAATGGCAGAAAGAAATACAGTTTCATGGAATGCCATGATTGCAGGTTATATACAAAATGGGTTTGTTGAAAAGGCTGCTGAAGCTTTTAAGCAAATGCAATTATCAGGTGTAAAGCCAGACCCCACAACATTTGCCAGCATCCTCCCTGCCTGGGCCAAAATGGGAGCCTTAGAACAGGGTATGAACATCCATCAAAGCATAATGCAAAGTGGGTTTTTATCAAATGCTGTAGTTGCAAGTGCCCTGATAGATATGTATGCAAAATGTGGAAGCATACACAAGGCATGAGCTGTTCGACAAAATGCCTCAAAGAGATGTGGTTTCATGGACTGCAATGATTGCAGGATATGCACAAAATGGGTTTGTTGAAAAGGCTTTGGAAACTTTCAAGCAAATGCAATTGTCAGGTGTAAATCCAGACTCTACAACCTTTGCTAGTGTCCTCCCAGCCTGTGCTAAAATAGGAGCTTTAGAACAGGGTACGGGCATCCATCAAAGCATAATCAAAAGTGGATTTTTATCAAATGTGGTAGTTGCAAATGCCCTGGTAGATATGTATGCAAAATGTGGAAGCATACACAAGGCACGCAAACTGTTTGACAAAATGCCTCAGAAAAATGTGGTCTCGTGGAATGCCATGATTGCAGGATATGCACAAAATGGATTTTGCAAGGATGCTCTCAAACTCTTTGAAGTAATGAAGCACTCTGGAACATACCCTGACCATGTAAGCTTCGCTTGTGTTTTATTAGCATGCAGCCATGCAGGTTTAGTGGATGAGGGCTGTAAATACTTCAATGGCATGAGTGACTCTTATTGCATTACACCTACAATTGATCATTATGTATGCATGGTTGACCTTCTTGGCCGTGCTGGCTATCTTGAAGAAACTCTAAACTTTATCATCAAAATGCCAATCAAACCTGAGGTGGTGTGTGGATGTGTTTGCTTGGTGCCTGTAAAGCACATAAGAACATAGGGTTGGGATTATTTACAGCAACTCTTCTTTTTGAGATGGATCCTCAAAATGCTGCGACATATGTTCTTCTATCAAACATCTATGCAGAAATGGGCAGGTGGGATGAGGTTCAAATGGTAAGGAGATTGATGAAAGATAGAGGAGTCAAAAAGATACCTGGATGTAGTTGGATTGAAGGCCATAAGATGGTACATACTTTTTGTGTAGGAGATAAATCACATCCACAGACACAAGAGATCTATGCAATGTTGGAGAAATTGTCTTGGGAGATGAAGGCAGCAGGATATTTTCCAGATTCAAAACATGTACTGACCGATGTGGACAAGGAGGAAAAAGATTTTTTCCTTTGCCATCATAGTGAGAAGTTGGCAATTGCATTTGGATTGTTAAACACGCCATCTGGGACAACTATTAGAGTTGTTAAGAACCTTCGAGTATGTGTTGATTGCCACACTGCAACCAAGTTTATCTCCAAGATTGTTGCAAGACAAATTGTTGTGAGAGATGCAAATCGGTTCCATCATTTCAAACAAGGACAATGTTCTTGTGGGGATTTTTGGTAATGCTGTGCGAAGCAATTTGTAAACACAGGCTAGCACTATAACAAGGTGCACTGTGTCAGACCTTTAGTGATAAAGATGGGACAAGGTTTTATTTCCTCTCTCTTGAAGAATGCTTTTTATTAAGTGTTTGGAGATCTATAGCATGCTGTTGACTTCATTAAATCATGTATTTGTAAAAGCCCTGTTTTATGATATCATTGAGGTGTCATGACATTGAATTGTTTTCAGGAAAGTTGCACATGTGTGGGTTGATAAGTTGGAGGGAGAGAAGAAAGAGCTGGAGAATAGGAAAAATGAGTGGTACTCTCGAAGGAAGTGGAAAGATGCTTGCCAAAAGGAAAAATGAAAGAAGGGCTTACAATCAATCCAATGCTTTGAGATGATGGTGAGAGCATCTCTTGATAGTTCTTTACACAAACCTTAATGATTTTATATGGTCCTTTTTTCTGGAGTAATTCTATTATTTTGTGCTTATATTAGATTTGTCACTTGGAATTGAATTACACACACCAGATTATATGTGTAAATTTCTATATGCAAGTTTGGGTTTTATCTCATTTATGGTTAGAGATTTTTAATATTGCTTCACACACTTTCTGTGAGACCTAATATGTTTTTGAACTATGTTTTTAAATTTAATTTAATTTAATTTCAATTTGTATGTTTTAAATTTAGAAATAAACTATTAGAATTTATATATACAGAAGTAAAGTGACAATTTATATTATCTTGTAATTGACAGACATGCGTGGTACTTGAAAAACTTGCATAATGAGGTTTACAGATTAATGTTAGAGAGAAGAGAATAAAATCTATATATGGAGAAATAAAATCACAATTTACTTTACATTTTAATTACATGTATATGATATTAAATATCTAGCATAATGAGGTTTATCAATTGATACTAGTGAGTGGAGGTCCAATGGTGACTCGAAGAGAGCTAAAGCCTAAATAGGCCATGATCCTCCGGGCCCCCTAATGAGTCTAATCTGGCCATGGACAACAAATAGGTGCACATGATTTGTAGTTAAGGTTGACTAAAAAATGGAAGGAAATAATTTTTTGTTGCTATAGGTTGGAAACAGGTGGAACTCGGGAGGATGAGAACCACAAAAAAATTTGAGGACCATGATAGAAGACACCAAAGGGAGTGAGAGGAAAATTGCAGTTATATATCATAACATGATCAAATTGAATACTTTCTTCACTTGTTGTAAACTTAACAAATGCCAATAAAGATTACATTCCATGTGACAAGATATGAATTGGAGATATTTTATATTTAGTTGGATAGCTACTGAAGATCAAATTCCATATATGAATGAAGACCAAATTTGGAATATATGCGGGGCAATTAGTTGTCTCAATGGAAGTTCAACTTAAAAGTTCACGATGTCTAAGCCCTCCTTTATTGTATTTTGTAATACCTAGTATCACATGAGGCATATTCTCTAATTGGGTGAGTACCCTACTTCTCTTATTATAGAAAATTCAATTGTTTCCCTAGCAGCTGAGATGTTAGTGTGGTTGATTATGTCCTTGTTGATAGTAAGATGATTCTTCATATTTAGGTTTTTCATCTCTTACCAATTCTCCCTTGCTAATCATGTCTTTTTGACCTCATTCTCTTTGTATCTTTCCTGCCTTTATTACTGCTTCCCTTAAGATTCTCCAAAATATATTGCACCTGTTTCACTCCATAATTTAGGCAACTCTGACACATATGTAATTGCTAGACAATCAGGGTTAGGCAGAGTTGGCAAACTTTATGTCACAGCTTTGGATGCACTAATTGTCAAGTAGTTAGAATGCTGTAGCTTCAGAGCAAAGGGGTAGGCAAGCTTCTAAGGAGATGTCCAAACTGATGACCACATTTTTCTCTGTGAATTACCATTGAAAAGCATCAACAGTCTTCTAAAGTCTTTTGTTGCTTCATGGATCTTAGAATGACCTTTGAATATATGCCTAGGAACTTCTTGTTTCACAGGCTACACAATATGGGTATTTCAAATCTCTATATTAATACAATTATGTGTCCTACAAAAAGTAGGTTGGTTCTGAAACAACTCATTGACTCTCTAACTTTTTCAGATGTACAAAATACGATTGGAGTTAAACTGCAGAGCCCTCTCTTGCAACTTTGGGGGATCGACATAGACAACTTTAGAACTTTAATCTTTCTTAGGAGAACATACATAAGAAACCTTACCTCACATCATGTCTTAAATAGTTTTGCTGCTCTGACCAATTATTTGGTCCTCCTAGCTCATTCTCGTAAAGGATCGCCTACTCATGACTTGAATGCCTGCTAGAGCCTTTTATCTTTGATTATCTCTCCTTGGATTTATTAACAGTTTCCTTATCGTGTAACTTTCCTTTCATTGGATTATCTTGTTACGCTGATAGGCGCTATACAGGCAGAAAGACTTAACTGAAAATCTAGATCAATGGCTCAGAATTTATCTTTTAGCACTTGGACGACCATAGGATCAATCCGATCCGCTACATTGAATTGTGCACTGTCGTTTGTTAGGACTGGGAAAGCAGTTCCACCCATGCCATTTTACTGTATTGTGCTGGATTCCTTCTTGTTTGTGTCCTTGTCTGCCCGTATGATAGTGTCATTGTACTTGTGGTCATGTTGCAGGCTTAGCATTGATTGTTGATGAGTGAAACCATACCTACTGGAAGCTTTCAATATCCTCTAATTAAAACTTGTATTGTCATCGTCATATAGCTAGTCATTTATCGATTTTCCTCGAAAATGACTTCTTTTTTAGCATTTCTTTAACAATGTAACCTTCAGTTTCTTGAATTGTCATTGACTGTTCTGTGCCATTTTCTTATGTATATCCCAATGTTTTAAAAACCGGAACTAGACTCGGAACCAGCCAAGGTCCGGACGAACCGAATCGAAGTGGATTGGTTCAAACTTAATGAACCGGTTTACTAAAAAATACATAAAATTTTATATTTTTAATGAAAATAATATATTTGAAAGGTTAAAAACCATAATTCCAACAATTACACACAAAAGATGCAAAGTTTTCTCTTATATATATGCAAGAAAGGTGTTTATAGCAAAATGGCACGAACTCCAAGTCCAATACACAATACATATATCATAGATGAGATTCTGAAACAAAATACATAAACAATGAGGCTCTAAATGGCCTCCATAGTTCGAGACTCCAAAAAAACATGCTATGATCATTGATACATTACAAATACTACAAGTTACAAAACTCTAGAATAAACTAGATGACATCAATGATCAATCATCAAACTTTGCACCGCTGCTGGAAATGGGATCCTCAAGGTCATCCTCATCAATATCATCACCGGCCTCTGGCTCTGACTCGGACTCATCCAAATCCTCAGGTACATCTGCAACAACTGGAGCTGCACGGGGTCGGGGAGTAGCACGAGTGCGACTAGTGCCTGCTGTGTCTCGTGACGATGGCGGCGGTGCTGCTAATGGCTCATCAGATTCCTGATCCAAACCCATCCACCCCAAGTCATTGGGATCAAACTCTGTGTTGACTCTCCTCTACCCATTCTGAGGTTGGATCTATATCATCCAAGACAATGGGATCAATATCAGGTCTTCGGTTCAACAACTGGTTGCGCCTTAACCGAAGGTTGTACTGCACAAAGACAAGATCATTCAACCGTTGTTGTTCCAAACGGTTTCTCTTCTTCGTGTGAATCCGCTCAAAGACGGACCAGTTGCGCTTGCACCCAGAAGCACTGCAAGTTTGGCTCAGGATCCTAATTGCAAACTTTTGCAATTGAGGACACTGACTACCAAACGAATCCCACCAATGTGTTGCGATAAAAAGTGTAAATGTTTAATTAGTAAACAATGACGATAAAAAGTTAAAAACATAGTTAAAAATTAAAAGTAAAATAGAAACTTATAACTTAAAGGTTAAAGCGTAATTCAACAAATTAGATAAAGATTGTCTTATGCTAAAAATTCATGATTATTCATTAAAATTTTAATCAAATGAACTTCAAAAAACTTAGAATTTCTTACTTGGTTGGTCCACATCCCTTGCAATCTTTGCAAGGTTTTCCCAAAGGTACTGTGGCTCTGCTGAAGAAGTTGATCTGTCGGTGAACCTCAAGTTGTTGCATCTCATCAGGGACCATGTGCTCTAGGCACTCGTACAAACCATCTTTTACTTCTCTTGTTTGATCTTCTCCAAGTTGAGCTCTGTAATGATATTTCGGGTTCAAGAAATACCTAGCTGCATGTATAGGCCGATGGAGTTGATTGTTCCATCTATTATCTATGATCTCCCATATAGGCCCATACTTAGTTACCCTGTCTTTGTATGCTGCCCTTATCTGCTCCTTTGCCTGATCCATAGCCTCATAAATATAGCCCATGGCTAATTTTTCCCCATCCACCAACCACAACACCTTAACAAGAGGCTCAACAACTTTCACAATCTCTGCTGTTTTTTTCCAAAATAAATTATCAAAAAGTTTCTTCTTTGTGTCTTTCCCATCTTGTTTCCGGCTCCACTTTGATGCATTCCATTCATCACTTGAAAACATCTTTTCAAGTTCTGTTGTTGGTAAATAAGAGATTGCAACGTGAGGAAGTTTGTTGTAAATCTTGTGATGGCTGGCCTAACAAGTTCTCTGCCCTCAGTGTTCTTCATCATTAGGTTCAATACCCATGAGTGATTGTAAATGTATTTGGTGATGATTTTGCCATGCTCTACAGTGTTCTTGATCCAATCTTTTTTCCCTATATCCTCAAGCATGAGGTCAATGCAATGTCTGACACATGGAGTCCAAAATATTGTTTTGTGTTTAGCCTCTAATATCTTACTAGCAAGAACATAGTTAGAGGCATTATCATTATGATTTGTACAACATTTTCCACCCCACCTCTAAAACAATCTCATCCAAAAGCTCAAACAATAAATTTGCATCTTTCACCCTATCGGATGCATCTACCGATTTCAAAAACATTGTACCTCGTGGACAAGAGGTAAGAAACTTTATTATTGTGCGGTTCTTGCCATCGCTCCACCCATCCGACATGATAGTGCATCCTGTTTTGGCCCATGAAACTTTGCTGACCTTTCAAATATTCATCTATGGATGACTTCTTTCTTAGTGATCCTCTCAAGTCATGCATACTAGGGCCTTTGAAGCCTTTACCAGCAACAACAATGGAATCAAACATCGACTGGTAATAAGGTGAGCGGGCAACATTGAAAGGAATATCTGCATCATACCACCATCTAGCAATGTACTCAAAACCTGCTTCTTTGTATTGCTTCTTCTAATGGTTATCCAAGGTAGGCTGATTTTGTGTTGGCATGGAGGCACTAGCAGTAGCAGGTGTAGAAGATGGAAAAAAACTTTGAATGGTCTTTCTTTTTGAGGCTGGTTTTCTTGACTATGAGTGGATGGGGGAGGCATATACCGAAAGGGGTCTCTAACAGTCACAAAAGGGTTAGAGCAAGATCTTTCAACACTCAAGGCATGTTCCCTCCTCCCTATTTTAGCTTCCATCTCTTTTTGCCTAGCCTTCTCTTCTCTATGTTTTTCAAGCATGTTTTTCATTTCCAACCTAATGGCATCAATATCAGGTGCATCACATGGGGTAACTTGGCCTATTTGACCAGCCAAGTGTTGTTTAAACCTATGAATCCCCCCGCCCGCCCCCTCCCCCACCTTGATGTGTTTTTACAATATTTACAAAAACTTGATCATAAATTACGTTTGCATGGGTCCATGTAGGTCTTTTGTTTTGGGGGCCATTGCGAAATGCAAACAAATCTGAAAATGCAAATAAAAACAAAATAAATTTCATATTTAATAAAATTTACAAATAAGGGCAAGTTTAAAATGTAACATACCTTTCAATGTGCACACAAATGAGGCGAAGAAATGCTCCAAGCTTGTATATGGCACCACAAAGAGCCCACACTCCAAATGTAGATGTAAATGCCACCATAAAGAGCCCACACGTGATGCCAAACAACGCCTAAACTCACTCCAAATGAACACTATTCAATGCTGCCCTAATCCTCCAAATCCTTGCAAATAAGAGAGGTGGTCACAAATAGAGGTGAGATGCTCACAAATGGATGCCAATATTACCACAAAGAGCCCACAAGCAATGCCAAACAAGCTCCAAGCCTCCAACTTCCAAGCTCACTACAAAAAATAAACTCTTCAATCTTATGCTCACAAATGCTCACAAATGCTCACAAATGCTCAATGAGAGAGGTGTGATGTGAATAGAGGGGGTTTATACATAACACCAAATTAGGGTTTAGAGAAAATAAAAAATTAAAAAATGTATTTTTGAACTAGCGCGTATAAGGTAAAACAGTCATAAACCGGCCGGTTTAGGACGAAACCGATTCGGTTTCATTAAAACCAGTCAAAGATCCGCTTTCATTAACGGTTCAAAAATGTCAAACCAGTCAAACTGGCGGTTCGTTCGGTTTGACCGGTTCTTAAAACACTGGTATATCCATGCCCTAGGGTTTCTAAGGCTCAGTGGCTGATTTTCTTGTGAGCCCGGAGAGGCATGCAAAGAGGATCGGGATTTGTGGCATGGATTGTGGGTCTGCTATTTTTGGATGGATATCTGTTCCAACCTCTTATTTTAGTGGAAAAGTGAAACATTCTCCCAGCTGTTTGTTACTTGACAAGTTTATTGAGCACACTGAGATGGCTCCTTGTCCTTGCTTCTAGGAGAACCTACCTAAGGTAATGGGTGAGGGCGTCAGCAGGGTTTGGATTTTACAATGGAGATGGTGTCTAGAATGAGGAAATGTGAATAAACCCTCGACTCCTTGTGCTGCTACTCCTCACCATACTGCCTCTAGCCTGTGCCAAAAATAAGAGGCTCATAACATCATTGTTGAATTCGGGTATTTCTTGGTGTTTAAATATAAATGGTAAAAAATGAGAGCTTTGGAACATGGATGAACATCTGCCAATGCAAAATGGAAAAATGGTTTTTGTTGCATGTTGTAGTTGCATATGCCCTGATATATATGTATGTTAAATGTGGAAGGCCACATAATGCATATGAACTGTTTGATGAAATTCTCAGGCCAGCACGGATAACAAATTACTCCAATGGATCTGCTTTACAATTGCGGATTGTGGGGAGATTCCAGATGGGACAAATTATAGAATTTCTAATTTCTTCAAGGAGGGAGATTTATACCTAGACTGGCCAGTCAATCTTGATGGTAAACCAGCAGAACTTTCGTAGTGAATGAAGGCAGTAGATTACGGTAAAAGTTTTGCAAATAAGAATTATAAGGCGAGATAAGCACATTGGAATCCACAGTTTTAGGTAGCAGCAAGTTCTGGTGTATGTTGGAATTTTTACTGTTATTCACTTACATGTTTTTAAAGGACAATACCTTGATTTGTCAAACTATTCCATTCTGGTCACTTCACCAATCTTACATTAATTGAAGTGTAAAAGAGTTTAGTTGTGAAAGATGTAATGTATCACATTGTTATGATTTCTGTTGGATTTAGGGTATTTATCTTATCTTACTTTGGGCTTGCTTTTTGTAGAAAGGGGATAACGAAATGGCCTTATGAAAGTATAGAAAGTATTCCTGATTTTCTTTGTTATTTTATGATGCCACTTAGCTGTTTCTAGATTCGTAGAAGACTGTAGTTTTCATACTGTTATTTTATTGTTGGTAGAAAATATGCAAACTATTATATTATTTATTGTATATAGTTTTTTCATTGGATGAAAAACATATGAATGAAATATTTGTATGCTTGAAAGCAGTTTGAAGATTTTTGTTTTGTTCAAATTTGAATTTTTTTAATTCAACTGTGGTTATTATTTGAAGGATCTGTAGAAGGTAATATTTGGGATTTTGGGGCAGGTCCAATAAGTTAGTGTTGTGGATTGACAGAGAAATGCAAATATCTAAGGAAGACAAAGTCCCAAATATTTATAAACGGTTCCGTAAGTGTATCTTTAAAAATCATTATTTCACATTGATGTTTGCATGATCTTCACAGTTTTATATTGATACTAATGTAAATAAGAATGTTATGCATACTTTACTCGAAACTTGTGAAAATTCAGGAATTACAGGATGGTCTATATCTTGTTTTGATCAGATACTGGACCATATTTGAGAGGCTGAACACTTTTTTGGGGGTGTCATCGTTATTTTGTCCATAAAGTTGTATTTTACTTGTTGTAATGGTGATCAATACATAAACACTTTCACAAATATTTTTTAAAAATGCCTAAAAAGTAATATCTAGCTATTGTGTATTTTGTTCATTTGATGATAGATTTTTCCAATTCTAATTTTTTAAAAGGCACAGTTGATTTTCCCAATATGTTGATTTTGCAGAGACTGAGAGGTTTGAGGATCACGGGAAATATAGATAGTGATTCAGATTAGCATGGCAGCATGTCTGTGTACACAATGGAATTAATTCTTTTTGCATCACCGCATGGTTCTCTGCATATAGTTTGCTTGATTCTGTTAATGCAGGGGCTACTTTGAGCAAAGGATTGAACAGAGGAATTGGGACTATGATGACAGGATCTCCAAGTTTTTGTGTGTTTCTTTTCAGAGCAAGTAGCACAAGGAGAGGCTACTGTAGTAGGATCTTCTCTATTTGTTAAAATAACTTTTTCTTTTAATGTTTTCTTACTTTTTTAGAATTATTTACCAGTGAACTCTTTCTGTAGACACAGTTACTACATATGCTTGCTTCTTTTCCTCTATCAAAAGAAGATATGATTATGGAGCTGTGATATTCCTGCTAACATTCAGCATGAAAACAGCCTCTGGATATCGAGTGGAAAACATATTACACATGGAATTAGAACGACACTTGATGATCAGATGTGCTGTGTGTCTCTTTACAAGTCTGCTCATTTTCCCCATCTGGATTGGGGAGGATCTTCACAACTCAACTGTAAACAAATTACATGGCCTGGTTAAGTCTCATGAAGATAATGAAAGTGACCCAGTAATCAATATGAAGTTCCAAATCATGTCCATAGTTATTATAAGCTTATAGGTACATGTACTGTGATCAGGTTGCGTTGGTAAATATTTTGATGGACAACACCATGACGACATCATTGAAAATGAATCAGAAGATCCCATTTATGAAGGACTTGCATATATTGAAATTTATTTTTGCGATACCTGATAAAAATAAATTTGAAACAATGTTGCACGTATGATGTAAAATACAAGATCTTAATCAATATCCTAGGATGATTATACGTTTAAGAAAGAAGACCGAAAACATTTTCAATTCAAAAGGTTGCATTAGAGATGGGATCTAGACATTGCAACTAAAAGAGGAGCTCGTAGTTTTTCTTAAACAACATGAGGCAAATCTAGCAGGTTATGCATGTAAGGAATATTTTAATAGTTTTCTTGTTGCCGATATATTTCACCCAAGTGCTCAAGAATGCACTTCAGGATAAAGGCTTCTCCACAAACTTGAGTCAATAACAATGTTTACTATCAGTTGTTTTCTTTTCATGTTCAAGGAAGTAGTAATATTAAGTACAAAGTTCCTTAAATCTCCACATCGAGATTACAAAAGGGTTGCATTGATAGGAACCTTCCACACAAAACTACCATGTAATTGTCCTCCTCTCCCTTTCATGTCCTCACTCTATTATTTATAAATTGATAACCTCCACCTTTTGCAGTCATCCCTTTTTATATTACATCCCTATTGGCATGCTTGGTGCAATTGCGAGTATTATATAGTTTTGTAAATATTGATTTGTCAAGGGTTTTTCCTGTTTGGGTTACCTTTCTATTCTTAGACTCCTATGATTCTTATATAACTTTATTCTTAGATTTCCTATTTTAGTTATTGGAGACATTTTAACACTCCTAGCTTATTATTCTCATAAGATCTTCACATACAATAATTGAAATAATTCAAATAATAAAAAAACATGCATAATATAAAGGGATAACACAACACGAGATGTTTGTAGGGCCAAGCTACCCTAGTATCTACTATACTTAGAAATATGATAACTGCCCTTAAGTAGAGCAACGCCAAACAATACTCCTTACGGAAAAATTAACTTCACAAGATCTCACAATATGGGAATGTCACTTCCAAGGGGGCAACCTCCAATATGTTTCTATCAAATATAACACTACTTATTTGACATCATTCACAAATATATTCATATCCTTGTTATAGATGTATATTGTTCATAATAGATGAGCAAACTTTTAATTCTAATATAGGTCGTCTCATTATCCAATATAACCAATTCCACAAATTAGTTTCTTTGAAAAACATAATTGACCAATACAACTAAGTAGGATGTGTGCCACATTGATAATGAGGGGGTTAAGTTCTTAACCAACACTACCCAATCTCAATGAGTTAGTAGACAATGTCATTCAAAACATGCACTATTTCAAGAAGGCAAATTTGCATACAATCACAAACATACTTCAAGAGACTATTCCAAGGGCTATATTCACCTTACACCTGCTTAAAATCACCATTCAAAGATGATTAATACCATGAAGAAGAACCATAACATCATTTTACCTTATTTGCCCGGATTGACCTATTTCACTAGCTTGTAGCCCTTCTTAACTCCAAATCTTGTAGTCAGAACACTTCCCAATGAACTAAGGTGTTCCAAACTTTTTGGATACCCATTAAAGCCTTTAAGTTTATGCCTAAGTTTCAAAACCCATCTCTAAGCCAAACAAAAGTTATCCTTCTTTTATCATTTTCACTAGCTTTCTGGTAGCTCTGTGTTACTATAAATCTTGCTGCTCGGAACAATTTACGTACTTTCTTGAAGAACTAATCACTTTTCTAGATACCCTTTATCATGTTTCAACTTCATGGAAAGTTTCATGTTCTATCTCTTCATGCTTTTCTCCCAACACCACTTTCACCTTCTTAATTAGCCCTATTAGGCCTCTTTAGCTCTTTCTTAGATTTTCAACCGAGTTTCAAGGGATTAGCTATTTCTCCTAGTTCTAGTTTACCAAATCACTTAGTTCTCCTTCAGACAAGTGTAATTCCTCATTCATTTACTTCACCAAGCCTTAAATTGTGTTTTTTTGCTCCAAACCCATTTTTCTAGTCTTTTTGACCACCTTAGCTCTTACTAGTCTTGACTGTATTTTTTAGTTTCTTAACCTATAGGTTAGTGTTTCTCCTTCACGCCTTGTTTCCACCTCTCTTCACTTGTGAAAAGTTTCAAAACTTTCTCTTAACACTTTAGGCTCCTTAAGAATTTCACTACTCATCTTTCATAACTTGACTTGTCAAGAATGTCATGGAAGAGGACTGTATCTTCCAAACTGATTTAAATATCTCTCTCGTGTGACCATGAAACTTCATACATCCTTTTGTATCATAATGATGACATATTATAGATGTTTTCTTTCAAATTTCAGCCTTAACTCTTTCTTATGACAAAGATATAGTGTTTTTTGTTCTCTAAACCCTCCAAACTGAGTTATACCATGCACAGTCAGACTGAGTTTTGACCATTTGACCCATGAAACCTTCTCCAATCATTTTGAAACTTTATGGACACTTAAATATCCCTTAAAAATTACTACTCACCAATTTTTAGCCTACCCACAAGGTAAATTTGAAGTTATGGTTGAATTTTTGACTCACAAAACTGGGGTTTACTTGCACATAGTCTGGACTGAGTTTTTTCTTTTTACCCTATCAAATCTATTTCAATATTCATGAAACTTCTCACACACATTTAGTATACATGTCAACCCTTTCTCACTAAATGTCATCAAGTTTCAATGTATATTTTTCAAGATGTGTAATTTTTTTCTCTTCTAAAACCCTAGGACAACATATAGGTCCAAGAGGGTATATTTAGTCATAATTTTTGTTTTTACTTTTCAACCTCTGTCAAATCTCCTATGGCTTCTACAAGACCACCATCACGTTTCAAACTTCATTTTCATAAAATATAGTATGACAATGTTTACTATCACAAATTTTGACCATACAGTCCTTCACAAAAAATACTACACAATTTCATCAACTTTAGACTCTTTTTACCAAATCTTCACATGAATGGACACTTGATTAGCATTCATTACCTTCATGAAAATGTAATTGACTCTACTACAAGTCTAATCCCTTTAAAATCCAAGATCATTCATTCAATGACTCATAAGTACATTAATCACAGTCACTTACCTTCTTAATACCTTGTTTTTCTCATTTTTGTATGAATACTGACTCCACAGAGGTTATGTCACCTCCTCACACTTTCTCCACACTTCCTCAATCTTATACCATTTTCTCTTACATGTAACAACATTAAAAAATCATATGCAAACAAATTCATTCACTATAACTCATAGTCATTCATCATTCCACATATAAAAACATGCTCAAAAGCCTCTTCATTTACCAATTCAATGGAAGTACATGACTTCTTGAGCCTCTTGGCTCATGTTACAAATTCATTCTTCCTCTCAAAACCCTCTCTCTAACCTCTATTCTATTTTCATTCAAATCTTATTACAATAATGAATGGAGAGAAAGGTGGTTAGGGCTCACATCCACCTAACTTAACTATGGAAAAGATAACCATGGTGAACCAAAGCCAAGTGAGGACCATTTAGACCATGTCTTAAGTGTAATAATGTCTCATGACCCCTTTTACAACATTTATTCAACTTATTCTAACTCATAGACCTAAAAACACACTAAAGACCAATTCAAATATTTGAATTGTGGTTTTGGAGGGAAACTCCAAATACCACTTATTACAAAGCAAGAAGGTCCAAATAGACTTGGAACCATACTAGAACACCTAAGAGGACCTTCAACAACTACAACACCTATGAAATCCAAAATTGTGCTTATTTACATGAAATGATGCTCCTGCATCATACTCCCCAAGTGGGAAGATTTGAGCTCTTTTTGTTTTCTTTCTTATTTTCCAATTTCTTTGCTTCTTTGATTTGATCCTCTTCTTCTTAAGTTGAGCTCCATCTATCTTGAATCTTTCATTCTTTTGCTTTATCTTTTTGCTTCTTGTTTTCTTTCTTTGTATTTTCTTTGACTTTGTCTTCATTCATTCTCTTCTTTTCACCTTCACCTCTTAGTTGTAATATAAAATCAGGTTCATGTACATCTTCATCTTCCCATGGTCTCCTCCAAATCGATTTTACTTGGTCTTCATCCATAGTAGAATCTTCTTCATCATTTAAGATCTTCATGATATCTTCATCCGCTAGTTTGTAGTCTTCCTCATCTCTTAATAGGTTTGAACTTTCAGGTCCTTGCATGATTGTTAGCCATTTCAACTCTTATTCGGTTGTTCAATTCATTTCTTTCTTCATATCTTTCTTTTGATGACCTACACAAGAAAAAACATGTTAAGAAAAACATATTCTTGTTCATTTTCATGCTCTTCATCTCCTTTTATAACATCACCAAATTGGTCCTCTTCTCCTAAGTCTTTTTGGCATCATAAGATGCTCCTTCACTCTTATCCTTGTTTACAATACTCCACCATTCTTCATTTTCATATCCTTGGTGTACAAAAGAGGCTAGAAATCTTTCTATCACTTCCTCCTCATCCATTTTCTTGTCCTCTACAAATATGACCTCCTTATTCACTTCTTCTTGTTGCCCTCTTGACAATTTATTCATTTTCTTAGTTTCACTCCTCTTCATTTTCCTATCTTCTTTACTTATCTAAGAAACTAGGTTCTTTCTTTTTATTCTCTCTACAAGCAACCTTACGAGGCCACTTAGCTTTCTTCTTACCAATATTCCAACTTCTTGATTTCCTTCTTCTCTCATTCTTCCCATAATTTCTACCGGTTGCTCCATACCCCTTCTCAATTCTTGTATCTCTTCTTGCATCCATAACTCTCTCTTTCTTGTTAATTCTTTCATCTTTTCTTCTTTTCTCTTCCTCTCTTTTCCTCTTTCTCTTTCTTCTTATGGCACACTAGCTTCATCAATCTCTTCATCATATCTATTTCTTCTCCTTCCATGTTCTCTCTCCAACAAGTAATTTTCACCTTGTTTTAAGTCTCATCTAGGTTCTTTTTCACACCTAGTCTTTTGAATTTCTTCCTTCTCTTTTTTTTTTCCCTTCTTTTAGGGATTCATATCACTTTGATTATCTTATCTCTCTTTCAAATAACAAAACATGCTCGATACCACCGATAATAGAGGGGGTTAAGTTATAAACCAACACTATCAATCTTAATGAGTTAGTAGACAATGTCATTCAAAACATGCACTATTTTAAGAACAAAAATTTGCATACAATCATAAAAATACTTCAACAGATTGTTCCAAGGGATATATTCACCTTACACTGCTTAAAATCACCATTTAAACATGATTAACACCATTAAGAAGAATCACAACATCATTTTACCTTATTTGCCTTGATTTACCTATTTCAATAGGTTCTAACCCTTTTTAACTCCAAATATTGTATAGTCGAACACTTCCCAATAAACAAGGATGTTTGTCAAAAATTTTTGGATACCCATTAAGGCCTTTAAGTTTATGCCTAAGTTTCAAAACCCATCTCTAAGCCAAACAAAAGTTATTCTCCTTTTACTATTTTCTTCACTAGCTTTCCTAGTAGCCCTGTTTCACTACGAATCTTGCTTCCCAGAATAATTTACTGAGACTTTCTTGAAGGCCTAATCACTTTTCTAGATACCCTTTATCATGTTTTTTCCTCATGGAAAGTTTCATGTTCAATCCCTTCATACTTTTCTCCCAACACCACTTTCACCTTCTCAATTAGCTCTATTAGGCCTCTTTAACTCTTTCTTAGGTTTTCAACCAAGTTTCAAGGAATTATCTATTTCTCCTGGTTCTAGCTGACCAAATCACTTAGTTATCATTCATACAAGCCTAATTTGTCATTCATTTACTTCACAAGCCTTAAATTGTGTTTTTACTCCAAACACAATTTTTAGTCTTTTTGACCACCTTAGCTCTTTCTAGTCTTGATTGCATTTCTTAGTTCCTTAACCTATATGTTAGTGTTTCTTCCTTCACACCTTGTTTCCACCTCTCTTCACTTGTTGTGAAAAGTTTCAAAACTTTGTCTTAACACTTTAGACTCCTTAAGAATTTCACTACTCATCTTTCATAACTTGACGTGTGAAGAATGCCATGGAAGAGGACCGTATTTTCCAAATTGATTTAAATATATCTCTTGTGTGGCCATGAAACTTCATAAACCCTTTTGTATCGTAATGAGGACACCCTCTAGATAATTTCTTCCAAATTTCAGCAATTAAATCTTTCTTATGACAAGGATATAGTATTTTTTTGTTCTCTAAACTCTCCGAAATGAGTTATACCACACACACGGTCAGTTGAGTTTTGACAATTTGACCAATGAAACCTTCTCCAATCATTTTTGGCAAAATAATTTGTCACAAGGACAAATTAGTTGATTTTCACCAATGCTCTGGGACTATGTCCCTCCTGCTTGTGAAAGGGGAGGCTCCCTTTATTGTATGCAAATAAAACAAATACTATGGGTGGCCAATAGAGGCGGGCATCACATGCACGCACTCCCTTAAACCTGTGGAAAATTGCTTGCACCTAGTGTAAGGGAAGAATTTGCATGAGAGGCCGAGGATAGTCGGGAATGAGAATTTTGAGAGAGGGGATTAATATTGTAAATAGGCTCAAGCTGATTTTTACAAGTTTTAACTAGAATTTATACACACACAATTAGAAGAAAAATTTTTATTAGCAATGTCAACACAAAACGAATTATGAACATAACATTTCATTTATCCATTCATCATTTTTTTCAACACCCTTCTTGGTTATGAAAGATTATCATATTCACAAAGCTGAAAAGAGAGATAGAGGGAACATATAGAAAAGGAAATAGAAGAATGTTATCTTTTCTTGTTTCTTTGTAGTGCACTAGCTATCTACTTAGAGACTCAAAATTGAAAACCCTTTGGAATGAGGGAGTCATACAATATATAGATTTCAAATGACTCTTTTCCTACCCCCACATGAATTTTCACTAACCTTTACAACATGTGACCTTTCGTATCCCTAGGAAAGAAAGTGAGTCCCTTTTTATTAATTGAAGGAAACTCATTACAATGTATAACTATAGGTCACATTTTAATGAATAAGACAAAAGTGAAAATTAAACCCCCTAATGAAGAAATAGAACATGAGAGAAGAGAGGAAGGGGGTGGAAAGAGAGAAGAGAGGAGATAACTACTTTGAAGAAGATGGTGCATTTTCCGATGAAGATCCACTTGTTGAAGGAATTTGGGAGAGTGATTTTGGAAAGATATCAATTCCCTTGAACTCCTTGTTGAAATGAGTTGTTGCGGGCACAACCTTCTTTGCTTGAGGAATGTGTACAAAAATTAGAGCCTTAAGCCAATTCTCAGAGGTGTTATTGATAATTTTGCATTTTATGAACCAGGCTTGATGCTCCTTTGTTGTGTTTGAGATAACACATTTGATCTCTGCAAGAGATTCTAGGGTGTCTTCATTGAAGGAGAATGGATCTCTTGCCTCTTTCTTAACCATCTCTTCAAATGGATTCACGAGATCATTCACTGAAGTGTTCTCATTTACCGTAGGTACTCAAGTTTCTACACTTTGACATTGATATCTTCCTACAATTTTAAAGTGAGATCATCGTAAGAGTCCAATTCATCGAGAGCATGATTGACATCTCGTATCGAGAAACTAGAGTTCATGACCAAATTAGAGACATGTTTTCAGATGCGAGTTGAACACATTTATGCCTACCAATATAGAAGAATTGAGTTTTCTCATCTCAGTCACTAGTGGAAATACTTGATCCCAATGCCCTTTCTCTTTTTGAATCTCATCCTGGTCATTTTTATCTTTACGTATGTGGCAATCATGAATTCAAACAATGAGTGAATTTTTGGAAGCAAGCTCCTACCTTGTCATGATTTATAAGGAAAGAGTAATAGACTGATTATAAATCCATAATATAATTTGCCGAAGATTATAGATTATAATATGCAGATTACAAAATGTAATAACATTAGCTGAAAGTAAATAACAGGAAATAAAAGAGATAAAAGACACCAAATTTAAGTGGGGAAACCCAAAGGAAAAAAACCCATTGTAATAAAGCATTATCTGTATTAAGAATCTCGAATATAAATTTTACCCAACACTTCCACTTCACTCCTTAGTCTTTTTATCACTAGAAATTATAGAGCGATTTCTTTCTATGTAAAAGCAGTTCTCGATCCTTATTTCCAACCGAATGATTTGTATTCAATACCAATGTATTCGTTGGTTTATTATCAATCAGAGAGAGGTTTTCGTGAGTCAGTAGCTCTATTATTTAGTCACTCTGTTCCACTCTTAAATGTGGAAGACCATCATAATAAATTTTAATACATAAAATTTAAGATAATGTGGGGCATACAACAGTGGTAGATATCCCACTTGACATTACTACCCCAACACTCCCCCTTAATGTTAAGTGGGGAAGAACATGCAAAAAAACATGTTAACAATAGTTCCTTATGCCAATTACAATCCATAAATCAACTTCATGATTTAGGTTGTCCATCAAATAGATTTTTCTATGGGTTTGTAGTTTCACAAATGCACTAAAACAGAGTTCGCGGGTTTTTCAGTTACGTAGTACACTACCGTAGTGTCCATGAGACTTATATAGGCCGTGAACAATGCATTGTGAATTTTAGCAAGACCATGAGACATTTTTTCGCGGTTCAAAAAAGTGGTCCAAGGATCCCATAAAATCCACAATACAAAGGAACATATGAACAAGGGAAATCATACAGATCTTCCCTTACATAAATTCTTAAGACCGGTGCTTTATATATGAAGAATTATATTAGATTATGGAGCCTTTTATAAACTAAGGCATACCCATAACTAAAGCTTCGTTGGGATTTACAAGTAACTTCACACACATAGTGTGACACATTTACTTATTACAAAAAAAGAAAGTATTCAAAGTTTACAACAACTGTTAAGAGGTGGCATTGTCATGCACACTCCCCCTCAATGGAAAATTTGATAGGCCTAACAAGGCACAAAATTTTCAAAACTTAATAGAACACAATGGTTTTGTGAAGATATTTGCAACTTGATCTTGATTGAACATAACTTGAGATCAATGTCACCATTCAAGACTTTCTCTATAATAATGTCCATATGAGCTTCAAAAGCTTGGATGATGAACTGGGTTCTTAGAAAGAACAATGAACTATGGCTATTACATAGAAGAGTAAAGTGCTCCCTTTGACGCCCATATACAACTCATCCAACAATCTTTTTAGACACATAGCTAACTTTGAAGCTTCCATAACACTTTATACTCTACTTGATAGAAGATATAAAGCTTGTTGGTTGTTTCTTACTACTCCAAGTGATGACACCCGCATCCAACTTGAAAAATATCTAAAGTAGACTTCTATTTGCTGACATCACCAACATGATCGAGTCACATTAGCCATATAATTGTGCATCATTAGAAGAAGAATAAAAGATACCATAAGTGACAGTTCCTTTAATATATTTCAAAATTATTTTAGCTATTTTCTAATGATCCTCGTAAGGTTCTTGCATAAATCTTGAAACTACTCTTACTTTGCATAAGAAATATCAGCTCTAGTAATAGTCAAATAGATTAGACTACCAATTAGTTGTCTATACATAGTAGGATCAACTTTAGCACAAGCTAGTTTAGGATCTAACTTGACACCAATTTCAATAGGAATGGAAACAATCTTACGATTAATCATGTTAAATATTCTAAGAAAATATAACCATTCCCCATTGACCAAAATGCATTAAAAACAGCATGGAGGTCCTTACAAACCCATGCCCCGACATTTTTGACCACGTTGAGAAGAATGCGACCCATTTTGCATTAAAATTGGTTGTTGAAACGTCGATTCTGGCCCATGGCGCGTATTTCAGAAGCGTTTTTTTTATTTTCTCCTCAAACTGAACCAAAATTCAAAATTGACCATGGAATCTTATAGAGCATTTCACCAGCTTTCCATTGATATAAAGAACGTGAAAATCCGAAATTGTGGATCGAAAGTTATGGCGATTTGAAGTTTTAGGGCAAAAATAGGCCAAAATCGGATTGCTTTGATATTTTTGACCTGGACACGTGGCGAGTTCTGATTGGCTGCGGACCTTGCAAGGGAAAATTTCCCACAAAAACTCCGCCGAGCCATAACTTGAAAAATACGTGGAGTTAGGAGGAAATCTTTACCTTTCTAGAAAGCTGAGAAAGAGCTCTATCCAATGGTGTCATTTCCAGAAGGTTTTGAGTGCCTAAAAAGTAAAAATTTATGACTGAGGCACAATAGAAGGAAAGAATGAAAGGGAGTTAGCCACAAAATGAGCAGGGGGCACATTTGGATAACAATTTTGGCGACTCAGAGGGGTCATCTGCCTGCTGGATGAATGATCAGTAGCCTGAAGCAATCCATTGGGCATGGAGTCATGAGTAGTAGCCTAAAAATTGATCTGAACTTTGAAAACTTCCCTCTGAACCGCTTGAATCCCACTAGACATGGAGTTGTTCCCACCAAAATGCCATCAAAACGGCGTGCAAGAGCGAAACCAAAAGCACCAAAACTATGTACAAACTGAAAATCATACATGCTCCAAATGGAACATGCAGAGTGTGCACAAGCACTTCTTCTACTGAAAGCAAACCTACCTACTCTACTCTAACTGGAAGCAAAGGTGAGCTAAATGAACCCTACAACTGGTTGTGCAAAATAGCTTCCTTTCTTCAAAATTGGCAGCCATGCAAATGATTTGGAGCTGAGTATGGCTGATTGGATGAGTGGAAAATCAACAAGAAGCTGGTCTTCTACCCAAATTAGCAAGGTGTCAACTAAAAACAAATCCAATACCTCTTTTAGTTACTCTCGCATTTGGATTGGAGAGGTATGACAACTGATCCTTGGAACTTTGCGCAGCTCATCCTCATGCTTAGAAGCAAGCATGGTTGTTGTGGCTTCTCCTTTGGCTCCAATGAAGCCAAATACCCGATTGGGTAAGGTCGATCCGTTGAGTATGCCCATAATTCTGATTTTCAACTCCAAGAATGGAGTTCTCTTGTAGACCTTGAATGGATGGTGTGGAAGCAATGGTAGAACCCTTCGCCGCCTTTCTCTTCCTCCGATGAAGGACATGAAAGATTAAAATCTTCCAATCTTGGTTCTAAAGAGCTTTTATAAGATGCGGAGGATGCTGCAAATGAATACTCTCCTCCATGACAATGCAGGATCTTGTGTTTGGAAGATGGATGATGAAAGAGAGAATGGTGGAAACTCAAGCTGGTTCTTCTTCATCAAAACAGTCCTCCAAATCAGACAGGTAAACTACCTCATTGCTGTCCTGCTGCAAATGTTCAACCTCTCCCATGGCGTTCTCTTGATCTGCAACTTGATCACCATGGTTTCTTTCATCCTCCAGCATTGAGTTTGAGGGATCAAACTCTTCTTCAGTACTAGAACTTGAGAGAGATGAAGTAGAGAGAAGAACCAAGGTTCTTCTATAACTTGCTTTGTGCTCAAAGCCTTTGGATCTGCACTTTTCTCCCCCACAGCTGGAATGTGCTCCTCTTCTTTTGGATTTGGAGCAGCTTCTCCTTCCTCTTGCTGTCCCTCATGACTGATTTTTGTAATTTGAATTGGATCAACATTTCCTTCAAATAGGGTGCCAACATGGACACTATATTCTGAACAAATTGATTGCTGATCTGCAACTCCTTTTTGCTCTTCTTCTGCTGCAACAAAATCAGTCCTGACCACCATTTGTTCTGTAACTCCAACCTCTTCTGAAGGTTTCATCAGCAAAGGGATCTTCTTCATCCCAAATTTAAGAGCCCAACTCTTCAAAATTTGAATTTCTTCATCCTTGTTTGGCTTCTCTTTTTGCTGTCCTTCATGACTGATTTTTGTAATTTTTTGTGGTGGTGGAGGAGGTAAAACCTCTTGTTTCTTTGGAGGAGAGGGTGTTTCATTTAGCTCTTGTGGAGGGGATGACTGTTTGGAAGGGAAAAGGACAGAAGAATTGAGATGAGGTGGAAGACTAGGGGGTGGAGAAATGGATTCAACACTTGGGACAGCAGATGGAGAGTTTAAAACTTGACACTGCTGAGATAAAACAGATTGGGAAAGAGGAAAAGAAAAGGCATGAGATGGTGTGCTTACCCATTGACAAGGTTGTTGAATACTCCTCTCATACACCTCTATTCCTTCAATCCACTTTGCAAGCAATGGCAGCGTTGCAATCATGAAGTCAAGCTTCTCTTGAGGGCTGTAATGCCTTGGGAAAGGTCCCACCCATGGATAGGGTGCTCCACAACCGATTCCAAATGCTTTCATTTGTGCTTGAGCCCTGGATTGCACCATGTTTACCTCCATCTTTTGGATTTTCTCCAACAGACCAGCATCTTGCATCTGATTGTCTTCATTGTATGCACACCCTTGCTCTTGGAAAGCTCCATAGCCAAATTGATTTTGGCATTGCTGCTCATATGGGTATGTATGCTGATTTTGAATTTGTTCAAAATGCTGATTTGGAGGATTTAAAAAACATGTTGGAGGTGGGAAACATTGCTGCTGTTGTAAATGTGAGTTCCATGATGGAAATGAAGTCATGATTGCACAACTTCATGGAATGGAAAAGAATGAAAGAGATGGAAAGAATAATGGATGGAAATGGATGAAAAATAGGTCTGTAACTTCAAAAATGGGTTGCTGATCAGATGGAGTCGCCAGATGTGTTTGCAAGTGCCTCCAAAGGCTGAAATCTTCACAGGAACACACCAACCTGCAAAAGATGAAGTGGAATACCTCTAAGGTCGCACGGTGTGCAAAGTTGTTGCAAATCAAAAAGCACCCTGGATGCAAATCAGGTTTCTAAGTTGATGTTTCAGGCATCCGGTGTGATTGCACAACATTGAAACCTCTCTCCAAGTGTGGGACTTGTAAAATGAGAGAGGAATCTCCAGATTAGAGGCTGGTTCTTCAAACTCCTCTCGATCGATCTATTATTTGCATAAGCTGCAGAGGTTCGAGCCTAATTTTATCTTAATTTGCAAGGAGACAGGGGATAAGAAATGCAAAAATTAAAACTAAAGCGATAAGGGTGATACACTAAAGGAGTGGTGAGCACTTCTTGCTCATGAAAACTGACACAAATCAGAAATTACAACATAAAACATCATGCACAAGGTTGATAAGTGTAAAAAAGGGTTTGAAATGAAGCAAACAACACATACAAAGGATTTGAAAGCATTCACGAGCTCTGCATTGTGATTTTCAACATCAAAATCCTAGTATTCCAACACCAAAGAGGCGAGAAAAAAACCTGTTACAATCCTAGAAGGTCTGATACTTGCCAAAATCACTTGTTGAAAGTGAAAATAGAAGCTTTCTGTGCAAAAAAGTGTTCCCCCTTTGAAAAATGAGCCAAATCTGGCTTTTACAGTGCATGGGTCGAGCCCAAGAGAGAGAAAACGTGAAAAAACATGGGAGCCATTCCCATTGACCAAAATTCATTAAAAACAGCATGGAGGTCCTTACAAACCCATGCCCTGACATTTTTGACCATGCTGGAGAAGAATGCGACCCATTTTGCATTAAAATTGGTTGTTGAAACGTCAGTTTTGTCCATGGCGCGTACCAGAAGTGTTTTTGATTTTATCCTCCAAACTGAACCAAAATTCAAAATTGACCATGGAATCTTGTAGATCATTTCACCAGCTTTCCATTGATATAAAGAACGCAAAAATCCGAGCTCTGGATCGAAAGTTATGGCGATTTGAAGTTTTAGGGCAAAAATAGGCCAAAATCGGATCGCTTTGATATTTTTGACCTGGACACGTGGCGAGTTCTGATTGGCTGCGGACCTTGCAAGGGAAAATTTCCCACAAAAACTCCGCCGAGCCATAACTTGAAAAATACGTGGAGTTAGGAGGAAATCTTTACCTTTCTAGAAAGCTGAGAAAGAGCTCTATCCAATGGTGTCATTTCCAGAAGGTTTTGAGTGCCTAAAAAGTAAAAATTTATGACTGAGGCACAATAGAAGGAAAGAATGAAAGGGAGTTAGCCACAAAATGAGCAGGGGGCACATTTGAATAACATGATTATAATTGATCTTGTACAACCACCTAGATCCTACAATGCTTCTCTTAGAAGGAGGAGGGACAAGTTCCCAAGTATTGTTTTTAACTAAAGCATTGTATTCATCTTTCATAGCATGAATCCATCTATCATCTTGACAAGATTCTTCAAAATATTTTGGTTCAATTTCATAGAGGGTCATTAAGGCATGATAAGTATATTGACTACGAGTCACTTTTCTAAGATTAGCAGGCTGAGAGTCTTGAACAATAGTTTGAGCCCATTTAGGAACCTTGTGATGAAATAAATTTTGAGATGACTCCCTCTTAATCTCCATCATATCTAGATCGTAATAATCGGCCTCTTGAACTTTTGTTTCCATAATTTTAGGAGAAATATTATCAGGCTCTATCTCAAGAGTAGCTAGAGGAGGGTTCATGAGAAGCATCACAAAATGTCTTTTCCAAGACTTGAAAATTTATGTTTTCAACAATGTCATGCTTGAAAGGATCATAAACTCTCATTCCTTTATTTTACAACCATAACCAACAAAGGTACATGAATAGGAGGTTGGATCAAGCTTATTTCTTTTAACTTTAGGAATAAAGATAGAAGTAGGGATACCAAATATTCTTAGGTGAGAGATATATGGTTTTTGTTTTGTCCATACTTCATGAGGAGTAGTTTGATGAAGAGATTTTGTAGGAACTCTATTAAGGATATAGACTGCAATATTCATGGCTTCTACCCACATAAACTTAGGCACATTAGATGCATGAATCATAGTCCTAACCATCTCTAAGATAGTCCTATTCTTCATTTCTATAATACCATTCTTTGAGGGAATATGGAGTAGTCAACTCTCTTTGAATCCCATATGATACACATAACTCATCAAACATTTCTTGACATATTCACCTCCATTATTAGTCCTAATTATTTTAATTTTCAGATTAGAAGCATTTTCAACTAAATCTTTAAATTCCTGAAACTTAGATAAGACATCAAACTTCTTCTTAATGAAGTAAGACCAAGTCATTCTCGAGAAGTCATCAATAAAGCAAACAACATACAAAACACCATTGAGAGAAGGAACCTCAAGTGGACTGTTAGTGCAAAATCACAAGCACCTCGGATACGAGATCGAGGCTTCTAGGTTGATCACTCTTGCATCCAGTGTGATTGCACAACATGGAAACCTCTCTCCAAGCGTGGGACTTGTGAAACCGAGAGAGGAATCTCCAGAGAAGGCTGGTTCCTGCTCCTAAACTACTTGCCACAAGCTATTCCAGTGCAGGCAAGCTAATCTAATCCTAATCTAACCATGCCAAGGAGACAGAGAGAGAGAGAGAAGGGAAAAACAACAAAAGCCTACACTAAAACGGTGATACACCAGAGAAGGAGAATGTTGGACATCTATCAAAACTGCCATGAGACAAAGAGAGGTGAGCAATGGGAAGGATGGACGGATGCATCACGAGCCCAAGGATAGATTTCACACGAAAATGTCCCAAAACTCCATGAACACGGCTCCGGACTGCAGTAGAACATTCAAACATGCATGATACTGTAATGAAGAGAGGCAAGAAGAAAACAAGCAAAAACGAGAAAGGATGGACAGATGCATCACAAAACACGTTTTGTTGCTTCAGAAGTTTGCACAGAACATCATTCCATTAATAAGAGGAAAAAATGCCATTACAGAGCAAGGGAGGAGGTTCGAACTCCATTTTCAACCCTAGAGAAGAAAAGAAGGGAGAGCAGAGCAGAAAGAATGAACAACTCTTTTTTCTAATGAGCCAAATCTGGCTTTTACATTGCATGGGTCGAGCCAGAAGACAGAAAACATAGGAAAACGTGTAGGCAGCCCAACCATTGACCAAAACGCATTCTTCATTAAAATCGGTGGTTGAGACATCACTTCTGGCCAAGCTGAAGAAGAATGCGACCCATGTGCATTAAAACTGGTTGTTGAAATGTCACTTCTGGCCATTACCACATGTCAGATCCGTTTCTTGATTTTCTCTCTTCATGCACCAAAACTCAAGATTGATCCCAGAATCATGTAGAGCATCTTGACAGCTTTCCGTTGATATAAAGAACGTGGAAATCCGAGCTCTGGATCAAAAGATATGGCGATCTGAAGATTTAGGGCACGGAGCAGACCAAAACGGATTTTGAAATATTTCCCGCGCTCTGCCACTTGGATGACACGTGGCATGCTCTGATTGGTCGTGTGATTCTCTCTCCTCTACCTTTTTGGCGGGCTATCTTTTGAAATTTCCTTGTGGGCCCAGTTGGGACACGTGGCGCTATTTCATTGGTTGGGCCGCGCTTCAAACCTTCCACTTTGACTTTTTGACTTTTCTCCCGAGACACGTGGCGCGATCTCATTGGTTCTCGGACCTGCCGGATCTTTCGCGTCCTTCGCGCCTTTTTTTCCGGATGTCCCAAACCGTTTGGGACAAAAACTTCCGATTCGCCCGAAATGGGCTTCCTTGTCCCATTTTTCGTTGGACACGTGGCAAGATTTGATTGGCTCTCGACTTTTTTCGGTGATCCACGTCCGCGTCCCTCTCGTCCCAGCCTGGCATTGGCAAGTGCTTCTTGTGCTTGATTTCGAGCGAACCGGCCGGTTCACGTCCATTTTTCCCAAATGTCCTGGGTTGCCTTGCCGATCGACTCGACCTTTTTCACCGGTTGGCTGTTCGCGCTCGCGCCCCGGATGTCCCAATCGCTTTTTGACTGCCTGTGCTCATTTCGGCCGATCCGGCCGGTTCGGGTCTTTTTGTTCCAAACGCCCCGAGCAACACTTAGCCAATTTTTCTTCCTCTTTCGGCCGGATCGGCTTTTCGCGCCCGCCGCGTACTTTTGTCCCGAGATGTCCCTGTTCTTATTTGGGCCACCCGGAGGCTTTTGGACGATCCGCGTTTTCTGTCCCACACATCCCATAAAGCGACCTTGAGCAGACTTAGCCAATTTTCACAAATTTTTCTAGATCAACCTACTTGCTTTGCAACTTTTTTTCTGCGTTTTCTCGAGCTTGCTCATTTTTCGGCTGGACGGTGAGTTAGAAAAAATATCGAGGGAACCTCGAAACATGATGCTTGCTCTGAATCAATCAATCGCCGGGATTTTTATTCGATGCATGTTATCAAAATTTACCTGTGGGGGGAAATTTTGACAACGATTTCAGCGACTTCGGTGGGGTCATCTCGCTGCTTAGATGAAAAGACCAAGTGTAACTCAAGCAATCCATTGGGCATGGAGTCATAAGCAAGCCTCGAAAACTGATCTCGAACTTTGAAAACCTCCTTCGAGCCACTTGAAACCAGGGCATGGAGTTGTTCTCACCAAAACCATTGGAATGAATCGTGCAAGAGCAAAAACAGCAACACCAAAACCTATGTACAAATCGAAAATCATACATGTCCCAAATGGAACATGCAGAGTGTGCATAAACACTTTTCTCGCTGAAAGCAAACCTACCTACTTTATTCTAAGCTGAAGCAAAGGCAAGCTAAACAAACCCCGCAATTGGTTGTGAGAAATAGCTTCCTTCTTCAAAATTGGCAGCCATGCGGTTGATTTGGCACTCGATCATGGCTGTTTGGATGGATGGAAAATCAACAAGAAGCTGGTCTTCTACCCAAATCATCAAGGTGTCAATGAAAAATCTAATACCTCTTTTAGTTGCTCGCATTTGGATTGGAGAGGTATGGCAGCTGATCCTTGGTACTTTTTGTAGCTCACCCTCATGCTCGAAGCAAGCATGACTGGTCAGGCTTCTCCTTTGGCTCCAATGAAGCCAAATACCGATTGGGCAAGGTCTCGATCAGTTTGATATGCCCATAGCTCTAATTTTCAACTCCAAGAATGGAGTCTTCTTGTAGACACTCTTGAATGGATGATGTGGAAGAAATGGTGAAATCCTTCTGTCCTTTCCCTTCCTCCGATGGAGAACATGGAAGATTTAAATCTTCCAATTTTGATTCCAAAGAGCTGCTGTAAGATGCAGGCTGCTGCAAATGAAAGCTCTCCTTCATGGCAGCGAGTTACGTGTTTGGGATGTGGATGATGAAAGAGAGAATGGTGAAAACTCAACGGCTCTTCTTCATCAAAACAGTCCTCCAAATCGGGTAAACTACCTCAATGTCTGTCCTCCGTCTGCTTGTTTTCAACTTCCTCCATGGTGTCCTCTTGATCTCGCAACTTGACCACCATGGTTTACATTATCAAAATTCACCAGGTAAATTTTGATAACATGCATCGAGATGTCCAAATTCCAAGAAAAATGACCGATTGAGCAAAATCAGTTTCGGGTCCCTTCAGAATCTTTCTAAACTCCCTGTGCCGAAGAAGGAAGGAGCAAGCTTTGAGAAAGTGCGGAGAAGGTTGCAGAAAGCAAGTAGTTTGGGCCAGGAAAAATTGTGAAAATCGGCTAAGTCCTAGTCCAGCACAAGGTGGGACAAATGGGACAAAGGTACGCGAACCGCCCGAACCAGGCCGAAATGAGTCCAGCGCCCACTAAGCATTTGGGACAAGTGGGGACGAAAGTACGCGCGGGCGCGAAATGCCGGTTCGACCGAGAGAGAAAATCGACTAACCTCGCTGAGAGGGGCAGTTCGGGACGAGTGGGACAAATGGACGAAATGCCCGAACCGAGCCGAACCAAAAAAAGAGTCAAGTCAGTCCGAAACAAAGTGGGACAAGCGGGCCAGAAATACCCGAACCGGCCGAATCGGCCAAAATTGTCCCAAAAGGTCCAAAATCAAAATGGGACGTCCAGGACGAATGGACGCTGAAGTACGCGGAAGACCCGGCAGGCCCGAGAACCATTGAGAAATTGCCATGTGTCATCAAGGAGAAGCCAAAAGGTCAAAGGGAAAGGTTTGAAGCGCTGGCCCGAGCCAATAGAAATTGGACACGTGTCCAATGGAGCATAGAAGTGCGGAGCTCGGGGAGGAGTTGGAAAGTTTGGCCAAATCTAAGCCAAAAGGGGTAAAAGTGAAGGAAGACCGTGGTGTTCGTGAACTAACCAATACATGCCACGTATCCTTAGTGGCGGGCGTGGGAAAAATGTGGAAAATATTCCAAGAGCACCAAAAGTCAAAATTCAAGAGACAGCCCACTGAAAAGCGAGGAGAGAGAATTATTCAGCGAATCAGAGCATGCCACGTGGCGTCCAAGTGGCAGTGCGCGGGAAAATATTTCAAAATCCGTTTTCGCCTGTTCCGTGTCCTAAATCTTCAGATCGACATATCTTTCGATCCAGAGCTCGGATTTGCACGTTCTTGATATCAACGGAAAGCTGCTGAAATTCTCTACACGTTTCCAGGGTCAATCTTGCATTTTGGTGTAGTCTGGAGGGAGAAAATTGAGAAACGCCTCTGGCACGAAATAACAAGCAGAGGTAATGCTTCAACAACCACTTTAATGCTGACGCAATGCACAACCCGCCGTCATTAGGAAACCGCCGCTTTGCCAGAACCCGCCGCTTCTGCCATGATGGACGAATTAAATGCAACCTAGAGGTGGTTGGGGCAGATTTCGAATTCCTCTCTCTTTTCTCTCCCATTCTTCCTATAAATTGTAAGGAGGGGTTTCTTTCTGTTGTTGGACATTTCTGCTTTGCACCCTCCCTTCTCTCCTGTTCATAAGAAGATTTGTGGAGTTTTCAAACCTCCCATATAGACTGTAACACCATTTTTTGCCTTTTGGCCATTGCAATGTATTGAATCGATCCTTGAGCAATATATATGTGTCTGTGGTTGCTTCTAAACCCTCTTACATATTTATTACTGTCATTCTTGATCTTTCATTGCATTTTTGCTATCTGTGCATGGTGTTGTGTTATATCTACATGGTCTGTGTTTAATTTGGCAAAGCATATGTTCTTCATTCCTCGGTGCATCACCTCTATTAGCTTAGATTTATTTTATGCATCTTCTTACCTTGTCTCCTTGGCAGATTAGATTAGATTTTGAGAAAACCCTCTGCATATTTCGTGTGCACTGAATGCAGGAGGAATAGGAACCAGCCTTTCTCTGGAGATTCCTTTCTCACTCTTCAAGTCCCACACTTGGAGAAAGGATTCAATGTTATGCAATCACACTGGATATTAGTATGATCAACCTAGAAATCTGATCAACATCCAGGGGTGCTGTGATTTTGCACTAACAATTTCCTTCACTTTCAATATTGAGTTTGAGAGATCAAACTCCTTTTCAGTAATAGAACTTGAGAGAGATGAAGTGGAAAGAAGAACTGAAGGTTCTTCTGTAGCCTGCTTTGTGCTCAAAGCCCTTGGATCTGCACTTTTCTCCTCCATAGCTAGAATGTGCTCCTCTTCTTTTGGATTTGGAGTAGCTTCTCCTTCCTCCAATGTTTGAAGACAATCTTGCTCTTGATTGAACTCCTCCTCCAGCATGAAGTTTGTCAAGTCAAACTCTTCAATTTGCTGCTCTAGAGGACAAGTTGGGACTGCAAGATCTTCTTCTTCTGCTGCAACCAATTCAGTCCTAACCACCATTTGTTCAACCTTGGCCTCTTCTGTGGGCTTCCTCATCAAGGGGATCTTTTCAATTCCAAACTTAAGAGCCAAACTTACTATGCTCTTAATCATTTCTTCTTTTCCTGGCTCTTCCTCTTGCTGTCCTTGATGACTGATTTTTTCAATTTCTTCTTCCCCACATGGAATTGGGAATGCAAAAGGAGGAATGGGCTGAAACTCAACTGATTTTACAATTTTTTGTGGTGGTGGAGGCAGTGAAACCTCTTGTTTCTTTGGAGGAGGGGGTATTTCTGTTAGCTCTTGTGGAGGGAATGAATGTTTGGAAGGAAAAAGGAAAGAAGAATCGAGGTGGGGTGGAAGACTAGGGGATGGAGGGATGGATTCAACACATGGGAATGCGAGATGGGGAGTTTAAATGAGATGGTGCTGCTTGAGTAATGGAAAGAGAAAAACCAGATGATGGTGTAGAACTTACCCATTGACAAGGTTGTTCAACAACATTTCAGAGGCCTCTATCTCTCGTAATTTGTCCATTGTGCAAGTTGGGGCAGCATCTTTATCACGAAGTCCCGGCTTCTCCCGAGGGCAGTAGTGCCTTGGAAAAGGTCCCACCCATGGACAGGGTGCTCCATAACCGATTCCAAAAGCTTTCATTTGTGCTTGAGCCCTGGACTCCACCATCCCCACCTCCATCTTTTGGATTTTCTCCAACAGACCAGCATCTTGGATCTGATGGTCTTCATTGTATGCATACTCTTGCTCTTGGGAAGCTTCATTGCCAACCGACTTTGGCACTTGCTATTCATATGAGTATGCATGCCGATCTCGGGAGGATTTGTAAAACATGTTGGAAGTGGAAAATACTGCTGTTGTTGTAAATGTGAGTTCCATGATGGAAATGAAGTCATGGTTACACAACTTCATGGAATGGAAAAGAATGAAAGGGATGGAAAGAAGGATGAATGAAAAATGGATGGAAATGAATGGAAAGCAAGGTCTGCAACTTGAGAGATGGGTTGTTGACCGGATGGAGTCGCTGATGTATTCGCAAGTGCCTCCAAAGGCTGAAATCTTCACAGAACACATCAACCGCAAAAGATGAAGTGAAAGACCTCTAAGGTCCCACCAAAGGCGTGCCAAAATTGTTAGTGAAAAATCACAAGCACCCTGGATACTGAGATCAGGCTTCTAGGTTGATCACTCTTGCATCTAGTGTGATTGCACAACATGGAAACCTCTCTCCAAGCGTGGGACTTGTGAAACCGAGAGAGGAATCTCCAGAGAAGGCTGGTTCCTGCTCCTAAACTACCTACCACAAGCTATTCCAGTGCGCAGCAAGCTAATCTAATCCTAATCTAACCATGCCAAGGAGACAGAGAGAGAGAGAGAGAAGGGAAAAATAGCAAAAGCCTACACTAAAACGGTGATACACCAGAGAAGGAGAATGTTGGACATCTATCAAAACTGCCATGGGACAAAGAGAGGTGAGCAATGGGAAGGATGGACAGATGCATCACAGGCCCAAGGATAGATTTCACACAGAAAATGTCCCAAAACTCCATGAACACAGCTCCAGACCTGCAATGAACATTCAAACATGCACAAATACCTGTAATGAAGAGAGGCAAGAAGAAAACAAGTAAAAACGAGGAAGGATGGACAGATGCATCACAAAACATGTTTTGTTGCTCCAGAAGTTTGCACAGAACATCATTCCATTAATAAGAGGCAAAAACGCCATTACAGAGCAAGGGAGGAGGTTCAAACTCCATTTTCAACCCTAGAGAAGAAAAGAAGGGAGAGCAGAGCAGAAAGAATGAACAACTCTTTTTTTTTAATGAGCCAAATCTGGCTTTTACATTGCAGGTCGAGCCTAAGACGAGAAAACATAGGAAAACGTGTAGCAGCCCAACCATTGACCAAAACGCATTCTTCATTAAAATCGGTGGTTGAGACATCGCCAGCCAAGTGAAGAAGAATGCGACCCATGTGCATTAAAAGCTGGTTGTTGAAATGTCGCGGCCATTACCACACGTCGAGCCATTTCTCAATTTTCTCTCTTTGACTACACCAAAACTCAAGATTGATCCGAGAATCATGTAGAGCATCTCGGCAGTTGTTGATATAAAGAACGTGGAAATCGAGCTCTGGATCAAAAGATATGGCGATCCGAAGATTTAGGGCACTGAGCGGACCAAAGCGTGCCACTTGGATGACACGTGGCATGCTCGATTGGTCACGCAATTCTCTCTCCTCTGCCTTTTTGGCATGGGTCTTTTGAAATTTCCTTCAGGCCCCGGTTGGGACACGTGGCGCTATTTCATTGGTTCGGGTCGCCGCTTCAAACCTTCCACTTTGAATTTTTGACTTTTCTCCTTGAGACACGTGGCGCGATCTCATTGGTTCTCGGACCTACCGGCTCTTTCGCGTCCTTCGCGCCTTTTTGTCTGGATGTCCCAAACCGTTTGGGACAAAACTTCCGATTCGCCCGAAATGGGCTTCCTTGTCCCTTTTTGCGTTGGACACGTGGCAAGATTTGATTGGCTCTCGGCTTTTCGGTGATCCACGCCCGCGCGTCCCTCTGCCCCATTGCACGGTGCTCTTGTCTTGATTTGGGCGAATCGCCGGCGATTCGCGTCCATTTGTCCCAAATGTCCCAGTTGCCTTGATCGACTTCGACCTTTTCGGCCCGGCCGGTTCGCGCCTTCGCGCCCGGCCAGAGATGTCCCAATCGCTTTTTGACCGCGTTTGTGCTCATTTCGCCGATCCGGCGATTCGGTCTTTTTGTTCCAAACGTCCCGAGCAACACTTAGCCAATTTTTCTTCCTCTTTCGACCGGATCGACTTTTCGCGCCCGCCGCATACTTTTGTCCCGAGATGTCCTGTTCTTTATTTGGGCCGCCTTGGAGGCTTTTCGGCCGATCCGCGTTTTTACGTCCCACACATCCCATAGGCGACCTTGAGCAGGACTTAGCCAATTTTCACAAATTTTTCTAGATCAACCTACTTGCTTTCTGCAACTTTTTCTGCGTTTTCTCGAGCTTGCTCTTTTCGGCTGGACGGTGAGTTAGAAAAAATATCCGAGGGAACCTCGAAACATGATGCTTGCTGAATCAATCAATCACAGGATTTTTATTACGATGCATGTTATCAAAATTTACCTGTGGGGGTGAAATTTTGACAACGGGACCTCTTACATCACTATGAATTAGTTCTAATAATTGAGAAGAGTTAGAGTCATGATGTTTGTGAAATGGTTTAGCATGTTGCTTACCACGCAAACAACTTTCACATGTCTCATGATCATATTTTAATTTAGGAGACCAATAACAAGATTAAGTCTAGACATTTCATACAAGATTTTGAAATTTACATGACCAAGTCTTTCATGCCAAAGTTGAATGTCATTCCTAGAAGAGGAAGAAAATCAAGATTCAGACACAAAACCATCAAAGATATACAAGCCATTTTTCTGAATACTAGAAGCAATGACATTACTAAGATTATCTTTTACATACCATTTATCTTACAACAAAACAAATTTACAGTTTTCTTTAGTTAGCTGAGAGCAAGACAAAATATTCTTTTTCAATTGAGGAACATACAAGACATTCCTAATTATTCCATTTTCCAACTTAACATTTCCACAACTTACATATCTAATTATGGAATTATCTCCTAGATATATATTTTCCTCACATTTTACAACTTCTGAGAGGATACTATGAATACAAGTCATGTGCCTACAGGCACCACTATCTAGGATCCATTCATTATCATTTGAAGTTGAAAGAGTAGTGTATCGGGAAATAAAATGCTCAACAATACTTACGTGGTTTTTATTTTTATTTTGATTGTGATCATTCTTCTTATTGTTAAATTTACTAGTTTTAGTATTTTTAACAAATTTGTTAGGTTTTACTCTACAATCAGACTCTTTATGCCCAAATTTTCTACATGCATTACATGTGCCATTGAATTTAAAATTGAAATTCGACTTTTCTAATGATTTACATTTATGATTGGATTTAAATTTGGGTCTAATATTAGGTTTATGATTAGGAGTATTGTTATTCCTATTATTTTGATCAGTCTTATGGTTTTGAGAGAACAATGCTTGAGAAGCAGTCTTTTTGAATCAAAATTCTCCATTACCCATTCTTCTTGAATTAACAGGGAAGATAGAGTGTCCAGATTAGACAAATTAGTCTCATTCTAATACTTAGAATTTAGAATTGAGATGTAGTTTCTAAACTTTTCATGAATGTTAATCTGAATTATAAACTATATAATCTTATCTTGAAATAATTCACAGTTGCAACCATCTAATTGATCTTGATTGTTATTAATTTTAGCTAAATAGTTCACAATTTTCTCATCCCCCTTCATGGGAGTTGTAAATAATTCCATAATTAGCTTAATTATCTTGGAAAAATGAGCGCATCATGCATTGTGTGTAATTATTTCCCGCATCTCGTAGGCGAGTACATACAACCTATATGCATTAGAAATTCATCTTTTATGTTTTACAAAAGGATGGATAGAGCTTGCTTTGAGATCTTTGAGAGAAGCCAAGGTTTTTAGGGGTTGCTTGTTTACCAGTGGGTCATGTATCCACACCAGTCACAAGATCCCATAGCTTCTTAGCCATAAAACAAGATTTTAAATGAACTCTCTAAATGCTATAATTAGTTCCATTCAAAAGCTGAGAATTATCCATTGAAAAATTGACAGAACTTGTCATTTTAATGCCAAAAAAATGAATCAAGGAAATCAAATAGTGGAAAAAAACAAGCTACAAATATTTTTAATAACTAAACGAATGCAAACAGATAATCCATGAAAGAACGTAGAGCTAAGGTCTAAGATTTCCAAATTTTGGAATCCGTGAGACAAAGACACTTAGAGATCCCGCAAAACATAAACTTGAAAAACCGTGGGTGAAGAAAATTTAAAAATCCGTGAAACAAAGGAAATTTGAAACCCAGCGGGACAAAGAAAAATTGATATCCACATAATGACGGAAATTTGAAATCCATGGTAAAAAAAAAAATTGAAAGCCGTGGTATCACGAAATAAAATTTGATACCACAAAGAGGTAAATACACTTGTAGATTTTCAATTAGCTTGCACTTTTGCAATCAAACAAGTCAAAAGACTAATTAATAGAAAAATATAACATAACCATATACACACGTCATTAATTAATTAGATCGCTTCTTTGCACTCTGACACAACTGATGTAACATGCAAAGTCTTAATCAATTAATAAGCCAAACTTTAAAATAAAGTTTGGAGTACGAAAAAGACGAGAAGATGTGTGTCACAACCTTAATGGATAAGAATAAAACAAATAATGACACCGACACTTGCAAAAAATGACACAACAAAGATTAAAAATACATGTCAAAAGAAAGTGGTTTGCACTTCGCAATCTGCAACTGCAAAGACTAAGCCAAATACAAAGATACACGGAGCCTTTTAAATGGATCGCATTTGGTAAGTCGAAAAAAGAAACAAGATGGATGATTTCTATTGGATAGCCACTGACACGATTAAAAACCATTGAAAAATGTGAAATGCGAAGACACACAAAGAAATTATATTGGATCAACCTTCACATATGTTAGAAACAAGAAAACAAAGGCCTGACAACGAAATACTTGGAGCAAATCTATTGGTTCATATTTCACAAGAACTAACAAAGCTACCAAACGACTGACAAAGAAAAATATGGAGAAATCTTATTGGCTCAAATTTCACAAATGTCAGAGATAGATAACAAGGGTTGACAATGCAAAATATAAAGTGACTTGGAGCTTCTTGATTGGATCAGATTTCAAAAATGACAGAGGAAAGCAAAACCAAGTCGATAACCTAAAGATAAGTGAAAATCCCTTATTGGCTTACGTTTTGCAATTGAAAACCAAATAAATAATAAAATCAAATTTGTGAAGTGCATGGAAACACCTTATTGGCTCATACTTACACAAATGACAGAATATCAAAAGATTTGAAAAATTCAAAGCTAGATGGCACAAAATGATTGGTCCAAGATTTGCAAAGATAGAACTTCATAGAAAATGAAAAATCTAATAAAATTAAACACACCGAAGCCACTTGGTAATCAATGATTGGATTTGGCTTCACAAACACGAAAAAGGATAGTGAAGCTATTTGGAGAAATTTTATTGGTCCAAGCTTCGCAAAACCGATAAGATCTAAATAAAAATGACAGAGCAAAGCCAGATGGAAAAGAATGTTTGGATCGGGCTTTGCAAAGACAAATCTAGCAAAAATAAAGATTTATAAAGTCGGGATGGATTTAAATGCATGAACTAACTAGATATAAGGAAATCCTTTCGGATCCACATACAAAGATAGCTATAACGGCTATAAGTGGGCATAAACTTAAAACAATCTTTTAGATGATGATTTAAACCGAAAACGATTGTAACTAGATGTAGAAAAAATATCTAAGCATACAATAGCTCAAACATGATCCAAACAACCATTTACCTAATATTTGCATAAAATATTTGGGCGGGAATTGGAATTTTAAACCTGTTTAGCTTGAAGATGATTGTGGAGAAACTAGGGCTCTGTAGATTTGTAAATAGACTTCAAGCTACTTCGCTCTAGCTAATTAAAATCTTCTAGATCAAACCTGCACACACATGACCACCAATCTGATACCACGTCAGGATTTATAAGGAAATATTAATAGACTGATTATAAATCCATAATATAAGTTGTGTAAGATTATAGATTAGAAAATGCATATTACATAATGTAATAACATTAGCTGAAAGCAAATAACAAGACATAAAAGAGATAGAAGACACCAAATTTAAGTGGGGAAACCTAAGGAAAAAAACCCACTGTAATAAAGCACTTTCTTCATTAAGAATATCGAATACAAATTTTACCTAGCACTTCCACTTCACTCCTTGGTCTTTTTTTATCACTAGAAATTACAGAGCGATTTCTCAATCACCTTTGAAATACACGATCCCAATGCTCTTTCTCTTTTTAATCTCATCCTGGTCATTTTTATCTTTTTGGATGTGGCAATCATGAATTCAAACAATGAGAGAATTTCGGAAGCAAGGTCCTACCTTTCTCAAGAATGTTTCTCACCCACTTATCATCAGCCCATGCCTTGCATTGTGAAGCCTGCGTCTTTCTCGATTGATTCCAGATCAAAGATGTTGATGGGAGTGACTTATTCAACTGAGAGAGATGGGGTGATATTCAGATCCATGAAGGATTAAACATATGAGGTGATAGTTATCACATGTTCTTCCAATTGTTCAATCTTCTCCTTATACTCCTCATTTCTTGCAAGAAGGTGAGAGGCATATTATTTGAATAGATGAGCATCTCCTTTGTGTGTTGCTAGCCTCAAATAAATGGTGGTCATTTCTTAATCGGATGGGGTCATATCACCAATGGATTGACTACTATTGGCTGAAATACTTCCACATATTGATTTCTCGAGGTGCCATTGGTCCATACGGATCCAAAAAAACATCATTCCATCGAGATCCATTAACACCAAGAAGGAAAAACAAAGAAAAAGGGAGAAAAGGAGGTTACTGTTAGTATTTTAACAAATTTCACTGCTGTGCAGTGGTGGTATGAAGCGCCATCCAACCAAGGTGGCGGTGTAACCGCCGCCAGCCAGAGTGCCGGTCATATAACCTCCGGTCTACACGGGGTGGTGGTCATGTCTCTTTTGACGAAAAAGATAAAATGGAGTGCGAACAACCATAGACTCGAAAATTTTGGGCTATGTCTATTCCCTTCGACCCTTCCCATTCTCTAGTGCACGAGAAAGACATGGGGAAGGCTATAAATACAAGAAAGATAAAGAGAATTGGGCATCGATAAAGGATCCAAAGAGATCAAGAAGAAATTGAATCACGAGAACAAGTGATCGGAGATTCTTGATGCTAAAGTGGAGTTGTAGGAGTAAGGTGTAAGAACACGAGAAAGCAAGTACTTGGAAGGAAGGTTTTACATTGTTTATTCTTTTCATACTTATTGTAATATATGAATATTTGAATAATTAGCCAATACAAGTGGGAAGAAAGAGCAATTTCCTTTCCACTAGTTTTCCCTCAAATTGGGGGTTTCCAGGATAAAATTCTTGTGTTGTGTGTTTAATTTTTAGTTAGATTTTCTCTACAATTTTGTTACAAGCACTAGATAATTAGTCACTAAGGCTCTTATCTTTATCAAATATGTCATTTTCAAAGGAGAAAGCAAAACAAATTTTTTTCATGATTTTGTGAATTTCTAAAGTAATAGTTTTAATATCATTTTGGTATCAAAGTGATAAATATCAAAGACTATGGTATTCAATTCTTTCTTGTGATTTGTATGATAGTGAAAAGGTCTAAAGGCGAAGAAATTTTACCTTGTGAACCAAATATTTCTACCAAGAAGTGGAAACAAAGAATTCAAGCTCAAATGGAGGAAGAGAACTTGGTATGTAGAGTCGAGATGCTAGAGACCATGATGGATAGGTTGTATAGACAACAACAAGAGATTTTAGATCTATAAAATACGGCTTGATTAAGTAAGATTCCATGGACTCGAGTGGTTTGAGCACCGGCTGAAAAATTTGGTATCGGAGAGAGGCACAATGAGGAAGATTTGGAAGGGCATAAAGAAGAGACTACAATTATAAATGAGAAGGTAAAATTTGGTAATACACCCTTTAAAGTTGAAACAAAATTTGAAATAAAGAACTTTAAAGGACAAGTAGATACAAAATTACTTGATAAGTGGGTAAAACAGTTGGAAGTTTATTTTAGTGTGCATAATATCACTGAGGAAAAAAGGATTACCTTTGCATGTCTCAAAATGGAAGGTCATGATCTGGTTTGGTGGGAAACCCATCTAGCCACTTGTGAAAGGAAGAAACGTCCTATTGTTAGTACTTGGAAAGGTTTTAAGAAATTACTTAGATCTAAGTTCTATCCTATCAGCCATAAGATTGGCCTAGATAAGTAAGTGGTAGTACATTAGAAAAGGCAGTGGTCAAAGCGTGCAGGACTATACTACGGAGTTTAGAGACAAGCTATGTTGCTTAATATGGACTTGGAGGATGAGGACATTCTGACCAAATATTTGGGAGGACTTCACACTCACTTTCGGAGGAAGGTAATATCCACGAAGCCCAAGGATATCAAAAAGCTTGTATACAAGCATACTATATTGATGATGAGAAGAAGCAAGGAGAAATAGAGCCAAAGGAAGACTAGTAAACAAATCAACAACAACAAAAAGAATAGGGATCAACAAGTAGTAAAGGTAAATGGAAAGGTAAATAGACCACCATTGTTTTACATACTTGTAAAGATCCTAAAATTTCTGTAAGAATTGTGATATCAATGGTCATACTGATGCCACATGTTGGAAGTTGCATCCGGAATTACACCCAAAGCACCAAACCAAGGATTCCAAGAAATCCATGGCCACTGTGAAACCAAAAGAGGAGGTGGAAATTGAGGATGATTCAGATGTAGAAGAGAGGCTAGGATGCATGACCACTAACATGTACAACAAAAAGAAGATGAAAAGATGAGTGAACTATTCTATATCAGAATCCAAATCAAGAAGACTAAGGTAAATGCTTTGGTTGATTTTGGCTCTCAGTCCAATTTTATTTCTGATTCGGTTGTAGAGTAGCTTTGTTTGGAGACTTACACACATCCATATCCATACCCATTGGGATGGGTGAAGAAGGGTGTAGAAATACAGGCTATAAGAAAGTGTAAGTTTCAGTTTGGGATAAATACCCAATACATAGATGTATTAGAGGATGATATAATTCCACTTGATTCATTTGACATTGTTTTGAAGTCCTTACTTGTATACCAGTGGTGTTGTATTCAAAGGAGGGAGAACCGATTCAAATGGGTCAAGGATGGGGTTTTTTCAACATCCGGGAACACCAACACAAACCAAATAATGCTATGGTAAGTTCCAACCAAGCAAAAAGACTAATTCAGGCAAATCATTTATGTTTACTTTCATGGAAAGAAAAACAAGATGGGGTAGAGAGCACAAATGTTTCTAACAAAAGGATAAAGAATATGGGTAGCACCACTCAATTTTTGTAGAAGGATTTCAAAACTCCCGGTAGGAGGTAGAGCACAAGATTCTCGCTGCCGAATCCCCTGTACCAACCATCGGATTGTATGGGCGGTCCGTGTTAGAGACTACAGAGAAGAAGCAGCCACAAGAATTGCTCAACACAAGAGCAGTATACACTTCCGTGATGCAATCACCATGTCTACCTACCAATTCACTGGACCTAATAGTAGGGTAGTAGGAAGAGGAGAGGACACATGATTCAGAGGTGACTAGAGCAGAAAATCAGATATCCACACGATTCTTGGCAGGTTGGACGGGAGAGAAGACACCAAGGCAAAGGCGGTGGTACTTGAAGGAGCAAGAGAGGGAGTTGATTCCTCTACCACTCCCCCACTAAGATTTTGTGGGACCAAAATCCTCTTAAGAAGGGGAGGTATGATCCATAGGGATCTAGAAAAACACACCATTCCATCAGATCCATCAACACTAAGAAGTAAAAACAAAGAAAAAGGGAGAAAAGGAGGTTATATCAGTATTTTAACAGAATTTTTTTGCTCTGCAGAGTGGTGGTTATAGAACCACCACCCAACCAAGGTGGCGATCATGTAACCACTTTGCCCGGGTAGGGTGGCGGTCTTGTCTCTTTTGACGAAAAGATAAAATGGAAGCGAACAACCACGAAATTGAAAAGTCTGGGTTGTATATCTTCCCTTCCTAACCCTTCCCATTCTCCAATGCACAGGAGGACGTGGGGAAGGCTATAAATACAAGGAGCTAGAGAATTGGGCATCGATCAAAGATCCAAAGAGATCAAGAAGAAATTGAATCATGAGAACAAGTGAGCAAAGATTCTTTAGTGTTGAAGTGGAATTGTAGGAGTAAGGTGTAAGAACACAAAGCAAACAAGTAATTGGAAGGAAGGTTTTACATTGTTGCTTATTTTCATATTTATTGTAATATGTGAATATTTGAATAATTGGCCAATACAAGTGGGAAGAAAGAGCAGTTTCCCTTCCCACTGGTTTTCCCTCAAATTGGGGGTTTCCAGGATAAAATTCTTGTGTTGTGTGTTTAATTTTTAGTCATATTTTCTCTACAATTATGTTGAAAGCACTAGATAATTAGTCAATAAGGCTCTAATCTTCATCAAATCTATCATTTTCCAAGGAGAAAGTAGAACAATTTTTTTCTTGATATTGTGAATTTCCAAAGTAGAAGTTAGATCAACCTTTGAAGAAATGGGGAACAACTCGAGCTTTCTTCCCTTTATTTGTTTTCACCATCATTGAAATGGCTTGAAAATATGGCAATATTTCTTGTTGGAATGTGAGAGTCTCTCCTCCATTAATATATTGTATCCATGGAAATATTTCAGTTGTCTCAGATCAACATAGGGCATGATTGCGATTTCCGGCTCTAAGTGAGAAGGTACATCTTGCACTAGTTGTGTTGGCACAAATACAAAGGAAGAGATGCTCAGAGACTGATGAGGGATCAATTTATCCCTACTCCAAATCTTCTACAATATATTATATTACTCTTGCTTTTTATATGCAACCTCTTGTAGTGAGGGACCTCATATTCCATTGACTTCCTTTTTGTGAGCTCTTTTGAGTGAGAAAATCTTGCATTATTATTGGTTTCCTTTAAAGTGGAGAGATGGGATGCATTTCTTATAAGAATTTGGAGACCTCCCGATTCAATGAGTGCAACCATATTCTTCTTGAACCATTCCTTGGATCTTTGGATTACCACTTCAGTTCATTCATTTATGTCTCCTAACTCATGAATGCTCCACGAGACCTATGGGAGAGGCGAGACCTTCACCACTTGATATTCAAGATCATACAATTCAGTCCCATCATCTTCAACTCCATCCTCGAACCAATCAAATTTGAAATTTCTCATTTGTCCAATAGTAATTATCATGTGATCATGCTCCCTAACCTCAAAATCATTTGAGAAATTTACCCAATAATCTTTGATTTGTGAAACATGGTGCAAATCGGGAAGATAGAAGGTTTCAGGGTTGCTTCGGATGTCAAAATATGCCCTAGGTGTATATGAGTAGAGGTTCAAAGGAGAAAATTAAGCTTCCAAGTTTGAGGCATCATTGACATTCTTACATGAGAAGATTCCAAGAAAGATAGGAAATGACACACCTTTCTTCTTATGATTATTGAGTTTTCCATTGACATGGGTGAGTTGCTTGCATAGCTCAAACATCACGATATTATCACTGAGGTACCTTGGGAGCTTGTGTGGAGTGAGATCAAATCTTGATACTTTGATGTATGAGAATGTTGAAAACTAAGTGAAAAAGGACCCATATCTCTTGATCAATGTAACAACTTGAGAAGACAATCTCGACTCGGGATTACCTTCCAACAACCGTATGATGAACATGGTGAATGCATCATTCACCCTTGAAAAATGATGATTGATCTCCTTGAGGGTTTGTTGCAGATACATTTCATTTGTGGGGGCCCTTTGAGAATTTTTTTGAGAGATATTCAGGCCTCTGAACGGTCTTATACTCGTAAGAGCATAGAGAAAATAGGATGTCATCAAGAAATTTTTAGTAACCTGCAATTGAAGAAATTGTTGATGGATGTTGTCGCTTATTATCTGTCCCTAATCAATCATTTATTTTCCTTTGATGAAAATGTGGATGAAATGCATCATCTAATCTTGAAAATATTTCGTGTCCTCTTCTCCCATTACCCTACTCGATATAATGATTGCATCTAGATATCCTTCGTGAAATTCTCTTCTAGAAAAGCCTTTCGCACACGCGAGACGACTTCCTCCTTGCTTCAACCATGATCCCAATGCAAGACCTTGGAGATATGATTTTTACCATACATTAGATGTAAATTCCTTTGTGACGATGACCATGTTATTTCATGTCGGGATTTGCATACACTGTGAAATTCCCTTTGGAGTGAGCATTGCAAGTATTGAGTTGTCGTCTACTCTTATGATTCTTGATTCCATATCATAGTGTTTAGCACATCCTAGAACCAAATCCATGTACTTTGAACAAACATAGGATGACCTCCGCAACATACATTCCACTCGTTAAAATATTGTCTTCCACTCGCTCCTTGGCCCTCCGAGCATATGATTCTTCAAGTCTTCAAGGTCCATATGGGCAACATCATTGTCACACACACCTGTATATTATGATACCAGGGTTGAAACAAGATCTAGACCAAAGAAATTGAACTTCATGTTTGCAAAAATCAACAAGATGAGAGAAAATGAAGACAATAACAACTTTATGCACTTGAATAAGAAACTTTCTATTTTTAGCAAGTAGGGTTCATGAGCTACATTTTTGGGAATTTGTTTTGCTCAATTCAGTTTTTTTAAAGCCCCTAACATCCGAGAGTACCCTCAATGATTTTTTTTTTTTTTAAAGTTTCTATTTTTAGTAAGATATTTTTGTTTACTTGGGAAAATTGCTTTTTTACTCAAATTGTCTATTTTGTCTAGTTTGTCATCTCCATTTTTTTAATGCTACGATGTGAGATACCTTACTATTTTTAGAGGGTTCTTATTATTATGAAGTGACATCACCGAGATACTTACTATTTTTAGAATTGTCACTTACTAGTGTCCATTTACAACAAAAGTGCCCTCATCATATTCGACTCATCTTCGAGGATCCCATGCTCCAAATTTCACGGTGATCCATCGCCGAACTCTTGCAAATTGAAAAATCACATTCTAGGGCACAAGTTTTGGGTTTTCTCTTGTTAAAAACTAGGGCATAATCAAAATTGCAATGAAAATCTTCTTAAAGGTGCATAGAATGAAGATTTGCTGAGAAAATTTCATTAGAATCCGCTTTGAGACTTGGAAAGATTTTGACAACATGCCTGGTATTTTTCGGGTTTTGGTGGTTTATGAAATAAAAAATGGTATTAAGGGTCGAACTAAAGGAGTAAATGGAGTTGGAGATAGTTGTTTTAAGTTTTTATTCGCTCGATAATGTATTTTCATGTTTATGGGTAAGAAAGAAGCAATGCTTTAAAACACGGCTTAAGAAGCTATGGTAGGGGGAACATTTTTGTGTCCCCTTTGTCCCCTTGGGAATGGGGACATAAAAATGTTCTCTCATAAGATGAGCACAAGTTCCACCTTCAGATGCGAGGATGGAGAGATGGAGGAAAGCGTGCCTTAGCTCCTGGGAGTCATCATTTGGTCACATGGAGAATTTGGAGAGGGTCTAGAGAGGGGACAATTTATGTGTCCCCTCCATCCCCTTAGGAATGGGGAAAAGTGGGATAAAAAATGTGCCCTCATCACATGAGGACAAGTGGCGCCATAAGATGCGATGAGGGGGAGATGGAGAAAGGCTTGTTTTAACATTGAGGAATTAGAAGTTGATTGCATGAAGAACTAGAGGGGGTGTTAGAGAGGGGAATTTTTGTGTCCCATCCATCCCCTTAGGAATGGGTACAAGAGGGAAAATAAAATGCGCCCTCACTACATGTTTCCAAGTGTCTCTCATAGGATGGAAGATGGGGAAGTTTAGTTAAGCCGGATAAGCCCTTTGGGGTGCGGAGGTAGGTCATGAGAAGAACTAGATGGAAGGGATGAGGTGGGGAAAATTTTTGTGTCCCCTATGTACCCTTGAGAATGGGAATAAGAGGGAAAAAACGTGTACCCTCACCAAGAGGTGACACGTGTACCCCCCAAAAAATGCCTAAGTATGAGAAACATACCTCGCACTAGAGTGAACTTGATGACACAATTCCCGGAGATCCAGGTGGTATTTTTGATGAAGTATTATATTATTTTGACTCCCAAAGACCATTATAAGAAAAATGGAATGGGTTTCATACCTCAATTATGATTTCATCTTCAAAAATTGGCCACTTTTCTTCAAGGAAGTAGGGCATGTCTGCTAAGAATGAGCTACTTTGAGAAGTAATAGGTCTTGTGAAAAATGTTATTGTTATCCCAAATTCACCCCCCGGAAAATTTGGTCAAGACAACTCTTGCACATAAGGAAATTATGAGGGAAAATGTTTCAGACCTACGAGCTCGCATTCCAAAACAAGGCAAAGGAAAAAGTCATAGTTTGAACCCGAGTCAAAGTTAATGCGGGGATGCGTGACTTCAGAGGTAAATTGGATGTTTTGAATTTTTTTCAAAAAATATAAAATGGAAAAAAGGAAGCCCCTACCTCGCTAACCCCAACGCATGCCACATCATCGCGGATTTGCGGGGAAAATTTCAAAATTTTCTGAAGCCAAATTTGCAAGAAACGTAAGGAAAATGCGCGAAGGCCATATCTTTTGATCCAAGCTCAATTTTTGACGATCTTGGTACCAATGGAAATATATGGAGATTCTCTTCATCATGGAGTCTTCAATTTTTTATTTTGGTAGATATTTGTAGGATAAATTTACAAAATGTGTTTTGGCGTGGAAAAGACAAAAACCATTTCCAACCACCATATTTAATGAAGTATGGGTCATTTTCTTTGGTCTGCAAAGTAGATACATGGAATTATGATCTTTTGCATTGAGCCCATCAACAGAGGAAGAATTAAAACACATTTTGAAAAGTGGTTGAAAGACAGATTTCGGGATTCGATTTTTCCCTCTTCTCTCTCTCTTATTCTTTCTATATATTGTAACACTTCTCATTTTGAGAAAGAGAGACATTCTGGGCATAGAGAAACTCTATCAAATTTGTTTCTCGACACCATTTTTGAGTAGCGAACCTTCTCCCACGCCTGGCAAATGTATTTGTGCCTCTATTCCATAAATGTAATGGTCTGTGCACCTTCTAGAGCAATAAAAATGTGTTTTGTGGCATTCTTCAACCCTTTGCATCGTTTTGTTGTTTCTCCATGCCTCTCCCTTTTAGTCTTGGTTTTTTGTGCATGTATTTCACATTTGTAGGTGTAGGATGTCGTGTTTCATGGAGTTTAATGGATGATTTGTAGATCTGGGCCATGTCACTTCTGTCTGACCTCCCTCATCTCCATTTTTCTATTTCTTCCTCCCTCAACAGAATATCTCGCTCCCTTTTCTTGGTGCTATCACCTCGTTAGTGTAGGATTTCCCTCTTTATGCACTTTCTCTCTCCTTGTCTCCTTGGAATTGTTAGATTAGGAGTAGATAGTCACATTTCCTTCCTTAGGAGTAGTTTAGCATTAGGATTAGGAAGAAGAAGCTGACTTTCTCGGAGGGCCATCTCAAGTCCACAAGTCCCATAGCTTGAGAGATGGTCCCATGTTATGCAAATCACACCAAATGACTCTACCTTAGAAAAGCTAGATCCATAACTCATTTTGGGGGTCTTTGTGATTTCACATTAACATTTTTGGCACACCGGTGGGATAGGTCTGAAGCACCTTACCACTTCACTTCATCAGGTTCAATGTGCTCTTGGTGAAGATTGCAGCCTTTGGAGGCACATTCAAAGCACATATGGCAACTCCATCTAGTCAAAACCCATTCTCTAAGTTGCAGACCTTTTCCATCCATTTCCACTCATTTCATCCATTTTCTTCTTCCATCTCTTTCATTTTCTCCCATTCCATGAGGTTGTGCAATCATGACTTCATTCCCTTCATGGAACTCACACTTATAAGCAATACAATCCACCTCCAATGTATTTCCCAACTCCTCCAGATCAGCATTATAATCAGATCCAGGACCATAATGCTTACCCATATGAACAATGTCAAAACTAGTTTGACTATGAAGCTTATCAAGGACAAGGGGATCATATAATGGCGATAGTTATGCAGAGGATGTTGGTTTACTGGAGAAGATTCAAAAAATAGAGGCTAGCATGGTGCATTCAAGGGAAACAGCTCAAACGAAGGCATTCAAGATTGGTTGCAGGGCACCTTGTCCATGGGAAGGCCCTTTTCCAAGACACACCACACCCTCAGGAGAAGTTGGACTTCATGATTGGAATGCTGCCCCAACTTGCACAATGGGCAGAAGAGATAGAGGCCTATGAACTTGGTGCTAGGCAGCCTTGTCAATGGGTAAATCCTACACCATTATCTGGTAATTTTCTCTCTACTCCTCAAGCAACACCATCTCAATTTGGGCTTCAATTTCCAAGCTTCCCATTGAATGCTACCCCAAGTGTTGATTTCATTTCTCCATTCCCTAGTCTTCCACCTCATCTCAGTTCTTCTGTCCTTTTCCCTTCCAAACAGTCATCCCCTCCAAACAAACAAGAAGTTCCACCTCCCTCCCCACCACAAACAATTGCAAAGCTGGTTGAATCCCAACCTACCACTCCTCTTGCTTTCCCAAGCCCATGTTGGGAAGAGACTCAAGAATCCAGTCAAGGAGAATAACAAGAAGAGGATCCCAACAGAAAAGAAATGACAGATAATCTGAAGAGTTGGGCTACCAAATTTGGGTTTACAAAGATCCCCTTGCTAGTTAAGCCAATAGAGGAGGTCAAGATTGAAGAACTAGTGGTGGTTGAGGTTGAGTTTGTAGCAGAAGAAGAGCAAGAACAAGAGGAGGAACAATCAGTCCCAAGCCCCATTGAAGAGGAGAAGTGGGAGAGATCAAATCAGTGTTGAGGCCACTCAATGAAGAAGGCATCATTGAAGATTTTTGCTTTCATTTCAAGGGCTTGATTTGATTGATGAACCCATGATGGAGGAGGACCATATAGTTTCCCGAGAGGCACCAAGTGCGGAGCGAGCCATGGGGAGCCTTGAGTTCTTCCTCCCACTTCATCCCCTTCAAGATCTGATGTTGAAGAAGAGTTTGATATTTCAAACTTCATGTTTGAGAGTGAAGGGAGCCATGGTGATCAAGTTGCAGATCAAGAAGGCACCATAGAGGAGGTAGAGCACTTGCAACAGAACAAGGAGGCAGATTTCTGTCAGACTTGAGAGATTGCTTTGATGAAGAAATTACATCATTCGCTCCTCCATCCATCTTCCACGCACATGAGCCTGTTGCCATGGAGGAGAACATTCAGGAACAACAGTCTGCACCTTATAGCAGCCCTCTGGAACCAAGATTGGAAGACATGACTCTCCCATGTTCTTCATAGGAGGAGGAAGAGAAAAGGCAAGAGGATGTCATCATCTCTCTCATGCCATTCATCCAAGAAGGTCCACAAGAAGACTCCATTTTTGGAGTTGAATTTCAGAGAAATGGGCACATCCAAAGGATCAGACCGTGCCCAATCAGGTACTTGGCTTCATTGGAACCAAAGGAGAAGCCAAAACCAGTCATGCCTACTTCAGGGCATGAGGACGAGCATCAAAGTACCAAGGGTCACCATCAACACCTCCAGAAGTCGATGCAAGTCAATTTGAGGAGGTATTTCCCATTAAAGCTGATACTTTGATGATTTGGGTGGAAGACGGCTTATTATCAGTTTTTCACTCATCCAACCAGCCATGTTGAGTGCAAATCAGTTGCATGGCTGCCATTTTGAGGAAGGGAAGGTATTTCTCCCTACTAGTTCTGACCTTTTTTGAGTTCCCTTTGCTCTTGGTTAGAGTAGAGTAGGTAGGTTTGTTTTCAGTAGAAGAAGTGCTTTTGCACACTTTGCATATCCCACTTGGGGTATGTATGATTTTCAGTTTGTACATAGTTTTTGGTGTTGTTGTTTTGCTCTTGCATAGTGCATTTAGTTGGCTTTTGGTGAAGTCCAACTCCAAGTTTCAGCGGGTTTCCAAGAGGCTCAGAGGTCAGAATTTTAGAGTTCAGATCAGAGTCAGTTTATAAGGCTGGACTCCATGCCCAATGGATGCAACTAAGGCCACTGGTCTCTTCATCTAGCAGGCAGATGTCCCTCGTGAGTCGCCAAATTGTTATCCCAAATTCATCCCCGGAAAATTTGGTCAAGACAACTCCTGCACATAAGGAAATTATGAGGGAAAACATTTCGGACCTATGAGCTCGCATTCCAGAATGAGGCAAAGGAAAAAGTCAAAGTTTGAACTTGAGTCAAAGCTAATGTAGGGATGCGGGACTTTGAGGTAAATTGGATTTTTTGAATTTTTGTCAAAAATGTAAAATGGAAAAAAGGAAGCTGCCTCCGCTAATCCCAATGGATGCCACGTCATCGGCGGATTTGTGGGGAAAAATTTCAAAATTCACCCGAAGCCAAATTTGTAGGAAACATAAGGAAAAATGCCAGAAGGCCATATCTTTTGATCCAGAGCTCCATTTTTGATGATCTTGGTACCAATGGAAAGATCTAGAGATTCTCTTCATCATGGAGTCTTCAATTTTTGATTTTGGTAGAGATTTTTGGGATAAATTTGCAAAATGTGTTTTGGCGTGGAAAAGACAAAAAAACCAGTTCCAACCACTAGATTTAATGAAGTATGGGTCATTTTCTTTGGTCTGCGAAGTAGATACATGGAATTATGAGATTTTGCATCGAGCCCATCAACAAAGGAAGAATTAAAACACATTTTGAAAAGTGGTTTAAAGACAGATTTTGGGATTCAATTTTTCCCTCTTCTCTCTCTCTTATTCTTTCTATATATTGTAACACTTCTCATTTTGAGAAAGAGAGACATTCTAGGCATAGAGAAACTTTGTCAAATTTGTTTCTTAACACCATTTTTATCAAAGTGAACCTTCTCCCACACGAAAAATGTATTTGTGCCTCTATTCCATAAATGTAATGGTCTCATGTGCACCTTCTAGAGCAATAAAAATGTGTTTTGTGGCATTCTTGACCCTTTGCATTGTGTTGTCCACTCAAAATTCCCCACTCTGTCAAAAGTAAAAATTTCAAAATTTTGAGTCTAAGTGTCTTTTCTGTCGAGCTGGTGGTGTGAAAAAAGTCTTGGAAGTCTAAAAAATCTAAGTTTTGGGTCATTCTGTAAGTATTTCGGGCCTGTCGGACATTTTTGTCCCAACTGTCCCAAGTACGAAAGTGCATTTTGTTCCCCGATCGGCCGAAACCTCCGAATTTGTCCCATTTCGGGCCCATCGGAAGTTTTGTCCCAAGTGTCCCAAAACTTAAAGTGTACTCTATTCCATTTTCGGCCGATTAAGCCCGATTTTGTCCCAAGCTTGTCCCCGATTACAAATTCTCTCTGTCCCATTTTCGGCCGAAACCCCGAGTCGCGTACTTCAGAGCTCTTTGTCCCATTTTCAAAAGTGCGCCCTGTTTCAATTTCACCCGAACCGGCCAAACCGCGTACTCCGGAACTTTTTGTCCCGAATGTCCCAAGTCCAAACGGGCCTTTTGTTCCATTTTCGGCCGATTCGCCCGAACCGCGCTTTCATGTCCCAAATGTCCCAAAGTTAAAAAGTGCAAGCTGTCCCATTTTCGGCCGAAACTCCCGAGTCGCGCACTTCGCTCTTTTTCATCCCAAATGTCCCAAAATGCATTTGTGCGTCCTCTCCCCGTTTCGCCCGAATCGGCCGAGCCGCGTGTTTCGCGCATTCGCGTCTCACTTGTCCCAAGCGAACCAACGGTCATTCATACTTAGTTTTTCCCGCTCTACCCGAATATGTTGTTTTTCAAAATATGAATTCAAATGCGCATTGATTATCCTTCTCTCTCCTCAACGGCTATATAACGGGCAAAACCTCCTTTGCAATTCTTACATTGTTTCGAACCCTTGCAATTTGAAAACCCGCGCATGTCCCCTCCCTCTGAAACTCCTTTCCGAGCCTGGTTTGCAGCTCTGTTACTATCAATATGAAGATCAAGCTCCTGGAGGAAGCTTGGGAGAACTAAAGAAGCAGTTACGAAGGACGAAGTTCAAGACGCCGGTTACATCAGTTTTCAAAGATATTCGTTGTCATCCTCAAGATGAAATTTCTGGTGTGTCCCTCGTGGCAAGGACATGGCTGAGACGTGGAGAAAACTCAAGCAGCGGTTTCTAAAGACAGTGGGTCCCTCTCAGAACTGGACACCTGTCTTCCTCCCCATTCTTTTCTCTTCTTCCTATTCCTTTCGTATTCCTTGTAATTAGTTAAGGTATTGCGATTAGCATTCCTTAACTATCCTTTAGTTAAAAGAAACGGTTACGAAGAGAAACCGAATTGTAAGCTATATAATGGCCTTCTTTCCGCCATTCAAGAGGAGGAAGAACTTGGATATTTTCTGAAAGTGTAAATAGATCTTAAAGAAATCAATACAAAAGGGCTTTCCATTCTTTGTCTATCTAATTCTTGTTATCTCTGTGTTTTCCTTTAATATTGTGAAGATCATTTGTTCTAATTCGTTAGTCTCTACGATTGCATCTTGTCATCGATTTTGCAAATACAGCGATCTTGTATAACCAAGAAGGAACTTTGTGTCCTTGATGAATGAATCTGAAGAAGGTTATTTATGGAACTTTGTGTCTTTAAATTTAATCCCATTCAGCCAATGCAAATGATCTTGTCTTAAATTCTTTGAAACTTCGCATACATAAAGAATTATTCTCGCTATCTATAATTACAGAATGTTGCTTTAATCTGCTCATCTTCTTATTCCCTTTCCTCAGTCCTTGTGTAATTGATGATCCTTGTGGAAAACACTTTCGTAATATCCAAGTTTGACCATAAAACAATGTTCTGTACATTTGTAAATAAGTTCGTTTCTGAATAAGGGAACCTCTCCCATTAAAGAGGAGGGACTTCTTGTCCCCTGACTGTTGCTCTTCTAAAAAGTCCTATTTGAAAACCAACAGTTTTTGGCGACTCCGCTGGGGAAAATCGCATTCCAGTTCTGTAATTTTTGATCATCCTTTGATCTGGCGACTCCGCGTTTCACTCGAGGGAGAAGGGCCCTTGGTATCGAAGATTCTCAGTTTCAGCTTTTGGAGCAACAGGGTTTTCCTTTCCCTTCAACAAGAAATAGAAGAACTCGTTCGACGAGCACTCCACCTGTTCAAGATAGAAGTCCTACGGGTGGTATTCCTTCAGAACCTGCTAGTCCCAATCTACGAGCTTTGATCCTGGCCGGTGTTACTGGTTCCTCTCAAGCCGTATTTCCAAGAATGGCGGCACAATTGCCATGGGGTCAACGTGTCGGGCCTCTGGCCCTTACTCAGCCTTTGCATGAGTTACCCAGAGGTAACCGGAAGAACTTCCCCAAATTTAAAGGCGATGGCAAAGTACATCCTGATGAACATATTGCAGCCTTCATAGTTGCATGTGGAGTTTTGGGAGTTGAACATGAAGACGTCTCAGTAAGACTGTTCGTTGAGACGTTACAGGATAATGCTGCTGATTGGTTCTATCACCTTCCGGCTGGTGCCATCACCGACTGGAATACAATGAGAACTCAGTTCGAAAGCCGTTTCAAGCCGGCAGAAGATGTGCATGCCCTGCTTGCCCAAATTTCTCAGATAAAGAAAGATCCATCAGAACCCATGAGAGAATTTGTGGCTCGATTCAACAGACTGATCAACAAAATTCCTGTAAATACTCGACCGGTTGATCAAATTCAAAAATGTTTCTTTTTAAATGCCCAATCGCCTAAAGTCAGTTATGCACTAAGAAGGGCTAATCTCGGAACGTTAGTTCTGGATCAAGAACTGGTTGTTAGTGTCGAGGATGACTTGATCATGTCAGGGAAGTTGAGAAGAGACCCTCCCAAATCTAAGTCTGCTTCTTCTTCCTCTTCCACCTCTGGACCCAATACTGATCCATTAGTCCAGAAACTTGCAAATGATCTAGTAGCTATAAAGAAACAATTGGCTCAGCATGCCCCGTATGCAGATATTCCAAGAAGAAATTTTCAGCCCAGAAATCATTTGCCTGCTCCTCACACAAGACTAGCACTTGAAGGACCTCCTATTAAGGTTCCTGTGAATGCAACCTGTGAAGTTGAAGAGCCAGATGATGATGTGGACAATGAAGCTTGTGAGGAGTTCCTGGAGGAATTTGATGATGAGGCGGAAGAACTTGAGGGATCTCGAGTAAATTTCTTTACCACTGAGGGCACTGATGATGGAGATGACTATGATGAAGTGGTAGAGATATGAATAGTGAATCATTTGCTTTGTCATGACTCGAGAGCGGAGACACGCGAGAAGGAGAAAGTGACACGGCCCATGAAGAAATCTAAGGAGCGAGTGGCAACTATCCTGTAATTACAAAAGAGGATCTCCTATCCCTACTTCATCTACGTCAAAGGTGAGTCCTGTCAATCCTGCTACAAAGTTGCTTCTTCTTTTTCTCCTAAAGTTGATAAGCCTAAAATTCAAGTGATGATGGCCCGTCCACCTCCGGATCCTTTGATATTGTTGATCACCTAAAAAAGACCAAGGTCCAAATCTCAGAAGCTGAGTACTATCAAACCCATCCCAAGGCTTTTGCCAAGATGATTCAATTTGTTAATTCCCGTTCCAAGACCACTTCTAAAGGCCTTTTGCCACTCCTCTTACGCACCCACCTAGCACAGTAGCTGCTTTGTCACCTCACACAGTGACAAAATTAAACCATTTTATGTAACACTTCTTATAGCTGGCCATAGGCTCAGTAATTGTGTCATAGATTCAGGAGCCTCAGACAATGTGATGCCTGCTAAAGTAGCCCATGCTTTAGGCTTGACCCTCACTCGTACTTATGGATCTTGCTACTCCATGGAGAGTAAAGAAGTGCCTTTAGTTGGAAGGATTAAAGATGCACAAGTGGCTTTTGCTGCTTTACCTGAAAAGAAAGTGTTGGCTACCATCCTAGTAGCAGACATTCCTCCTTCTTATGGAATGTTGCTAAGTAGAAACTTCTGTAAAGATGTGGGTGGAGAAATTCAAATGGATTGGTCACACGCACTCATACCTGTCAATGGACAAATGAAGAAGTTACTACCTGAGAAGCAGTCTGAGTATATTGTGCAGAAGACGGATGATCCTAAGGCACAAATACTCTATGAGGACATGGGTCATGGTAATTACATGATTATGTCCCCTGATGAAATCCGACCCCCCAAAGCATCACCTAAAGATCCCAATGGTGTTTGGATTTTAGAATTTGATGGAAGTTGTTCCTCAGCTGGTTCTGGAGCTGGTGTTCTGCTAGTATCACCTGAAGGATGCCTACATCCTTTTTCATTTAAGTTGCAGTTCGAGAACACTAATAATACTGCAGAATATGAGGCTCTCATTCTCGGACTGCAAGTAGCCAAAGAACAAGGCGTGAAGAATCTTCTGGCTCGTGGTGATGCAGAGCTGATTGTAAAGCAAGTCAGGAGCCTTTTTCAGGTAAAAAATGGGAGGCTGAAGCATTACCGGAATCAGGTTTGGGATTCCATTGAATTCCTTGATGCTTTCTCTATTGAGGCAATACCTAGGGAAAGGAACAGCAGGGCTGATTCACTAGCTGTCTCAGGATCACTACTGATTCCCCATCCTGAATTCTCTCAGGATAAGTTCACTATTGAAATGGTCCATCGGCCTAGTGTACCTGACAATACCAATAACTGGCAAGTTTTCAATGATGATCAGCATTTGCTTTCCTTCCTGGAACTCAAGGGTAATTTCGAACAACTGTATTTTGAGGGAAGTGACAACCTGCCTCGTGAAAGTGTGTCCTTTGACCAAGCTGTCACCCAAGGAGAAGAAACAGATCAGGAAGGGTGCATTAAACTCAAAGGAAACAAGATTCCTAAAGGTTTGGTGAGTTTGGAGGAATTGTTTGATAAACATGACAGGTATGTGAAATCTAAAGCTTCTACTGGACCTCAGCAATCAGCTGAGTATGATAAGATTGATATTGGGAGTTCTAATGACCCCAAGCTAGTGAATATTGGAAAATGTTGCCACAGATGAGAGGAGAAAAGCAATTGATCTTCTAAGGAGGTATAAGGATGTTCTTGCTTACTCTTATGAGGATCTAAAAGCCTTCAAGCCAAAGATATGCGAGCATTCTATTCCTCTCAAATCGGGAATCAAGCCTTTCAAGCGAAACAAAGCGGTATAATCCCAAAATAGCTGACACTATATTTCAGGAGATTCAGAAATTGTTGAAGGCTAAAATTATTTTTCCCATTCACCATTCAACATGGATTGCAAACATTGTGCCTGTTAGGAAGAAGAATGGTGAGATCCGCATCTGTGTTGATTTCAGGAACCTGAATCAGGCTTCTCTGAAAGATAACTACCCTTTGCCTATGATGGATCAAATATTGCAAGCAGTAACAGGATCTGAAATGTTATCTATGCTTGATGGATTCTCGGGATCTGATCGGGTAGAGGTTGATCTGCGAGATCAACACAAGAGCTGACCTTCACCACTCCTTGGGGTACCTTTGCCTACTGAGAGAATGCCTTTTGGGCTTATTAATCTTTGGTGCCACTTTCAGAGAGCTATGGATCGGCTTTTGGAAGCTTGAAAGGGAAGTGTATTGTCATATATCTTGATGACCTGAATGTGTTTTCAAGACAAGAGCGAGATCATTTTGATCACTTGGAAGCTTGATTCTGCTAAGATGCGAAGAGCATGGAATTTCTTTGAATCCTAAAAATCCGTTTTACGTGTCACGAGAGGAAAGTTATTAGGGCACATTGTCTCTAAGGATGGTATAAGATTGATCTGAGCGAGTCAAAGCCATCAAGCAAATTCCTCTCCCGAATGAGTAAAAGGGCGTGCATTCCTTCTTGGTAAGATCAATTTTTGAGAAGATTCATTCTGATTTTGCGAGTTAACCTTGAAGCATTTCTCGGATGATGAAAGGAAAGCAAACATTTGGTTGGTCTTACGAAGGAAAGGAATCCTTTGAAGGTATCAAAGAGAGCTATCGCTAAAACTCGATTTTAGCCCGTCTGATTTCAGCAAAGATTTCATCATCTATTGCTATCTTCTGAGATAATACCTTGGCTGTTGTCTTGACTCAAGAAGACTTTGATGGACATGAGCTACCAATTGTGTTCATGAGCTATATTACGAAAGACCATGAGTTAAAATACACCATGATGGAGAAGCATGCTTTTGCGGTGGTCAAAGCATTAAGCAATTTCGTTTATATATCCTCAACTCTCACTCCATGGTCTTTGGTTCAGACACAATTTGTTAAGTCAATTCTTACACAGCAAGAATTTGGATCAAGAGAGGGCTGGGTGGCTAAGGTCAAGAGTATGACATTGATATCAAACCGACCAAGCTGGTTCGTGGAAAAGGTCTTTGTGAGCTCATTCTTTGAAGGAGCCAAACATGAGTTCTTTAGAGAAAAAGTTGACCTTCTTTGTTCACATTCTGAGTTCGATTGATGAATGGTATCTTGACATCGCCCATTTTCTCACCTATGGGAATGCCCCTCTCATTTAAGCGCCAAAGAAAGAGGACTATTAAATTGAGATCAAAGCACAATATGTATTGTGGGAAAATGCCTTGTTGAGCGTGGGTTAGATGGGAGATTTTTGAAGTGTGTGGATAAGGAACAACGAGAGAAAGTTGCTCTCGGCTTTTCATGATCAAGGCATGTGGAGGGCACTATTCATCACCGGTCATTGCTCACAAGATACTCCGTGGAGGATACTCTTGGCCTTCCTTGTTAAGAGATGCATCCAGTGGGTGGATAAATGTGAGGCTTGTCAGACCTTTGTGGGAAGACCTAAATTGGCTTCTTTACCTCTCAAGCCAGTTGTGATTGAGGAACCATTTCAACAGTGGGGTTTGGACTTCATTGGTGCACTCAATCCTACTTCTAGTGCTGGTCACACTCATGTGCTAACTGCCACTGACTACTTCACCAAATGGGTGGAAGCCATTCCAGTCAAGAGCACTACTTCTGAAGTGGTATGCAACTTCATCAAAGAGAACATCTTGGTAAGGTATGGTGTACCTAACAAGATTGTAACAGATAATGCCTCGAATTTCTCTTGGTGAGATAATGGATTTCTGCTATGGATATGGCATTTCTTTGGCTCACTCTTGATTATTACCCCGGGGGAAATGGTCAAGCGAGAATCCACAAACAAAAAATCGGTGACTATCATAAGGAAGTTGGTCGATGAGTCTCGTGAAAGCGGCATAAGAAGCTCTATGATGCTCTTTGGGCGAGACAGGATTACACCAAAGAGAGCTATTGGAATGTCTCCTTTTCAAGTGGTGTATGGAGTAGATGCTCAATTGCCGGTGTGCAAGTGGAGCTACTTGACCTTGCACCTAATGAAGGCCATTGAGGATACTAGTTTGGTGATGCTCTGGATAAAAGAGAATTATGTACTGCACAAACTGAATGAGGCAGATTGGAGGTTTGATAGGATATTGTTCACAGTGAAGGTAAAGGTCTGTTTGACAAGAAAGCTAGGTTCGAGAGAGTTCCAAGTTGGAGACACCGTCTTTGTTATGGGACAAAAGACATGAACCTCGTGGCGGCCATGGAAAGTTTGATTCCCTGTGGCTCGGACCTTTCAAGATCGAGACACTTTCTTTGGTAAGAATTCTTTCTATCTTGATTACATGGATGGTTCTCCCCTCCCACTTCCCTATAGTGGCGAGTTTCTCAAGTTGTTCAAGTCCTAGGTGACTAGGGAGTCCCTTTGTACATACATTACGGTGTTGTTTTGCTTCTCTGCTTTTGGTGTGTTTCCCATTGTTGCTTTTGTGTGTTGCCCTCTGTGTTGAGTGCATTTTTGACTCCGTTGCCCAAGGGATAAGGCTTTGGTCTCCTTCACCGAGTTTGTCTAAGTTCTTGCCTTGTCTCATTCCATGAATTTACACCAAGTCATCCCCAGAAGGAGCCAGCTGTTGTCCACTCAAAATTCCCTACTCTGTCAAAGGTAAAATTTCAAAATTTTGAGTCTAAGTGTCTTTTCTGTCAAGCTGGTGGTGTGGAAAAAGTCTTGGAAGTCTAAAAAATCTAAGTTTTGGGTCATTTTGTAAGTATTTCGGGCCTGTCGGATATTTTTGTCCCGGTTGTCCCAAGTACGAAAGTGCATTTTGTTCTCCGATCGGCCGAAACCCCCGAATTTGTCCCATTTTCGGGCCCGTCGGAAGTTTTTGTCCCAAGTGTCCCAAAACTTAAAGTGTACTCTGTTCCATTTTTTTTCGGCCGAAGAATTTGATTTTGTTCCAACTTTTTGTCCCAGTTCCCAAATTGCTTGTCCCATTTTCCCAGAAACCCCGAGTCGCGTACTTCAAAGCTCTTTGTCCCATTTTCAAAAGTGCAAGTTTCCAATTTCACCGAACCGGCCAAACGCGTACTCGGAACTTTTTGTCCCGAATGTCCCAAGTCAAAGCGGGCCTTTTGTTCCATTTTCGGCCGATTCGCCCAACCGCATACTTTGGAACTTTTTGTCCCAAATGTCCCAAAGTTAAAAGTGTAAGTTGTCCCATTTTCGGCCGAAACTCTGAGTCGCGCACTTCACTCTTTTCGTCCCGATTGTCCCAAAATACATTTGTGCGTCCTCTCCCGTTTACCTGAATCGGAACTGAGCCGCGTGTTTCGCGCATTCGCGTCTCACTTGTCCCAGCGAACCAACGGTCATTCATACTTAGTTTTCCCGCTCTACCCGAATATGTTGTTTTTCAAAATATGAATTCAAATGCGCATTGATTATCCTTCTCTCTCCTCAGCGGCTATATAGCAGGCAAAACCTCCTTTGCAATTCTTACATTGTTTGAACCCTTGCGATTTGAAAACCCGCGCATGTCCCCTCCTCTCGAAACTCCTTTCCGAGCTGGTTTGCGGCTCATTATTACTGCTAAATATGAAGATCAAGCTCTGGAGGAAGCTCGGGAGAACTAAAGCGATTCTGAAGGACGAAGTTGAGACGCGATTACATCGGTTTTCAAAGATATTCGTTGTCATCCTCAAGATGAAATTTCAGTGTGTCCCTCGTGGCAAGGACATGGGCGAGGCGTGGAGGAAAACTCAAAGCGGTTTTGAAGACAACGGTGGGTCCTCTCGGTGGGACACACTGTCTTCCTCCCCATTCTTTTCTCTTCTTCCTATTCCTTTCGTATTCCTTGTAATTAGTTAAGGTATTGCGATTAGCATTCCTTAACTATCCTTTAGTTAAAAAAAGCAGTTACGAAGAGAACCGAATTGTAAGCTATATAATGGCCTTCTTTGCGCCATTGAGAGGAGGAAGAACTTGGATATTTTCTGAAAGTGTAAATAGATCTTAAAGAAATCAATACAAAAGGGCTTTCCATTCTTTGTCTATCTAATTCTTGTTATCTCTGTGTTTTCCTTTAATATTGTGAAGATCATTTTGTTCCTAATTCGTTAGTCTCTCTGATTGCATACTGTCCAGTTTTGCAAATACAGCGATCTTGTATAACCAAGAAGGAACTTTGTGTCCTTGATGAATGAATCTGAAGAAGGTTATTTATGGAACTTTGTGTCTTTAAATTTAATCCCATTCAGCCAATGCAAATGATCTTGTCTTAAATTCTTTGAACTTCGCATACATAAAGAATTATTCTGCTATCTATAATTCTGAATGTTGCTATTCTGCTCATCTTCTTATTCCCTTTCCTCAGTCCTTGTGTAATTGATGATCCTTGTGGAAAACACTTTCGTAATATCCAAGTTTGACCATAAAACAATGTTCTGTACATTTGTAAATAAGTTCGTTTCAGAATAAGGGAACCTCTCCCATTAAAGAGGAGGGACTTCTTGTCCCCTGACTGTTGCTCTTCTAAAAAGTCCTATTTGAAAACCAACATCCCTTTGAGTCTTGGTTTTATGTGCATGTATTTCACATTTGCAGGTGCAGGATGTCGTGTTTCATGGAGTTTAATGGATGATTTGCAGATCTGGGTCGTGTCACTTCTGTTTGACCTCCCTCATCTCCATTTTTCTGTTTCTTCCTCCCTCAATAGAATATCTCAGCTCCCTTTTCTTGGTCTTTATCACCTTCTTTAGTGTAGGATTTCCCTCTTTATGCACTTTCTCTCTCCCCATCTCCTTGGAATTGTTAGATTAGGAGTAGATAGTTGCATTTCCTTCCTTAGGAGTAGTTTAGCATTAGGATTAGGAAGAAGAAGCCAACTTTCTCCGGAGGGCCATCTCAAGTCCGCAAGTCCCACAACTTGAGAGATGGTCCCATGTTATGCAAATCACACCAAATGACCTTGCCTTAGAAAAGAAGATCCATAACTCATTTGGGGGTGCTGTGATTTCGCATTAACAATTATGATTCCATCATGTAGATAATTTGTTAAGATTTCCATTCCTATTTGTTTTATTTCAAAATCATTACAGAGCTCTTGGAATCCTTTGCAAAAGTTTAGGCACCAATTTCGATTGCATAATCATTACCCCTGAAAATCCCACTTTCACACCAACTATTCCCAAACCTCCAAAAATTCCCTAAATATTCATAAACCCCTTGACACTTTCATAACTATCAATACCACTTTGAATGATTGTGGGATTTCAGATTTTCCGGAGGATGCACATCTGTCCTAAAAGGCCAAAATCGGCCTTTCCTGACCTTCCAGAACTATCCTTTGGAAGCAGATTTCTTGAATGGAATGAATGACCCTATCACAACATTTCAAACACTAGGGAAAGTTTGTAAAACGCATTAAGGAGACTTGCAGGTCGGGATAAGCATGTTACAGAAGGAAAACTTATCTGGATAGGGGTTTAAGAGGATTTACAAACAATTTTTGACACTTGGGCTTGGTTGTCAGGGTTCAAGTATGAATTTTTGGCCTTACTTAAAATGCATGAAAAGTTCTCTCACTTGGGGACTTGGTTTGGATCAAATGTAGTGAGGATAGGACAAGCAAGAACTCCATAATCTCAATACACAACGTGGACCAATGCCTTATCCATTGGGATATAGAGTCTTATTACAAACAACATATATTATGGACACACACACACACACACACAAAGGAAACAAACCACACTAGAAAGGAAAACAAACACAATAGGAAAGGAAAAAACACAACCTAAAATCACCTATGGTACAAACTAGGGATAACCCACTTTCATTATTTGTATAATTTCAAGTATTGCCCACTACTGAGGTAATTCTAGATAAGTACCATCCAGATATGAAAGATAGAAATTATTTTCTCCACAAGCTTCTTGAATTTGAAATGGTCCAAGCCATAAAGAGTCAAATTTTCCATGATTACCCTTAGGCTCTCTTATTTTATCCCACAGTAAGACAAGATCACTAACTTGAAAATCTCTTGCCTTAGCCTTCATCAAAGATATTTTCACTTTATTTGATGCTCTTTGATCAATCAAACACCATTAACCTATCTTCACCAAGTTTCTCAAGATACAAGATTATCTTATCAAGAGAATCATGGAATTGACCATCTTCGACTTCTTTGACCAAGTAGAGAAGCGGGCAATTCAAGCTGTGACAAGAATCTTGACATTAATCCCATAAAACAACTAGAACAGAGACATGTCAATTTCTTTTCGGAGTGATCATGTTTTCCATAATGCATCATAAAGATTTTTGTGCCAATTTCTTTGATTTTGATCAACAAGCTTATAGACAATTGTCACAATATTCTTATTGGTAGATTCGGCTTGACCATTCCCTTGTGGGTAATAGTCGATGCTTGTGTGAGTGAGATTTTGTAGCTATAGAAAAATCGATCAATTAATTGATGAAAAATATGTTGCATTATCAACCACCACCTTTTGAGGTATTTTGAAACAAATGATGATGTTCTCTTTAAGGAAGTTACATCTTTTGTTTGAGTTAGCTTGTTTGATAGGGATGGCCTCCACCCATTTGGTGAAGTAGTCTATAGCTCGAGCACATAAGAATGGTCTGCACTAGAGTGAGGATTAATCACACCAATAAAATCTAGGGCCTACGAGATGGAAAGGTTCATTAATAACCATCAATCAAAGAGGGAGTGCAACAAGTTGTGGTCTTCCCACAAATTTTTACATGAATCACATTTAGAAACCCGTTTCTCAGCATCTGAAAACAATGTAGGCCAATAGTACCTACCTTGGAGGATCTTATGAGCATTCAACATGGCGGAGAAGTGTCCATCACAAGCTTGGTCATGGTAAGCCTTCAACAACTTTTCTTGTTGCTCCTTGTTAGCACATCTTAAGAAACATCCATCCAGTCCTCTCTTATATAACACATGATTCAGATGACATACATGGCTGACTTCAACTTGAGAGTCGCCTTTCTTTATAATAAAGGTGTGTTGGGCACTCTCCGTAGGTGAGGTAATGTGCAATATTAGAGTACCACTCATTGGTGGTGTTTACAAAAAGAACTTAAGGCAAGTCCTTGCTTACGCATCCATAGCATTGACATTCATTTTCTTCATTTTGAGTCATTAGTGACTCATCTTTAACCATTAACTTCAGAAACCATTTCCTTGGACCAGATTTGATGGTTTGATATCCAAGTCATATTCTTGAATCTTGGCCACCCAGATTTGCCTCTTTTAGCCCCTGGATCTTGTTGAGTTAGAATTGATTTTATTTCTTTGAACACGACATATGCATGCTTCTCCATTTGATTATACTTTAGTTCATGATCTTTCAACGGACAACTCATGAAGGCAATTGGTGTTTCAATACCTTCTTCATTTTTCTAAACTAAGATGGCTGAAAGAGTGTGTTCAGAAGCATAACAATACATAATAAAATCTTTGTCAAATTTTTGGCATACCAAGGTAGGATCTTTAACAATTGATTCCTTGATTCCATCGAATGCCTCTTTGCCTTCGTTAGTCTATCTGAAACTTGCTTGTGGTCTCATCATGTTGGTAATGTGCTTTGTCAATTTAACAAAGTTTGGAACAAATTGGCGGAGAAAGTTTACCTTTCCAAAGAATGAATGAACCACTTGCTTATTTGTGGGAAAGGAGAGTCCACTGTATTGATTTTATCCTTTTGGGATCAATTTTGGTTCCTTGTTCATGATGTGACCAAGGAGTTTCCCTTATGTAACACCAAAAATGCACTTTTAGGATTCAGAGATATCCCGTGTTTTCAGCACTGATCAAAACATGCTCCGAATGTCTAAAGTGATCTCTCCACCTTTTAGAAAAGACTGTGAGATCATTAAGATAGATGACAATGCAATGCTTGAGATCCTTTAAGGAAAGATCCATTGCCCTATGAAAATTTTCTCCAACCTCAATGAGGCCAAATGACATCCTGTTGTAGGCAAATGTGCCCCATGTGAAAGTTGTTTTGTGTCTATCCTCTTTGCTACCTCAACTTGATTATATCCGGAGAAGCCATTGAGCAAATAAATCTTCTTGGATCCAATGATTGCTTGCAGGATATGGTGCATGATGGGTAGAGGATAGTTGTCTTTTAATGAAGCATGATTCAAGTTTCAGAAGTTATCATTATTTCACCATTCTTTTCGAACTAGGACAATGTTGGCCACCCATGTGGAGTGGTGAATAGGAAATATAATTCTTGCATTCAACATTTTCAACACTTCTTCTTTGATCGTGTTAGAAATCTTAGGGTTGTATGGCCTTTGCTTCGCTTCAGAAACGACTTGGCTTCGGTCTTGAGTGGTATGGAATGGTGCATTTTCTTTGGCTTGAAGGATTTCAACTCATCATACAAATATGCTTGAACATCGAAGTATCTCCTCAATAACGAGACAAACTCATTTCTCTTCCATTGAACAACACTTTCCAATCTTGACCATTCTTGGCTGCTTCTTGAGTGCCAATGTTCTCCTTTTCAAACTCAACACTTTGCATCGAGAAGATTTCTTTGCTTTTTCTTTGATTAACCATTCATGCTTATCGACAAGTCTTCAAGAGAAACTAGGCCTTTTGGAATTTTATTACCCTTTAATCTGATGAACCCCCTTTGAATCAATTCCATCAATCTCACCCTTATCTTCAACTCAGCAATGCAGACTCATGATTGGGGTATTACTTCCTTCATAGAAGAGATTATTTAAATTGTCCTTTTGTTTCGGGAAAGAGATGAGATGACTATCGAAATTGAACACTTGTGAGAGAAGGGTGTGGGGTCATTAGAGAAGCGAGATGCTGAAAGAATCAACTTTCTCATTTTGTTCACAGGGATAGCTTGAATAGAGAAAGCATCAAAAGACTCGATACAATCCCATACTCTATTCCTGTAATGCTTAAGCCTTGGATTCTTGATTTGATATTAATTTCTAACTTGTTTGACAATTACTTCAGCATCCTCCCACATTCCTCTTGTTTCAAAATTATAGTGACTCCATATACTTTCCTTTTGCTATTGATCAACCTTAAGCACAAGCCATGCACATCCCTATGTTGTCCATAACTAGACTAGGCTCATTAAATAAGCTCATGGTGTACTCATTAGGGAGGGCCATGATGCACTTAGCACTCTCCGGATCAAAGTATAACCTCCTCTCACTAGTATCAATTTATAAACCACATTATGCCAAATATTTAATTCCATACACTTGCAATCACAATGTAATATAAATTGTAATTTTACCTCTACATATATATATTTTCATGTTCTCTCTAACATCAATCTCTAAAATGCATTATGCAAGTTCTTTAGGTACCATATATTTATACCAATTATAATAAAATAAAATAATTATTTTTTTACTTCTGCATATATTAGTTCCAATTATTTGTTTCAGCATTAAAAAAATACAACCAAAATCAAATTATTTTTAAATATACTGAATTCACAAACATATCAGCTCTCCCGAAAGGATGTGAATCAACATTAGAAATCTCTAATCATAAATGAGACAAAATCCACATGAGCATATGTAAATTTGCATACATAATCTGATATCTGTAATTCAATCCCAAATGACAAACCTAACATAAGCACAATATTATACAATTACTCCAGACAAAAGGACCATAACCATCAAGAGATGCTCTCCCCACCATCTCCAAGCATTGGATTGATTGTAAGGCTTAAGCCCTTCTCTCACATTTCCTTTTGGCCAAGCATATTTCCATCTCCTTCGTGTGAAACTCTCAATTATTTTTCGTATTTTCCATCTCCTCCTCCAGCTTATCATCCCAGGCATGCACAAGTTTCCTGAAAACAGTTCAATGTCATGACACCTCCATGATATCATAAAACAGGGCTTTAACAAATACCCCATCAGTATATTAGGCAGCAATGCACATTGCATACTATACATCTGATTTTATGAAGTCAACAGCATGGTCTAGATCTCCGAACACTTAGAAAAAACCATTTTTCTAGAAACTGGAAATAAATTTCCCTTCTTTTGCTGCAGGTCTGATACAGTGCACCTTGTTTTACAGATTGCTTCACATAGCATTACCAATAATCTCCACAAGAACATTGTCCTAGTTTGAAATGATGGAACCGAAGTGCATCTCTCACAACAATTTGTCTTGCAACTATCTTGGAGATAAACTTGGTTGCAGTGTGGCAGTCAACACACACTCGAAGGTTCTTGACGACTCTAATAGGTTGTCCCAGAGGGCGTATTTAACAATCCAAATGCAATCGCCAACTTCTCACTATGGTGGCAGAGGAATAATTGTTTTTCCTTCTTGTCCACATCAATCAATGCATGTTTTGAATCCGGAAAGAATCCAACTTCTCCCCGGATAATTTCTCCAACTTTGCATAGATCTCTCGTGTCTGTGGGTGTGATCTATCTCCTGCACAAAAAGCATGTACCATTTTATGGCCTTCAATCCAACTACATCCAGGTATCTTTTTAATTCCTCTATCTTTCATCAATCTCCTTACCATTTGAACCTCACCCCACCTGCCCACTTCTGCATAGATGTTTGACAGAAGAACATAAGTTGCAGTATTTTGAGGATCCAGCTCAAAAAGAAGAGTTGCTGTAAATAATCCTAACCCTATATTCTTATGTGCTCTACAGGCACCAAGCAAACATGTCCACACAACCACCACAGGTTTAATTGGCATTTTGATAATAAAGTTTAAAGCTTCCTCAAGATAGCCAGCACGGCCAAGAAGGTCAACCATGCACACATAATGATCAATTGTAGGTGTAATGCAATAAGAGTCACTCATGCCATTGAAGTATTTACAGCCCTCATCCACTAAACCTGCATGGCTGCATGCTAATAAAACACAGGTGAAGCTTACATGGTTAGGGTGTGTTCCAGAGTGCTTCAATACTTCAAAGAGTTTAAGAGCATCCTTGCAAAAGCCATTTTGTGCATATCCTGCAATCATGGCATTCCATGAGACCACATTTTTCTGAGGCATTTTGTCAAACAGTTCACATGCCTTGTGTATGCTTCCACATTTTGCATACATATCTACCAGGGCATTTGCAACTACAACATTTGATAAAAATCCACTTTTAATTATGCTTTGATGGATGCTCGTACCCTGTTCTAAAGCTCCCATTTTGGCACAGGCTGGGAGGATGCTAGCAAAGGTTGTGGAGTCTGGCTTTATACCTGAAAATTGCATTTGCTTAAACGCTTCAACAGCCTTCTCAACAAACCCATTTTGTGTATATCCTCCAATCATGGCATTCCATGACACAACATTTTTATGAGGAATTTTGTCAAATAATTCACGTGCCTTGTGTATGCTTCCACATTTTGCATACATATCTACCAGGGCACTTGCAACTATGACATTTTGCAAAATTTTAGTTTCCATTATGCTTTGATGGATGTCCCTACCCTGTTCTAAGGCTCCCAGTTTGGCACAGGCTGGGAGGACACTGACAATTGTTGTGGAGTCTGGCTTTACACCTGCCAATTGCATTTGCTTAAAAGCTTCAACAGCCTTTTCAATTAACCCGTTTTGTGCATATCCTGCAATCATTGCAGTCCATAAGACCACATCTCTTTGAGGCATTTTGTCAAACAGTTCATGTGCCTTGTTAATGCTTCCACATTTTGCATACATATCTACCAGAGCACTTGCAACTACAACATCTGACAAAAACCCTTCTCCATTACTCTTTGGTGGATGTCCACACCCTGTTTCAAAGCTCCTATTTTGGCACAGGCTGGGAGTATGCTAGCAAAGGTGAACTGATTGGGTTGGACACCTGTTGGTTGCATTTGCTGAAACAGCGTCAATGCTTCGTGAGGATGCTCATGTCTTCTGTAAGCTGCAATTATGATATTCCATGAGAAGACGTTTGGTTTAGTCATTTCGTCAAACACTTGACGAGCATCAATTAAACATCCGCACTTGTCATACATACGTATGAGGGTATCTTGTAACAGTTTGAGTGTGGCGAACTTAAATTCTCTCTGATTAATGTATGAGTGAATTTGCTTACCCTCTAAAAGGGCTTTCTTGGAAATGCAAGTCTGCAATAGATGAGAGTATGAGTTACTATATACAGGGGGTATTGTTTTTAGTAAGCAGAATGTGTAGCGCCTCTTTCAACCGACCTTCTCTACATAATGCTGTGAGATTGATTGAGATTGGAAGTGGATGGCATTGGCATCAGCATCGTATGATTATAATTGAAGCGTTGGACGTTTGCATTGTTAGGAAATTTACTTCTTCCACAATGACAATGTGGCTCTGTCATCGTCATCGTCTTCATCCTCAAAAGTGAGAGATGCAGCTGAGAAATCCGTGTTATAGAAAAAAGGCATCATACTAGGAGTGTGACATAAGTTGTTCAGACGAAAAAGACGACGTAAAATGGTAGATATGTTTTTCTTTAATTGCAAATCACGAACCAGTTGCATCGTGACCAAAAAACCAGAAATTTCCCTCCAATTCTCTTTAAATCTACACTTGCATCCATTGCTGGTGGCATATCCCTATCCATAAGCTCACGATGCAATTGATCCACCTCATCCTTGAATTCTTCAGCATGAATTGCCTACTCCATATATGATCTTAAATCACATACAACAAGATCAAATAAATAGGAAAAACAATCGAGCACAAAAACATACCCTTCACATCAAGCGCATACTAGGTTAATCATTGTGATCCCCCGTGTCATAACCACAATAAGGAAAATTCGAAGTGTCAAATAATATATTAATCAAAATTGACAAAATGGCATAACATGTATATAAACTAGATTTTCCTCCCCATTAGCTAGACCAATACCAAGATCATTAGGTTGTGAATTTGTCCCTCCTCCATGCTCTTTGGAATATGATTATGCCTTTCCAAGTAGATATCTATTTAACGCAATCAACCAATGTTACGCACTCTTTTACGTGTTTTCACTTCCTTCTTTTGTAATACTAACTCCTTTTCTAGTTCGATTTAGCTATCGGGAGTGAGGTATTCAATTGAAGGTAAAAAAATCTTTCATCTTCGTTATCCGGCATAGAAGATTTATAATGATGAAGATTTATAATGTTAACAAGTGAATAAATCTTCATACACAAAGCTAAATCAAGTTTGAAATCATTATCTTGAGATGTTCTAGAATTTCAATTAGACCATATCTAAGAAGCATCAACTTCTTAGTCTTACCTTGGAGTCTCTCTCTACTCAAGTGCAACCACACCTTGTCTCCAATAAGGAAGTTGATTTATGCCCTATGTCAATCAAGCCTTTCTTTGTACTTGTCTTAAGAATATTCCAACCTCTTTTACACTTGGAGGTGGATTTTTGAATTTTCTCAATGAACCTTTCAACTTTTTGGACCTTTGAGTCCACTTTCCCATTGTATTTATGTTGCTAATTCAAAAAAACATCAAATTCATATGGAAGTAAGTATTCAAAACATGTTTCAAAAGGATTTTTTCTAGTAGAAAGATGCATAGCCATGTTATAAGAATGTTGAATATGCACCAAAATTTAATCTCATCTCTTCCTATTATACCCTCTCAAGAGTTGAACCAAAATTTTATTCAAAACTTTCTTTTTCCCATCAATTTGTGGGTGAAAATTAGTAGAATATTCTAACTTGGTATCCATCTTCTCCCATAATGTGGACCAAATCAACCGAAAAAAATATTAAAAGTCTTGATCCAAAGCAATATATCTAGAAAAATTAAAATGAACTACACATTTGCAAAAAACAATTAAACTACATCACAAACTTTGAGAATCTTTTTATAAGGTGTTGGCATGTAAATGTCAATGCATTTTATATGACAACCCAATTAATTTTTTTCCTTTTTGGTCAAATTGGTTAAAATTGTTCAAAGTAGCCAAAATTGTCAAAGTTACCTAAAGCGCCCGCTTTCAAAGATCACCTACAATGGATGGTTTCGGGGAGCCTTAGAAAATTTAGAAGGCCTAGTTATAACCAACAAAAAGTTATCGATTATTCTTCATGACAACATGAATTAGGAAGCATTTTGAAGACTTTTGAAGCAGTCTTGGGAAAGTTTTCCTCATAGGTGCCTTTTGAGAAAAAGGAGTGTGCATACGATATTGAAGATTCAACTTCGGCGGAATATCCAGGAGCCTCATGAAGTTTTGGGAGCTCATACCCAGGCATTGGAAATATGTTGCAACCTACTTCATGATGGAATTGGTGTGATTAAGTTTTGAGAGCATAAAAGTGAGAAACTCTTCGGACATTGCTTCAAGTGGTCTTTTACAATCTATTCTTGTAGAAAATATTTTGGGCACATCAGGTGCATTTGTGAGCCTATAAAAATTTAAAGTGGGGTATTTTCAATACTCTTCAGGACCCATAAGTTATTTCAGCTCACACTTATTGAAAACTATTTCGCACTTCAACTCATTGGTGCGTGCGTATGAGGCAAAGGAGAGGGTACAAGTAAAAATTACTTAAGATAAATTTTACAATTCCTAAAAATGTGTTAATTGGATTAATTGGCCATTTTCCATGAATTTCATATATTTTACGGCCAAAATCCATGAAAACTTGATCCCGAGCGTGAAGAAAGTAAATCCGGGAGTCGGTTAGGGGTCTAAAACAAGTTCCGGAGCATGCACAAAGTGTTTGGGCACAATTTTCATATCCTCTTGCATCCATGGTGAACTTTTGAGGTGCAATTTCACCCCAAAAGTGAGCATCACTCCTATTGGACAACTCCCCGACATCAAAACATAACAAAAGGCTTGGAAATGCACTTTTTTTGAATTGGGTAAGTATTATAAGTCATAGTGCGGCACAAATTTCCCCCTAGGCGCACTTTTGAACCCTCCATGCACCTTAGGTGAACTTTTGAGGTGAAATTACATCCAAAAAGTGTGTCATGATCTCATTGGCCGATTCCCCCTCACATGCATGCATGTCACTCAAGTAAAAAACATTAAAAAAATGGCTTTGTGGGTGTGATGTGCATGGTGTTTTTAGCACCCATCAAGTGAATCGTGCAACCAAAATCAAACATGCACCCAAGGTGAATTTTTAGGTGTAATTGCAACAAAAATTGCGCTATGGTCTTGTAGAATTCAAATCCCCACTTCTCCATTTTCCCCTCCTCCACACTCCACCATGTGCTTCTTCCTCCCATCTCCCATCTTCTAAACACATTCACTCTTGCCTCCATTGCACCCAAACTTAAAATATAAACCAAAAAGTGTAGTTTCAACCATTAAATATCTTTCCCAAGCTGGTGTGTTCATTCAAACAACCCAAAAACTTCCCTTGATGCCCTAACTTCCTGGATCATGTTTTGCTCATATCTCCTTGAAAAAATAGATCTTAAACTTCTAAAATTTCAGCGGTATCACATTTTAATGTATTCATATCAACCAAAAAAACTTTATTACCTAATTTGTCATTATTAAGAAGATATAGATGAAACCTTAAAATTAGGGTTTCAACCCTAAAATGGACATATCTTTCGCAAAACAACTCCAAAAATCTGAAATTTGGAGGGAAGATCACTAGAATTAAGTATCCACTCTCCACTAAAATATCTACAAAATTCAAATTCGATCTCTAGAAATAGGTGAATCACCAACATTAGGGTTTCATCCCACAAATTGCTTGGATCACTGCTCTGATACCACTTGATAAGATATTTGCATATAATAAACAAATAATCTGAAGTAGACAACACAACACAAGATATATGAGAGGGTCCAAGATGCCCAAATATTCAATATATGCAGAATAATACCCTTAAGGTAGGGCAACACCATGCAATGCTCCTTAAGGAAGGGGTAACTCCTGATATACATCTACCATATAGAAGACTTAATTCATACATCCATCATATCTCATAATGATACTCACCCCCTTATATAGACATGCATTACTCTTAATAAATGGGTAACACCTAATCCCAATGTAGGCCAACTCATTGCCCAATATAACTAATTCCTATGTGACCCCATATAACTAACTAAGGGATGTGTGCCACATGTCGGCATCTCCATCAACCCATATACATTATAATATCATATCCCAGTACATAGCATCCTATAACGCTAAAAAATAATCCTTGACATTTATCTCAACATTATCTCATACAAACATTTATTGGCTAGAGCCCGATAGGCCCTAACTTGTTCTTGACTTAACATCTCGGGGTTGATGCACCTAGTACAAAATACATCTTTAGACCCTTAGAAATCCATTTCATGTCTCAAATCAGATTTCATCTTAAGTCTAGATAGATTTATCAATTGAGGACATGTTCAATGAAGAATCTATCACAAGGTCAACAAATTACTTGCTGAAAGGTCACATTTTCAAATATACAAGTTACCTTAGTTATCATAGGGTTGGTTGGAAGGGAAATCATTCACACAAGTCATCTATACTGATCCCATATACCCTAACCTATTAGGGGAATCTACAAATCTCTACATCCAAACACACTTTAATAATTACTTTGAGCCCAATATTGAATAATCTCTCCCTTAAAGAAAAATATAAGAAGCTATGAAAATATAAAAATATCAATCCTTTTTCCACTAAATCATCATCATGTGATCATCATGCACTAAGAGTGAAGGAAAATGCCATTTCTAAGCATTGAGGGCTAATTAGGGATCCATTATTTATATTGTAACACTCTACAACCTAATGTGGGCCTTGACCACCACTTTGTTGCCACATGTGCTTGATCGCACTATGAGGCCCAAGACCTTGTGTGGGGATAAACTTACGCTTAGATATAAGTTACGGAGGCTATAAAGAGTGCACACTATTTAACTTATAGAAGTAAACAAAAGACACACTCCATAAGTGGAAGTATTACTTGTGAGAAATGCAACTTCTATTCAATATGAAAGGATAAGGGAAATGTAAAGATGTGTACAATGATGAAGTAAGGGTATGAATGCAAATTCATGTGATCGGAAACGAGAAACACTTCCTTATATTCTCCTAGAATGTAAGTGTGAATATATATAAATATATATTAGAAATAGTAGATACTTGTGGTATTGTTAATAAATCACTACTATCTAGTGTTTGACTCTATATGTCATCAACCCTTGGTCGGATGCATAGGTTACACATTTATACAATAACTACAAGAAAACAATTACAATTGATGACGATTCAAAGAGGAATTGTTACAGTTCATTTCATCTTCTTGTCATTGGATGGTTGAAATTATTCTAAGTGTGTTGGTTGAAGTTCCCATTGTGTGGTTATCCTAAGAAAATTCCCGGATGTGCACTTGAAGGGTTCCACTTCGCAAGCCACACAATAACTAGAGAATGGTGCATGGTTGTTGTGCGAAGATTGTTGCACACAATGTAGTTTTTACTTGAAATTCCTACATCAAATGTGATGTTTGGTTATTGAGCAAGGAAAGGTTTGCATAGGGCTCCGAGATGTCACAAGGTCTCAATGAGACTCAAGAGTCTTTGTGCAAAAGGAGAGTGTTATGCGATAATGTGGTGAGGTGTTATACCGGTGTGCAAAAGTACCATGGGACTTGTGTGCATTATGAGGTTCCACAACATGATGTGCAAATGTGCAAAGGAGAAGAGTATAGAACTACACGTGGATCACTAATTGATTTAAATTTCTACTCTTTTTTGTTCAAGATATTTATCTTCTTTCATGTGTTTGGTTGCAATCTTGATGAAATGTACTACATGCTAGGTGGCATTGGAAGGTGGCTATATTAAAAATGAATTACCTAAGAAAAGGCCAAACATACCCTCTTATAACTACTAATAATGGATAGTCATGTGATTGTTAATGCTTCTAAACTTCTAGTGTGCAAGCAATTCATCAGCAAGTGAAATACAAAAGGACTTTTGGAAATTGTTGATGTTTTTCAATGATAGCTCAAAGAATAAAAGTGTGGTTAATAGTTTGAAAATATTGTTAGAAGATTTCCTACCTACTTGCTCTAAAGCTTCAAAATCCAATTGCTTGAAAATTAGTGCATCCAAAATTGTGAAAACATTTTCCATAATCTGCCTAATCATAGTAGTCTTGTAGTTATTTTGAACAAGGTAAAAACTTAGAATGTGTGTTGGGGAATCTTGATGGAAGGAGTAAGGGCGAGGAAAATACGAGAGTGAAGACAAAAACATGATCGACAAGGGGGGACTAATGAGAGATGAAAATCCTAAATGTTCGGGATCATCTTACTATTGGAAATGACATAATCAACCACAATATCATCTCAACTCTTGGGAAACCCTTTGAATTTTCTAGAACTAGAGAAGTAGGGAACTCACCCAATGAAAGAGTGTGCCTCATGTAATATAAAGTAGTATGAAATACAATAGAAGGGCTTAAACATTCTTTATTCTAGCATATTTCCATCTTAAACTTATAAGTTGGATTTTTGCATCTTTGGAGCCAAATGATTAACTTGCATATATGTCGAACTCGGTTTTCATTTGTACACGGAATTCGGTTTTCATTGGCAATTGTTAGGTATGTAGCAACTTATCAACAATATTTCCAATTCAAAACTTGTCATGTGGGATGGAATAAAATCTTTACTAGTGTTTTTTTGGATTTGTAGCATATGAAGAAAGCACTCATTTTCATAATGTTATAAAATATAATTGCAATGTTCCTCACTCCTATAGACATCTTCCATCGCATTCCTCAAATTCCCTGTACTTATCCTCCCATGTTTCCACGTTTCAAGCCTATGACTACAAATACTTTCATTTTTCTATTCAGTCAACCTCAACTATAAATCATATGCGTCTCTTTGTAGCCCATAGTCATATTAGGCTCACTAGGGCAGGTTGCAGCCTATTTATCACTCTCTATATGACCATTCGGACTCCTCTCACTATTATCAATTGATAAACCTTATTATGCCAAATATAAATACCATATACAAGCAGTTACAATGGAATATAAATTGAGATTTTACATCTACATATATAGATTATTCTCCTCTCTAACACCAATTTCTAAACCTCATTATGTCCATTTTTCAAGCACCATACATGTATGTTAATTACAATATAATAAAACATGTAATTTTAATTCTTCATTTATTAATTTTAAAAATATTTCTACATTTAAAATATACAAACAAAATCAAATTAGAAAGAAAGACTGAGTTCACAAACATATGAACTCCCGGAAAGAGATGTGAAGCAACATTAGAAATCTCTAACCATAAATGAGACAAAATCCACATAAACATATGTAAATTTGCATACATAATCTGGTATATGTAATTCAATAACAAATGACAAACCTAACATAAGCACAATACTACATGATTACTTCCAACAAAAGGACCATACAAAATGACAAAGCTTGGTGTAAAGAACTATCAAGAGATGCTCTCCCCATCATCTCCAAGCATTGGATTGATTGTAATGCTTAAGCCCTTCTCTCACATTTCCTTTTGGCCAAAGCATCTTTCCATCTCCTTCGTGTGTAACTAACTCTCTTTTATTTTTATGTTTTCTCCATCTTATCATCCAGGTATGCACAAGTTTCCTGAAAACAGTTCAATGTCATGACACCTCCATGATATCATAAAACAGGGCATTAACACATACCCCATCAATATATTAGGCAATAATGCATATTACATACTATACATCTCATTTTATGAAGTGAACAGCATGGTCTAGATCTTTGATCACATAAAAAAAAAACCATTTTTCTAGAAATGGAAAATAAAAACTCCCCTTTTTTATCGCCGCAGGTTGGACACAGCGCACCTTGTTTTACAAATTGCTTCGCATGGCATTACCAATCTCTCATAACAATTTGTCTTGCAACAATCTTGGAGATAAACTTGTTTAAATGTGGCAATCAACTCATGCTCAAAGGCTTTTGATGACTCTAATAGTTGTCCCAGAGGTCGTGTTTAATAATTCAAACGCAATCACTGCCTTCATTTCACTATGGTGGAAAGGAATAACCCTTTTTCCTCCTTATCCACACCAATCAAAATATCCTGCTGCCTTCATCTCCCAAGACAAAGTCTCCATCTTTGCATAGATCTCCTGTGTTTGTGGGTGATCTGTCTCCTAAACAAAAAGCCTTTACCATTTTATGGCCTTCAATCCAACTACATCCAGGTATCTTTTTATTCCTCTTTCATTCATCAATCTCCTTACCATTTGAACTTCACCCCACCTGCCCACTTCTGCATAGATGTTTGATAGAAGAACATAAGTAGCAGCATGTTGAGGATCCAGCTCAAAAAGAAGAGTTGCTGTAAATAATCCCAACCCTATATTCTTATGTGCTGTACAGTCACCAAGCAAACATATCCACACGGTGACCACAGGTTTAATTGGCATTTTGATAATAAAGTTTAGAGTTTGGTCAAGATAGCCAGCACGGCCAAGAAGGTCAACCATGCATGCATAATGATCAATTGTAGGCGTAATGCAATAAGAAGCACTCATGCCATTGAAGTATTTACAGCCTTCATCCACTAAACCTGCATGGCTGCATGCTGATAAAACACATGTGAAGCTTATATGATTAGGGTATGTTCCAGAGTGCTTCATTAGTTCAAAGAGTTTGAGAGCATCCTTGCAAAGTCCATTTTGTGCATATCCTGCAATCACAGCATTCCATGAGACCACATTTCTTTCAGGCATTTTTTCAAACAGTTCACGTGCCTTTTGTATGTGTCCACATTTTGCGTACATGTCTACCAGGGCACTTGCAACTACGACATTCGATAAAAATCCACTTTCCATTACGTTTTCATGAATGTGTATACCCTGTTCTAAAGCTCCCATTTTGGCACAGGCTGGGAGGACACTGGCAAAGGTTGCAGAATCTGGCTCAACACCTGACAATTGCATTTGCTTAAATGCGTCAACAGCCTTTTCGACAAGCCCATTTTGTGCATATCCTGTAATCATTGCAGTCCATGAAACCACATCTCGTTGAGACAGTTTGTCAAAAAGTTCATGTGCCTCATTAATGTTTCCACATTTTGCATACATATCTACCAGGGCACTTGCAACTACAACATTTGATAAAAATCCACTTTCCATTATGCTTTGATGGATGTCTTTGCCCTCTTGTAAAGCTCCCATTTTGGCACAGGCTGGGAGGATGCTGACAAAGGTTGTGGAGTTTGGCTTTACACCTGACAATTGCATTTGCTTAAGAGTCTCAACAGCCTTTTCAATAAATCCATTTTGTGCATAAGCTGCAATCATGACATTCCATGAGACCACATCTCTTTGAGGCATTTTCTTAAAAGCTTCAGCTGCCTTTTCAACAAACCCATTTAGTGCATATCCCGCAATCATGGCATTGCATAAGACTGCATCTCTTTGAGGGATTGTGTCAAACAGTTGCGTGCCTTGTCTATACTTCCACATTTTGCATACATATCTACCAGGGCACTTGCAACTATGCCATTTGATAAAAAACCTCTTTTCATTATGTTTTGATGGATGTCCCTACCCTGTTCTAAAGCTCCCATTTTGGCACAGGCTGGGAGGACGCTGGCAAATGTTATGGAATTTGGCTTTTCACCTGACAATTGCATTTGTTTAAAAGCTTCAACAGCCTTTTCAATAAACCCATTTTGTGCATACCCTGCAATCATGGCATTCCATGAGACTGCATTTCTTTCAGGCATTTGTTTAAAAGCTTCAACAGCCTTTTTAACAAACCCATTTTGTGCATATGATGCAATCATGGCATTCCATGAAACCATATCTCTTTGATGCATTTCGGTGAACAACTCATGTGCCTTGTGTATGCTTCCACATTTTGCATACATATCTACCAGGGCACTTGCAACTACAACATTTAATAAAAGTCCCTTCTCCATTATTCTTTGATGGATATCCATACCCTGTTTCAAAGCTCCCATTTTGGCACAGACGGATAGTATGCTAGCAAAGGTGAAGAGATCAGGTTGCAAACCTATTGATTGCATTTGGTGAAACAGTATCAATGCTTCGCGAGGATGGCCATGTCTTTGACAAACTGCAATTATGATATTCCATGAGAAGATGTCTGGTTCAGTCATTTGGTCAAACATTTGGTGAGCATCCACTAAACATCCGCATTTGTCATACATGCGTATAAGGGTGTCTTGTAATAGTTTGTGTGTGGAAAACTTAAATTCCCTCTGGCTGATGTAGGAATGAATTTGCTTACCCTCTGAAAGGGTTTTCTTGGAAGTGCAGGTCTGGAGTAGGTGAAAGTACGTGTTAGAATTTACAGGGGGCTGTGTTTAGTAAGCAGAATGTGTAGCGCGTCTTTCAACAGACTGTCTCTACATAATGCTGTGAGATAGAGAGTGGATGGCATTGGCATTACAATTGAAGCGTTGGCAATGTGCATTGTTAGGCAATTTACTTCTACCGCAATGACAATGAAACTCTATCATCATCTTCGTCTTCGAAAGTGGTTATTACTTATGTGTGAACGGCAACGACAATGATACAGAGGGTGGATGTGGATATTGACAAAGAGACGCAGCAATCTGAACAATCGTATGACATGCAAGAGAACATGAAATATATCATGTGAAGCCAAGTAATGTATATATGTAACTATGCAAACAAGGTATAAATTAGAGCAAGATATGTGTATATAAGCAACTAAAGTGGCTCGATATGTCAACGGAAATGAATAAAAAGATAGAACCAGAAGAATTGATCATTCCTCTAATGTATACATACCCAAAAAATGGAAAGGCTACCCTTGAGTGTAAATATGATGAAGCTGTAAAGCAAGTATATATCCATGATCTTATGTAACATGTATATCATGGAACTAATTCAAAGAATACCATGAAAAACACGTGCATAGAAAATGTAAATGTAGACCTCTAGTGATAGTTAGATAATTATGATATGTAATAATGTGTAATAATGTGTAAAAGTTGATCAAGCGAAACCCAAGCCAAAGGGTTGGAGAAGCAAGAAGATGAAGATCCATTGAGTGAAAATACAAGCTAAGGGATTAGAAGAATGACATAAAAAAATGAAACACGAAGGAAGAATGGAAAAATGGAACTTAAAATTTAGAAATAGCAGAATCAGGTGGCAGCAATCAATTCAAGAGATGGTAGCAAAAATCAAACGTAAGTCAATGATGAAACCAAAATCAAGTGCTAGAAGATGATATAACAAATAAATGAAAGCAAAAATAGAAGCTATTCATAGCAAATTGTTTTGTTGAAGTGCGTGGAGTAGGATAGCAATTCTAACCTATGAACTATCTAAATTTCCATAGATTGTCTCTTTGTCGTTGTAATTTTATAATCCGAATATCTCAAGGGCTGTGAATCTAAGGAGTTAGATGAGTCGCTAATAGTATCTACAAAGTGATCACGAATTGTATGGTAATTTAAATCCTCAACATTAGCATTGTAATCCGTATTGTGATGAGTACTTAAGGTAGCTATTTTATCCTCTTTTTATGAAATTTGTTATTTGGATCGCTCATTTGAAACTTAGCAACATTGGTCTCCATATAATTACCAACTTTAAGGAACATCTAATTGTTGATTTGCTCTTGTTGTGTCTATAACAACATTGCCTAATGTGTGCCTTCAACCACCTTATTGCATTGATTGATTTAATTTAAATTTGTACTAGTTTTCATTCAAGAAATTTGTCTACTTCCGTGTTTTGGCTACAGTGTCAATGAAACATAATACATGTTAGGTGGCATTGAAAGATGGTTATATTAAAAGCAAATTACCCAAGTGAAGGCAAAGAAAAACCGCTCTCAGAACTACAAATTACTAATGGTCATTTTTTTGTTCACATACCTAAACTTGTAACAATCAATTAGTTAATCTTATGTGACAACATCAATCTTTAGATTCTCTATGGTGACAAAAACACTTTTGAAGATTTCGATGCTTTTCAATGATAGCTCAAAGAATAAAAGTGTGATTAATAGTTTGAAATTTCCTTGGACACTTGCCCACCTCCATGACACCTCTTTGATATCATAAAACAAGGCTTTAACAAATACCCCGACGGCAGCAATGCACATTGCATATTATACATCTGATTTTATGAAATTAACAGCATAGTCTAAATCTCCAAACACACAGTCCCTTCTTTATTGCTGCAGGTCAGACACGATACGCCTTGTTTTACATACTGCTTTAGATAGAATTACCAATAATCTCCACAAGAACATTGTCCTTGTTTGAAATGATGGAACCTATTTGCATCTCTCACAACAATTTGTCTTGCAACAATCTTGGAGATAAATTTGGTTGCAGTGTGGCAGTCAACACATACTCGAAGGTTCTTGACAACTCGAATAGTTGTCCCAGAGGGCGTATTTAACAATCCAAATGCAATTGCCAACTTCTCACTATGGTGGCGAAGAAATAATTCTTTTTCTTCCTGGTCCACATCAATCAGTACATGTTTTGAATCTGGAAAATATCCTGCTGCCTTCATCTCCCAAGACAATTTCTCCAACATTGCATAGATCTCTTGTGTTTGTGGGTGTAATTTGTCTCCTACAAAAAAAGCATGTACCGTTTTATAGCCTTCAATCCAACTACATCCAGGTATCTTTTTAATTCCTCTATCCTTCATTAATCTTCTTACCATTTGAACCTCACCCCACCTGCCCATTTCTGCATAGATGTTTGACAAAAGAACATAAGTTGCAGTATTTTGAGGATCCAGCTCAAAAAGAAGAGTTGCTGTAAATAATCCCAACCTTGTATTCTTATGTGCTCTGCAGGCACCTAGAAAACATTTCCACACAATGACCATAGGTGTGATAGGCATTTTGATGATTAAGTTTAGAGTTTCCTCAAGATAGCCAGCACGGCCAAGAAGGTCAACCATGCACACATAATGATCAATTGTAGGCATAATGCAATAAGAGCTACTCATGTCATTAAAGTATTTACAGCCCTCATCCACTAAACCTGCATGGCTGCATGCTAATAAAACACAAGTGAAGCTTACATGGTTAGGGTATGTTCCAGAGTGCTTCATTAGTTCAAAAAAGTTTGAGAGCATCCTCACAAAGGCCATTTTGTGCATATCCAGCAATCATTGCAGTCCATGAGACCACATCTCTTTGAGGCATTTTCTCGAACAGTTTGCGTGCCTTGTGTATGCTTCCACACTTTGCATACATGTCTACTAGGCCGTTTGAAACTTGAACATTTGACAAAAGATTTCTTTCCATTATGCTTTGATGAATATCCATACCCTGTTTTAAAGCTCCCATTTTGGCACAAGCTGGAAGGATGCTGGCAAATGTTATGGAGTTTGGCTTTACACCTGCCAATTGCATTTGTTTGAAAGTTTCCAAGGCCTTTTCAACAAACCCATTTTGTGCATATCCAGTAATCATTGCAGTCCACGAGACCACATCTCTTTGAGGCATTTTGTCAAACAGTTCACATGCTTTGCGTATGCTTCCACATTTTGCATACATGTCTACCAGGGCATTTGCAATTACATCATCTGACAAAAATTTCTTTCCATTATGCTTTGATGGATTTCCATACCCTGTTTTAACAATCCCATTTTGGCAGAGGCTGTGAGGATGCTGGCAAAGGTTAATGAGTCTGGCTTTACACCTGCCAATTGCATTTGCTTGAAAGTTTCCAAGGCCTTTTTAACAAACCCATTTTGTGCATATCCAACAATCATTGCATTCCATGAAACCACATTTCTTTCAGGCATTTTGTCAAACAGTTCCCTGCCTTGTGTACGCTTCCACATTTTGCATACATATCTGTCAGTGCACTTGCAACTACAACATTTGATAAAATACCACTTTCCATTACGCTTTGATGGACATCCATGCCCTGTTCTAAAGCTCCCATTTTGGCACAGGCTGGGAGGATGCTGGCAAAGGTTGTGGAGTCTGGCTTTACACCTGATAACTGCATTTGCTTAAAAACTTCAACAGCCTTTGTAGCAAACCCATGCTGTGCATATCCTGCAATCATGGCATTCCATGTGATCACATCTCTCTGAGGCATTTTGTCAAACAGTTCACGTGCCTTGTTAATGCTTCCACATTTTGCATACATATCTATCAGGGCACTTGCAACAACAACATCAGACAAAAACCCTTTTCCATCATGCTTTGGTGGATGTCTATACCCTGTTTCAAAGCTCCTATTGTGGCACAGGCTGAGAATATGCTAGCAAAGGTAAACTGATCAGGTTGGACACCTCTTGGTTGCATTTGGTGAAACAGTTTCAATGCTTCGTGAGATTTCCTATGTCTTCTGTAAGCTGCTATTATGGTATTCCATGAGTACAGGTCTCGTTCAGTCATTTGGTCAAACACTTGGCGAGCATCCACTAAACATCCGCACTTGTCATACATGCGTATAAGAGTATCTTGTAATAGTTTGTGTGGCAAACTTAAATGCCGTCTGATTGATGTGGGAGTGAATTTGCTTACCCTGTGAAAGGGCTTTCTTGGAAATACAGGTTTGTAGTAGCTGAAAGTATGAGTTTACAGGTGGACTGTGTTTAGTAAGCAAAATGTGCAGCGCCTCTTTCAACTGACCACCTGTACATAATGCCGTGAGATTGAGATTACGATTGGATGGCATTGGCGTCGGCATTGTGTGATTATAGTTGAAGCGAAATTTATGACATCGTCTTCATCCTCAAAATTGGTTTTATGATACATAGGAAGTGGATATTGACGAAGAGATGTGGCCAGCAACGTCCTGGTGTAGAAAAAGGGCATTATAAGCTCTTGCATTTAGCAAATTTACATGGTTTGTAAAATCATAACTACAGTAACAACTATAAACAACATCCAAATGTTGATTTGTTATCTTTGTTTAATGTGGGCTTTCCAACACCACCGTAGACTGTAGTGTCCAAAATTTTTGTTGTTTGAGGATTTCCTCCATGACAATTAATACTAGCAATCACACTTAAAGGGTGCAATGGAAACGTCGATAGTCGTAAAAGAAGTAAATGTGGAATGTGCGAGGAGGCTATGAAAGCCAGGGGAGAGGCAGAAATACACGATGTAGTGTATTGGAGTGAATGTAATGGAGGTAGCACAATGGAGTAGTATTAAGAGAAGGTGGGAACAACTATTAAATCCGAAGAGATAAGCAAGTATTGAATCAAAGTATGGTTTGTTTAGGATCCCGCTTTCTAATGGCCATGTTCTTGGTTATGATATGTAGTGGGAATGTTGGCTAGTGAGACAAGGGAGTTGCTAAATTTGGAGATCTCTTTGCATACAAAACATTGACTCAAGGGCCTAGACATCCACAACTCTAAGGACAACGTTGATTGTTTTGTTGATGTTTTTTCTCGTAACGATGAAGATAAGCTACATGACGAGGATGAGTTGAAGGGCACGACGAGTTGGGGAAAAAACACAAGAGACTCAAAAATGATGAAGCTTCTTATTTGTAGGAGGTGGGGAAGGAGACTCGGTGAAGATTTAGAGGTCGTTGAGAATATGGAAAGTGCAATCAAAGGCTCAAGGTTTGCTCCCTTAGACATGGGTCATTTTGGTTCCTCAATGGCCTATGTAGAGCTTAGGTTTGGAATCAGATAAGACATTTGAAACTATGTTTCGTCCTCTACGAGGCTTGTGAATTGGGCACATGCCAACGCTTATTGATGAGGAATGTTGGCGAGGCCATTCACAACATCTCATGGATTTGTTAGAGGTCATGCACTTGTCTTATGAGATACATGTCTCTCTTCCATATTGTTCTATTAGGGACCCACTTGCTTGAAAATGAACATGATTCCATCTAACTCTTTTTGGACATGCACCGACATCCCTACAACTACGTTAAAAAGGAGTTCATATCAAGGCAAAGTAAACCATAAAGCTTAATGAAGTTAGATTTTGTGGATGTTGTTTTAGTTTCGTGGTATGGAAAAAGGAAATTTTTCTTCACCTTTCTGCACGCATGTTCCCACCCATATTTTAGCCACTAAAAAATTCAGATGGGAAATCCAGATTTAATATCTGTCGGAATCTTTGTTCATTGTACATCATTGCATGTCCTCACAAAACCATCTTGTACATCCAACATTTGACATGTGTTCATACGAAATTTGGACGGGAAATCCACATTTAATATTTGTCTGAATCTCATTTCTCTTAACATCGTCACATGTCCTCACAAAACCATCTTGTCTGACCATTATCTGGCATGTGTTAGTAGGAACACGAGTTCACCCGGTAGAATGAAATGCCTATCAGTATAACCAAACTTGGAATTTAGAATATATTGTGCTTGTCAAATAAAATTTTATTGGCGGCCAACCTTTTTTGGTACATGTATAAGTGTGTAAAATAATCATTTTGTAACTGAAAAACTTTAATTATCAAAATAATGAAGACTACTTTAAATTTTATATGTATATATTTAACAAATAAGTATTACAAAATTTAACAATTACTAAAAATTTTTTTTGGCATGTGTAACACAAGGTCGTGGTTTGGCGAAAGGAACACTTTCTTCACCTTCTTGCACACATGTTCCTGTCCATATTTTAGTCGCTAAAAATTCAAGACGTAAAATCCATATTTAATATTTTCTCAATCTTTGTTCGTCGTACATCGTCACATGTCTTCACAAAACCATCTTGTGCATCCATTTTCTGGCATGGGTCAGTATGAAATTCACACGGGAAATCTAGATTCAATATCTATCGAATCTCATTTCTCCATACATCATCACATGCCCTCACAAAACCATCTTGTGCATCCATTGCCTGACGTGTGTTAATACGAACACAGGTTCACCGGTAGAATGAAACGCCTATCAGCGTAACCAGACTTGGAATTTAGAATATATTGTGCCTGTCAAATAAAAATTTGTTGACGCCAACCATTTTTTGTACATGTATAAGTGTATAAAATAATCATTTTCTAATTGAAAAACTTTAATTATTGAAATAATGAAGACTACTTTAAAGTTTATATGTATATATTTAACAAACAAGTATTACAAAATTTGACAGATTACTTAAATTTTTCTGGCATGTGTAACACAGGGTCGCGATCTAGCGAAAGGAACACTTTCTTCACCTTCTTGCACACCTGTTCCCGCCCATATTTTATTGCTTTAAAAATTTAGACGGAAAATCCATATTTAATATCTATATGAATCTTTGTTCGTCGTACATCGTCGCATGTCCTCACAAAACCATCTTGTGCATCCATTGTCTGGCATGTGTCGTCACGAAATTCATATGAGAAATCCAAATTCAATATCATACGTCTAAATCTCATTTCTCTCGCACATCACTACATGCCCTCACAAAACCATCTTGTGCATCCATTGTCTAGCGTGTTATATGAACACAAGTTCACCGATAGAATGAAATGCTTGTCGACATAAATGAGACATGGAATTTAAAATATATTGTGCCTGTCAAATAAAATTTTGTTGACGACCAACCATTTTTGGTACATGTATAAGTGTATAAAATAATCATTTTCTAATTGAAAAACTTTAATTATTGAAATAATTAAGACTATTTTAATGTTTATATGTATATATTTAAAAAACAAGTATTACAAAATTTGATAGGTACTTAAATTTTTCTGGTGTGTGTAACATAGGGTCACCCAGTAGAATGAAACGTCTATCGGCGTAACCAGGGCTGAAATTTAAAATATATTGTACATGTCAAATCAAAATTTATTGACGGCCAATCATTTTTTGGTATAGTGTATAAAATAATCATTTTGTAATTGAAAAACTTTATTTATTGAAATAATTAAGACTATTTTAATGTTTATATCTATATATTTAAAAATCATGTATTACAAAATTTGACGGTTACTTAAATTTTTTTCCCAATATGAAATATAGAAAATTGGAGTGCTGTTAGAGTCGTCCATCAAATTTTGAACAATTGGGTATTCAACATTTGCTACAAGTTCAAATTCTTATATTTTTAAATAAAAGAGTAATTAGCAAATGGTATACATTTTTAAACCCTCTACGACTCGTTCAATTTTTGCCTTTACGTTAGGGGTATTGTGTTAAATGGAGCTCTCGCCAATAGCCGTCTGAAAACCAGTGCCACCACGTGCGTAACAACAAAATAAAATTTGTTTGGAAAATAGAACCATGCCAAAGAACCCACCAATCAGGTTTAATCGCTTTTCAAAACCAAAAGCAAAGCATGGAGAGGAGTCAGGACGTATATCGCTCGACCTCACAGACGTATCATTTTCTTCACAATGCCACGGCAATGGGAGACCACTAAACGGTTCGATTGCGACTGTACTTCGTCGCATGTACCGGATAAAAAATTCCAACCACCAATTTTCTGCCATGTGTCAATACGAACATGGGTTTATCCAGTAGAGGGAATGCCGTAATTAATGATGTGTGATATCATCCTTGAATTACCCTTAATTTTACAAGGTGCCAAAATACTTCCCATCGTTGTTAATATTTATCAAATTAAATAAATTATATTTTAAATTAAAACCGAAATTGATTATTAAAGTTATAATTAACTTTAACATTTCAATTTTAAATAGATTTTAGGGAATTATTTTAAATTTATTTTGAAAAGATTACAATTTCTTTTCCTTTTGTAGCCTCGTGTAATGTTTAACTTCTCTATCCAACTAAACAAATGCTAGCTAAGTTTCTTTTCCATTTATTCTCTTGACACTTTTAAAATAACAATACTATATGTTACATGCATGGTTCACAAATTTTAAAGGATGAAAAATTATAGTGTTTCAAAATCTTTCTTGAAAATATGAGACATCATTATATATTTTGAGGATTTTGCTAAGTTTAAAGAAAATTTAGACAAGTTATTTTTTAAATATTAATTACACAAATAACTACTCTATGAGCTTAATATAGGAAATATTATTTCCTTTGGCCCCCGTTTCTCCAAACATACCCCTGTTTGTGGAGGTATCAACCGCCTTTCATTTCATCTTGATAGGAAATCACATGTAAATCCATTTTCCTCAAATGTTTGTTCTTAGAAAAACCTTAGTTCACTCGAACCTACCTCCACCATTGCATGTGGAAGGGTTTTGTTCTAGGTCGATATGAGCGGTGGTTTGCATGACTTACCCTTTGAAGAAGTAAGAAAACCTCACGAGAAATATGGCCTCGGTTTCAAAACATCCTCTCCCAACCCATCACCGTCAACATTAGAACCACAATCACACCCATCACCATCATCAGACCTACCCTCTAACAATGACAATACCATATCCATTCCTTCTAATTTTTTTAATCAATACTATCACATTAGGACCACTCACTTATCCAACTAATAGAAAGATAAAAACTCTTCCTTTGACACTACCTCACATGATAGAGGAGCAATCCCCTACCATCGACATTCTCCATTGTCACGACGATGGCACTTTCTTAATTTACATGGGTGCTGAGGATCACTATCTTCATAATACCTTACCCATGATACATCTAAACCTCTCAATTAATTAACCACTAAAATCAATATTGGCACATCACAAGAGCCACATCAAGATCAGCCAAGCCTTAGACTCATGTGAACTCCAAGAATTCACCGCTTTCTTATCCAAAAATAATCAAGCCTTCACATGGTCCTATAGTGATATGTCCGGTATAGACCCTAAAATTATTATCCATAACATTATCACCATCCCATATGTTAAGCCCATGAAGCAAAACTTCGTAGGATGTGTCCTCGCATCACACTATTAGTCAAAGAAGAACTTTAGCGTCTTCTTTCTTCTAATTTCTTATTACCTATCGATTACCCCCAATGGGTTTCTAACATCATACTTGTCACTAAAGCCACTAGAAAATTATGCAATTTTACGGACTTTCGAGACCTTAAGCTCACTTGCCCAAAAGATGATTTTCCCCAGCTAACATCAATCAACTCGTCTGATCTAACGGTGGGTCATGAAGTGTTGTCTCTTATGGATGGTTTCTCTGATTATAATAAAATTCTCATCGCACTAGAAGACCAACATAAGACATCCTTCATCACCCCATGGGAAACCTTCTTCTATAGAGTAGTTTTAATACGAGTTCTTTCTCCGTCTTAACCTCATCAAATGTGTATTCAAAGTTCTCATAGGAAAACTCTTAGGATTCATAAAGATCTATCAGAGGAATTGAAGTTGACCTTGCCAAGGTCAAGGCCATTATCGAAATGCCTCTTCCATCTAACCTTAAACAAATTTGTAGCCTTTAAGGAAATCTTCAATCAATGTCACTTCATTTCCCAACTATGAGACAATTTTCAACCTTTCCATATCATCTTCTAAGAAATGATATCCACTTTAAATGAGACCACGATTGTCAATGGGCCTTTGACACCCTCAAACAATACTTCTTATCACCACCAATGCTTACACATCAACGCAAGGGGGAGCTCTTATATCTCTATATCTTCACTATTGACCATGCCTTGGGAGTCATTCCGCACATCGAGATGAACAGGTAAGGAACATTTCATCTACTACATAAGTCACACCCTTCACGAGTATGAAACCCATTATTCTAAAGTCAAAAAGTTATGTTGTGCCTTGTACTTCAAAACTTCCAAACTCCATCACTATATCCTCAATCACAAAACCTACGTCATCACAAAATTTAATCCACTCAAATCTATGCATTCTAAACCTTATCAAAATGATCGTATCACAGATGGCTCATGTTCATGACTGAGTTTGACCTTGAATTTATCTCTCAAAATTCCATCAAGGGGTAGGTCATTATTGATCGGCTTCATGAAGTTCCGCTTCTTACCAACCAACTCCCTTGTGAAAAATTCCCTAATGTATCTATCAACACTCTCGACCATGATGACACCCCTCTTAAAATGACCTTATTTTTAATGGGTCTAAATGTAGACAAGGGGGTGCCAAAATAGACATAATATCCCCTTAGGACACCCCTATTCCGTTATCCTTCAAACTCAACTTCAATTGCAAAAATAACATGGAGGAATATGAAGCTCTCATCATGGGACTCTGCATCACCACCTTCCTTGGCATACAAAATCTTGACATCTACTGGGATTCAATCAATCAAATCAAAGGGATCTATCAATGTAAAAATGAGATCTTAAAAAATACAAAACCATTGTCAAAGAGTTATTGTAACTCTTGATCATTACGAAATCCAAACCACCCCTCGCTAATCTAAATTATTTTTAGACAAGATGTTTTCTCTCGCCTCTCTCATCCCTTTATCACCAGACGATTCCAAGCTTTCCATTGTCATACACAAATTGGATCAGTCATCTTACACCAAAAATTATCTTCCCACCATTAATCATATAAAATATATCTAACATGATAACTGGTACACTCAAACATATGACTATCTTTCAAAAAGAAAAATACCTTAGATATGCCGGAAGAGGTAAAATATATTTTCAACAATGCGCATCTCCCTATGTCATACTAGGGGGTATCCTTTACAAAAGAGGATTTGACGGCCTCCTCCTCTGGTGTCTTAAAACTCCAAAGGCTCATTTAGTTATCCAAGAATTCCATGACAACATATGTGGTGGACACTTCAATGGTTTAGTTTTGTTAAACGCATACCACACATGGGATACTATTGGCATATGCTTAATCAGGACCATTGTGACTATGTCAAGAAATGCATCAAATGTCAATAAACTCCAATCTTACACACATCCCTAGTCACGCTCTTAAACCAACTTAAGACATTTATCCTTTTTTGTAATGGGGGCTTGACCTCATTAGCCTTATCAACCCTCGTTCATCACAACAATACAATTCCATCATTACAACAATCAAATACTTTACAAAATGGTAGAAGAAATTCCCCTTATCTCCACTAAAGCAGATAAAATCATCGACTTCATCCATCATCACATTATCTGTCACTTTGGTATACCTCATAAAATCATCACAGATAATGGAAAATCATTCAAAAATAAGAAAGTTCAAAAACTTTGTGACACTTACAACATCAAACTCAACTTTCCACACCTTATTATCCTTATTATCCACAAGCTAATGGCCAAGCCAAAGCATCCAATAAAACCCTCAATAAAATCCTCATGAAAATTGTTGACCAAGCTAGTAGAAATTGGCATCTTCAAATCCCATTTGTGTTATGGGCATATTGGACCATCTTTCGAACCCCTACGGCACTACACCCTTCTCCTTAGTATATGACACTGAATCCTTTCTTCCTCTCGAACTCCATATCCCATCCTTATGTGTTTCTCTCAAATATTTCATATGTAATGAGGATTATCATCAAGAGCACCTATCAAAACTAGAACTATTAGACAAATGTCGTCTAACTACCCTCGAACATATCAACATTTATCAAGAACGAATCAAAAGAGCATATAAAAACATCTCAAACAATGTGAATTCAACATTGGTGATCTTGTTCTCAAATAAAATCAACATGTCACTAACATGGAAAAGAGTAAACGTGGATTGTTTTCTCCTAACTAGCTTGGACCATATATTATCACTCATAAATATGGGTTTAGAGCTTATCATTTAGCCTCCTTTATGGTAAACATGAAAAGGATCCTCTTAATGCCCGACACTTGTGGTTGTTTTATTGTTAACATATCAACTCATATGACCTTAGTCAAACTAAGATCCACCTCCATCAGTCCTTACATTCCATCACTATGTAATGATTTGGAATTATGTGGTCTTACGAAAGCATGCCACTCATCACCTTAAATATGGGCACCATGGCTCTGCTCGTAGCATATTCCACATGGACAAGTTCCTCTCATCAACAATTAGGGAACCCTGCAATCATTACTCACACACCATCTCCATCTACCATATTAACGACATGCTAAGGATCTATATATAGCTTACACATATACTTATCCCCTTCTAAATGGTTACCCAAGCTCACCCTTAGCTCCAAAAAAATTAAAATATCTATGGGATGGACATAATCAAAATACAAATTGATCCCTCGAAGGACGATTGTCAAAAGAAAAATTACAATCAAAATAAAGCAGAGACCACTCGCTCGAAGGATGTTTACCAAAAATAAAAATTCAATTAAATCGTAGACCACTCTAGCGAAGGATGGCTACCAAATCAAAATACACAAAAAGGACTTCCCACATCGATCAACCCTCATATCATAAAAATGGATTCCCGCATCGACTAGCCTTCATATCAAATAAAAAAATAACCATCCCAAGAAAGCTTCCGCATCGATCAACTTTCCCATAAAACAAAGCTTCCCACATCGATCAACTTGTATAATATACAATAAAGTCAGGGGCGAAACCTAGAAACCATCAAGAAGGACTTGTTTTCCGTGTTTTCTACATACAAACCTTCCCATGTTGGAAAAGGGTACACACAACTATCTCACATCCATCTATGATCCTAGTATGACTAACCATTATGAGTCATATGTTAACATTAATTACAAGGTTGCATGTACAATATCACATATAATGAGTTTACCATCATACAATATATATGCTAAGAACAATAAGGAAACAAACATCCCACATCATATTATTATCCATCGTATAATGCATTAATCATACAACAAGATCATCATTTATCACAACCATATCTAAGATCATCAAAATCACATTATAACACACACACACACACACACACACACACACACACACACACACACACACACACACACACACACACACACACACACACACACAGGATATATATATATATATAGGCCTATCTTATATATTTATGATGTATATATATATATTATATATATTATATATATATATTGATGATATATATATATATATAGGATATTTATATATATATATATATAAAGGGTATATCAAAACGTCATCAAGGGTTGATGATGTATAATGTATGAGGATCTTGGAAGCCCTTGACGATTTTACCATAAAGGAGGCTAAGCGATAAGCTCTGGACTCATATTTATGAGTGAGAATATATATATATATATATATATATATATCAAAACATCACTAAGGGCTTCCAAGATCCTCATACACTATACATCATCAAGGGCTTCAAAAAGCCTTATCAAAATGTCCCATACATCAAAATCTCTCAAGATAGGCCTACAAAACTACTACGTAAACCGTAAGCTGTCAATCGAGTACTCTCTCCAACATTGCTCCCCGATCACCATCGGGATCTCTAATTAGTCCCTCACCTGGACCCCTCAACGACCCACCCATGCTCACAACACTACTTGATGGAGCCTATCTTTATTGAGACAAAAAATACCGAGGCTCATATGGAATCCTCTGCTTCACTATATCCTCATAATAATGAAGCTCATCACCCAATCCCTGATAGTGATCTATACTCACACTTCTAGGTGGCCCCATATGTCCACTAGTATGAGCTCTAGCTTCTCGTAGCTCAGCCCATGATACTAATCGACACGTCACATCAAAGGCCTCGCCACAAAGTGTCCATATCATAATATATTGGTTTGTCTTTTGAATGGACCCGAGACGTAGTCCATTTTTGGGATGAACTTTGTTATCAATTTTGGTGTTGCATTTGGTGATATGTTTTCCATCACTTGTTCTTTTTCAACATAACTAAGACAATTTAATCATAAAACAATAAATTGAGAAAAAATGAAGTATCCAGGAAACGAGAAAAGTGATCAGCTTTTTTATAACCCCTATTTTCAAATCATTTTGCTATCGGAGCTAGTTGTTTTAATAATCAACTTGATGTTTTGCATTGGTTCAATTTGTAGATAGTTGCGTAATAGGTTAACCATGGGAAAAGATCTCAAGAAGGAAAGACTGGACGAGATTAAAGCCATGAACCATCAAATTCAAGAGGAGAACACTAAACTACAAAAAGATGACAATTCTTGAAAGAGGATAATCAAGAGCTCTAGGAGATATCGAAAAGTCATGGAGAGTCTCTCCTAGGTTTCATTGAAGCCTTCAAAGTTGAGTTCAAACCAAGGATGATCACACAAGCCAAGATAGATTAGGATATAAATAAAAGACCAATCTAGGACTATCACATAAGCCAAGACAAAATACCAAGTGGTGCAAAGTGTGGATCTAGAAGACAATAATCCACGATCTATCAAAGACGTAAGGTTTCAAATCCCGAGTCTATGAAAGGGGTTGCATCCTATTAGTATCCTAGGTTGCAAAAATAAACAAGTGGTCAAGTGCATGCCAAATTTTAAACTAGGGGTCTTAAAGCCAAGTGGTGAATGTAAACAAGGGCCAATAATAAGGATAATACAACAAACAAGAATATGCTACTCTATCATAGTCTCATGCATAATGTCGATCAATTTTTTTTGTCCTTTCTATATTAGTGAGCTAGATAACAAAGAAAATCAAACAACCTCAAAGATGCAAGGGTTTAAGGTACCTTGGGAGAAGATGGTGACAAATGGACAGGCGTAAAGTGAATGTCCTCGTTGTAAGCTAGATAGACCTGTGAAACAGAGGAAACTAAGAGAAAAATAGATTAGATGGTATATATGGGGGTTGCCTAATGAAGTCGGTCCCAAGAAGTGTTACCTTCCTTTCACGGATGTCAACCCCATTTGATAAGAGAAAATGATATAAATGAAAGATAAATAACATGCATAAACTGATACAAAACTTAACCTAAAAATGTTGATGTATAAAGAAGCTACTAATCTGATCAAAATAAATGTAAAGAAACCAAACTTGTACGTCTCAACAACGAATTGGGTTGGATGTGAGGAAATTTTCAAAACAAACCTGCAAACTTTCTTGTTGTAGATGGAAGGATGCCAAGAAATGGGCTTGCTAAGAGAACCACAAGGGCATGAGGATGATATTATGGTGATACAAGTGGCATCACAAGGGCATTATGATGATATGATGATAAGTGAGAAGCTATAATGTTAGAGGTTTTCTATCACTTTTAACTTGTTTGAGAGAGGGGGAAGGCTTCTATTTATAGCCTGAGGAAGGGGGTTAATTTGGGTAATCTTGATTATGAAAAATTACCCTGATTAGGTGAGTGGAGATTACTTTTGAATATTAAATTCAAAAGTGGATTGCATATGGATTATCTTTGAATATTTAATTCAAAGGTGGATTTCTTGTGGATAATATTTGAATATTTAATTCAAAGGTGAGATTTGATGTGGATTATATTTGGATATTTAATTCATGAGTGGGATTTGATGTGGATAACTTTTGAATATTTAATTCATTAGTGGGATTTGATGTGGATAATTTTTGAATATTTAATTCATTAGTGGGATTTCATGTGGATCATATTTGAATATTTAATTCAAAGGTGGGATTTGATGTGGATTATGTTTGGATATTTAATTCATGAGTGGGATTTGATGTGGATAACTTTTGAATATTAAATTCTTGAGTGGGATGACATCGATTACTTTTGAATATTTAATTGGAAAGTGGATTTCATGGATTATTTTGGAATATTTAATTGGATAGTGGGGTGCATGTGGATTATGTTGGAATAGTTAATTGGATAGTGGATTTACATGGAGCATATTAGCATCTAATGATGATTATTGATTTAAAAGGGATCAATTAACCAATTAATATATGTTTTTGGGTGAGAATATGATTTATTTTGGGTGAGAAATGAGATTTATTCAAATTTAGGAGGGAAAAGGGATTTGAATGGGAAATCTTAATGAAGGAGAGTAGACGTGGGGTGAAGTGCAGGAATGACTCCAAAAATTGGTGTCCACACATAACACATCAAGCATAATCAATCATACCAAACATAAATCAAAGGGAAAGGTTAGAGATACTTACCTTTTGAAGAGATTGTAAGTGCATTAACAACCCCCAAAATTGGTAGCAACTCGAGAGAGGTGTTGTGCATGGATCACAAGAGGGATAATTAGAAGACCTAAGTCGATGAAAGTTGGTAAATCCAAAGACTTGGTTGGTAGGCCTTTCTAGCGCAACTCCTATTCTTATTGATCCTATTGACCCAATGCTTTCAAAGCATACTTCCAAGTATAGGCTCTACTAAACCTTAAACCTTTGAGACCTTAAGGGTAGACTAGTGGGTGCAAGCAGAGTGTATGTGATGATATGCTTGAAAAAGGGACAACAAAGACACCTATTTATAGAAAAACATAATTTGAAGTCACCAACTCTCTTAGTCGATGACATCAATCATGATAGTAGAAAGTCATACCAAATGACATCGACTAGGGTCAATATCATCGGCTAACTTCTGCAACATGAAGGGGAAAGAGCATGGAAGTGGAGTAGACACTTGGGAGCAGATTTGAAGGTAATCATATGAAGATGTGAAGGTGTTTTAGGTAGTTGTGATTATGGTTGTAGGATGGTAGTAAGAGGGTACTAGCACATGCTAAGGCGAATGGTGCACACAACTCTCTCTCTCTCTCTCCAAATACCATTAACCAACCCCTCCATTCTCAATATGCACCTTACAACACACACTCTGGGAATTAATGCATCAACAAGAAACAAAGAGACCATTATTAAGAGTGAAAAATAAGGTGTATCCAACCTTACCTACAAATTATGTTCATCTCTCGTTGTCCGTAGCTAGATTAGGCTCAATAGGGAGGGACATGGCCTATATACCACTCTTTGGATCACCTTCCGACCACTCTAACTAACATCAATTGATAAACCTCATTATGCCAAATATTTAATACCATATACATGCGATTGCAATGTAATATAAATTGTGATTTTATTTCTACATATATAGATTATTCTCTACTCTAACATCAATCTGTAAACCTCATTGTGCAAGTTTTTCAAGCACCATACATGTATGCCAACTACAATATAATAAAAATTGTAATTTTACTTCTGCATATATTAATTCTAATAATTTATTTCTAGATCCAAAAATTACAAAAAAATAATTGAATTTAAAAAAGAAAATACGACTTCACAAACATGTTGGCTGTCCTAAAAGGGATGTGAAGCAACATCGAGATCTCTAACCATAAATAAGACAAAATCCACAAGAGGACACATAAATTTGTATATATAGTCTCGTTATCTGAAATTCAATTCCAAATGACAAATGTAAGATAAGCGCAATATTATACAATTACTCCAAACAAAATGACCATACAAAGTGACAAAGTCCGGTGTAAATAACTATCAAGGATAGTCCTTGCCACCATCTCCTAGCATTGGATTGATTATAAGGCTTAAGTCACTCTCTCACATTTCCTTTTGGCCAAGCATCTTTCCATCTCCTTCAAATGTACCTCTCTTTTATTTTTCCGATCCTCCACCTCCTCCTCTAGCTTATCATCCTAGACATGCATAAGTTTCCTAAAAACAATTCAATGTCATGACACCTCCATGATAAAGAGAGGGCTTTAACAAATACCCCATAATTATACTAGGCAACAATGCACATTAAATACTATGCATCCGATTTTTTAGGTGAACAACATGGTGTAGATATCTCGCATGCACACACACGTGCGTGCATACACACACGCACACACATATGCACGTACACACACGTGCACACACACACCCGCTCACTCTCTCTCTCTCTCTCTCTCTCTCTCTCACACACACACACACACACACACACACACACACACACACACACACACACACAACTAGAACTAAAACCCGGTCACTTTTTTACTATTTGCATGTATGACACGATGATCCTTGTTTTATAGACCGCCTCAAAAATATATTTTTCTAGAAACCTGGAACTAAAACCTACTCACTTCTTTATTGTTGCGGGTATGACAGCACCTTGCTTTAAAGATGTTTCACATAGCATTACCAATAATCTCCATAAGAACATTGCCCTTGCTTGAAATGATGCAACAATTTGCAACTCTCACAACAATTTGTCTTGTAATAATCTTAGAGATAAACTTGGTTGCAAAGTGAGAGTCACTTGAGATACTTGAAGGTTCTTGACGACTCTAAAAGTTGTCCCGGAGGGCATGTTTAACAATACAAACACAATTGCCAACTTCCCATGATGGTGGCAAAGGATTAATTATTTTTTCTCATTGTTCACATCAATCAACACATGTTTTGAATCTGGAAAATATCTTGTTGCCTTCATCTCCCATGACAATTTCTCTTACTTTGCATAGATCTTGTGTCTATGGGTGCGATTTGTCTCCTACACAAAAAGAATATACCATTTTATGGCCTTCAATCCAACTACATCCAGTATCTTTTGATTTCCTCTTTCATTCATCAATCTCCTTACCATTTGAACCTCACCCCAACAACCCACTTCGCATAGATGCTTGTGACAAAAGAACATAAGTTGCCGCATTTTGAGGATCTAGCTCAAAAGAAGAGCCGGAGACAATAATCCTAAACCTATATTCTTATGTTCTCTACAGTACCAAGCAAACATGTCCACACAACGACTACAAGTTTAATTGGCATTTTGATGATAGAGTTTAAAGTTTCCTCAAGATAGCCAAACAAACCAAGAAGGTCAACCATACACACATAATGATCAATTATAGGCATAATGCAATGAGAGGCACTCATGCCATTAAAGTATTTACATGCCTCATCCACTTAGCCGGCATGGCCACATGCTAATAAAACACAAGTGAAGCTTACATGGTCGTGGTCTGTCCCAGAGTGATTCATTAGCTCAAAGAGTTTGAGAACTTCCTTACAAAGGCCATTTTGTGCATATCCTGCAATCATGGCATTCCATCGAGCACATTTCTTTCGGGCATTTTGTCGAACAGTTCATGTACCTTATGTATAATTGCACATTTTGCATACATATCTACGAGGGCACTTGCAACTACAACATTTGACAAAAATCCACTTTCTATTATGCTTTAATGGATTTCCGTGCCACTGTTCTAAAGCTCCTAGTTTGGCACAGCCGGAGGACAATGGTAAAGGTTGTGGAGTCTCGGCTTTACATTTGACAATTGCAATTGTTTAAAAGCTTCAACAGACTTTTCAGCAAGCCCACTTTGTGTGTATCTCAGTAATTATTGCAGTCCATGAGACCGCATCTCTTTGAGACATTTTGTTGAATATTTCACATGCCTTGTTAATGCTTCAACATTTTACATACATATCTACTAGGGCACTTGCAACTACAACATTTGATAAAAATCCACTTACCATTATGTTTTGATGGATGTCCATACCCTATTCTAGAGTCTCCATTTTGGAATAGGCAGGTAGGATGCTGGAAAAGTTGCGGAGTCTGGCTTTACTCCTGACCATTGCATTGCTTAAAAACGTCAACAGCCATTTCGACAGTTCACGTGCCTTGTGCTTGCTTCCACATTTTGCATACATATTTACAAGAGCATTTGCAACTACAATATCTGACAAAAAATTTTTTATGTTTTGATGGATGTCCAAACTTTGTTTCAAAGCTCCTATTTTTGCACACGCAGGAGGACACCGGCAAAGGTTGTGGAGTCTGGCTTTACACCTGACAATTGCATCTGATTAAAAACTTCAACAGCCTTTTCGTCAAACCTATTTTGTGCATATCCTTCAATCATTGCAGTCCATGCTACCACATTTCTTTCAGGCATTTTTTTAATACTACAGGAGTTAATGACCTAGTGACCTAGCACACTTCTTTCAGGTATTTTATCAAACAGCTCACATGCCTTGTGTATGCTTCTGCACTTTACATACATATTTACCAGGGCACTTGCAACTATAACATTTGATAAGAGTCCCTTCTCCATTATGCTTTGATGGATGTCTGCACCCAGTTTCAAATCTCCTACTTTGGCACAGGCTGGGAGTATGCTAGTAAAGGTGAATTGATCAGGTTGGACACCTGTTGGTTGCATTTCGTGAAACAGAGTCAGTGCTTGGTAAGGATGCCCATTTTTTCTGTAAGCTGCAATTATGATATTCCATGATAAAAGGTTTATTTAAGCTATTTGGTCAAACACTTGGCGACCATCTACTAAACATCCGCACTTGTCATACATGCGCATAAGGGTGTCTTGTAATAGTTTGTGTGGGAAACTTGAATTCCCTCTCATTTATGTGGGAGTGAATTTTCTTACCCTCTGAAAGGGTTTTCTTGGAAATGCAGGTCTGCAATAGGTGAAAGTTTGTGTTTATTAAACAGAATGGTTTTAGTATGCAGAACTCCTCTTCATAATACGGTGAGATGGCATTGGCGTTCGCATTTTAGGATTAATCCACTTCTACCACAACGACAGTGAAACAATGTCATCGTTTTCATCAAGTGGTTTTATGGGTTTTTGTTAATTGGTTTTGTAAATGACACTGATATAAATGAAATGGATGCAGGCAAAGAAAAATGGAATTATAGCTGGCGTATGACAGAAGCAGTTCAAATAAAAAAGACGTTGCAGAATGGCGACATTGATTTTCGTCAAGAGTAAGTTCATGATCCCGTTGATATATTTTGAAAAAGCTCCCACTAAAGGCTTGCAAAAATCCAAGTTATGATCCGTTACAGAGTGTTCGGAGTGAATGGACACCATTCGTGCACCACTTTTAATTTGCTCTCACTTGGGTTATTCATTTTTCAGAAATGAGAACGGTAACAGAGATTCGAACTTGGGACCAACTTATTAGAAAATGACTCCTTTGATGGAAACTCCGGAGTGAATTGTTTTTTACAATAATATGTTGTATATAGTAGTGCAATGTCACTTCAATGATTTAATTTAAAAATATATAAATGTGCCTTATGCTCCACACTACTTTGAATTTTAATAATTATTTTCCATTGCACAATGCTTTTATATGTGGTTATGGCATATATATATATATATATAAACAATTTTTTAGTTATGTTGGGGAGGTTTTTTTCCAAAAACAACTTTAATTCTAGTGTATAAAAATGTTCAAACTACACAATAAAAATCAAGTGGAAAAGAATTGCATCCCAAATCAACAAATAGTTTACTCTCAACCACAAACATCAACAAGGATAAAGCTTGAAAGAAATCATATCAACATGTAGGCCAAGTATTGGTATCCATAGCATGTAGGTCGATAGTTGGTATCCATGGCATATGGATCGGAAAAGCCAAATAATGAAGACAATGACTAAGAAATAAAAAAGTTACCAAAATCATAAAGTTTTCTTTCAATCTCTACCATCGCAATGAAACATAGGCCAACACAAATTTATTTATACATGACCCATTAAAGAAGTGTCATCATCAAACTTGGGAATACCCAACCATCCAATGGAGTAGAATCAAATATGCGATCCTAGTCAATGCTTGCTCATTCAACTTTTTCCTCCTCAATGGGCTTAGTGTGATGTGAACTCCCTTCACTATAGAAAATAGGCTAAATGGCTAAGCAAGCTAGGGTAATGTTAACCAAAATAAGCTCCCTCTTATTTTGGGTTAACTAGCTTCCTTTTTGTGCCTCAATCAAATTTTTACACATTTTAGGCACTCAAAATTTTCGGGTATTGCTTCATCAGATAGATAATTCTTTTCCTTTCTAGAAAGGTAAGGAAGTCCTCCTAACTCCTTGTATTTTGCAAGTTATGGCTCAGTGGAGTTTGGAAAGGAAATTTTCCCTAGGTGGACCCGCGGGAATTTTTTTGGCACTTAGCCCTTTTGGGCAAAAACTCAATGGAAAAGTTCAGCCTGAAAGCCCGCAAGGAAATGAAATGATGCCATGTGTTAAGGCAGAGTGGTGGGGGTGGAAAGACTTCAAGTTTTTGGCATTTGGTCAAAATGTGTCAAAGGCAAAAATGGAAGCGCATCCCCCGCCAAGCTAGGCAAAAGACACCACGTGTCCATTCGTCGGCGGGAGTCGGACCAAGCGGAAAGATTTTTGGTTTTTTCCAAAACCAAAAAGGGCGCAAAGGTGAAAAGTTGAGGTGCATCCCCGCCAAGCAACTAGAGGTGCCACGTGTCTCTGGAGCGAGTGGCGAAGGCACGGAGATTTTTGGGGAATTTTTCCAAAAGGAAAATTTTTAAAGTTTGACCCTACCGACCCCGATTTTGACTCGGTTTTTTTTACCAATTTTGCCCTAAATCTTCAGAGGGCCATATCTTTCGAACCAGAGCTTGGTTTTTCACGATTTTGGTGTCATTGGAAAGCTGTTGAAATTCTCCACACGATGGATGGTTCAATTTTGATTTTTGATGGAGATTTACAGGGAAAAATGGAAAAACGTCTCTGGCATGCAAAAAACACAGAAAACAACCCCAACCACCAAAATTAATGAAGTATGGGCTCTTTCTCGCTCTACGAAGCAATGTACAATGAAGTATGGGATTTTTCATGGAAACCCATCACTTTGTAGGCTAATTGAATGGATTTCTGTTGGTGGTTGGAGTTTCAAATCAAATTTGCCCACGTTTTTACCTTTCTTTCATTCTGTTCGATGGTTAAAAGCCTCATTTGTAAAAAGTGGTTCATCATTCTTCTCTATCCCTCCTTATTTTCTTCCCCAGGGTCGAAAATGGAGTTTGAACCTCCTCCCCTACTCTGTAATGGTGTTTTTGCCTCTTACCCATGAAATGATGATTTTGTGCAAACTTCTGGAGCAATAAAAATGTGTTTTGTGATGCATTTGTCCATCCTTGCTCATTTTTGGTTGTTTTCTTCTTGCCTCTCTTCATTGCAGGTATTTGTGCATGTTTGGATGTTCATTGCAGGTTTTGGAGCTATGTTCATGGAGTTTTGGAACATTTTTTTGTGTGAAATCCATCTTTGGTCTGTGATGCACTTGTCCATCCTTCCATTGCTCACCTCTCTTTGTTTCCATGGCAGTTTTGATAGATGTTCAACATTTTCCTTCTCTGGTGTATCATTATTTTAGTGTAGGCTCTGTTTTTTCTAGTTTTCTTTCTCTCCTTGTCTCCTTGGAAGTTAGATTAGGATTAGATTAGCTTTCTGCACTGGGATAGCTTGTGGCAGGTAGTTTAAGAAGAGGAACCAACCTTCTCTGGATAGATTTCCCCATTTACAAAGGTCCCACACTTTGGGAAAGCTCAATGTTGTGCAATCACACCAATTGCCTTAGAAAAGCAAATCCATAGGTCATTTTGGGGGTCTTATGAATGTGTGCTAATAGGTAATTTGACCCATCCATATCTATGATGTCGAGGAGGAGTGGGATGTAGACACTTGAATTTGGTAAATTATCATTTGATAACGTCAATATTGGTTTAGTCCCTAAATCATGACTTGTGGACCTATTTTGAGGCTAATTGATATATCCCTACTCTATTACAATACTTGTTCTCCTCATTGCACTACTTAGTCACTAAAAAAACACATTAGTCAAAAGCAGTCCAATCATCCCGAATATCACGCATAAAACTTTATAGAATTTCATTCCTTGCCTAGACAAAATGTCCAAATAGGGACCAAACCACCAAACAGTTTGGTCCAAAGCGTGGTTTGGCCCAACACTTTCAATGGTCATTTTCTCAATTTGATATATTTTATGGGTCATTACTTCCCCTAGAGGTCGGCCTTAATATAAAATGATACCTTCAAAACTTTATATAAGCAAGTCAAATGCACTCATTTACTCACTGGAAAACCTAACACTTCCAATAGCACTATTATCAAACTATAGAATTCAAAAGGCATACAAAGTTCTCATAAATCTTCCTAAAGCAACAACAAACATTAGGAGAAGCTCCCACACAAATTTGAAGTACTCCAAACTAGGTTCTAGATTCAAGATTCCTAAGACAAAAATCATCAAAGTCAAGTCAAGTACTAAGCAAACAAACCATTACAAACAAGTAGAAGGTGATCAAACTATCAAATATAGTTGCATCTATACATATATCACATATCTAAGTGGAGAACTAGGTGCGAGTTTGAAGCCTCTTTGGAGTAAGGAAAATGTAGGTTGTAAAAAGTTGTAGAATGCCACCATCATCCCTGACAACACCACCATAAAAGGACAAAACCACCATACGGTTTGTTCCATAAATAACAATTTCATCCCGACAAGGTTTGCATTTCACAAATCAATAATGAAGCATCTATAGAACATTTAGAGTCTATTCATCACTTTATCATGCACAAATCAACTTCTAAATCATCCGAATAGGTAAGTGCACTTACTTTCTCATGTTTTACTCTATTTAGCATATATTCTATTTGACACACACACACACACACATGTATATATACACACACGCACACACACACACACACACACACACACATAGAGAGAGAGAGAGAGAGAGATCTACACACACACATACACACACACATACATACATACATACATACATACATACATACATACATACATACATACATGTTTGAATAAAATCATGTTTGTAATCGTTGTTGCAAAATCACAAGACCCCCGGTTCTTTGATCAAATTTCTAGGTTGATCACTCTAGCATCCAAAGTGTGATTGCACAACATTGAAACCTTCCTCCAAGTGTGGGACTTGCAAGAATGAGAAAGGAATCTCCAGAAATTTGGTTCCTCTTCCTAAACTACCCGCCACAAGCTATTCCAGTGCGAGGCAAGCTAATCTAATCCTAATCTAACCATGCCAAGGAGACACAGAGAGAGAGAGAAAAGGGAAAAAAGCAAAGCCTACACTAAAACGGTGATACACCGAGAGAAGGAAAATGTTGAACATCTATCAAAGCGCCATGGAACAAGGAGAGGTGAGCAATGGGAAGGATGGATGGATGCATCACAAACCCAAGGATAGATTTCACATAGAAAATGTCCCAAAACTCCATGAACACAGCTCCAGACCTGTAATGAACATTAGAACATGCACAAATACTTTAATGAAGAGAGGAAAGAAGAGAACAAGAAAAAGAACGAGCAAGGATGGACGGATGCATCACAAAACATGTTTTTGTTGCTCAGGAAGTTTACCTAGGAACATCATTTCAATAGTAAAAGGAAAAAACACCATTACAGAGAAGGGGAGGAGGTTCGAACTCCATTTTCAACCCTAGAGAAGAATAGAAGGGAGGGCAGAGCAGAAAAGATGAACAACCCCTTGAAAGAAGCCCCTCTTTACAATATATAGGAAGAATGAGAGAGGGAAGAGAGAGGAAAGTCAGATCTACCCCAACCACTTCTAGGTCGCATTTGATTTATCTCATTATGGCGGTGGGTGAGAACCACAGCGAAGAGGCGAACTATATTTTGCATTAAAATTTGGTTGTTAAAGCGTCAATTTCGGCTATGGACACGTATCGAGTCGTTTTTGAATTTTATCTCTCAAAACTGAACCAAAATTAGAAATTGACCATGGAAGCATGTAGTTGACTTTCAATGATATAAAGAACGTGCAAATCAGAGCTCGGATCAAAAGATATGATCGTTTGAAGATTTAGGGCAAAAACGGCCAAAAACGGATCGAGAGGAAAACACTTGAATTTTTTTCCGGCCGCCACTTGGATGACACGTGTCGGTGCTGATTGGATGAGAAATTCTCTCTCCTTCCCTTCCGTGGGTTTTCCTTTGAAAATTTTGACCTTTTATAACTTTGGAAAATTTTCCATTTTTTCCCCGCCACTTGGGACACGTGGCGTGTGGAGGACAAGGGTGCGGGGTCATCCTTGTCTTTTAATTTTTGGCCAAGACTTTTGTCAATTTTTCCTAAGTCTTTCCTAGCTCGAACTCCCCCTTAGGACACGTGTCCTGTGCATTAATCGGGCCGACCTTTCAAACCTTGCCCTTTGAAATTTTTTGGCCAAAAAACACTTAGCCAATTTCCATTGCGCTTCCCCTTGTGACACGTGGCGTTCCGATTCGTTGGCGGCTCTTTCGGCTTTTCACGCCCCACGCGTCCCTTTGGTCATGCCCCAAACTCATGGGGACAAATTTCTCAACCGCCCGATTCGGGCTTCCTTGTTCTGTTTGCGGCGAAGACACGTGGCAAGATTTCATTCACTCTCGGCTCTTTCGGCTTTTCACGTCCCGCGCGTACTTTTGGCCCGGATGTCCCAAACGAAAGTCCTCTGTTCGGCCGAACCGGATAGGTTCACGTCCTTAGCGTACTTTTGTCCCAAGCTGTTGATCACTGGGACAAATATCTCAGGAATCGCCAGAAATGGATTGACTATATAAATCGGTCGATCCGGCGTCCTTTGCGTACTTTTGGCCGGATGTCCCAGTAATGCGAAACAAAGACTTAGACATTTTTCCTCTTTATTCGCCCTTTTCGTCGTCCCGATGTCCCTGTCCCGGATGACACGGAGACCACTTGCGATTTTTGGCGATTCGTGCTCCAACGTCCCAAGCTGCCCCAAGGACCACTGGACTAGGACTTAGCCGATTTTCTTGATTTTGGGCCTTGAATCAATCTACTTGCTCGGAATCGAATAATCGATGCATGTTATCAAAATTACCGGGGTGAATTTTGGATAACAATAACCTTAATATGAAAATTAGGCAAGAAAGGAAATTATATCCCCTTCCTATTTCTTATTTCATTTTCATGTTAAATCGTTTAGTGAACCCGTTTATTGATCAATTTCAACTCTCACCCTAAGGTTTCCTTTTTCTCATCTTATAGGGATTGTATTCCAATTTAATTTTGATTTCTATTTATTTCATAACCTAAATCTAATTTTAATATAGGGGCATCAAGTGCAAAACATAATAAGGTCATACGAGACCAATAAAACATGTTATTCTAGATAGTCTAGGTTTAGTCATGTTGATTTCCCTCCAAAAACACTCATTCAAATTTGTCAAGATTTGAATAAGTGTTCTTAAGCTTGTAATAAGGCCTAATATGTGGATAATGGCCAAAAATATATAAGAGTGGATAAATAAGACTTGGAATCCTCATCCCCAAGTGGGATTAGAATAGTTGTACGAATCTCCAAGCATTAAATGGTCTTACCTAAGCTAGAAAGGCAGTTGAGCCTTCTTAGGGAGTTGTTGAGTTAGTTTAGGAGCTTGTTAAGACTCCATACTTTGTCAATGAACACCTATTCATAGGTGATTCAAAGAGAATAAAGGAACACAAAGGTTTTAGAAGTTGAATAATGCATAATAAAGCATGTATGAGGATTTGAAGTTGAAAATATACCTTTTGTATGAAGAAATTTGCATGTGTTCTTTATGACCGCGTTAATAATCCTTGCTTGGACAGGGAAGCTAAAATCCTCAATGGTGTTTGTGAGTTAAATTTCTCCTGATTGTTGGTATGAAGAATATTTATAGGTATTAAGGATCACATTCATAATTTTGTAAGCTTTGAAATTACATATTTTGATTGTTATTGCAAATTGAAGGCTCTCGGGCCTTAACTTGGGCCTCAAATATCTCTCTCTCGGGTGGTGAATCTGCTAAAATATTCAAGCTATTTTCTGCCTTGACATGATCTAGCAAATCCTAAATTCCGCAGTGATTGATCGAGCACAATGTGAGTTATTGATAATAGTAATCTCTAGCGAGCAAGACAAGACATGTAAGAATACAATATATAACAAGGAAGGGAAATAATTAGGATTTTCATCACAACGTGATAGATCATGATCCTAGACTATTATGGAAGGTGGATCTAGGTATATTTGATGTATTTGAATGATCATAGGGGTGAATCAATGAAGCAATTACCCTTATTGCATATAAAGGTTAACCAGTACGAGCTTAGGATATTCTTATATCCTTTGTGAAAGACTAAAGAGAATATCGAGTTGGACATACCGGGAAGAACCAATCCATGCAAGTTTGAAAACACCTAGCCAGGTATGATTGATGTGTTTGAGTGATTCTAGGGTCATAAATTTGTCCTCATTTTGAGTATAGATTGATGTTGTAGCTGGTAAGACTGTGTTAAGTCATTGAGAAAGGTGTCAATAAAGTGCATTGAGCCAAATAACCTAGAACTAGTATGTGGAGCTGATGGACATCTAAAACATGCTAAATGGAGTCTATAAAACATAATATAATGCCATGGTTACCTTCGAATTGCATTTAAGACCTTATATTGGGCAAATAGGGGTTCAAGAAACCCTTGGGGCAGAGTTTAAGGTTACATAATTAAAGACCATTGCTTCAGTATTCATAAGGGGGTCTAAACCTTTGGTTTGATGTCCTGAGCATGTTCAACCAGGTGGAAAAGGTCTTGTGACTCAACATTGAAGAGGGAGTCCATTGTAAGGTAAAGTGCATGGTAAGAGAACTCAAATATATATGTATGCTCATTATGGTATGAAATTGTCTTATTTGTGAATAGTAGGAGACTTGCATATTGGAAAGGCATTGCTGCGGTGATCACAAAGTTATCACCTCATATTAGTTGTTATCAAGAAAGCTCCCTAATTGTTTTCTCTCTCTCTTGTATGAGTATGCTTTAGGTCTCAGTAGACCTCAAGGTGTTAGAAGTACAAGAAATGTGTATAAAACCTCATGAGTATGGTCCTCAAAAGCAAGGTGTTTGGTGTAAGTAATGAAGTGCAAGTTGAGTTTTGAATGATAAAGAAAAACATTGTGAATGGCAAGCCTACAAAGGATAACATTTAAAGTCCAAATACAAGCATGTTAAGTGTTGACCCTTGCATCAAGTTTTCAAAATTTTCTTTAGGATTTCATGTCTGGTCCTCATATTAGGGCATCTTTCTAAGGTTTTCTATTGGCCAAATCACCTTTTGAGACATAAAAATAAATAAAAAATTAACTACCTTGGAATTTTTCTTCATTATGACAAGTTAAACAAAAACCTCATGTTTTTAATAAATTTCAACATAGTTTTTGAATTAATTTTTTTTATTTTCCTTAACAAATGCATAACATGAGAAAGACACAATCACATGGAAATCCCTTGGAGGTTTTGATCCATCAAATTGAGGTCTTAAAAACCCTTTTTTGTTTCATCAAAATTTATTGATATGAAATATACAAAATTTTCTAAAAGTGCTTTTGGGCATACTCATCTCCTTAGCTTTCATATTACTCTTGTTAACCTTCAATCCTCCCATTTTGGATCCATCCTATATAGTCTATTGAATGTAGGCCTTAAGATTATCTTAATGGATATATAACATTTGAATCAATTCATAATGGATATCAACCAAAATACCTTTACCGTTGTCGGCCATCTTCTACGGATTCTTTAACAACAAATGGCCATGGCAATGACATCTCTTATAAGGCTATCCTAGAATCTATTAAAGCATTGCAAAATGATTTTTGAATACATATTCAAGCTATGAGTATCAAGATCAAATCACTCAAGAATGAGATTGCACATCTAAGGAATTTGCAACATGCCGATGTCAATCATATCTCTTATGCACAATACTAACTTGAATAAAGGTCATCTCAAACATGGTTTAATAAGAAAGACAAATTTATGCCGAAGGATAATGATAATATACAAACTACATATGATGACTCAATTCAAGTGAAATTCGCATACGAGGCAACATTTTTATCATACAAGCAATTGATCTCATGTAGTGACATAACAATGTAATCACATCGAAAAACACATCTTTATTTCAACAAAACTAATGATAGACGACATGATATTTTGTATGCTCTACTCAATAATATATTAATAAATTTACTACCTAATTATCATTATCCCCTTTATAGGCTTGATAAGATCAAAGGAAAGACTTAATGCAATTAGCGTGACATCAATGGAGATCATGAAAATGATTATTACACTTTACAATGAAAGCTAAAGAAACTTAAAACTAGGGGAATTATTTCATTTGATGCCTATTATAATTTGTCTCCTCCTTCGAGGCATCATTATGTAAAACAAGATATCCCACAATACCCCTTTATGGGATCCATTAGTTTATTGGCATCCTACAAGAAATGTTCCTCGAAGAGTAGTCTCCCCATACGGTCATCTCAATCTCCTAGATCTATATAGGTACCTAAATCTAGCACATCTATATTGAATAATCATATACTAGAATAATTAATAATATAAGTGCATTCATATTGCAAATTTAATTTAACCAGAAAGAGGAGATGAAAGCAATACATCATTCAACAAATTATATCTCAATGCAAGAACAACATCATACTATTGTGCAAAAAGAAAGGGAAATAATACAAAAATGGAACAAAATTCAATTCCAATGGAAACATTGCAAAGGGATAAATCTAAAACACAAAGGTTACAACAAGAGTAATTATGCATGGCTATGGATAAATTATAACACACACAAGCACAACTAGGGGGAACATAGATAAGGATTTGTTGATTATCCTTGATTTACCATTACTATTAATTCAAAGCAACAAAATACTACAGTAAATAATTGGTATGATAATGAAGATGAGAAAAGTGATATATTATATAAACATTTGTGAAAGTTAAATTTCAATCACATTGATGAAGATGATTCTATGTTTAGCTCTATAGGTTCACCAACATACCGAGCCAAATTTCCTAGGGATGAGGTTAAAAAATCCTCTCTTTTCAAAGAGGCTAGCAAGAAATACCATGCAATCTAGGACAAGCAAAATATTATTTTCAATAAAGGGTTTCTCACCAAGGAAGCACCTCAACAAGATATACCTATAATGGATAATGTTGTAATAGATGCATCGGTAATTTCTTAGCATCTAGTTGACAAGCATTGAGTTGCACAAAGAGCCAAATTTTACATGAAACCAACTAGCAATCCTCTTAGAGAAAATTATTACAACTAAAACTGACAAAGAATAATGAGCAACACTTAATAATCTACTTCTTGAGATCTTCACGGATCTATTACACATATTATGTTACCCCTTCAAGTGTGGGCATCTAGCTTTCCTACACCTATTTTGGTTACCGATACTCTCGAGACATGTGACATACTTATTGAATACCCCTAAATTCATAAGCTTAAATTGATTCATTTTATTCTCCATCGATGTGTTAAATACACCTATGGAAATCAAGTTTTAATGGCTTAGGGTATCCCTTACAAGCCTCCTTTACCTTTTCCTTCTTCTAAGTGAGCAAATATTTATAAGCTCATGCCTATCAACCCTACTCATTTTAGAGATATAAACTCTATCTTGTGCAAATCATCTCCTAGGCCTCCTCCTCTAGGAAAGTAATCTCCTAAGTATGTCCCATAACCTAACCTTAAAGTGATATCTCCTACTCCCATTGTTCACAATGAAAATTTGAGGACCAATTCTTCTTCACTCGCGGATATCTCTCCTCACCATCTTGATCATATCATACATAATACCTCCTTGAAAAATACATCTAAAAACTCCAAAAACAATCAAATATGCTAATAATAAAAAAATCCAAATATTTCAAAAAGAAAAAAAGTAGGATCGGAATATGGCTTGATCCACTAGTTCTTTACTTCACATGTGTTGTTATTCATAATGATTTGATAGATAACACATTCTTTACTCTTTACACATGCATTTCACTCGGTATATGAGCATGATATAGGATACACGAGATTCTACAATGCTTATAGATGATGAATCATTCCTCTTACCCATTGGCCATGTAAATTTGGGGCATCTTCTACACTAGTAGGCACCATTTTATCATTATTGTTTACACCCTTATTTATATTTTCTAATGAGAAGATGTAATGATTGGAAATAGGTATAATATCCTAATCTAATTAGCTTCCAGACATCAATTATGCATGACCAAAGTAATGCATTACAACTTGAAATGAAATAAGCAATTGATAGACAATAAGTAACTTACTCAAAATATCATATACAATTATATTTTAACATAAATTGTGATTTTAGATCTACACATAAATTATTCTTTTCTCTCTAACATCAATTTGTAAACCTCATTATACAAGTCTATCATGCACTATACATGTATACCAATCGCAATATAATAAAAATTGTAACTTCACTTCTGCATATATTATTTCTAATAATTTATTTTTAGATTTAAAACATACAAATCAAAAATCAAAAATAAAAAACTCACAAACATATTAGCACTCCAAGAGAGGGATGTGAAGCTAACATTAGAAATCTCTAACCATAAATGGGACAAATTCAAGATAAGCATATGTAAATTTTCATACATAATCTAGTATCTGTAATTCAATCCCAAATGAAAAACCTAACAATAGCACAATATTTTACATTTGCTCCAGACCAAAGGACTACACAAAATGATGAAGATGGGTGCAAAGAACTATCAAGAGATGCTCCCCCACCATCTGCAAAGCATTGGATTGATTCTAATGCCCTTCTGTCACATTTCCTTCCGGCCACAGCACCTTTCCATCTCCTTTGACTGTACATCTCTTTTATACTTTTCTTATTCCCGACCTCCTCCTCCAGCTTATCATCCCAGGCATGCACAAGTTTCCTGGGAAAAGTGCAATGTCATGACATCTTCATGATATCATAAAACAAGGCTTTAACAAATACCCCATGAGTATATTAGGCAGCAATACACATTGCAGTGCATTGCATACTGTACATCTGACTTTATGAAGCCAATGGCATGGTTTAGATCTCTGAACACTAAGCAAATAATCATTTTTCTAGAAACTGGAAATAAAACCTGGTCCCTTCTTTATTGCTGCAGGTCTGACACAGTGCACTTTGTTTCACAGATTGCTTCACATAGCATTACCAATAATCTCCACAAGAACATTGTCCTTGTTTGAAATGATGGAACCGATTTGCATCTCTCACAACAATTTCTCTTGCAACAATCTTGGAGATAAACTTGGTTGCAGTGTGGCAGTCAACACATACTCGAAGGTTCTTGATGACTCTAATAGTTGTTCCGGAGGGCGTGTTTAACAATCCAAACGCAATCGCCAACTTCTCACTATGGTGGCAAAGGAATAATTCCTTTTCCTCCTTGTCCACATCAATCAGTACATGTTTTGAATCTGGAAAATATCCTGCTGCCTTCATCTCCCAAGATAATTTCTCCAACTTTGCATAGATCTCCTGTGTCTGTGGGTGTGATCTGTCTCCCATACAAAAACATGTACTATTTTATGGCCTTCAATCCAACTACATCCAGGTATCTTTTTAATTCCTCTATCTTTCATCAATCTCCTTACCATTTGAACCTCACCCCACCTGCCCACTTCTGCATAAATGTTTGACAGAAGAACATAAGTTGCAGCATTTTGAGGATCCAGCTCAAAAAGAAGAGTTGCTGTAAATAATCCTAACCCTATATTCTTATGTGATCTACAGGCACCAAGCAAACACATCCATACAACAACAACAGGTTTAATTGGCATTTTGATGATAAAGTTTAGAGTTTCCTCAAGATAGCCAGCACGGCCAAGAAGGTCAACCATGCACACATAATGATCAATTGTAGGCATAATACAATAAGAGTCACTCATGCGATTGAAGTATTTACAGCCCTCATCCACTAAACCTGCATGACTGCATGCTAATAAAACAAATATAAAACTTACGTGGTCAGGGCATGATCCAGAGTGCTTCATTATTTCAAAGAGTTTGAGAGCATCTTCACAAAAGCCATTTTGTGCATATCCTGCAATCATGGCATTCCATGAGACGACATCTCTTTGAGGCATTTTGTCAAACAGTTCATGTGCCTTGTATATGCTTCCACATTTTGCATACATATCTACCAGGGCATTTGCAACTACAACAGTTGATAAAAAGCCGTTCTCCATTATACTTTGATGGATTTCCAAACCCTGTTTTAAAGCTCCCATTTTGGCACAGGCTGGGAGGATGCTGGCAAAGGTTGTGGGGTCTGGCATTACACCTGCCAATTGCATTTGCTTGAAAGTTTCCAAGGCCTTTTCAACAAACCCGTTTTGTGCATATGCTGTAATCATTGCATTCCATGAAACCACATTTGTTTCAGGCATTTTTCAAACAGTTCATCTGCCTTGTGTAGGCTTCCACATTTTGCATACATATCCAACAGAGCATTTGCAACTACAACATCTGATAAAAATCCGCTTTCCATTATGCTTTGATGGATGTTCATACCCTGTTCTAAAGCTCCCATTTTAGCACAGGCTGGGAGGATGCTGGCAAAGGTTGTGGGGTCTGGGATTATGCCCGCCAATTGCATTTGCTTGAAAGTTTCCAAGGCTTTTCAACAAACCCATTTTGTACATATCCTGCAATCATTGCATTCCATGAGACCGCATTTTTTCAGGCATTTTGTTGAACAGTTCACGTGCCTTGTGTATGCTTCCACATTTTGCATACATATCTACTAAGGCACTTGCAACTACAACATTTGATAAAAATCCATTTTCCATTATGCTTTGATGGATGTCCACACCCTGTTCTAAAGCTCCCATTTTGGCACAAGCTGGGAGGACACTAGCAAAGGTTGTGGAGTCTAGCTTTACACCTGACAATTGCATATGCTTAAATGCTTCAACAGCTTTTTCAACAAACCCATTTTGTGTATATCCTGCAATCATCGCAGTCCATACTACCACATCTCTTTGATGCATTTTGTCAAACAGTTCATGTGCCTTGTGTATGCTTCCACATTTTGCATACATATCTACCAGGGCACTTGCAACTATAACATTTGATAAAAATCCACTTTCTATTATGCTTTGATGGATGTCCATACCCTGTTCTAAAGCTCCCATTTTGGCACAGGCTGGGAGGACACTGGCAAAGGTTGTGGAGTCTGGCTTTATACCTGACAATTGCATTTGCTTAAAAGCTTCAACAGCCTTTTCAACAAACCCATTTTGTGCATATCCTGCAATCATGGCATTCCATGAGACCACATCTCTATGAGGCATTTTGTCGAACAGTTCACATGCCTTGTTAATGCTTCCACATTTTGCATACATATCTACCACGGCACTTGCAACTACAACATCCAACAGAAGTCCTTCTCCATTATGTTTTGGTGGATGTCCATACCCTGTTTCAAATCTCCTATTTTGGCACAGACTGGTAGTATGCTAGCAAAGGTAAACTGATCAGGTTGAACACCCGTTGGCTGCATTTGGTGAAACAGTGTCAATGCTTCGAGAGGATACCCATGTGTTTTGTAAGCTGCAATTATGATATTCCATGAGAAGATGTCTCGTTCAGTCATTTGGTCAAACACTTGGCGAGCATCTACTAAACATCCGCACCTGTCATACATGCGTATAAGGGTGTCTTGTAATAGTTTGTGCGGCAAGCTTAAATTCCCTCTCATTTAAGTGGGAGTGATTTCGCTTACCCTCTGAAATACATAGTATGCGATCGGTGTAAGTATGTCTTTATTAAGCAAACCTTCACGGGGTTGTCTTTAGTAAGACAACCTTTTCTACATAATGCTGTGAAATTGAGATTGAGATTGGGATTGGCAGTGGATGGCATTGGCGTTGGCATTGTAAGATTATTATTGAAGCTTTAGGAATGTGCATTGTTAAATAACTTACTTCTACGACAATTACGGTAAAACACTGTCATCGTCTTCATCCTCAAAAATGGTTTTATGATACAGTGGAAGTGTTTGGTTGAGACAGACATGCGGCGAACAAAGCTTGTGTAGGAAAAAGGCATTATAACTGGGGTATGACTCCACTCGTTCAAATGGAATGGACTTCGCATAACGGAGGCGGTGGCTTTCCTTCAATAGCAATTCACGATCCGCTTTCACAGAAAAACTAAATTTTATTTGTCCATCTTATTATATTCCTAATTTTTTCAAGAAAAATCTTTGTATTTCACTAATATTTTGGTTCACAAATTTTTTGGGTTAATAAGCATTTGCATTTTGTTTTGTGACTTGGTATTGGTATTGTTATTTGTGAAGAAGTGGTGTTTCTACTACAATGATTAATGTTAAATAGATGCAAGCACTTAGTGTAACCTTAGTATCTAACAAAACTTTTATAAGTCACTTCTCACTAATGATTAATTGTGTATATTGCCTTGACATTACTGTGGGTCATCTTTCCCTCCATATGGTATCGTAAAATATGGTGGCACCATAGTTGTTCTTTTTAAGTTGTTGCTCCTATGAATATTCAAGTTAAATTTGGGGCTATAGGTGATTAGAGACCAATTATCCTATGATAGTGTAAAGGAAATAACACTTTCTACACTCGTCAAGTTCGCCCTATGCCATTATATGCACCCCAATTTCACATGGTGCAACATTCCAAAGTCCAGTGATGAAGACAAACCCTTCTACAATCACAAAAAAATGGATTCCCTTTGTTTGGTTTCCCCAACATCTTTATGTTGTTTCTTCCTTCCTAGTGTCAAAATTTATATATTACTAGCTTTGTGTCCCTCGTTTTAGTCACCTAATAGGGTTGCATAATGACTATGATAATTGTGTAACAAATGTTTTATAAGATACCGACAGTTTCACAATTATCTCATATACATTAAAATTGACAAGCATAAAATAGAATGGCTCATTTTTCATACTCTTAGCATTTTGTGTACCTTCATTGATCTCTTGTGCATCTTTTGAGGTCATCATGTGTTATAACTTAGGAAAATTGGGAAATACAACATGGATTTGTGTCTTGTCCACACAACTTATTCATTGATGTTAGTTTCCTCGACATCTCTATTAAGAACTCATAATTTTTCTAGCATGTATACCTAGGGAGCCAATATGAAACCTCATAAAACTATATGATCCTAATGTAAGAGAACATGGGAAACTTTATTAAGTGACCCTTGAAGTAAGTTACTAGCTCAACCCCTTTTATAGAGATTATTATGGCATGATTATTCTCAAAATGTCTTTACCGAGAACATGTTGAAATCATCATTTAACCCAAGTTAAATGTCTCTTATTCTCATCTAAAGTGAGTTGGGGTTAATGCAACTAAATATAATTCAAGAGACCAAATTACCTAATTGTCGAGCTGCATTAAGCCCTAAGAATGAATAGAGGTTAGTAATAGAACTTTGGTATGAGGTTAAACCAAAAAGAGTGAGTCGTCTCTAACTTCCTTAATTGTTTATGTAAGGCATCACTAATGATCTTTCACTAGCCCAATGATTCTTTGTTCTTGCTAATGGTGATTATGATTAGAATATCCATGGGGTAAATTCATCCATTTTCTTATTTTCCACCACTCTATTTAGGAATGTTATCACATCCGAGTTATCATCATTGAAGTATAATCGATGTATCTTCTTGGGGAACTTAGATTTGTTTGTCATACTTTGTTTCAATAAAGATGAATTGATTTCTTGAAGGCACAACTGTGGTGTTCATCCTAGAAGACCATGTGTTCTCAATGTTCAAATATTCATAAGCATATTATAGAGAAATTCTACATGTATCACCTAAGATTTTTTGTCTAGTCAACAAAAGAAGAACCTTCACTAGTTCATACATCTCTTTTCAAAGGGTCACAATGTTTCATGACAATGTTTCCCAAATTTTGCCTAATCATGTGATAGTGTTGTATTTATTTGTGTTAGAGTTACCTAATTTATGAACATAATGAATAATTTGCAATGCATGTTGAAGAATCTTGATGGAAGGGGTAATGAGAGTGAGGAAGATACAAAGAGAATGAAGACAAACAAGCATGATCGACAAGGGGAAGTGGTAAGAGGTGAAAATCCTAAATGTGAGGAATCATCTTACTATTGACAAGGACATAATCAACCACATTACCATCTCAAGTGCAAGGGGAAACTTTATTATCAACATTCAAGACCGATCATATCTTAGAGATCCAATCACTTAATCACACATCTTAATTAACTTGTGGTGAAGACCCTTGGGTGCATCTTATGACACTCTAGCCAATGTCGTCACTACACTCATCTCCATCCCCCCATCTAGCCACTGGTGATTCTTAACCCCTAGAGGTCTTAAGAGAGTGGATCATAAAATATCAAAAAGCAAAAATCATATCACAATCAAAAATATCAAATCAACTCCACCTCAAGATTTTCTCTAGGGGTGTTTTTTAAGCAACTCTACGGGGCTATGGACGCCCGGCCGGGCAAAGAGAGCAATGTTGTGACAAGAATCATATGTATCTCTGTCGGGGCTATGGACGCCTAGTTGGCAGTGGAGAAATGCACGACTTAACCTTCCATTCACTTTCCATCAACCTACTTGACTCAATCGCTCCCTATACATTAGCTAGTTTGTCTTCACATACTACCCATTCGAGTCTTCACTACAAGCGGTAATTAAGTATCATAATCACACAAACTTCATCTCAAAGAGATATAGGGCTTGTATGTTGCCAAGTATGGCTTAGACCTTGGGCACACTTTTGTTTCAGGTCTACTTTTATTTTACAACATGTGCTTTTAAGCTCATCTTTTGTTCATCATCCATTACAAACCATCCATCCTTTGCATCCACATCCTTTTTCATCCATCATCCATGGGCAATCGATGATCCTATTACTTTATCCTATCCACCCTTTTGCTTCCTTTAACCCATCATCATTATGACTGGGGGAAACTTTATAATCCGTTGGGGCACCATCCCTTACTTTTTATTCTTCCTTACACTTGGGGGCACAAAAAACTAGACTATCATCCATCATCCCACCCTTTACCTGGGGGCCTATCTTATCCTCCTACCTTATCCGATTGACTAAGTCATCACCTAGTCCCATATCCTACCTTATCACATCCCTCATCCTATCAAACCTCCTTTATCTTATCCAACCAATCCTTTTATCCCACATCCTTTATCCTATCCAAAATCATCCCTTTATCCCACATCCTTTATCCTATCCAAAATCATCCCTTTATCCCTAATCCCTATCCACATCAACCTTGGGACTTATAGGAGAAAGTCACCTCCTTTCAACCCCACCCATCCCTATCACATCTTCATCCCACCACATCTAAACTATCTTAAAATCCAAAAAAAAAAAAATCTCAAAATCCAAAAAAAACGTACACAAAACCTTAAACGTTTTGCATGCATTTGTGTGTGTGTGTGCTTGTTCGCTTGTTTATCTTTTTCTTGCATTTGCATCATATTTTGGCCAATGATATGAGGCCACTTTTCTTTCTTTTTCTTTTGCATGGCCGATGATATGAAGTTGTTTTTTATTTTTCGGTCCAATGATATGAGGACCCCCTTTTAATATTACTATGTCCAATGATATGAGGATAGGGGAATTTAGTAATTAAAACATCATGGTCTTTATACCATTGGTGCATCTTGCTCTATGCCACATCTTAATAAACTTGTTAATGATGATAATTGTGCGCTTACAATAAAGCACCACCCCTTTACATCATCACTTAGCCTAATCATCATCACCTTATCCAACTAACCCTTCATCAATCATCTAACATCCAATCATCAAATCTTATTCATCCAATCAATCTATCCAACATTTTCAATCAATCCTATCAAATCCTCTCACCCAAACATCTTCACATTCAATATCCAACATCCAAATCCTTACCCCTTGACTGGGGCATCCAAAAATCCAAATCATCAAAATCCAACATCCAACATAAACAACATCATCAATCCAAGATCCTATCTAATCCTTACCCCTTGGCCGGGACAACAAAACATCCAAAATCCAACCATCAAACATCCCCCCTTTGCTTAGGGCATCCAACAATCCAAAATCATGTGATCCAACAACATCTAAACATCCAAAATCCAACAACATCCAAAACATCAACCCCTTTATTGGGGCATCCAACACCAAAATGTCCTACACCCTTGTCATACATCGATGATTGGGGCCTCCTATAGTTAACATTCTCTTATCTTCTCTTCTCTCACCCACAACCCCTTCATCTTCTCACTCAGAAACTCCTCTCTTTTTGAGCGCTTACTCGCCTTGTTCCTCCTCGTTTAACCCTCGAGGGGGCATCATATTACCATCCTATCATCTTCTACTTCTTCTTTGAATGATCATTGCTACGCAATCATCCTTCAAAGAGGGGAAAAATGTAGACACCTAAAATGTCTACATGACTAATTAACATTAATCATGTCCCGCATTTTAGCCTCATCATCATTTATCCGATACTATCCATTTTAATCTATTTTAATCCATTTACCCATGCATCATTATTATTATTCATAATATCCCAACATCATCCATATAATAATTAATCACTAGATTAATTATTATTAATTAATCCATTTTATCATATTTCCCCTCTATCATTTTATCATCATTTATCATTTATTATTTATCCTTCTAATCCATCTTACATCCCTTTTTACCATTAATTTCATTAATCAATCATTACTTCATAGTATCCTATTCTAATCCTTCAATATTCATAGGAATTTAATATTTCTATGCCTCACCTACCCTAGACCTATCACTAGCTATTCCATGTAATCACTCATCATTAATTATCCTAATCACATCATTTAATCTAAACTAATCATACATACATCCAAACACACCTCTAAACTGGAGGGTTCTATTTCTAGAACCCTCTCTAATCTTCCAACTATTATTTCCTCTCCCACTTGAATTTTTAAATTCAAATGAATCTAGAATTCTCTACAAATCTCTACACAAATCCAATCTTCTCATTAATTTGCAGCCCTTGGATTCAATCCAACATGGATTAATCCTCACCCTCTAATTTGCCACTCACAAACTATAAATCTAGCTCTCATCCTCCATAAAAGCTAGTTGGAAGTCTTTTAAGAGTTGTTAGGAGGCTATCATCTCGCTTACTTCATCTTTTTATCATCAATCATCCATCTTCATCCTTCAAGCCTCAATCAAGCCATCAATAGTCTTCATCCAAGCATCCAAGAATCAATCATCAAAGGGGAGGTGTTGTCTAAGTCTTCCCACATCCAAATCTAAAGCAATCTTTCAATCCACAAGCAAATCCACCATCAAGGAAGGAGAATTACATGCTAGATAGTAAGTGCAAGTATAATTCTCCCTCTTTCCATCCTTGCTTGATCTGAGGTAGCAAATAGTAGTGTTAGTTTAGGATTTAAATCAAGTTATTTCCTAGTTTGCACACTAACACCATTATTTTGTCTACAATATATATATATATATATATATATATATCATGTGTGTCAATACAATATAATAAAAATTATAGTTTTACTCAAGCACATATTAATTCTAATAGTATATTTCTAAATTAAATACATACAAATAAAATCAAAATAGATTATAAAAAAAGACTTACACAAACATATTAACACTCATAGACAAGGGTATGAAGCACCATTAGAATTCTCTAACAATAAATGAGACAAAATCCACGGAGTATATGTAAATTTGCATACATAATCTGGTATCCATAAATCAATCCCAAATGACAAACCTAACACAAGCACAATATCATTCGATTACTCCATACAAAATGACAAAGCTGGGTGTACATAAATATCAAGAGATGCTCTCCCAACCATCTTCAAACATTGAATTGATTGTAATGCTTAAGCCCTTCTCTCACATTTTCTATTGTCCAAATCATCTTTCCATCTCCTCAAATGTAACTGCCTTTTTATTTTTCCTATTCTCCATCTCCTCCTCGAGCTTATCATCCCAGTTATGCACAAGTTTTCCAAAAACAGTTTAATGTCATGACACGTCCAGGATATCATAAAACAGGGCTGTAACAAATACCCCATCAGTATATTAGGCAGTGATGCACATTGCATACTATAAACATCCGATTTTATGAAGTCAACCACATGGTCTAGATCTCCAGACACTTTGAAAAATCCATTTTTTTAAGAAACTGGACATAAAACCTGTTCTTTATCGCTGCAGGTTTGACACACTCCACCTTGTTTTACATATTGCTTCATATAGCATTACCAATAATCTCCACAAGAACATTGTCCTTGTTTGAAATGATGGAACCGATTTGCATCTCTCACAACAATTTGTCTTCCAACAATTTTGGAGATAAACTTGGTTGCAGTGTGGCAGTCAACACATACTCGAAGGTTCTTGACAACTCTAATAGTTGTCCCAGAGGGTGTGTTTAACAATCCAAATGCAATTGCCAACTTCTCACTATGGTGGCAAAGGAATAATTCTTTTTCCTCTTTCTCCACATCATTCAATACATGTTTTGAATCTGGAAAATATCCTGCTGCCTTCATCTCCCAAGACAATTTCTCTAACTTTGCATAGATCTCCTGTGTCTGTGGGTGTGATCTGTCTCCTACACAAAAACATGTACCATTTTATGGACTTCAATCCAACTACATCCAGGTATCTTTTTAATTCCTCTATCTTTCATCAATCTCCTTACCTTTTGAACCTCACCCCACCTGCCCACTTCTGCATAGATGTTTAACAAAAGAACATAAGTTGCAACATTTTGAGAATCCAACTCAAAAAGAAGAGTTGCCGTAAATAATCCTAATCCTATATGCTTATGTTCTCTACAGACACCAAGTAAACATAGCCACACAATGACCACAGGTTTAACTGGCATTTTGATGATAAAGTTTAGAGTTTCCTCAAGATATCCAGCACGGACAAGAAGGTCAACCATACACACATAATGATCATTTGTAAGCGTAATGCAATAAGAGTCACTCATAACGTTGACGTATTTGCAGCCCTCATCTACTAAACCTGCATGGATGCATGCTAATAAAGCACAAGTGAAGCTTACATGGTTAGGGTATATTCCAGAGTACTTCATTAGTTCAAAGAGTTCGAGAGCATCTTTGCAAAGGCCATTTTGTGCATATCCTGCAATCATAGCATTCCATGAGACCACATTTTTTTGAGGCATATTATCAAATAGTTCACGTGCCTTGTGTATGCTTCCACATTTTGCATACATATCTATCAAGGCACTTGCAACTAAAACATTTGATAAAAATCCACTTTCCATTACACTTTGATGGATGTCTGTACCCTGTTCTAAAGCTCCCATTTTGGCACAGGCTGGGAGGACGCTGGCAAAGGTTGTGGAGTTTGGCTTTACACCTGCCAATTGCATTTGCTTGAAAGTTTCCAAAGCCTTTTCAACAAACCCATTTTGTGTATATCCTGCAATCATTGCAGTCCATGAGACCACATCTCTTTGAGGCATTTTGTCAAACAGTTCACGTGCCTTGTGTATGTTTCCACATTTTGCATACATATCTACCAGGGCACTTGCAACTACATCATCTGACGAAAGTCCCTTCTCTATTATGCTTTGATGGATATCCATACCCTGTTCTAAAGCTCCCATTTTGGCACAGGCTGGAAGAACGCTGGCAAAGGTTGTGGAGTCTGGCTTTACACCCAACAATTGCATTTGATTAAAAGCTTCAACAGCATTTTCAATAAATCCATTTTGTGCATATCCTGCAATCATTGCAGTCCACGAGACTACATCTTTTAGAGGCATTTTGTCAAACAGTTCACGTGCCTTGCTAATGTTTCCACATTTTGCGTACATATCTACCAGGGCACTTGTAACTACATCATCTGACATGAGTCCCTTCTCCATTATTCTTTGGTGGATGTTCATACCCTGTTTCAAAGCTCCTATTTTGGCACAGGCTGGGAGTACACTAGCAAAGGTGAACTGATCAGGTTGGACACCTGTTGGTTGCATTTGGCGAAACAGAGTTAATGCTTCATGAGGATAACCATGTCTCCTGTAAGCTGCAATTATAATATTCCATGAGAAGAGGTCTCGTTCAGTCATTTGGTCAAACACTTGGCGAGCATCAACTAAACATCCGCACTTGTCATACATGCGTATAAGGGTATCTTGTAATAGTTTGTGTGGAAAACTTAAATTCCCTTTCATTGATTGGAGAGTGAAATCACATACCCTCTGCAAGGATTTTCTTGGAAATGCAGGTCTGCAATTGGTGAATGTGTCTGTTTATTAAGCAGAATATGTTTAGTAAGCAGACCTCCTGCTATGAAACGGCATTGGCGTAGGCATTGTATGATCAATCCACTTCTACCACAACGACAACGAAACACTGTCATCGTCTTCATCCTCAGACGTGGTTTTATGGTTTTTTATCATTTATTTGTGAAGTGACTGTTACAAAGAGGTGCAGCGAAAAAGGCAGCGTATCTGAGGTATAATCCACAAGTGGTTTAAATGGAAAGAACTTGCATCCTATTTTAACTTTCCCCATTATTGATTTAAATTTGCGCTAGTGAGTTTGTGTTTCGTTGGAGTTTTCATGAAACTTTTACATGTCACACACCATTGGAAGGTCGTTGAGTGACTTAAAGTTTCAAATGTCAACCACAAATTCAATTTTCCTATCTTAAATTCATTTTATTATTGCAAAATTACATGAATAGTATATAAGGGAAATCATATATAGGGCACGATTGAGTAGGTTCATACATCAAGTGTGACGTCTTCCAACAAACATACACGTAGGGGTTAAATTTGACGGCCACCTATGCCTGTCACACAAATTTTAGGTGACGGTAATTTTTAAATACTGCCCTTCAAAAATATAAAATAGTGTTATTTTTACACTGTTAATCAAATATATTTAAAAATATTTTATACATATTTAATTATTTTTAATATATATTAGCATAGTTTATATATAAATCTATAGAAAAAATTACGGTCATACTCAAAATATGCAAGTCACATGTGACGGTTATGTCAAATATTTGCAAGTATTTTACGGCTAAAATCATGAAAAACGTCTAAACGGCCGTCAAATTTAACCTACGGATACATGTAAGGTATTCAATCAACACTCTTTTTCTTTGTTCTAAGATTAATTAATTACACTTATTTCTTTATTATTAATCTTCTTGATCTAGATTAGGACTATATTAAGTTGGCTATAAATTTTGTCATAGGGGTATCACTTAATGCTCATAACATTTGTAGTTCTAAATGCATATCATCCATGTTTTTTCTTCTTATGGGGTTTATGCCAAAGTTTGATTGTGAAACTCACAAATTGGTCATTGTGATTTAACAAATATTGAATTTGTAAAACCCTAATTGTAGAGTCATGTATGATAAATGATCTGCTAGAAATATATATGACACAAGCAATAAGCAAGTAGAATAGGAAACCCTAAGTGCAAGAGGGAGCAAGAAAGACTTAGTTGATTCACATTATCCCGAAGGTGATATGGACTGGAACAACTGTTAAACAAGAGGAGCAGATCGTCACAATTGTTCCTAATAAATTCTATAATTGTCGGATATCCGGGACTAGGGTGCCTGGAATAGGACTAGGCGCATAGCACTAGAGACCTTTGATAGGTGCATGTATCAAGCAGGATCTCGTAAAGCGGTTTTTGTTTTGTCGCACAAGTGTCACCATAGGTAGTTGTTGTTGGTTGCTATATGTCGTTGGATGATCGTCGAATTTTTCCGTAACCTACAAAGAGAAGATGACCTGCAAAACCCTCAAACTACATCAAATCCCAAAAGAAAAGATGTAATATGGGGAGTCGAGGCCGACTCGACGGTCACTTGAAAAAGTGAGATTATAACAGTAGCGCAACACTACATCTCAAACTCCATGTAATTCTTGTGCACGTGTGATAGAATTGTGCCCTAGGAAGCCCTTGTGCAAGTGCACGTGATAGTGGGCAAATAAGCTGGATGTAACAATGTAAATAGATGTGCATATGGAAAAATGAACTTCCCTTCCTATGCGTGTATGTAGAAAATGTAGTCCTTGTCCCTTGTATGAAAGCTAGATGAATTCTTTTGATGCTCTTAGATGCCTTTGGATGCAACCTTAGGTGGTGATAATAGATGCTTAGAGCTTGGTCCTTTATTTTGGTCACATAGCTTTGTATTTATATGATTCCTTTGTTTGAATTTCATAATTGACAATTAAGATGCCGACCCATAAGAAAACAAGATGCCCAAAAGATAAAAGAGGCCCAAAAAGAGTGAGTAAGATAAAGAGGTGGGGGTGCCTGAGAGGGACGAGAGGCGTCTGGGATTTGGTGTCCGAGTCATGAAAGATAAAGCAATAAAATATCGATCGGGCTATAGGGTGTTTAATTCGGAAGGATTGGTATGAAGATCCAAGATGTCGAGGTTATGTTGTAGTTATAAATGTGGATAGATTTGAGATGTATGAATCTTAAAACCTCCCTTATTTCATGTATTTTAATAATTTATAATGTAAGCATGCTTGTACCATGAGTTAGGAGCTCTATTTCTTATACTTTACATAGTTTGTACATGAGATTGTGCATAGGAGTTTCGCGGACAACAAGCTACAAACCTTCCATACGTATAAACGTGCACTAAGGTTCCCGATTTATCACCTCATAAAGATGGAGAAATTAATTACAAACACAATGATATTTGATTGGGATTTTGAATATGAGGTTTGAGTGATTTATAGCAAATTTGTACCCATGGCCTAAAACTAGGGCTCGTCATAAATTTTAATTGAACCAATGAAATGAGCCAATATTTTCAATATATCTCCGCCCTAGCTCGAATTAGAGATCTTGAAAATTTCGGAGGATTCGAGATGTACACGTGGAGATTTTGATGAGAGGGTTGTGTTAGTCTTGACAAAGGAAGGTAATTCTTGTAAATTTTAATGGTTCTTCAAATTTTAAGGTTCTAAAATGGTAATGATGAAATTTTGTAATGGAGTGAGACCGATTTACACAATAAAATTCACGAAATAATAATCCATCATTCAATTCATTCCAGGTACAAACACAAAATACATATCTCCATATATATAGGCTTATACAACCCTAGAATCTAGGAAACAACCTCAACTACCCGTCCAACAAATATATCACATTTTCCTATATACGTGAGTTGTTTATTAACAACTTCACATATAAACTAAGATAATAACAAACATAACAATAAACCAAATATTAATAATGTGAGCACTAGCATTCATTTCCTAACATTCCCCCATTAGTACGAATGTGGGAGAAAAATAATTGCACTTCTATCCACGCAGCTTGCCACTGTGCGTGCTCATGATCTTGGCTCATTGATGGTTTTGAAAAGGCTGACCAACAACCTTGGTATGAGCCCCTGCTCATCCAAGATGGACCCTGTTCATAAAATATAGACCCCTATTCTAGGTATGAGCCCCTGCTCATCCTCTTCAAGAAACATGATGCTACTTTTTCCTCTGTGCTTTCATCTTTCCACAATATCTTCACATCAGGGAATTAACATAGGAAAAACTGCTCACCAAACTGAACAAGAAATTTGAATGGAAATGGAACATTGATGGCTAGTTCTCAGAGATAGCTATTTGCATAAGAAAGACACTTGTCAAAAAATGTATGCCACTCGCATTTTGTTCTCAACGCATTTCCTCCAGGTTGAATAGACTTGAAACATCTTCACTTACTTAAATTAGGAACAATACATGAATGCAACCTTATTGCTTTCCAACAAAATATATTTCCGAATCCTTCAAAAGTGTCGATGCACGTGGAAGGGAATAACAAATCAAATGCAGATGTGAATAGTTCTTTGTAGTCCTCGATTTTAGAAGACACGACATAGGACGATCAAAACTCCCCTCTGGCACTCTTCTCTAAATTATCACGTTGTCTCAGGTAACAACTTGATTTACCATGGATATTCAAAGACTTGTTTGGAGCCGTCGAGTTTTTCTATTCTTCAATGAAAAAATGTCACTAACCAGATCCAAACGAACAATGCAAGGAGGAGACAATGATTTCACCAGGATTCACAATGCAGCGTGTGAAAACAATGATCAGGTTCATGTTATTATTTTGGCAAACGCTGATTGAATGCTCCTTCAGAAGGTTGCACGCTTGAAAAGTATGAGATCTGACAGAGAGAACATTCAGAGGTCTGAATACTGTAAATTTGAGAATGATAGATCATAGCTCGATGGAGATGATAGGATCCATAGCAATCTATAACTAGAATTAGCACCGATCTGCTATGAAGTTATCAGACGGTTTGGAAGTGCAAACAACTCTCAGACATAGATCTCTGAGCTATCAATTAAATGATGCACACGGTCCTAAACTACACCTTGGGTAGATTACATCGGAATGCAATATCAATAACAAAAAGGAACAATTCTTGTCAAAGATCAGAGAGTCGTGTGAATAAGGATGGGCCCCCACAATACACCCAAATTGAATCACCTAAATATTCTCCATTGCAAATTATTGGAAGCATTGCAATAAGATGGTTACCTCTTCACAGACCTGAGCATGTATCTTCAAACATGGATATGATGAAACAAGTAGAGCTTTGAAGGCTATACGGTCTGCATGATGAAATACAAAAACTCCTTGGTATGTCAAATGCAATACAATTATATGGTTGAACACTAAGGTGAAGAGCTCCTTCACATGGGCGCTAGATCTAGCAAGCTTCTCTTTTGGACGCCATCAACAGATCTCGAATATATTAATATATTAGTATAAAATACCTCTTACTTACAACGCATTCCAACAGATCTCCAAAGCATTAATCTCTAGTTCTTCAATCTTCAATACATATTTGGCAGTGTAGAAAATACAATGAAATGACCGCCTAATTTCTGTCAGTAGATTCACCTGCTCTGATACCAAATAATGGTGTGAGACCAGATTTACACAATAAAATTCACAGAATAATAATCTATCATTCAATTCATTCTGGATACAAACACAACATACATATCTCCATATATATATATATAGGCTTATACAACCCTAGAATCTAGGAAACAACCTCAACTACCCATCCAACAAATATATCACATTTTCCTATATATGTGAGTTGTTTATTAACAACTTCACATATAAACTAAGATAATAAAAAATGTAACAATTAACCTAATATTAATAATGTGAGCACTAGAATTCATTTCGTAACATTTTGGAACAATTAGAATGTGGATGTAGCTCTAAAGAGTAGAAAAATTCTTCCTAGATGACTGTTATGAGAAAATTCTTGTCTAGGCTTGTATATAACTATGAAAACCTGATTTTTCTCCAAGTTTGGATAAGGGAACCTAAATATAACACCTAATGAAGTTTATATATGTTGGGATCTCATTAAAGACAATCTTAGGAGGAACAATAATACAAGTTTACATGGAATGAGTTAGAGAAATCAGGTGTGAAGGAAGAAGATTGTCCCTTAAAGATATAAAAGACCATATAATCAGTTCTTTGTTCACCAAAACTAGCCAAAGAGTGCAATCAATTTATATCAAGGGATCTAACGAAAAAGTACTGTGGCTCTCAGGGGTAATTAATCAAGAATGGATAATTATAGTAATTGTATCAAGGAATCATTTGAAATAAAAGTTCTATATAGTTGTTTCAATGATCTTGAAGCTAAAACAGAGTCTAAAAGATATAAATAGTTGATGGATCATCATGTTAATTAAGGGAAATAAGGCTTAACTTGGAATACTACTGTCCTAATGGTTATCCCCTGATGACATTATAACATGTCGGAGGAAATGAGTTTTGATGAAAACTAAGACATAATAGGAGTGTAAATAGGGTTCTAGATTGAGTACCATTGTGATGATAAACATTCAAAATTACTCTTGAGAACTACTAATGGAGAAAACATGAATTATATGTTGTATTGTTGAGGGTTGATGGTATATCTCAAGTATAAAACAATGATAACAAATAATTTAAATTCTGCATGAATGCAAGTCTATGATTTGAGTATGATCATTGTCATTAGATCAAGAAACATGTATGAGAAGGATGTGGGATTTAGTCTTGGAAACCATAGTATGATTATAAAAATGAAATGAATAAAACCAACCGAGTCTAGGATGACATCAATAAACAAAGCAAAGAGGCCAACGATAATCGCCAATTATTAATTTTCTCACTTAGGAATCATATGAATAATAGTATATGATTAAGACCTATAAATGTACCCACATGCATGATTTTGTGTCGCATTACATTGATATAAACACGAAAGAGCATACATACATTGGTTGGGAGTAGCGCTTTCATTTTATATTTTGTGTTAGATTGAATCAAAAATATTGGAACAATCACATTTATATTATTATAAAAATAAGGTTACGATTTAAAAGTAGCTATAAAATTCATGGCCCATTCACCAAGCCAAATGACAAAACAACAAATCCATCAACACAACAAAAATTGGGCACAAGTAAGCGTAACACTTGGAGGAGGATCATCTTGAGATGGGAGAATTCTTATGGTAGAAAATTCATTTTTGTAGGATCTTGGGAAACCCAACCATCATGAGGTTATTGAGTGGTAAGAAGAACCATAATTTCCAATCCGTGAATGCGAAATCCCATAACATTCATCCCTTACACTGGAGAAGACAATAAGGATAGAGTAGCGGTAGTCGAATTAGCCGCAAACTTCCCTAAGGTGTTGGTGGGCTCTAAGCACCTTGTAATTAAGGTGAAACTTTGGTGAAGCGACCACAAATTGGGTAGAAATGAAAACTTTGTGAGTGGCCACATGAACGCTTGGTAGCCAAGGGTGGGGAACCAAAATGAAGAAAATTCGATGGCACTTGACTCATTGTGCAAAGGGCACTCCTAGTGCGCAAACATATCCTGAAGATATTAGAATTCGAGGTCCATTTTCTTTGGAGCTTAAATCTAGAGGAAAATAGAAGAAGCAACATTAATTTTGTCATTACATTGGAAATACATAGAAATAGATTCATTATTAAAAATGACAACATTTCTAGATTTCCATAATTAAAAATGATAGCTTTGAATAATTTCAGAGGCGACAGAATATTCAAAAGAATCCTTCTTTTGAGTAATAAGCTTGAGGTGATATGGCTTGAATAGTGGGTGAATCTGATTAAAAAAATGAAATATGTGGGCCTAATTTAGTTTAACCTAATGCTATGCACAATTATAAATAACAACTAAATAAATTAATTAAATTACCCAAGAAACTAAGTAAAATAGAAATATAAAACCCTAATGTACTAGGAGAGTTATAAAGAGCTTAGTTGATTTTACGAATTTTAAGCTGACTTGTGTCGCAGAATAAACTAGATAAAAAGCATGCAGATGTGACAACACATGAGATCCATAAGGTACATAACTAAGCTATCTAGCTAGACTGGGGTACCTCGAGAGGGATGATGGTGTTTGGGGCATAGTCGAGTTATGAGTGCTTTGGTTTATGCAGGAGGTCCAAAAACAAAACTTACAGTGTCGCTAGATGATATGAAGTCTTCGCTTCCCATCATGTGTATTTTGTTGCACTACACCGGATGTCGCTGGTAATAAATGATGAAGAGAAGACCAGAAATGCCAAGTCAAGCATCAAAACCCTAAAAAAATATGCATATGAAGGGGTTGGACTTTCCTCGGTGGCCACAACGGTGGACTTACTAACTAAGCGCTAAACTACATTTCGCAGACAAAATGTAGTTTGAGGTGAGTATGTGAAAATCAATCCTAGGCGCTCTTGTGTCAGTCACACTTTGTAAAGTAGCTAGAAATAACTATATGTAGAAATGTGAAAAATGGTGGATTGAATAGAATAAAATTCTCTCTATGTAGTGTGATGAGATGAACCAACCTTGTCCCTTGTGATGGAGCTACGTTGTAAATGGAGCCTTTGATGGATGCAACCTTAGGTGATGATAATAGCGATTTAGTGCTTGGTCCATTATTATGGTCTCATAACTTGATATTTATATGGTTATTTTGATATAATTTTTCTTAATTAACCCGAAGAGGACGATTACCAAAAATATAGAAAGCTCAATTGGCTAGAAAGTGCCCAAAAGATGTGTGTAAAGTGGAGAAAGGATCAAAACACCCGAATGGGACCGGGGCACCGGGGCACCCCAAGTACTAGCCTAGGCACCCCAATTAGGGGTAGAATGATGAAAAATGACAAAATAGATTAGACAAGTATGTGTGGGAGGTTAGCGGTGAAGAAAGAAAGAAAAGTAAAATTGCCAAAGGATATATGTTAATCAAGTACTTTCTTCACTCAAAAACCATATGAAGTGTAGTATGATACTGGGGCTAAACGATCTGAAAGTATGTGATTTTATGTCTACATTTGGCCCCCAATTTATATTGGTGAGTGGAACGCTCGGTAACATAAAGTAGATAGAGATGACACGATGTCCATATAGAGTGATGTAGAAAGCATACCGAAGAAATATACAAAGCGTGGAGTGCCAAAAATATGTAGTGTGGATACTAAAGATGCTGAAAAAAACAAAAAAGTGATGAGAGTACACCTAGGAAGAAACACATGTGTATCTACGATGTGTGTGATGTACTGCATATTAGGATGAGGTATGAATTTCCGAAAAATGTTGTTGTTTTTGATGCCTTTATTATTGTTGTTATTGTTTGCTTCCCATACGAGATGAAATTGCAAAAGAGAATATGATCAAGTACTCAAATAAACATGTATATGTATGTAAAAATGCACATATATAAGCAATAGAAAATACTGAAATGGAAGTATGAAAATAAATGTAAAAGGAACATGTGCACTTTGATCCATGATGAGAAAAAGGGTGTAGAAAAGGATATTACAGTAACTATAAGTTTTTTGGGCTATCTCACACTACCCGGGTGAAGAAGTGTAGGGATAAAGCTTCACTATTCTCTAACATGTAACTGCTTCCCTGAGAATGTATGAAGAGATCTCTGTGTACTTCCTAGTTTTTTGGGCGATCTGACACCGATGGCAGAAGAAGTGTAGGGAGGAAATCTGTTGTATCCTCCAACCTGTAACTACTCCCTAGAATACTAAGGACAACCTACCTTGTAAAATCCACTATGTATGAGGTTCGTAGACTGGTGCGAACCCACTCCTTTGTATAACTCACAATGTAAAGGATGGAAGCTGAACTATACCGGTAGAGAATGTTGTGTAGTTTATAATACCCCAAATGATGTCCCCCTATTTTGGGGTACATGCAACATCAGCGATAGGAGGATGCGGCCCCAAAACAGGGTGACCACGTAAAGCGTGCCCCTACGGGGAAGGGAATACACTTGGTAGATACCAAGGCACACAAGTAAGTAACTAGAAACAAGTGTTATTACAAATAATCATGCATTTAGAAAATAAATGCAAGCTACCAAAACGATGTGTAAGATAAAATGTAAGTAATTACGTAATAAGCCAATAATAGACCATGAAAAGTGGGTTTGCAAACATGGGACACAAATCACGATGTCGTAATACACTTAAGGCCATAATGGCTTTTGATACAACCAAAAAAAGTGTGCACACCAAACAAAGGGCAAGGCCCGCATACTGATAGAAAAGAAAAAGATAAAAATAGTACACAAAAGACAGGATAGGAATAGAAATAAGTAATCTGCCAAACAAATGCTTCACATGAAGCACTTGTTAGCATGCTAGAAAAGATAACCCATATGTCAAAATCATGTATAACCAAGTAATTTAGAGTGCTAAGTACAAAATGAAACAATAACACATATAGTGTATGAATGTGGATGCCCCAACAACCATTGTAAGAGTGTAGAAGGAAAGCATCCATGCTCAGTAAGAGACTTGTATACTGTAATCACAACTAGGGAAAGATGTGAAGGTGCATGTGTAGATGGTAAAGACAATGACATACAAGAGATCTAACTAGCATGTGTAATAAAATGAGACATGCATAAGAAAATGTAATCAAGAGTAAAAGTAACCAAGATATGCAACATGTTGCATATATGGATGGAATGGAATGCAAGATGGATGATAGGATTCACATGCCCCTGAGTGAATGGAGTTGTATGCAGTGAGGTTCATTTTTTTTCCCCCTCAACGATCAAGAATGAACCATAAACGAGAGTGCGTCATCGAGAAATGGTTGAAATGATTAAACTAAAATGGAATATGTGGGCCTAATTTAGTTTAACCTAATGCTATTCACAGCATAAATAAAAACTAAATAAATGGGTAAGTGCACCAAGTTGGGGGCCAAAAATTGGACAAAACCTAAAAACAACTTAAGAAAGCGTGTAACGCGTTTTGCCATAACGCGATCACATTTTATTTTTCTTGGGTTGGTAATTACGAGCCTAAAACACGTACGCGTTATAATGCGTACGCATTTTACTTAAGGCAAAGTGCGTACACACTATAATGCGTACGCATTTTATATAGTATGGACTATATATGTGTATCTAGGGGCTTATATTCACAAAAATAAATGTTTAAGTATAAGAAATAAATGTTTAAGTATAATATTTATTGTATTATTTCTTAAATTTATTTTAGTAAATATAAGAAATTAGGGTCACTCTGCACTTGATGGAAGTGGTCCCGTAGCTCCAATAATTATAATCTAGAAGATAGTTTTTCAAAATCTAATCTGGTTAGTACTTAACTCATTTTTAGGATTTCACTAAGGACCTAAAACTTTCAGGGCATATATATTGTAGTCGGTCTTTGTTTTGGGAAATCATATACTCGTTTTGTAGGTTTTTGACCTTCTAAATTAGATTTTGGCCCTACCACTGCTTGAATTGGTACCAATTTTAAATTTGGTCCATAATTCACTTTAGTGACCATGAATCAACTCTATGATGCTTGTCTACTTCTTACTAAAATGAGATCCTCACTTTGTAGATAGAGGATTGCTCCTTGAATGGGATTCTGTCCTATGGTCAAAATGAGGTGATTGTAATGTGCCTCCTCCTTAATGTTTGATCACACTACTAGGAGTTGAATGAGTTTTTATGAATAGTACTAAGTGAATTACATCAAGTAAACTTAGATGATTGCTCATTCTTAGAAACATGGTGCTCCATATAAAGATGATCATCCCCTCACCTTTCCTAGCTCTAAAATTATCCTTTCATGGAATCAAATTCACAATTCTCATACATGTTTTTTCTCATATGTCTCTCATGGAGACAAACGATGCCTTAATACTTCACACATGATGGTCCTTGATACCTCGATGACATTACTAACTCATTTTAGCTTGTTCTGAAGGGTGTTCAATTATCTACAAAATGACCAAAAATGGCCTTTTTAGGCCTTCAAAGGAAGTAATCTCTCATCAAATATAAATGAGTTGATCAATCATCTTAGACACTATTCCCTACATAGTGAAACACACATTGAATGATCTTATTAGGAATTTCCTTTGGGTCAGGGTTTATGATTTAGGGTTTAGGGTTTAGAGTTTAGGGTTTAGGGTTTAGGGTCAGGGTTCAGGGTTTAGGAATCAGGGTTTATGGTTTAGGGCTCATGGTTCATATTTTAGGGTTTAGGGTTTAGAGCTTAGGGTTTAGGGTTCACGGTTTAGGGTTTATGGTTTATGGTTTAGAGTTTAGGGTTTATGGCTCAAGGTTAAGGGTTGAGGGTTTAGGATTTAGGGTTTATGGTTTAGGGCTCAAGGTTCATGGTTTAGGGCTAAGGGTTTAGGGTTGAGGTTGAGGGCTTAGGGTTTAGGGTTTAGGTCTTAGGGTTTAGGGTTTATTGTTTAGGGTTGGGGTTCATGTTTCAAGGTTCAATGTTTAGGGTTTGAGCTTAGGCTTAGGGATTAGGGCTCAAGGTTCAAGGCTTATGGTTTAGGGTTTAGGGCTCAAGGTTTAGGGTTTAGGGTTTGAGGATCAAGGTTTAGGTTTTAGGGTTTAGGGTTTAGGGTTGAGGGTTTAGGATTTAGGGATTAGGGTTTAGGGTTTAGGGCTCAGGGTTTAGGGATTAGGGTTTATGGTTTAGGGTTTAACGCTCAGGGTTTAGGGTTTAGGGATCAAGGTTTAAGGTTTAAAGGTCAAGGTTCAGGGTTTAGGGGACATGGTTTAGGGTTTAAGGCTTAGGGTTTAGGGTTTAGGGGTTAGGGTTTAGGGCCCAAGGTTTAAGGCTTAAGGTTTAGGCTCACCCATTCACTCACTATAATGTTCTATGTCTTACCCATTCTTATAAGTATTGACAAAGAGTATTCAACTAAAAATGGTTCATCTACTTTGTAGGTAGAACATTCAAAGGGATTCATCACAATTTGATGCCTTTCATCTACTGGTATTTTGAAGGAGGGAAATGTCAAATATCCAAGAAAAAAATTGGTACAAATAAATGTTACCCAATACATCTATCTTCTTTTTCCATCACATGGGAACTATTTCACTCACTGTAATGTTTTGTGTCTTACCCATTCTTATTAGTATTAACATAGAGTATTCAACTAAAAAGGGTTCATCTGCTTCCTAGGAAGAAAATTTAAAGAGAGTAATCACAATTTGGTGTCTTTCATTTGTTGATATTTTGAAGGAGGGAAATGTCAGATATCCAGAACAATTTAGTGTACAAAGAAATGTTTTTGATGCTCTTTTGAATAATTATTTTAGATGTAATTTTCCGTGAGCGAAGGTTTTGTTTGAAGAATAAAGCTTGATATGTCGGTGCTTGCGTAATTTGGCAATTTGAGAGGATTTCGAGGTTCAAGTTTATTTTCCAAGATGCATTATTCCAATGTTTGAAATTTTTTTGTCAGATGCAATGACATTACGATTGAACACTCAATGATTCTGAATGTCCAATCCTACCACCGGACCCCAGTAGTCCTATATCCTTGGGTATAAAGATACACTACTACTTGGATTTCATTTATAATGATAGATATATTTGTAAATTCATGTTATGACCTTTAAATATGTATATATTTCAAGTTGTTTGTAAATTACACCACACCCTTCACTAGGATTGATGATACCCCTATCTTTTTAAAGGTTCTTTTGAAATCATCCATAGGTTCATCATAGAAGGAATTATTAATGAATGAAAGGTCACTAAGTCGTAGGCTAGTTGACTCCAATTCAGAACTAAACAAGAAATATTTACTAGGGGATTGATAAATCCTTTTTGTTCTTAGCCATTCCCTAGTTGTTATGATTATTTTGAACACTTCAGGAAGTTATGTCAAATTTACTATCCATTCCAGTAATATAAGAGCTTTCTCTTTCTCCAGAGGAGAGAGGATACTGTAGGTAATTTGGTTATGATCCTACACCTCCACATTGGTATACTATCTATGTTTCTTCCATTTCCTTTGAGATTAATTTTTGTGTTGCGATGGTTATTTTTTCCAGCTTCTAATGGGTCATCTTGGCTTGCATAATACCATACATGGAAATATGAGAAATGTGAAATTTGTTTCAGAGTGTAAATAAATTGACATTCAAGAACACAAGTATATGTGGGGAGAAATAGGTTTGGAAGATATGTGTAATATGTATTACAAGGCACAAGGTAGATGTCATATCCATTTAGTTTCTTGTCCCACCTCTCATAAACAAGGTAGTTGTACAAGAAGACTCAATGATGGTTCTAGGCACAAGACTAGGAAATAAGGTCCTAATATTGATATTCAAAAAGATGAACTCACTCATAAGACCTACTGGAAATATATGAGGTTTAGAGGTTAGAGATTAGGGCTCTGGATTTAGTGTTTAGGGTTTAGGTGATCCAAAACCAGGGGTTTCAGACTTAAGGAGCAGTTAACAAATGTGCCAAATGAATTGCAAAACAACTATCTCACAAAAGAGATGTAAATTACTCAAAGATTTCAAAATACATCAATTATCTCTGCGAGAGATGTCTATCTCTTCTTCCGGTTACATATGTATTTATAATAATTTTATAAATACGAAAGGACACCTAGAAAGATGTGGAAGGTCACGGTCTCGAGGAGACGAGGTGTTTCATCTTCAAGACTTACATGTGCACTAATTTTGAAACATACTATTTTTAGAATTTACTATTTTTAGACAGCACTACAAAAATCACAATTTGGGCCCCTTAAACGTGGATTTCGGGGGTCAAACATTGCCGAACAAAGTTCTGCACCTTCTCATCACATTCTACACATTCCAAGCTTTCCGTTGCCTTTTGAGCGAGTCAATCGGACTACGGTGCAAAAGTTATGGTCTCTCGGAAGTTGCGCCACTAAATTCTTTGCTGGATCATTCCTCCCTCCTTGAAGCAATGGTCCCCATTGCATTAAGATGCCCCATCAGCTGTGGAAATTGCTTCTTTACTGGTATGCGGTGAGCCATTCACCTTGGTGTGAGATTTCCTTTCTTTATCACACGATAGAGTTGAATAGGTTGTCCTCTAGTGGTCTTAGTCAAATTGTCCACAATCGAGTCTTCTTGGTGGGGAAAGACTTGCTGGATTGAGCTCGAGAGATGTCAATTGTTCTCTTTGTGGTGAAGTATCCAACAAAGGTGGATGGTATGGCTTGAGGAGGTCCACATTGAATATGGGGGTGCAGACCAAGGTAGGGTGGAATATTGACTCGAAAGCATTTTCCCCTACTTGCTTAGTGAGAGTGTAAGGACCATACAGAGAGAGGTCGAATCTTTACGTGTGGACTGCAAGCCGTTCCTTCTGAAGCCGCATGACCAAACCTTATCACCAACTGGAAATGATGCGGAATCTGTGTTTATCATGGCGATTCTTATATTTTTTATTCATTTTTACGTAAAATGTCATGGACTTGGTCTTTGAATGTCTTTGGATCTTGCTCAACAAACCTTGTCGCCTTTTCTGCTTCACTTTTTCCATGAAGTGTGAATTCCATGGCAGGAATTGGGATGCATACATCAATGGGAGCCATAGGTTGGAATCCATAACAAGCTTGAAAAGGATTGTGTTTAGTGGAGCTGTGCAGGGCTCGATTGTATCCATGTTGTATGTATGGCAGGGCCTCGTCCCATGTGCGGGAGTGCTTGGAGTGGTACATACGAAGCATGTGAACAATTAGGCGATTCACCACTTCTGTTTGCCCATCAGTCTGTGGGTGAAAGGATGTGGACTTCATCAACTTTGTATCTAGCATTCCCCATAAGGTGGACCAGAAGATGCTCAGGAACCTGCTATCCCTATCAGAAACAATAGACTTGGGGAGCCCAAAGTTGATCCATATATGACTGAAATAAATTTTAGCGATATCTTAGTGAAATATTTTTCTTACGGGAAACCATTGAGCCATTTTAGAAAATCGATCAACTACAACAAAAACACCATCATTCCCATGTTTGAAGTTGGCAAACGAGAGGAAGTCCATCGAGGCAGATTCCCAAGGCTTGGTTGGTTACGGCAATGGTGTGTACAATCCTGTTTCTTGTTAGTTGGCTTAGCAATTGCACAAGGAGTGCGAGGACTTAATATACTTCACCACATCGGTCCTTAGATTAGGCGGTAGAGAAATGCTTACGAAATGCCGCGATGTCTTGTCCATGCCAAAGTGCCTGCGGTCTTGCTGAAGTGTGCTTCCCGAGATCATCTTTGTTGTTCACTTCTTTGGAACACGAGATGTGTCCCATATGGCGAGAGGAGATTATCTGTAGATAGAAATCGAGACATGTTTTCCTTCACGGAGGGCTGATATGTGTCGAAAACTCAGGATCCTTCTCATACAAAGCTGCACCAACTTGAAGTCTCATGTCCACGAGAGATCAAGAATAGTTGTGAGGGCTGCAATTGGAGGGCGGCTTAGGCAATCAGCAGCTGAATTGGCACTTCCCTTCTTATGCTTTATTATCAGGTGAAACTGTTGTAGGTATGTGGCCCATTTCTGGTGTCTCTCATTCCTCAACTTGCTTTGTGTCTGAAGGAACTCCAAAGGCCTATGGTCAGTGTGGATTACTGTCTCCTTCCCCAGAATGTAGTGTTTCCACTGCTTACATGCCTGGACAATGGCATAAAGCTCCTTATCATATATTGGGTACTTTCTGACCGTGTCATTGAATGTTTCACTATGGTATGCAACAGGGTGGCCATGTTGCATGATAATAGCTCCCAAGGCATACTCAGATGCGTCTGTCATCAGCTCGAATGGATGATGTAGATCAGGAAGGGAAAGGACAGGGGCTGAGCATAACCTTTCTTTCAGCCCTTGAATGCTTTACATTTGTGCTTCCCCATTGAAATTTAGCCTTGTTCCCTCCTTTAGTCACCTGATTGAGTGCCCAGGAAATATGTGAGAAACCCAAGACAAACCGGCGATAGAAATTGGCAAGGCCCAGGAAGCTACGAAGCTCTGTAAGATTCTTTGGGGTAGGCCACCTCTGAATAACTGAATTTTCTCACGGGTCGACATGGACTCCTTCCTCATCCACATGACGTAACCCAAGTCTTGGACCTTTGTCATCCCAAATGTGCACTTATCCGATTTGCATACGATGTGCTTCTGAGGGTGCAAGTACTTCTTGAACATGTTGCAGATGCCTCTCCCAGGTCGGGCTATAAATGAGTATATCATCTAGGTAGACCACTACGAAGGAATTGGTGTAGGGCCGCAAGATGTTGTCCATCATCCGCATGAATGTTGCAGGTGCATTAGTTAGTCCGAAAGGCATGACCAACCATTCGAATAGGCCTTCACGAGACTTAAATGCAGTTTTCCAAACATCAGTGGGCTCGACAGGGATCTGGTGATAGCCAGATTTGAGATCAATTTTGGTGAAAAATTTTGCACCGCGGAGCTGGTCCAGCAAATCATCAATCCTTGGGAGGGGGTAGCGATTCTTCACAGTGATTTTGTTCAAAGCCCGATAGTCTATGCAAAGTCTCCATGTTCCATCCTTCTTTGGCGCCAAGATAATTGGACTTCCACAAGGTGAAGAGCTTGGCCTAATATGTCCCTTTTGAATCAATTCCTGGAGCTGCCTCTTTATCTCCTCATTTTCAAGGACTGACCTGCGGTACACAGGGCTATTGGGTAAAGGAGACCCCGGGACCAAATCAATAACATGTTTTACCTGACACTGAAATGGCACTCCTTTAGGTGTCTGGAATAGATCATCATACTCAGTTATGATTTGGTTGAGCTGCTTTTGTTGCTGTATTGAGTGCATGTTCATGGAGGCTGCAACAATTTTGTTTGTAGGTTTTGGCCTGATCATCAAGACGACAAACTGTTTGGTTTTCTCCACTAACTTCTTACATTGTTTGGCACTGATGAGGGAGACAGATTTTGGGGGAATGACCTCAGGTATCCGATAACGTCGACTCCCAATGGTAATGGTGACCCTTCTAGGTCGTGACTCATAGATGCCATGTCTATCCCACATGAATGGCTGGCCTAGGAGCACATCACAAACATCTAATGGAGCAACATCACACATGACTTCATCATGGAAGGGCTTGATGGCATATGGAAGGAGGCATTGTTGTGTGACTTGGAGGTCTCTTCCTGGGTTTAACCACCCGATACTATATGGCTGGGGATGTGGCTTTACAGGGAGGTTTAGGCTTTTACAACATCAACCGAAATTAAATTATTCTGACTTCCACTATCAAGGATAAAATGCAGAGGCTTACCTTTTACCCAGAGCTTGGAGTGGAAGAGCCTTTCCTTCTCATCCATATTCTTGACTTTTGAGGTGGCAATGATCACATCTGGATCAGCATCTATAATTTCATCATCTTCATCCTTGACCTCGAGTGGTGGCTAGCTGGTGCGAGAGAGTGTTGAAGAAGATGATTCGGCGAGTAAGGACTTGATGGCTCGACATTCTTCCTTGGAGTGGCGATTTGTTTTGTGGAGAGTCGCACCACTTCCTGTCTTCTCCTTACGCATCTTATTTCCTTGCGACTCCTTTTGTTTCCATCCTTGACCTCGGGTCGGCCTTCTTTATCATTCTTCCCCCTCACGGGTTGGTTCTAGTAGTCCTCCTTTTGTGCTTTTGTTCAATCTTGGTGAAAACTTGTATGCCTCCGAGGTTTGAAGCCGAAAGAATTCCAAGTCCTCTCGGATGCTCCATTGTAGGCCACTGCGATATTTTAGAATCCTATGTTGTTACGTGTCTTGAATGCCCAATCTTGCAGACAAAGAATGAAATTTGTCGTATAATCTTGAACCATTTGGTCCTTACCTTGTGAAGTTGCTGCCCTTATGTATGTCTGAGATCATCATAGGCCCCAACAGGGTAATATTCTTCCTTTATGGCATCCACGAAATCATTCCATGTGGGTTCCTCTGTGATTCCTAGCTCATCCCTTTTGAGCCCATTCTTATACACACCCCACCAATTTTTGGACAAGAAGATGATTTCAATAGAGAAAATGTTATCTTTTCCTTATCGAGTAAATTGATTGTGAGAAAAATATGAGGTCAATTGGTCAACCAGTTTCTCTGCATCGAGAATTGATCTTACCTTCAAAAATAGGAATGTCGAAATTTACTTGCACCTTGAATGGAGTCGGGGCACCAAAGGGTGATTATAGATGAGGAGGCATGATTTCCTACTTGTAGTTGTTGCAGAATTTGGGTGAATTATTGTAGCATCTCGATCCTTTTGCTCCCTAAGAGCTTCATTCACCATATTTTGAGAGGATCATCCATCCGGTGTTGTCGCCATTGGAGGTCGCTGCGTGACAGGCAAGTATTACGAAGGATTGTGTGTGGACCACCCAAGCTTTTTATATCCCGACCTCGTTACGGGGATCATACACTCTCAAGGCGACTTAGCTCGATACCAGCGATCCAAAACCGCAGGGTTTTGGACTTAAGGAACAGATTAACAAATGTGCCGAATGAATTGCAAAACAACTATCTACGAAAAGAGATGTAAATTACTCAAAGATTTCAAAATACATCAATTATCTCTGCCAAGAGATGTCTATCTCTTCTTCCGGTTACATATGTATTTATAATAATTTTATAAATACGAAAGGACACCTAGAAAGATGTGGAAGGTCACCAGTCTCGAGGGAGACGAGGTGTTTCATCTTCCAAGACTTACATGTGCACTAATTTTGCGAAACATACTATTTTTAGAATTTACTATTTTTAGACAGCAGTACAAAAATCACAATTTGGGCCCCTTAAACGTGGATTTCGGGGGTCAAACATTGCCGAACAAAGTTCCGCACCTTCTCATCACATTCTACGCATTCCAAGCTTTCCGTTTCCTTTTGAACGGAGTCAATCGGAGCTACGGTGCAAAAGTTATGGTCTCTGGAAGTTGCGCCACTAGAATTGCTGCCTGGATCATTAGGGTTCATGGTTCAAGGTTTAGGGTTTATTATTTTAGTTTTAGGGTTTAGGGTTTATAGTTTAGGGTTTAGGTCTAAGGGTTAAGGGTTTAGGTCACATAGTTCAAATTTTAGGGTTTAGTGTTTAGGGCTCAAGATTTAGGGTTTAAGGTTAAGGGTTTAGGGTTTAGGGCTCAGGGTCTAGGGTCTAGGGTTTAGGGTTTAGTTTTTAGGGTTTAAGGTTTAGCATTTAGGGCTCATAGTTCGGGGTTTATGATATGTAAACTTTTCAACTTTGGAATTATCACGAGAATCACAAATTAATGTTGTTTTTCTAATTTATATTAGAAAATGACAGAGATAGCTAGTGAATGAATTTTGCTTATGCTTAGAATTCACAAGTGCAAGAAAGGAAAGAATATAAACACCAACAAGTTTTATCCTAGAAAACCCCTAGAGGAGGAAAAACTAGTCGGGAAGGGAAATTTCTCTTTCCTTCATCTTTTATTGGCCAATTCAAACAATAAGTACATAAATTACAATAAGTATGAAAGTGAAGTAGATAATATCTCACACTTCCTCCCAATTACTTGCTTGCTCTGTCTCAATACTCCTTTCTTCTACAAAACACAATTCCAAAGCACCTTTGAGAAATTCTTGCTCACTTTCTTTCACGATTCCGTGATCTTATTCTCTTCTACAAACACATATTTATAGTCTTTCTTGTGTCCTCCCATGCACTGGAGAATGGGAAAGGTCATGGAGGAGAAGAGACATGAACAACATTTCAAATTATGAGGTTGTTCGTTTCATATTTTATTTTCTTTTCAAAAGATCAAGATCCAGTCCACCACCCAATGCGGACCGATGTTCCCAAGACCGCCGCCCTTGTTAGGCGGTTTGCTCTGTATCCACCACCTTGCAGGGGCGCAGTCCTGTTAATAAAAAGACAGAACCTTTGTGTATTTATTTTCCTTCTTCATGTTGACTGATCTGATGAAGTAGAGTCATTTTGGATCCCTATGAAATAGATGAGGAAAGAATTCCCTCACTTGCTCCTTCGAGTACCACCGGGCTTGCCTGGTGTCTTTCCTTTAATTCTAATCTGCCAAGACTCTCTTGCGGACCTCTCTAGTCTCCCGACATTTCTTTGTAACACGCATTCTCCTCCAATTCACCTCGTGAGTCCAAGATGCAATCCTCAATGGAAGGTAACAATCAGTAGTTCTTCATCTTCATCTAGCATGGATGGTTCATATAGGTGTAAATTCTCACACAGTTTACTACATAGTACATCCTCATAAATGATGGTAGATCAAGTCAAAAGCATTTTCTCAACCTTCTCCAATATGGTGAAGGGTCCATATCGTAGTGGCTTGAGCTTCGTGCTTGACCTTGTAGAGTGTCCTTGCTCAAGTAAAGCCAAAATCTATCTACAACATGAAGCTTATGTTCCCTCCTATCTTGATCATGCCTAGCTTTGTACTTAGCTTGAGATTTCTATAGTTGTTATTTGACTTTGAGATGGATTTTATGGATCCTCTAAATGAATTTTTTGGCTCTATTCACCTCTCTCGTGTCTCGTGTATCCTTCTCATCATCATCTTATCAATCAACCTGCTATGTCCAACGGGTTTGTAGGTAGATATCCCAAGCTTGCTTCAAACGGTGAATTCATAGTGGATGTGTGTACTTCCCGATTATAGGAATGATGAATGTAGGCTAAGGACTCATCCCAAGTCCTTGGGTATTTGTTGTTATACCCTCTAATCAACTGTACCAAAGTCCTATTCACCACCTCTATCTGTCCATCTGTCTGTGGATGGAAATTTGTGCTCCTTTGTAACCTGGTATCCATCTTGTCCCAAAAAGTAGTCCAAAACTTCCCCAAGAACTCTGTAATCCTGTCGGAGACAATAGAATTTGTGCAAGCCAAAATGCACCCATACATTAGCAAAGAAAAGATCTATCCTTTGCCTCATGTGCTTTTCTGCTCGTTTTACATGCCATAAGAATACACATCTTCTTGAATCTATCAACAACAACAAAGAGATAGTCATGGCCATTTCAAGACATAGGTAATCCTCCTACAAAATCCATAGAAACGTCCTCCCATGGACAAGTAGGTGCGAAAAAGGAATATACAAACCTTCCTTCATAGTCTTAGGCTTATTTAGCACAATAAATTTTACATCCACGTATAATTTTTGATACTTCTTCTTGCATATTGGGCCAATACACATACCTTTGCAAGTGGGCTAGGTCTTACCAACACCGAAATACCCCACTACTTTCTGAAGACGTATGTGCTTCCCTCACGGGGGGTTTCACTTAGTAAAAGTATGGTGTAACACGTGCGTTCGAAGGGTATTAAAGAATACCCTTAATTCTAGTTTCTACCTCTAATTATTCAATTGATAATACCCCTCTGTTATATTATTAGAATGAAAATACCCCTATTTTTTCCATGTACCTTACTTACCCATTTTTCAATTACAATTTTATTTACCCCTTTTTATTTCTACCCTAATATATTAGACAAAAATATATCATATTTCTCACTCATTTTTTTAATATACATTTCCTCTCGAAAGATAGTTTGAAGCCATTGAAGACCTATTAAAAATCACCTTATATATGTTAATCTTTAATCATTTATCAATAGTTCTTCAAATAATTAAGATGGTGAAATAATATCACTTGTGTTGAAAAACATACTCAATCCTAGTTTTCTACCATCTTATTATTTCTTGGTTAAGAATCTAGATTTCTTTATTAAAAAAGAGATTATAATTTAATTTATGACCACACTCTTTTTAAAATTTTAAGGTATTAACTTTTTAAAACTAGGGTTCAAATGTTTTAGTTTTATATTAAAATTAAACCTCCCTTTTCTTTAGCCCACCTCTCTAACCTACCCTCAATACCGATTCAAAATATTAATAAATTAAACCCTTTCATCCCCTAATGTCTACTTGGTATATTGAATTTAATTTTATTAATTTTAATTACCTCAATATGAACCCACGTGCTAGGATATTGCCTAGATAATGAACCCCCATGGCTTCCCTCATAAATAGAAGTCTTTCTTCTTTAGGCACACAAAGCTTCCCCATCGGTAGAGCAGCCCATCCTTGAGATAACAATCTTCAATCCATATCCTTTTAATCCCTTGGGACCGCAACTACTAAAATGTCACCCCAAAGTATCTATCCTGGGCATATGCCTCTCCATAAGATTCCTTCGTGAAGGGATCAATCTGAGAGATAGTGGCTAAACATGAGAAATTATCCTATGTGGGTGGCCTAGATAACATGTCTGCCACCAAGTTTGTACTACCCTTCTTGTATTTGTTCACCAAATTGAATTGCTAAAGAAACCCCATCCATTTTGTAGTGCGTTTCCTACCTGCAATTTAGACCATGCTTGCAAAATCTTTGGAGAGGTTTGTGGTCGGATGTGCACAATAGTTTCTTTACCCAACAAATAAAGCTTCCATTTTTTAATTACTTTAACTAGTGCATACATTTCCTTATCATATCTATTTTGAATATCCTTTAACTTGCTGAAGTGAAAGTTTTAGAATGATAACATACGGATTTACCTCCTTGAAGAAACACTGCGCCCATAGCGTAATCATAATCGACATCTGTCTTTACTTCAAAAGGATTCAAAAATTAGGAAGAGAAAGTACTAGAGCATGACTAATCTTGTATTTCAATAACTCAAAGGATTTGTCTTGATCCTTACCCCTACTAAAAACCCTTACTCTTTGCAGCCATTGTGTGTAGAGGTGTTGTAATCATTGAGAAACCCATAATGAACTTCCACATATATTGTACCACTCCCACAAAAATCCGAGTCTCTGTGGCTCCTGTTGGTGTTGGCCAATTAGTGATGGCTTCCAACTTCTTTGGATCCACTCATAGCTCTCCTCCTCCAACCACGTGCCCAAGATAGACAAGTGAATATTTGGAAAATTCACATTTCTTCATATTACAAAGCAACTATTTCTCCCTGAGAACTTGCAAGACTTGCTGTAAATGAGTTAGATGTTCTTCCCATGTGGCACTAAAAATCAAGATATAATCTAGATATATAATAAAACATGAATCTATGAAATCTCGCAATACATCATTCATCAATCTCATAAATATAAAGTGCATTACATAACCCAAAAGGAAGTACTAACCATTCATATAAACCCTATTTTGTCTTAAAGAGTCTTCCATATATGCTCCTTCTTCATTCTCGAATTTGTGATAACGACTTGAGATCCAACTTCGTGAAAAATTTGGCATCTTGAAGATGGTCCAAGATATTATCTATGTGGGGAAGAGGATATTTATTCTTTATGGCGATCTTGTTCAAAGTGCGGTAGTCGATGCACATTCTCCAAGAACTATCCTTCTTTGGCACCATCATAATAGGTGAATCACATGGTGAGGTTCTCGGACGTATCACCCCTTGGTCTACAGTAGTTCTGGAGTTGTTTATTTACTTCAAGATCTTGTCAAGAAAAGATTTCCTATAAAACCTGATGTTGGTAGAGGGGATTATGGAAATAGTTGAATCTCATGCTCTACTTCCCATTTTGGTGGTAATTCACTTGGAGCCTGAAATACTTCCTGAAAAGATTTGAATAATACTATCCAAATCATGCTTTCTCTGGTTAGAAATCTCTGTAAATTTTGCCCCATCTTGTTTATCCTTTAACAAAAGTAAACAAAATTGATTATGATTTTCTTGAATAATTCATTTCACTTGGTTAACACTCTTCATAGTAACCGTGTCTTATCTTTGGTGTGCTAGGATGTTGTAGTTGATCCCATCCTCGACCCATCATGTACCGATTTTCCCTTCTCATGAATATAGCATCCCTAACATATAAGTAAGGACTCCCAAATACAACATCAAAACATTAAGTTGAATAACGTTAGCTTCAAAACATCAATATCTTTTGGGAGTTTATCCCAAACTTGACCTTACATCTTCTTGTTACCTGGATTTCAACACCCTTCTTCACCCAACCCAAAGGATAAGGGTGTGGATGCTCATAAGTATCAAGACCAAGCTTCTTTACAACTTCTTCAAAAATCAAGTTAGACTGAGAAATGATATCAACCAAAGCACTTAACCTAGTTCTCTTGATCTAGATTTTGATCTGGAATAGTCTACTCATCTCCTCTTCCTAGCTATCCATGTTGGTGGCCGTGCATCCAAGCCTTTCATCTACATCAGATTCATCTTTGATTTCCACCTCCCCTTCTATTTTTACAGCTGCCATGGACTTCTTTGTGTCCTTGGTTTAGTTCTTCAAATGTAACTCACGGAGTTAACTTCCAACATGTAGCATCAAGTATGACCATTGATATCATAGTTCTTGCAAAAAGTCTTGATATATTTATAAGTATTTAAAGTAGAAAAGTTTGTTTACCTCTCCCTTTCCACTTACTCATGTTACTTGTTTGCCCATACTCTATTTAATGCTCATTTTATTGTTTGCTTTACCCTTGGCTTTGCTTCTCCTTGCTTCTTTTCATCATCTATGTAGTATGCCTATATACATGCCTCATTGAGATATTTGGGCTTTGTGGAGATGAATTTTCTTCGAAGGTGAGTGCGAAGCCCTCCCAAGTACTTGGTCGAATATCCTAATCCTCCAAGTCCATGTTTAGCAACATGGTTTGCCTCCAAAAATCCATAGTATAGTCCTGCACACTTTGACCACTACCTTGTCTAAAATACGCCATTTAATCATTTGGTGGTCTTGTGGCCAATATGATAGAAGTTAGCTCTAAGTAATTCTTTAAATTCTTGTGAAGATTTCACAATAGGATGCTTCTTATTTTCATAAGTGGTTAGATGGGTTTCCCACCAAACCAGAGCATGTCCCTCCATTTTGAGACGTGTAAAGGTGATCCTTTGTGCCTCAGTGACATTATGGATGTTAAAGTAGAATTCTAACTATTTTAACCATTTATCAAGCAACTCTGCATCTACTTGTCCTTCAAAGATTTTAATCTCAACTTTCGTCTCAACTTTAAAAGGAGTATGATCAGATTTTACCTTTTCTCTTATGTTTGAAGTCTCTTCTTCATGCTCTTCCCCATAATCTTCCTCATGGTGGCTCTTCCCTATACCAAAATTTTCAGCTAAGCCTTGAACCATTGAGTCCATGGAGTCTTGCTTGATAGAAGTTGTCTTCTACAAATCTGCAAGTTCTTCTTGCCTTCTAAACATCCTATCCATCATGGTCTCCAGCATCTTGATTCTACGGACCAAGTTCTCTTCCTCCATTTGTCCCCAAATTCTTTGTTTCCACTTCCTGTAGAAATTTCTGGATTGCAAGGTAAAGCCTCTTCACCTTTAGATCTCGTCACTGTCATAAAAATCCAAGAACGAATACCACAGTCCTAGATACTTGTTAGCTCTGATACCAAAATTATTTGTAAAATTTTCAACTTTGGAATTATCCACGTAATCACAAATTAACGTTGTTATTCTACTTTCTATTATAAAATGATAGAGATAGCTAGTGAATTGATTTTGTTCATGTGTAGAATTCATTAGTGCATGAAAGGAAAGAATATAACTCATAAACACCAACAAGTGTTATCCTGAAAACCCCAAGAGGAGGAAAACCATTTGGGAAGGGCAATTGCTCTTTCTTCCCACTTTTATTGGCCAATTCTAATAAGTACACAAATTACAATAAGCATGCAAAGTGAAGTAGATAATATCTCACACTTCCTCCCAATTACTTGCTTGCTCTATCTCAATACTCCTTTCTTCTACAAAACAAAATTCTGCACTAAGAACTTTTGCTCACTTGCTTTCATGCTTCCATGATCTTATTATCTTCTACAAACACATATTTATAGCATTTCTCGTGTCCTCAAGTACACTGGAGAATGGGAAATGTCATGGAGAGGAAGAGACACAAACAACCTTTCAAATTTTGAGGCTATTCGTTTCATATTTTATTTTCTATCCGAACAAGCCGGATTGCTACCCAATGCAGACCAACATTCCCAAGACTACCACCTTGGTTGGTGGTGGTTCTATAACCGTCGCCTGCAGAGGGAGGTAGTCATGTTACTAAAAATATAGGACCTCTGTGTATTTATTTTCCTTCTTCATGTTGACTGATCTGATGAAGTAGAGTCATTTTGGATCCCTATGGATCAGTTTAGGGTTTATGGTTTAGGATTTAGCATTTAGGGATTAAGGTTTAGGGTTTATGGTTTAGGGCTCATGGTTTAGGGTTTAGGGCTCAAGGATCAAGGTGTAGGGTTTAAGGCTTAGGGTTTATGGTTTATGGTTTAGAGCTTAGGGTTTAGGGTACATGGTTTAGGGTTTATGGCTCAGGGTTTAGGGTTTAGAGTTACGGGTTTAAGGTTTATGGGTTAGAGCTCAGGGCTCTGGATTTAGGGTTTAGGGCTCAGGGTTTAAAGTTTAGGGTTTAGGGCTCAAGGATCAAGGTGTAGGGTTCAAGGCTTAGGGTTTAGGGATTATGGTTTAGGGTTTATGGCTCAAGGTTTGGGGTTTAGAGTTACGGGTTTAAGGTTTAGGGGTTAGAGCTCAGGGCTCTAGATTTAGTGTTTAGGGTTTAGGGCTTAAGGATTAAGGTTTAGGGTTTAGGATTTAGTGTTCAGGGTTGAGGGTTTATTATTTTAGTTTTAGGGTTTAGGGTTTATAGTTTAGGGTTTAGGTCTTAGGGTTAATGGTTGAGGGTTAAGGGTTTAGGTCGTAGAGTTCAGGGTTTAGGGTTTAGGATTTAGGGATTAGGGGTTGGGGTTTAGGGTTTAGGATTTAATTTTTAGGGTTTAAGGTTTAACATTTAGGGCTCATGGTTCATGGTTTAGGGCTTAAGGATTAGGGTTTAGGGTTTAGGGCTCACGGGTAAGGGTTGAATGTTTAATGTTTATTTTTAGGGATTACGGTTTAGGGTTTAGGTTTTAGGGTTTAAGGATGATGGTTTAGGGTTTAGGGTTTAGGTTTAGGGCCTTGATTTTAGGGTTTTGATTGTAGCATTTAAACAATAAAAGATTTGGTGAATGCTAAAATCCTTAAAATTACCTATGTCTTGACTAGATTATACTATAAAAACTATCTTCTAAATCTTGACTAATGGAGTTGGAGACTAGTTCCATAAGGTACAGAGTGGCCCTATTTTTATATTTACTTAAATATTCATTTTGTAAATAAAAGCATGCTTGAAGCACATATAATGTTCATACTATACAAAATGCGTACGTGTTTTGTGTTTTCAATTTTTTCAGCCATGCCTCAAGGCTTGGATCTGAGTTTTGGATCCCAGCCTGAGGCATGGACTGTCAAACATCTATCTAGTTGGACTGGGAACCACGGAGAGGCATGCGGGAACCCGGGGTGCCCTAGTTTGAGTTTTGGGCACCTTTGTCATGCATGAGGTCCATAAACCAAACTTGTAGGGTCGTTAGATGATCCGAAGTCTTCACTACCTATCACATGTATTTTGTTGCACAATGAAAGATTTCATTGGTAATTAGTGATGAATAGAAGACACAGTAAAATCTCAATCCAAGAATCAAAACCCTAAAAATAAAGATACATATGAAGGGTTCTCAGTGTCCTCAACGGCCATAATGAAGGACTTACTAAGCGAGAGCACTACACTACATTTCAGACCCAAATGTAGTTTTAGGTGAGTGTGTGCAAATCATTCCCTAGGTGCTCTTGTGCTAGTCACACTTTGTGAAGTAACGAGCAATAAATAGATGTAGAAATGTAATAAAATGGTGGATGGAATAGAATAAACTTCCCTCCTATGCAATGTGATGTAGATGAACTAGCCTTGTCCCTTGTGATGGAGCTAGATGGATGAAAATGGAGCCTTTGATGGATGCAACCTTAGGTGATGATAGTAGTGACTAGTGCTTAGTCCCTCATTATGGTCTCAAAAATTATATTTATATGGTTCTCTTGATCTAATTTCATAATTAACCCCAAAAAGGCTTGACCATAAAAATATAGAAAGTGAAACGAATAGAAAGTTCCCAAAAGATGTATCTAAAGTGGAGAAAAGATCGGGTGCCCCAAATGGGACCAGAGGTTACCTAGGCACCCGGTGCTAGCATGGGTGCCCAAGTTAGGGGTAAAATGACGCAAAATGACAAAAAAGACCGAGAAAGTATGTGTGGGAGGTTGGAAGTGATGACAAAAGTAAAGTAATATTGCTAAAGGATATGGGTTAATTATTACTTTCTTCACTCAAAAATCATATTAATAGTAGTATGAGACAAGGACTAAATAATACCTAAAGTGCATGATTTTGTGTGACTGTAAAAATATAGTTCCATGCATCTTATCCATGGGGAAGAACCAAAATACATGCCTAAAGGTTTTGGGGTTTCCAAATGTAGGACATTTTGGACTAGAAACTCTAATGCGCTTAAGTATATCACCGTAGACACAAAATCACGCACTTTGGGTATTTATCTAGTTCTAATTAGATCGACTATTCATATGATCCCAAGTATGAAAAGTAATGATTAACCCATGTATTTGGCCACCTTTATTTACTTTATGCTTATGCTTTAAGTCTTACTTTCTTAGTTTGTCTTTTCACCTTTTGGCATTTGTCATTCCAGGAAACCATCACATAGCCAAGACGCCCACCAGGTGCCTTCATCCCCTTTGGGCACCCTTGTCCTTTTGTACTTTGGTCACACTTTTGGGTCCTTTCTAGTCATTTGAGCATATTATATTTTTGGTAGTCGGCCTTTTTAGGGTTAACTACGAAATTCAAACAAGGGATTTATATAAATATAAAGTTATGTGATCATAATAAGGAACAAGCACTAAACACTACTTATCACCACCTAAGGTTACATCCATCAAGGCATCTAGAGCTATATTTGCATCCATCTAACTCCATCAAAAGGGACAAAGGTTGGTTCATTTGCATCACACTTCATAGGAGTGGAGTCTATTATTTCCATGCACACATTATTTACATTCTACATCTAGTTACTTTCTCACTACTTCAAGTGTGACACACACAAGAGAAACCTAGGTCAAAATTCCATACACACACAAAACTACATTAGGTGGAGATATAGTACAACACTTAGTAGTAAATCCACCATTGTGGCGATTTTGAGGATAATCCAACCCAACTTCATCTTTAAGGATGTAATAATTACTAAGCCTAGGTTTAAAGGCTTCAAGATCTTCATCATCTGAGATCAAATTTATGATGCCTCTTTTCCCATTCATCTAATAATAAATCAGGTAGAGGAGGAGGAATAAGCTTCTCTTCCGAATTTTTTTCTTGGCCTTCTTTGATTAGGGGAATCAACTTAGAGAGGATGAGTCATATGACTCAACATGATAGGAAAATATTTGGTCAACTTGTATGGTAAATCAAGTACCATACCTTGTTCTTAGTAACATATGAGACCAATTAGAAGACAAGTAACCACCCACTTTAGTAGTGAAATCTCTTGATAAACACAAGGAAAGCAAGGGTGATAGGTCAATGATTGACACATATTGAGTTATGGTGAGGTTTATATATGCATGGAGGGTTAACTCAAGATACTTGATGACCCCAAGAGTGGTGAAAATCGAGCCATCAAGTTGTAATACTCCTTTAGACATGGGGCTGTAATTAAGACCTAAGACATCAATAATTTTCTTAAGCATACTTGAAGTACTAATGCACGAGTCAATCATACAATTATGGACAAAGTGTTTTCTTATTATCAAGGAGGACATAAAGGGTCGCATTTAATAACCTTTCTTTTTTCAATTCTAATTGATAGATATTGATAACAACATGTGGTCTTTGGATGATTCTGGATCAATATGTGGGAGTTGTGCAGGAGCTTCATGCAATAGGCCACTGCTATGATGGAATGGCTAGGGCATCCCACATTGTGAAATTTACATTTTTCTTCTTCATCTGGTCCTGATATTTGAATGGAAGGCCTTATTGAATTATGTATTTGAGGAAAAACAATATATTTTCTTGATTGTTGCAGTGCAGAGGCTCGAGGCCTTAGCTTGCGCAGGGATTAACCTACCAAAGAAGGGCGTGCAATGCTTATGTTGTAACATTTCATGGAATATCATACGAGGATTTTGCATACCATGACTATCGTGTGATTTATCTACATCTCTTTGATTTTGAGGATCAACTGTGTTGCAGGAATTGAAGGTTACACACTAGAATTGAAAATTTTGTTCTTATATCTTGTGTTATCAACAACCTAGGTGCGGTCTATTTTTATCATCGTAGCTTGATTAATTGTAAAAATGTCCTCAATGCAAAAGAACATAAGATTTCTCTCAAGATAATCTTCGGCATTTCTTGATTCTGAGATCATTTCCACTTGTGGAAGGTACACAGTTAGAATCAACTTGAATCATGTAAGTTTGCACGCGTGCAATATCGGGCGCAATGATTCTCGACTATGAAGCATATGCAAGGAAAGCACCATTCGAATCTTGATGTAATACCCCTTTCCATTCGATGAACTTTGGCCTCATTTTGTCAACCCGACGGCTAAAGGAAAATATAAGGGTGACAGTTATATTTAATTATTATAAAGTGCCATTAATAAAAGACTTAAAAAATATATAAAAGAGCACTTATAATAACTTATAATATATGACTTAATAATTATTAAATCTAGGATGGAAAAGGCCCAAATATAAATTGTTATCCATCCTAGGTGAAAAGGCGACTTGCCTTAGAAAGGGGAATGGGAACATAGAAAGGATAAATTCCCATTTTACTATGTATTTCCTCTAGAAAAATGTGACTTGCATTAGGAGGGAAAAAGTTGTTGGGAAAAGCATTTAATGTGGGAAAATATTAAATGCTTGCATAGGGAAAATCCTTGTGAACTAATTGGATATTGTAGAGGTTGTTTTGGGTCTCTTCTTCCTTTATAAGGAGAAGTCGACTTGAGGGGAAGGTATTGCATAACCATTTGATATTTTTCTGATTTGTGTCTTAAGCTTGTAGCTTTTGCATACACGCTTGGATTTTCTTTAGCTTGTGGAGTAAGATCCCACAGGGACCCTATCTTCGGTGGTGAGAGATCCATTCCTAGCTAGTAGGGAACTCTTTGGTGGTGAAAGATCCACCCTAATTTTTCATTATTGGAGTTGATTCAGGGATGATTTGTTTGGGAATCAAAGTAGTTTGTTTTCTTAATTTTTGGAGCTGATTTGATGCCCTAAATGTGTTGGGTGACCTATTTTTTAGGAAAAATTAGGGGTTTTTGTTTTTATGTGAAAAACTAATTTTGGAATATTATTCTTCATATTTTTGTGGCCCAAGATCCAAAATTTCAGCTCATTTGGACTTCTCTAGCAAAAGATATGAATTTTTGAAGTTATGTTGTAGATAGGGTTTTTTAAATAATTTATTGCAGCCTTGTTTACATTTGAAATCTGCAATTTTATACATATTTGGGCTTTATAAATTAGTGGTACTAGATTTGAGTGGAAAGATATAAATTTAGAGGCTGATTGGTGTGGGTTTTCCACTTAACCCAAGTCGCAATTCCTTATTTAATTCAGATCTGCATGATACTTGTTTGGTATTTTGTCTACAAGTTGCATTTAAAGTTGGGATTGCCTAAAATCCATCTAGGGTAAAATATGTCCATTGGGGACATTACAAATGGTATCAAAGCTATTGTTCCTCCAAGCCTATGTGGGTTAAATATGGTAGTTTGGAAAGATCTCAATATGGGTTTTATGAAGGAAATGTTCACCAACATGGTGAAACAACAGGAAGCCACTAACCTTTATTTGAGCCAGCTCACTCAGAATTTGAATCAAAGCAGATCTGGGGACAATAAGGAAAATGGTGAGAACAATGATAAAGGGCGGCCAATAGAGGTGATTGATGAGGATTCTTGTTGGAGGAAATATCAATCTTTGAGTAAGGGTTTTAGAGATAATATGCCATTTCTAGATTATTGCATGATGAAGATTGGTAGCAAGCCCAAGTGAGGTCATCATATGCCGTACCTGAATTACAAAAGAACTCATTTGAAGAAGAAGAAGCTAGAGAAAAAGGTATGATTTCCATTGAGAAAAATAATTGCATTAGTGAAACATTGTTTGTTAGAGAAATTATTCCATCTCAGGAGAAGAAATTTGTATATGCAAGCAAAGAGGATGTAATGGAAACTCTTAAAAAGTGTGAGGAATGGAATAAAAGAGCTAGAGCTGCTAGGTTGATAGTGACTCAAGCAAGACAACACTTACAAGAGTTCAAGGAAAAGATGAGGGCAAATGATGCAAGAAAGTCTACACCCACGAAAGAAGAGTCTTTATAGAGCAACTTGCACATGAGGAGGAGCCTCACATGGACACTTGTGTGAAATTGCATGCCTACTGCAATTTCCAAACTAACAACTCATGATAAGTTGATTTATGAATAATTTCAACCCATTGTAGACCAGTAACAATGATTTGTGGGGAAAAGTCAAGTCATTTTGGATACCAGGACATTGATGGTTATTCCAAGGTATGAAAGCATAATATGTCTTATTTATTGTTGCCTATTCCAATTTATTTCCATCATGAGATGCATGGTATGGTAGATGATGAAGTCTTCATTATGGAGTTTGTTGAACCATTGCTCCAACTTTGTGTATATGAGCATCTTGTGGATGATATATGGTGGCAAGTTTTAGCTCACTTAATAGGTACAGGGGCCCAGATGGTAGAACACTTCAGCATGTTTTGTCTCTTGTGCATGGCTCTTGGACAAAACAAAGATGCAATTGCTTGAGGGCAAGCAATTTTGGGAAGGGAGGATTGTAATATCCCCTTCCCATTCGAAGACCTTTGGCCTATTTTGTCAACCCGATGGCTAAAGGAAAAATATAAGGGTGACTTAAGTTATATTTAATTATTATAAAGTGTCATTAATAAAAGAAAAATATATATAGAGCACTTATAATAATTTATATGACTTAATAATTATTAAATCTAGGATGGAAAAGGCCCAAATATAAATTTTTATCCATCTTAGGTGAAAAGGTGACTTGCCTTAGAAAGGGGAATGGGAACATAGAAAGGATAAAATTCCCATTTTACTATGTATTTCCCCTAGAAAAATGTGACTTGCATTAGGAGGAAAAGTTGTTGGGAAAAACATTTAATATGGGAAAATATTAAATGCTTGCATAGGGAAAATCCTTGTGAACTAATTGGATATTGTAGAGGTTGTTTTGGGTCTCTTCTTCCTTTATAAGGAGAAGTTGACTTGAGGGGAAGGTATTCCATAACCATTTGATATTTTCTGATTTGTGTCTTAAGCTTGTAGCTTTTGCATACACGCTTGGATTTTCTTTAGCTTGTGGAGTAAGATCCCATAGGGACCCTAGCTTCGGTGGTGAGAGATCCATTCCTAGCTAGTAGGGCACTCTTTGGTGGTGAAAGATCCACCCTAGTTTGTCATTATTGGAGTTGATTCAAGGTTGATTTGTTTGGGAATCAAAGTAGTTTGTTTTCTTAATTTTTGGAGCTGATTTGATGCCCTAAATGTGTTGGGTGACCTAATTTTTAGGGAAAAATTAGGGTTTTGTGTTTGTTGTGCAAAAACTAATTTTGGAATATTATTCTTCATATTTTTGTGGCCCAAGATCCAAAGTTTCAGCTCATTTGGACTTCTCTAGCAAAAGATATGAATTTTTGAAGTTATGTTGCAGATATGGTTTTTAAATAATTTATTGTAGCCTTGTTTACATCTGAAATCTGCAATTTTATACATATTTGGGCTTTATAAATTAGTGGTACTAGATTTGAGTGGAAAGATATAAATTTAGAGGCTGATTGGTGTGGGTTTTCCACTTAACCCAAGTCACAATTTCCTTATTTAATTCAGATCTGCATGATACTTGTTTGGTATTTTGTCTACAAGTTGCATTTAAAGTTGGGATTGCCTAAAATCTGTCTAGGGGCTAAAATATGTCCATTGGGGACATTACACTTGAGCCATAGTGTTTTGTATTGGAACTAGTGCTTGGATTGCACTTGGCATTGTAAGAGGATACATGGAGGAACCAATTGCAAGGGAAGATGCAAATTAGTATGCCATCTATCATTGTTTTTTTTTCTAGTATTCTGATTTTTTTATTGATTTTGAAGGGTGATGGATTTGATTATACCCTTGATTAGAAATACTTCAAGACTTGCTCTTTTCGCTTCTCTAATGATGTGAATTTATTGATAAGTTCCTAATCGGGGTCTTCATTTCTTCATCCTCCTTTTGCTACACTTAGGGATAATTGGACGTGGATGTAACATGTTGAGTTCTATTCTCGGGAATATGAGTAATAAAAGGATAGGGCGGGTGAGACATTTCTAGGAATAAGGGCACGTGTGGCCACGATAGCTAACTTTCTTGCATGAATGAGACTATTTTCTACCCTTATTTTAATATTGTAGTAATGACGAGCAAGGTTCTACCCCCATAGACTAAATCATGACTAAGATGTCACCATTTAGAGCCCTTTGAAAATAAAAGAAAACATGTTGGGCTATAGGCCTTACCACTTGAGGGATTCTATCCCAAGTCTTACGAAACCTCATATTAAAATAAGTCATCTGCTCATTGGGTGCTCATTTTGTTATTGTTAGTAATGCTTGAACAAAGATAGGTGATCTGAATTAGATTCAAAATAGTTGCAAAGGGATGCTCCAAGTTCATCCCAACTAGCAATTGATGTAGGCCTTACACTTCAATACCACCGAGTTCTTTTCCCTTGAGCGAAGCGCAAACAACCTAATTATTACACCATCATGCATGTCGAATAGACAAAACACACATTGGATACATCCTGGATGTGCTCAATAGGGGTGACTTGATTCTCAGGTGAAGTATCGACTAATTTTGATTGCGATCGGTGACATATCATGTTGTGCATTAAGAAGAAGAGGACTTCCACCATTATGTAAAGTTAGAAAATTTTCTTGGAGGTGGTGGGGATGCCATGATAAGTTACGCAGTCTACCGAGAGGAGGAGTGGAGAGTGTGTGGTGCACTAGAAATGGAGATGCGTGCATGGGTATTTTTCTGCGTGTTCTTCTTGGGGAAAGCTAGAGGTAATTAAAGGATTCTTTAGTTATTGCACTTGTCCGGTATGTATCCTTCTCATGAAAAAATCATGCAGACTACTAAAAATAGTAGATTTGAGTATTAGGAGTTTCCATATGTGTTAAAACAAGCCTCTAAAGGCTAGAAATCACTAAGTCACACACTAGAACTTAGCAATGATGAAATTTAAGCTTTAATCTTTGCTCCCAATGGTGTTCCAAAAAAATTGGAGCTCAAACTTGCACTACATCCCAAATCAAGTTAACCGGGTCATCAACAAATTGGTCTTCTCGGAGGTTTGTCTCAAGCGCGCAAGGTCCCACAACTGGAGATAGTCCCATTGTTTCCTCAATGACCCAGATTCAATCTAATCTAGACATTAAGGTGCAGTTTAGCTCTAATAATCACATCGATGAGGTTTTCCAAGCATCTACGTAGACCTAGAAACCCAAAAACTAGACCGAGCACCACAGGCACCCCATTTAGGGGAATATCATCCAAAGGTACCCTAGTCCAACTAAATCACTCGGATCTACATTTTTATAGGCTTATGTGTGAAGGTCTTCTACTCTATTCAACTGGTATCCACTTCGACACAATGTAGTCACAAAATCATGTACTTACTACTATTATTATACCGCTAAGTATGTTGTTTTATATATGGATCTTGCGTAAGAAAAGTATTCACTGATGACCCATTCCATAGTCTAGTCATCTGTCTTGTTGGTATTTATCATTATTTTTCTTGCACATTTGTCACTACTCACAGTTCCAGGGCCTAAATAAGTCTTAGGGATCCCTATATGTCAAGTACTCACTGGTTGTCATCACAAGTCTCCGAACTATAGTTTTTAGAGGGATTAGGGTGCCTGGGGTACCCTGGTCCTAATTTTAGGTGCCTTGGTCTCGTCACACTTGGTTTTAATTTTGACATTTGAGGTTGGTATTTTTGGTTTTCCCTCTCATCTCTCGAGGTAATATTCATCGAAGTGTCTAGTCATTGGTGTTGAAATTTGAACAAGAGATCCCTATATAAACACAACATACATAATACCTTATGGGAAGACTATTTCTATCAAGGGATAGCTATCTACATAGAGCAAGGGACTGCATTTGGGAACTATTATGTATCACACACTATATAGGAAGGGGAGTTCATTCTATTCCATCCATCATTTTCATTCTATCTAGTTACTTCTCGTTATCTAATGTTGTTATTCGCAGCTTAGAAACCTAGCCACATTATTACACACAAAACACACATAATTAACTACATTGTGTCCGAGATGTAGTGCAACATTGAGTTATGAGTCCATCATTGTGGTAGTTGAGAAAGTATGATCCCTCATTTTGCATCTTTATTTTTTAGGGTTTGATGCTTTGTGTGGGGTTTTATAGGTGATTATTCATGAAGGTTTACAACGATATCAACGAACCAATTACGAAATTCACACGACGTAAAGGATAAGTATTGCAAAGACCTACGACCATATTAGAATCGATTCTCGATCTCTGTCCATAGACCATATAAAATTAACTAACTATGTAGAATATGGAGATAGTTAATCCAAGCTAAAATAACAATCGTAATAAAGTCAATAAATGCAATAAAGATAATATATAAATGATCTAAGTAATTATGTAAAAGGAAATGGTCACCTAATGTGTAAGAAGGAAGAGGAAAGAACTTTGAATAGAAGATGCTCAAGGACAATAACGTAGTGATGATTGGAAAATACAGTAATTTGGAATGACTATGTATAAGTCTTGAAAATGGTGGAGGGAGGATTTGGCTAGACTTGGAGCACCTAAAGAGAGGACTGGGGCACCTGCGAACACCCCAGTCTACGTAAAATCTCTAAAACTAATCTCTCGTAGGGATAGGAGGTTATTTGGAACATTCAATATGTGTCATACCAGATTTTCATTGCTCCTTTAGATGTCATGATAATCCAAGATGAAAGAAAGACCTGCAAGACCCCAAAACAAACATCAAACCCTAAAAAAGAAAAATGCATATGAAGGGGTCGACTAAACTCACCGCCAATGGTGGACTTATTAATTGAGTGCACTACATCTCGCACTCCAATGTAGTTCTATGTGCAAGTGTGTGTGAACATGTCCTAGGTTTCTCTTTTACAAATCACACTTTGTGAAGTGATGGACAATAACTATGTGTGGAAAATGTAATAGAATGTGTACATGGAATATAATAGAATCCCTCCCCTTATGAAGTGTGATGCAGATGTCCTAGCCTTGTGCCTTGATGATGGACCTATGTGGATGCGGGTGATCTCTAATGCAGATATAGATGCAACTCTAGATGAGTGATAATAGTAAGTGATTTTAGGTCCCTCAATATGGTCTCATAACTTTATATTTATAGGGTTCTCTTGATCTAATTTCATAATTAACCCTGAAAAGGCTGACCACAAGAAAGATAAAGACCTCAAATGGATAGAAAGAGCCCAAAAGTGGCGGAAAGTACAAAAAGGACCGGGGCACCCCTGGTGGGACTAGGGTGCCCACATGCACCCCAATACTAATCTAGGTGCCCTAGTCAAGGCTAAAATGATGCGGGATTATAAAAGATGACTGGGCATATGGATGTAAGAGGTTAGTAATGTGAAATAAAATAAAACAAGATGGCCAAAAGACAGGGGTTAATTAGTACTTTCTTCACTCAAGAACCTTCTAAATAGTAGTATGAGACTGGGATATATAATGTCTAAAGTGCATGATTTTGTGACTACGGTGGAGGGACAGATGGATGGAACCAAAAAATGAGATAGTGAAGCTTGCATATATCTTTGTAACCTTCGATCAAAGGTTGTAAATTTTATTAATCTATAATTCAAAAATTTAAAATATGGATTAATTTAAAAATAGAAGAAAAAATAAATCGCTAGGCATGTGTTATTAGAGGATTTCACGAGTGTAAAATTACATGTTGATTAATTCTTGTTAAAGTGGGAGGGAAAAAGTATACACTATCAATGTCAACGTCGTTGTTATATGAGACGTAATTGTAGTAGATAATTTTCCCTACGTAGAGGATATGTGGAAGAACAACCCCGATAACCTCAACACCGACATCCACATGAATATTTTGGCATGGTGGGTAGTAGGAAATCGGGCCCGAGAGATTGCACTTTGATCTTGGGGTCATTGATGCACATCATCACTCACTCAAAACCTTCTTAAAAATTATGTCTTCACCATATTTTTCACTAGTATGTATTTCCCCATATTCGAACCCTCGACCTTTGATTTCCCTTGATGTATTATTTGGACCAGAATTTGAGGAGGGGAAGTATATGCAAATAAAAAGATTTCAAAAAATAACCAATTTTTTTTTATTTAGTCACGTTAAATGCTGAAAGAGGGAAAAACAAGAACCGATGTCGAAAACAATGCACCACAATGCAGTTGCACTCCGATGGTAACGTCAAGCTCCAACACAATAAGCAAGATTCGAAACAATGGAATGAAAATGCAAGTAAGAATAACAGGGGCCACTCATGCTCATAGATTGAAAAAAGGAAGTACGAGAGGGTGCCTTTGTGTAACCCCCAAGCCTAAAGAAGGAAAGAGAATCAATGACACCACCGACGCATATGACGTGACTGACGCATATGATGCCACTAAAGGAGGAGTTACAATTCCAAATAAGGGATGTAACTCCTATGACACACTAACGCAAATGATAATGACAGATTCTATGATAGAATCTGCCACTTATCATTTGACTTCCTAAGACCTATGACTCTTGCAAGGTGAGATGACTCACCAGGTGATGTTGACGATGACTAGACATGTCACACACACCAAAACCCCCTTCATCGAAGCCGAGGAAGAGGTCATGGTAAGCCAGAATAGAAAAGAAGACTCCCCTAGACAACTAAGAAAGATGTGTCAATGGGGTCCGATAACTAAAGGCCTGATAAGGTGCCCTGGTATACAAATAACATCTTTGTGGAAAGAATAAGAGGAGAAGAAGGAGGACTATATAGCCCGCAAAAGATGGGAGGATGCAACATACCTCACCCCAAGAAGAGATCGTAAGTGAAGAAACTTCACCTCAGTGAAGGGCTTGGTGAATATGTTTGCAACTCCGATCATTATCAAACTATCCGAACATACTGTATGTCGATGATGTTCTCATGTATCAACTCCCGTATGAAGTGCATATGAATCTCAATGTGCTTCATCCACTGATGCTGAACTGGATTTCTACAAATCGAGATGGTGCTCATGTTGTCACATTAGATGATGGTAGGCCGCCGAAAGTGGATGCCAAACTCTGTCAAGATACCCTGTAACCAAACAACTTCTGTGGCAGCGTTAACTACTCCTCTGTATTCTCGCTTTCATCGATGATATGGCAATGGTATTCTTGCTTGGACCAACCGATAGGACTGAACCAATAATGAAATTGTAGCCTAAGGTAAACTTCCGATGATCTAGATCACCCGCCCAACTGAGTCAGAATCCAACCAAGTCAATCTCAGTCCCTCCTAAGTAATGAATCCCATCGGTGTGAGTGCCATAAACATAGTGAAGGATCCACTTTGCTGCTTTTAAATATAACTCATGAGGCTCCTACATAAATCTGGACATGATCCCGATAGCATATGAAATATTTGGCCGAGTGTGAGTAAGGTAGATCAAGCTCCCCACCAACTGCCAATAAAGGGTACCGTCAACCAAGGGGGAAGAGAAATCAGAAACCAACTTGACCCCGGAAAGAAAAGGAGTAGGTGAGGACTTGCAATCAGACATGTGAAACCGAGCAAGAAAATCAAGAGAGTACTTAGGCTGCAAGATCATAATTCTTGAGTCAAATTGTGAAATATGGATCCCAAGAAAGTAATGAAGCAATCCTAAGTCAGACATGGAGAAATTGTTGGCCAAGGAGATCTTCACAAAATCAATGATAGAGGAAGAGCTACCCGTGATCAACAAGTCATCCACATAGAGAACAAGCATAAGCATGGATACATCCCGCCATGAATATACACATTTGGGTCAGAGTGACACCGAGTGAACCCTGATGCAAGTAAAAGGAGTCCATCTTGGCATACCAAGCCCGAGGGGCTTGTTTAAGGCCATAGAGAGACTTCTTTAACTTGCAAATGAGGGATGGATCATGGACATAACTTGAAGGTTGTTCCATATAGATCTCTTCCTCTAGGTCCCCATGAAGGAAGGCACTCTTAACGTCCATCTGGTGGACTTCCCATCTATTAGCAGGTAGCGATGGAAAGGGTCAATCGAATGGAAGTCATCTTCACAACCAGAGAGCAAAGGTTTCGAGTAATCAACCCTAGCTACCTAGGAGAAACCCTTAGCTACAAGTCGCGCTTTATACTTCTCGACTTCTCCATTGGATCCATACTTTGTTTGATATATCCACCTACACCGAATGAATTTTCTTCCTTTCGGAAGAGGGGTAAGATCCCAAGTGTCATTCTTTATGAGTGAGGAATACTCCTCATCCATAGTAGAATCCCACTCAAGAATCCCATAAGCTTCTTGGAAAGATGGTGGATCAGAAGCAGAGGTGAAGGAGTGGGGTCCAATGAAACTCGAGTGAGTACGTCTCTCATTTGAAGGATCTCCAACTAAATCTCCAAGCACTCTATAAAGTTTTCTGGCCCAAAGAGGTCCCGAAGGTTCAAGCTTAGAGTCAAAAGATTCTTCACTTGAGTGAGAAGGGACATAGTCCTCATCATCACTACTGTCAGAATCAGAAGACTCAGAAGTTTGAGGATCAAGAGGAGCAGGGAGAGGAGGAACTCGCTCAACAACATCATCATCTGATGAGTTAGAATTTGAATTAGTGGGAAAAAGAACCTTAGTGGAAGTCAAAGTCAAGGATGACTCATCAAACTTCACACTCCTCTCAATATAGAGCTCATGGGTAGTAGGGTTCAACAATCGATATCCCTTCACGCCATCAGGATACCCGACAAAGATACAAGGTTTGGATTGTGGATCCAATGCCTTGTGTTTCTTCTTGGGAATCCAAGCCATAGCCTTGGATCGAAGACTTGAAAGTGCTCAACATCAAGTTTGTGTCTAAACCAGCTTCAAAGGGTGTCATCTCTCTTTCTGCCTTGTGTAGAACATGATTATGAATGTAACAAGCACAATTCACTACTTCAGCCCAATACTGCGGAGGAAGGGACTTCGAGTGAACCATACAAGTGGCCATCTCCTTTAAAGTTTGGTTCTTTCTTTCTGCAACTCCATTTTGGGAAGGGATGTAAGTAATTGTACGTTGCAAAGAAATCCCCTCAGAAGTGCAAAAATCCTCAAACTTGTTGCTCACATACTCACCTCCATTGTCGGTTCGAAGAACCTTGATAGACCATTCCACTTATTTCTCAGCAAGAGCCTTAAAGTTTTGAAAATTCTCAAAGACTTCAGACTTAAGCTTAAGAAAATATACCCAAGTATAACACGAAAAGTCATCAATGAAGGTTAGTATGTATAGAGCTCTAGTGAAATAAGGAGATGGAAAGGGGCCAGAAACATCACTATGAACAAGATCCAAGGGACGAGTAGCTCTCCAAGATTTTCCCTTATCAATTTTTTTTTCAGGGTGCTTTCCGAGGGTGCAGCCCTCACAAATACCTTTAGAAAACTTAACTCGAGTAACCTATTGACCATTTTGTTTTGGCTCAATTATTCAAGGTAACGATAATTAAGATGCCCAAAATGCTCATGCCATAGCTTGCTAACCTCATTCACATGAGTAAGCAAGGCATTGGGCGTCAAATCAGAAGAGAAGTGGGAGAAGGTATACAACCGTGAATGATGATCCACCTTTCCCTCAGCCACAGTGTAGTTAGAGTTAAGCTCACAAATAATCACCGAGTTAGGACCAAATTCCACTTGCATTCCTTCACCAAGGTGGGTGATTTGGTAAACCGATAGGAGATTGGTAGAGAGATTGGGAACACTCAACACTTGGTTAAATGTTCCACCTTCTATCTCTACCGATCCACTACTGAAAACTGACACATGAGTGTCATCACCCAACATGATTTGGGACATGCCACATGGTTCAATGCTAGAGAATTCAACCTCTGAAGAAGCCATGTGGTGGGAGGCACTGGAATCGATAATCCAAGTTGATGATGGAGTCGATCTAGCTACGAGGGCCTTACCTTTCTTTTTTTAATTTTAGTTTCCTTTGCATTAGAAGACTCGCCCTTCTGAGCTTTTTGTTTAATGGATTCAGGAACACTTATTTTATTCTTCTCAAGTAAATGAGTTAAGTGATCAATTTTTTTATGAAAACAATGATTCTCGTCATGGCCAGACTTCTTACAATAGGATCATTTATACTTTTCCTTCTTCGCTTTAGGCTCAGAAGTCGAAGTGTTAGTGTTGGGCTTAGGCGAGGTTGGTTGGTCTTGGTTTCTTTCTTAGGTTGGTCCTTAGTTTCTTTCTTCTTTTCATTTTTCTTGCCCTTATTTACCACAAGGGCATGTGACTTGGATTTTAGAGTCCCCATTTGAATGAGTTTTTCCTATTCTCGAATGAGTTGGGACAAAAAACTATCAAAGGAGGGCATAGTCCAAGCACTACCCAAGGTAGCTTTCGTGGCATGGAAAGTTGAAATGAAGACAGAGTATTCAGGACCTAGTTTAGAAAGAATCGACAAGATAAATTGAGAGTCTTTCTTTTCCACTTTACATTCCTTTAGAAGTAGTCTAGTGTGGACAAACTTTGAGAAGGAGGCTGCTAGGTTTTCAAAGTCACTAGGATTTAACCCTAGTAGTTTGTTCTCCAACTCATGCGCTCTCATGTCATCTTGCTTCCCAAACATATTGTCGAGCGTTTTCCATGCTTTATCGGTGTTGAGGAAGTTTCTATGTGGAAGAGAAAGTCAAGAGAGATGGACATACAAAGAAGACCTAAGGCTTCATCACAATAGTTGAACCACTTAGATTTTTTGGGTTCATCATTAGGTTTGGTCTCTAACCCCATGGCGACACGGTATAACCCTTTACTTCGCAAAACCAATAGAATTTAATATTTCCATTCAAAGAAGTTAAAAGGTGTGAGCACTGGTACTTTAGAGATATCCATAATGAAGAGATAGAACCAAAGGATGTAGAAGGAAGGAGAGAGAAAAGAAACAACCACCCTAGAATAATATCACACCCCGAGTTTGGCACTTTATAGTTCGGCGTTGATTCCAAACATATGCGATCGTGTGTCTTTGAGAACTAGTCTATCACTCACCTTGCAATCAACATAATAACGCGCAATGGTGGAGACAACAATCAAGGTTCGTAGGGCGCAGCAGATCGACACTACAAGCAAGCACAAGAACGAGAGGAAATAAGAAGGGGAAGAGAAAGCCTTGTGAGAAATAGCATCTCACGTCACACAAAAGAATCCATTTGTTGTAATACTGTGGTAGATGTGCTCACAAGTCCACAAGCAAAAAGGGATAGAACAAAGCTCAAGAAAAAAATGAGTTGAATTAAGCAATACAAAGACACCCCCAGAATGCAACACTTTATAAAAATAGTGCGTTTACAAAACTAATAATCCCATCAACTAGAGTGCAAAAAAACATGCAACTTTGACTAAATAAGTGCTCAAAACTAAGCAACGAGTCAAAAGTTATAGCAAAAACCAATTCCTGCAACTGATGGAAAAATGCTAATAAGCCTGCAAACGGATTAAAAAAGTGCCCTAAACACATGCAAAGGGTGTCATATGTATGCTCATTGGAAATGGCATCGAATTTTAACTAGGGTTTGTTTTAATTGCGAGGGGGATTAGCCTCCTGCCAACCCCGGACCTCACCCTCCGTCTTCGGCACTTGAAGGAAGGTTAATAAATACAAGCCAAAATACCCAAAATTTTATAATGCCAATAACATAAAATGATTTTAACCTTAAAATATTTAACGGTGATTGATTTACCAATAATCAAAACCAATAACTTTTGCCGTGATGACTTTAATGTTGACCAAGCAAATTAGGCGTTGGAGACAAGTGTAATCTCACCACAATTGAATGAACTGAGTTGTTTTTAACGCATGCACTCCGAGTTGACAGAGTGAAGCCACGTGGGTGAATTGTAGGTAGAGATGATGCGGGAGTAACCGACACAAAGCGAGAGAAGGGCGGTGAGCATGCAAGTAACCGACCTAAAGGGCGAGAGGACGTGTGCGTAAATCAACCCAGAGTAGAGGTCAAACGCAGCGAGAAAAATGTTGAACCAGCCATGCGAAGGATCCTGGTGAGGAGCAATGCAAACAACTGCAACGAGAAAGGAAGAGACCGCTGTGCAGCAACAAGGCTTTATCCACGAGCAAGATAAACCGCGATTACCTGCACAAAGGATCCTTCAATTCTAGAGATCAAATGAAAACTTTGAAGAACTCAAATGTAGGGAAAACATCAGATATAAACCGAAGACCAAATGCGAGCTCGGGAATGCAAGAACAACGAGCCAAGCAAGGAAAATCGTTCATCAAAGACCAAAACAAATGATGCCAACTGACAAAAAAAAAAAGGGCCACGTTCAAATTTCCATGCCAAAAAAAAAAAGAGGATGAATAAGTTGTAGAGTGATGAATGGCTTTGCAAATCACAAATGGTCCAAGTCAAGGTAAAAGCATTGTAGAGAATCCAAAGCAACCGTTGAACCCAAGGCAATGTAAACAAGCCATGCAGAGAATGTCCAAACCATGCATGGGCAACAAGCGAAAATAAGAGTCAAACCAATGTAGAGAGGAATGAACCAATGTAAAGTTGGATCATAACAATAACCCACATGTCCACGCCAAACAAAAACAAGCTCTCGATAGAAGAAGCAACCACGAACTCAGCAATGGATGGATAATGCAAACCAACCAAAATACCTTCAAACTTGCAACTGCTGAAACCTCAATACGATGTGAGCAATACAATTCCAAAATGATAATAAAAAACCTTACACGAGGAAAATAAGAAGAAACCGAAGTAATAAACAACTCGAGAAATGAAGAGTGCACGTTTATCGAAACTAGCTTTGATACCATGAAAGAGGAAAAACAAGAACCGAAGTCAAAATAATGCACCACAACGCAGTTGCACTCCGATGGTAACGTCAAGCTCAATGCTGATAAGAAAAATTTGAAACAATAGTACGAAAATGCAAGTAAGAATAACAGGTTGCTCATGCTCATAGATCGAAAAAGGAAATACAAATAGGGGTGCTATGTAACCCCCATGCCTAAACAAGGAAAGAGAATCAATGACGCCACTCACGCATATGATGCCACTAAAGGAGGAGTTACAATTCCAAATAAGGAATGTAACTCTATGACGCATCTGACGCAAATGACAAATGACAGAGTCTATGGACGAGAATCCGCCACTTGTCATTTGACTTCCTAAGACCTATGACTCTCGCAAGGTGAGATGACTCACCAGGTGATGTGGACGATGACTAGACATGTCACACACACACAAACACATGCAAGTAAATTAAAAAAATAAACAAACAGAAACTCGACATTAAGCATGGATGATCACATTTTCACCGTTCACATCATTTGTAACAAAAACCTTGAAAAAATGAAAAATGTATCAAGTACGATGCAGGGCGGTATAAATTGTATCAAAGAGAAACATGACCATTAGTTTCAAAACATACATACAGATAAAAATTATATTTAAAAACAGTTAATGAGGAATGTGCCCTGCAGATCAACGATCTCCGAGGTCCGTCAACAACATCTTCTGCACCACAATCTCCACCTTCTAGTGTTAAGATTGCTTTCCACTTTTCGGTGTAATTATATACTACATTCAATAATCTTATAGTTTATGTGTATCCAAACATATATCAAATTCCTTTCCATGTAGTCGAGAATTTCATATTAAATGTAGGAGAGAGCATTTATCACAAAGTTTTTCCAGTAAGTTTTTGGCTAACTTGTTCATTTTCCATCCTTTTCTATTGCCAATTATTGTTTTGAGCAGGGTTATTTTTATATGTTTTTCTATGGTGGATGGTATTGATGTGATCCATACTTTTTCAACCAAATTAATACTTGATCATCGATTTTTGTTACTGTGTTAGAAGGCTCAGGCATTTCTACTAGAGAAAACATCTTTAGTGTAATAAGAGAGGGTTTCACTTCCCCACACAAGGCACCATTGCTTGGGAAAATGGACCGGGCTCAAAATCATAACTTTCTGCAGCAGTCCTAACAATTATTTTCTCTTGCTCACCCACTCATTTACATGGGAACCCATGGGGAATATTGACATTTATATTTGTTGTCATTGATTTTCCAACTCAAAAAACCCACATTTGATTGGGCCATCACATGGTCAACTACCTTCGAAGGCAAAACACTATAATGATAACTTTGACCACTTAAAAAATTATTCTATTTGGTTAGACAACAATAAAGTAGACATATGGGATCCAACGACCAACCTCACATCAGCTTAGGTGTTGTAGATTTTTTAAATTGAATTTTAAGTTTGTATTCGTTAGGAGTACATAATATTTATCACTTTTTGGATTTTTTATATTATTAGACACATTATTAGATTCCAACACATATGATAGTTTTATAGATATGAAAATAATAGTATTGAGGGTTAGATGTATACTCTTTCATAAGATTAATTAGTGACTTTTTTATATTAAAACTTTACTTTTACAAATTTAAATTAATCCCTCTAAATTATTTCAAAACTAGCAACAAAAATTTATAAAATAATAATAAAAGAACTATTTTTAAGTAAAATAAGACACTATAAGAAAAATAACCTAAAAAATTAAGAATATTACTTAAAAATTCTATTTTAATACTACAAAATTATTTTAATTAATTAATTTCGCGTGTGTTGGATCTTGGGTGGGTAAGATTGTTTTAGAAAAAAACCTAACCTTTTGATTGATTAAAGTTAAATGGCTTGTTAATAAATTTATATAGGTATCATCATTATTTTTTATAAACTAAAAAGATTAACTAAATACCAATAATATTGAGGCAGTCCCAATGCTACCGTTCGGTAGCATTCTCCATGCTACCAATCGTTAGCAAGTCCTTGATTACTGTTGTCTCCACAACCCTCTGGATCAGTGCAGATAGGTACATCTGAATAACAAAAGAGACGAAAATTCAACACAATTCAATAGAAACTAACGAAAAAACAAATGTTGTTTTAGGGACATAACTTGAATTTAGAGTAATACGTAATGCGCTTCACATAACTTGTAATGCAATAATACTCTCCGTTTCATTATACATTCAAAGATGCAGATGAATGTATAAAACAACATATTTACTTCATCATTAGTGGCGCATTCTCTGACTGAGGATTAAACACATGGAAAACATGGCCTTCGCCTTTTGTCTCAATCAACTGGGCATCTTTTCCTGCCTTCTTCAGCGCCTCGTAATACAATATGCCTATGTCTTTGAAAAATCCATTTCAGAAAAAAACACACAATCCTCGAATACACAACACTAGAGAGGCTCAGAGAAGTGGGAACAACAAGGTTAGAGAAGGGTTGATCTTTATTGGCCTCCCTCTGGGGGACCAACTTCCATAGTATCATCACACCACTTTCTCATTCCTTCCATTTCAAGGATCCGTTCACGCCAAATAAATTCTTCTCCCCAAAAGAGGCGTGACAGATGATGCCCCTACCAAATGCAGGTGCTCGCATTTTTCTGACGAGTTCCCAACTGTTGAACAATTTTACCTCCCGTGCTGTCACCCTCCACGAAGCATGCCGCCATATCTATGTGTGATTCGATCTAGGGATCAAGTCTCATTTCCAGCCATTCGAGCACACTGATGTAGTCATTGTATGTGGCAGGGAGGGTGTTCCAGTGCACATCTGTAGTTCACCGATACACAGACTACATTAGCCTCTTTTGCCAGTAATTTCACATAAGTGTGATAAATTTCCGTGGTGAGGGAATAAACGCAGAAGCCCCTCCATGGGCATATATCACTACGAGGAGTTTGAAACTCTTCTCCTCTTCCAGCGTGGGATGAGGAATGAAGATACACATGTAAACCCTTGTATTGTTATCCAAGATCATGTCTTCAACACCTCACCCATGCGCACATAGAATGCCCACCAGCATGAATCTCTCTATCATGTCCACGACCCGTTCTCACGGATTCTGTTATCTAAAATCTGTAAAATTTTATCTGCCTTCCCACTTTCTGTACATTCCAAGTAGCCGCGCGTGCCTACGATTCTTGTGGTGAGATGCCGTGTGCTTTGTTGTGACTAGTCACTCCTGCACTGTAGCCTCCACCATTGGATTTCAACGTATATGGTAGCAGAAATCTTAACCACCCATTTTATAAAAAAATGTCAGATACCATAAGGAGACATCCAATTGGGGCACGCCTTTCGGTGTAATTATGTAATGCCCCATTTGGCGTACCCTAGTCCTTGTTTCGGTGACCCTGTTGCTAAACATTGAACATTTGCGAGTGCTCTCTTTATTCGTTAGATGACTTCTTCCTTTTCACAGAGAAGGATTAGCATCCTTTGTCTCCGTCTTGCCTCCTCTTTTTGTTGTCGTTGCCTCTGGTTGTAGACCTCGTAGTGTCCTTTATGAATACCCTGTTAAAGGCATATCGTGTTCTATTATCCTAGTAGAGGGCTGGAATGACGTTTTGGTGTGTTAGGAATATCCATAATAATAATAATAAGTTTTTTCTCTATTGTCGAGCTTGACTTCTGACCGTTACGATTATAATTAATAACTATTTTAAGCTACAAAGTAATAATAATAATAATAATAATAATATTACTATTGTTATTATTGTCGATTGGTGATTGTATTTTATTTTCAATTGTTATCAATTTTAAGTATTAATTATTATCGTTAAGTTTTTTTTTACGTTGTCGGTCGCTCCCGTAGACCGAGCCTGGGTTCACGCAATTGAAGAGGATGCCTATTATTGTTGCCTTGGTTAGCCATTCAAATGTGTTGCCTTAAAAACTGCAACCTCTAGTCTTTTTCCCTTGGCTCCATGCAAGCTTAAAATTAATGGAAAATAGTTGCATTCACCTACCTTCATGCCATCCTTTATGGCCATCTATGCGACCTGCCTGGCGTGAGGGAGAAGGCGTTTCAGTGGGCTGTTGTTGTTTTGTCCTTTTGGCAAGTGGTGTGTGGTTGGGCGCCTCCACCAACTATCTTCATTGTTCAACATGCCTACTTGTTCACCAAGCTACCTTAATTTATAACCCTGACACCTCATTTTGACCTGCTCACGCAAAGAAACTTTGGTGGCCGCGTAGCTTGCATTGGCGTGTTCTGGATAGTGGATTCATTGATGGTGAAATGAAGGTCTATCACCCTGATGTTGCGTGGGTGGGTGTGGATTCTCAAAATCGTCTTTGTCTGGGCGGCAGCAAAGTGGAGCGTAGAACTGAAATTCTCCTAGGAAAGTGCCGTGAGGATGTGATTGGCTATATGCAGCAGCTACAGGGTAGAGAAGTAAACTTATCCCAGAAAATCAGTGGCCTCCAGAGAGAGTTAAGTGTGACATTTCTTTGCCAAGGCGATCCCAAGGCTGTTGGTGTTGATCCCGATGTTCAGTTTCATGACGCGACCACGGTCGTGATCAATTGTTGCAAAATCTTGCAGCTGTAGTAGAAGAACGAGATAAAGTTTTAGTTGAGCTGTCTTGCCTTTTCATTTTGGAAAGTCACTTCCGTCCAGGTGGAGACTGGTTCCTTGTGGAGGAGGGGCGTGGAAACAAGCTAGGGATGTAGGCGTGTTACCTCCACTTTCATTGGGAGCTGTAAGGTGTGTTCTTGTTGGGGATCCACAGCAACTGCCTGCAACAGTAAATAGCCAGGCAACAGGCATGCTACAGTTTGGTAGAAGCCTTCGTGAGCGCCTCCAACAGGCAGGTTGTCCAACTAGGTTGTTTTCTGTTCTGTATCTCTGCATCCTCAAATTCGGATTCTCCTACAAGATATTTTTATCAAAATCGATTAAGTGACAGTGAGAGTGTTACCAGGAGACCCGATGAAATTTATTACAGAGATTCTCTACTGAGACCTTGCTTGTTCTGCGATGTAACTCATGGAAGAGGATCTTATAGGGGTGGATCTGTTTCATATCAGAATATTCATGAAGCACTTTTGCTTTGCAATGATATGGACTTCTTCAACGAGTCACTGAGTTGGCAGGCATAAAGGTCTCTGTTGGAATTATCATACCTTACTGCTTGTTGTCCACTCAAAATTCCCTGCTCTGATGAAAGTAAAAATTTCAAAATTTTGAGTTTAAGTGTTTTCTCTAAAGTACCGAAGTCGTGAAATTGAGAAAATCTACGTTTTTGGGTCATTTTGTGTGATTTTCGGGCCTGTCGGAACTTTTTGTCCCAACTGTCCCAAGTTCAAAAGTGCGTTCTGTTCCCCGATCGGCCGAAATCCCCGAAGTTGTTTCATTTTCGGGGCCGTCGGAACTTTTCGTCCCAAGTGTCCCAAATGGAATTGTGCAAGTTGTTCCATTTTCAAATAAACGCCCGAACGCGTGCTTCACAGACTTGCGTCCCAAATGTACCAAATCAAATGGTGCAAGCTATTCCATTTTCAGTCAAACGCTGAACGCGTGACTTCGCGTACTTGCGTCCCAAATGTCCCAAACTTTTCCGGACTCATTGTCACCTTTTCGCCCGAGCCGGCCGAGTCGCGTGTTTCGCGCCCTTTTGTCCCAAATGTCCCAAAAGGGATTTGTGCATCTTTTCCCGTTTCGCCCGAATCACCCGAACTGCGTGTTTCGCGCATTCGCGTCTCATATGTCCCTAATGAACCAAGTGCCGTTCGTGCTAGTTTTTGCCGCTCTACCCGAATATCCAGCTTATTTAAATTGGTGGGTATGTATTAAATGCACATTTATGACCTTTCTCTCTCCTAAACGGCTATATAACGGGCATTCCCCCTTTGCATTTTTCACATTGTTTCCATGCTATCCTTGCTCGAACCCTTGCAACCTAATTCCCTGCGCGTGTATCCCTTTTCTCTGTAATTCCTTCCCGAGTTTAGGTTGCAGCTCTGTTGCTATCAATATGAAGATCAAGTTTCAGGGACAGGAACAAATTTCGCCACTTGAGTCTGCCGTTCACAATATTGGGGACAACGGCTCGTCATCCGATTTCGGTGATTTTGGGCAAGAATGGCGGGACGCAAAGCCCTACACCAATGGCTCGAGATGATTCACGATAGCGGTTTGGCTTTTCTTTGGACGTTGCCGATCTCGGTGCAATGTCGATCTGATTGCTTTCATGCGGAGCTCACTTCGACCTGTTTGAGTGAATTAACCAATGTACATGGGGAACTTATTGCCGGGATAGATCTTGCGCCATTAGTCTTGCACTAAGGATCCCGAGGTGGATAATGCCATTTTGTTTCCCAGGATCAAGCATGGCCCTGTTTAATCAAGACGACAAATACAAGGCGCGAGTGGCGAAGTCTGGTTGAAGAACCCTAGGAAGGAGCGTCTGTCTATCCAAAACCCTTTTAAGGGCAGATTTTAATGAAGAATTGTCTGACTTTATAATTCTGCTGGCTCGGGTTATGGGTTTTCCTCTACCAACGAATTCCATTTCTGGATGTGCCCGCTCATCAGCATGGTGTGCGAGGGAACGCAAAATATTAACTGGGCAGAGATCATCGGTATGAATTTTTCGCGCAAGAGAACATGTCAATGTGCAAAGAAAAGAAGAAATTCTACATGACCTCGTACCGATGTATACTACGCAAAGCGTCCACGACAATGGTTTGGCTTTTCCTACCTTGACGCTCACAAAGATGATCCAATATATGCCTACTGCCCACAATTCACCCTGGAGACCAGCAATCGTAATTTCAGAAGGGTCAATGACGCTTTCACCATGTACGTGGTTAGTGCTCAAGGTGATCTTCGCTAGAAGGTTTTTCGGATGAAGCCATGATCCACGATATCGCAATATGGTGCTTATTTCATCCAATTCAGGAAATTTTCTTATATCAGGCTTGCTGGCTATGAGAGCACCCCTCTGCGGCTTCCCATGTTCTGCAATGATAAGATGGCTTTGATTGAAGTATGCAGGTAGTTAGACAAACCGCACGTAACCTGCAGAGACAAGAAGATTTCTGGTTTGCACTTTCCCATTTCTTTGGGAAATTACACTTGTAAAACAGCGACCTGACGCATTACGAGAACATAGAGAGCCTTGGTTCCTATCACTATTCATTTTTCAAGCAAGAACACTGCTTTGACTTGAAGAAGTTCATTAAACAGAACATCAAGATAATCTACCATCATAGGGCGAATACTGAGTAAGACTCACTTGGGCCGACCTGCACAAATGATTTTGAGGCCAGGAGAAGGCATTGTGGCAGGTTCTCCCTGCAATTGATCCAAGAACTCAGCTTGTACCAAGTTCCCGAAGGACTCCAGGATGACAATTCTGATCTATACTCATATGAGTATGACAATGTGATTAAGCACACCCCCTTGGAGGACTTGGATTGGAACAGGAAAGAAAAAGATGATCTGGCTGAGATCCTTGCTCCAGTCTTAGTCAGAACTAAGGTCTGGTTTGATAGAAAAGTTCGAGAGCTCAGAAGGCACTCAGGAGAATCCTCTTCCAAGGATGTTTCGACACCAAGGAGAGAGGCATCGGTTCCCAGGTCAGAAACACCAGTGCAAACCCCACCTGCCTCATCAATACAAGGACCTGCAGCTTCCACTCCTTCTTCATCCACTCAAGTGTACCAGAAGAAACTCAAGGAGGTTAAGAAGGAGCCTGTGGAAAATGATCCTCAAAGAAAGCAGGTAGAAGTGCCTATGGGACCGGAGAACATCATTGTTCTCAGTGAAAGCGAAGAAAGTGAAGTGCCAGCCCCTGCGGATGCTCCTGAAGGTCCAGCAGATAAAGATAAGGAAGTCCAGAGCACTGAACTTCCAAGTGCTGCCGATTCTTCAGCAGCAATTGTGTCCAGCACCCTTCTTACGTCTCAACTTGAGACCACAGCTGCGCAGACCTTGAGTGTCATGAGCTCTCTTTCTCTCGGCCCTCTTGCCCCTCCTGCTGATTCCTCTTCCTCTTTTGCGTGGGTGCAACCTTTGGTTGACAATAGGAAGAGAAAATTTTCCTCTCGGAGTTCAGGGTCAAATTTTGATGCTGTCGCAGCCTTGTTGGGCACCACTCCTTCTCGTGCCAAGAAAGCCAGAACTACCTCCAGAATAGTGTCTGATGCTCAAGGTCAGCAATTCCTGGAGATTGCTAAGCCTACAGTGGACAAGTCAGAGCAGGACTTGCAGACATCTGACTTAGAGCTCTCCAGGATTCCAATGGGAGAATCTACCCCTGAAGGTGAGATTCACAACCTCAAAGAAACAGTCACAAGAGTCATTGGGAGGGTAGAGAAAGGGCAGAAAACTATTGAACAGTTGGAAGAACAGGCCCAAATTCTCATAGGTTTCATCAAGTCTCTTTTGTCTAAGGACAAAGTTTTAGACCCTACTCCATTGACCACTCTTCCACCACATTGTAATTTTGAGCCAAGATGAAGCACAGTATCAAAGACATGCACAAGTATTACTGTCATGGCGAGCTATAGAGGCCATGGTAGAAGATATGCTTGTTGCAGGATTGAACTTCATCGATGAAGCTTTCAAACTCCACGGGAAGGTGAGAAATTTGCAACAGAAGTTCTCCTCCACTATCGGGGTCATAGATAAAGAGCTCAAACTCGGAGCGGTTGCATAGTAGACCTCCATCTCATAGTGACAGACGGATGAGAACATTTTGTTGGCAAATAAGGTTTTTGATGATGCAAAGGATAATCTGTCGAAGTCCTGGGTTTACAGTGTGGAATGGAAGATCAAAGTTTTGGAGGAAGCTTTGGGAGAGCTAAAGAATAGCTGGCAGAAGGGAGAAGCTTTCAAGACGCTGGTTATATCAGTGTTCGGGATCCGTGAGAAGCTTTACGGATATGCGTTAACATCCCACATGCCCCGCTTAGCCCCGCATGCTTTGTTTTCCCCTTTTTCCCTCTTTTCTTGGCTTTTGGTCTTCAAATGGACGAAACCGCCGCCCGAACAATGCGGCGGTCACCTCTGTCCTACCACCGCCCCGAGTGGCGGCGGTCCTTTACGCGCGTTTTCCGAACGTTTTTGACGGAACGCACGCAAAGTTCAACGCTTCACCAGCTTTTCTTGCCGACTTGAGCATGCATTAATGTTTTTGGTCCCCTGGAATAGTGTTTTTCTTTTGTTTAATGTTTAAGAGTTCAGTTTGGATTTGATCTTTGGGTGTTTGAATTCCTATAAATGCATGGTTTGTGCACATGCAAATGGCCCCTCATTCTTGTTTGAAACTCACCATTTTCAGTAGTTCAGTCTTCTAGTTTGCTTAAGTTTGATAGTTTAAATCCTTTACATGCTTGGTTGCATTACTCAGCTGTTGGTAAGCCACTGATCCAACTTGTGCAAACAGTATTATTGTTTTTGGAGTAGAATAGTTTAGGCAGCCATTAAAGTTGCAGGTTTTGCTCTTCATACAGACTAGTTTCAGGTTCTGGATGCACTTTTGTTGCATGATTCGCAGTAGACCCCGCTAGGAATTGCATAGGCCAAGCTCTGTACTCTTGCGCTATCCCTCTCCTATCCACATTCTATTCTCATCCGCATTTCAAGGCTGTCCATTGATCCAAATATCTATTCTGTTGATGCAAGCATTACACACTTTTCTGGATTCACGTGAGCACAAAGAACGAAGAGATCATACTGAGGGGACAAGAACACACACACCGTCGGATTCGCCTGTTTCTCGCGAAATCCGGTTCCATCTTTCAAAGTTTTAGTTAGAACTTATCAAATAAAGTAGTTAATCGCTTTATTTCATTATTTCCATTCTCGATATTGCCTGGGAAGTTGTGGGGATTGATAGTTTCGAGAAACTATGATTCATTCCTCACTCGAGGTAGGATCGAGAATCTTGCAAATAGATTAGTTATTTCATTGTTTAGAATAGATATACAAAATTGCATGCACAAATAGCTACACTCATTTATTTTGTTTGTTTTACGTTATTAGTTTAGTTGTCAATTCTAAATATTTTAAATAGCTGCTTTCTTATAAATTGCCAGAAAATACAAAAAGAAATTATATATGCTAGAAGTGTACTTAGATTTTACTTTATTATAGTTTGTTTCATTACTGCTTTTGCATGACAATTACGGGACCTAGGGAGCCCAAGGAATACATTTTCGAGCCAATTGTGCCCCAACCCAATATCGTAGTGGCAATAACTGACATTGACCAAAACCTTAGGATACAAGTCTTCCAAACAACAACAGACTTCCAACAGGTCAGGTCACAGTTGAGAGGGTTAAACATAGAAGACGACCAAGCACACACATTTTGGTCAAATCAGCCAAACTACAGGTTATCCTAGAAAACATCCGCATGACTGTAGAAGGATTTGAAAGAGAACAAATATTCGGGTGCGATCCTTTAGTTCCACAGCCAGACGCTGGAGACACCCTCGTAGATATAGATACCAGCTTAAGAATTCAAGTTGCTAGAACACCTGTGAGGTATTATGAGAAAATCGCACAATTGCTGATTCTAAACGTAGAGGCTGAGAAAGCATACGATTACTGGATACTAGGGATTAGGACTTGATCTCGCGTATGACCATAACAGGACCGCAACAACCAAGAGTCTACGGTTGTGATCCACAAATCCCACAGCCTAACGAATCCATAAGAGAATTAGACATAGACACTGGCCTACGCACATTAGTATTTCAGTCTACTCCGATTCCACCTATCATCATTCAACAGTTATCCCTACTAGACACAACAGCTAACGAAGCTAGAGAATTTTGGACTAGGCCAGAGAATCGTCCATAGAGTTGACTATATTCACCATATGACCCTATCAGGAGAAATACACGAAACCATCCCGGGTCATTTTCCACGCATCCCACAACCCATAGATCGAATCACGCCAGAGCTCGATATTGATTGGAGCCTTCGAGTAGTCATCCTGGCTGATCGATCTATCACACCGGTCCAGGTTAGAAGGGCCTTCTTTGCCTTAGATTCACAGATTCCATTAGTGCGTGTCGAAGATATTAGATTGCCTAACTAGTCTATCCGTATACTACCTGTATTCCATCCCCACCGGCTGTCTCGGCACGACCTCGGGAGGTCGGGTACGCGGAAGAGTCGCTTGTAGATTCCCACGCTCGCTTGTCGCTTTTCCGGCGTACAAAATTGGTGAACCCGACGTGAACCTTACAATTGCTTCACCTTCTCTCTGAGAAGTTTCATCTTATCCAAATCACCTTCGCTCCTTCCCATTATTCTGCGGGTATTCATATACCCCCCGAATATGTCGGGATTCGATGCATATGGAAGACCCCTCCTGGGTCTCGAGGCATACTATGCCCAACAGAATAGGCAGTCATCACCCTCACTCTCAATGTGGGGCGACAACTATTCAACTAATCAGTTGTCAACGCAAACGCCAAGGACTAGATATAATTCGTCCTTCCAAGCAGAGGGGTTGGAGCAACTCGCTCAAACACAAACAGAGCCTTCAGGCTCAAACAATATGACATTGACTGGAGAATCTGCTTCATCTCCTCAGGTGTTACTTAGACCACATATTAGTAGACAATCAGATCCATACTCAGTTCTAGATGACGAGTACTCAATACGTTATCCTAGGAGTGAACAACGCTCTCAAGGCATGTACCCACCTGTAGGAATTTTGCAAATACAACCCGAGTTCTCTCCTCAAGAAAATACCTCTATGCCATCACGTATAGAAAATACTCTCAGAGATGCTTGGCAGGATAGTGATCAGTTCATAGCAGGATATCACATACCTCCGCAAAGCCATGTTATACAACAAACGCCACCAAGGCACGATATCGTGACTTCACCAAACGAAGTCATTTCAACTCTAATAGAAAAGGTTAGAGGATTAGAACTTGCCCAAGCAAGTCAAAATTCGAGATTCATACAAACAGGGAGTTCCAATCCTCCGCACCATCCTAGCCAAGTAGATCTCCTCACAGGAGTAGGCACGTTAGGTATGACTCCTCAGTATTCACAACAAGTGCCAACTAGACCCACTATCGCTAGCACTGTTCCTCCTGGTCCAGTACAGAGCAATCCATTCCTGGATAGTACCCCTTCGTACTTAAACATGTACTCCAAATCGCCACAAGGGGATATGTACTCATCCCCCGGCATGTTTACTCAAATGCAGGGATTGCCTTATGCCCCTGCCAACGCGTACGTTACGCCATATCAACAACCCGTTCCGCCACCGCCTCCTCAACAGGCACCATCAATGGTTGAGACGTATGCGATAGGGACTTATTCAGAATATTTAAAGGAGCCCTTAGATTTCGCCATACGAAGCGTTATGCTTCCAAGGCCTCTTCCCGATTTGCCCAAATACAAAGGAGAAGGAGATCCGAATGCGCATATCAAAGCTTACGCTACAGCCATTCGAGAATTACTCCCATGGGATGGGGTTGTTGCTAAAATATTCCCCAAAACGCTGGAAGGCATTGCCCTCGATTGGTATTACAGAATACCCGAGGCTTCCATACATTCATTCAAACAACTCGTGTCTGAGTTCATCAAAGCCTTCGACATGAACAAACTATTAAGGACAGGAATCAGGGAGTTCTTGCACATCAAGCAAGAACATAACGAGTCTGTCGCCCATTTCATCCAAAGGTGGCGCACAGTCCTTTATTCCTCGGCAAGCGCTCCAAACATGGATCAGATGGAGCTATGCGATTTATTCCTTCATTCTCTTAGCAGAGAAGTGAAGGAAGAAGTCCAGAAGTTCCCACTAAGGACTTATGACGAAGTACTTGAGAGCGCTCTACGAATAGACCAGGCAGCAATAGATAGTGGCCGTAAGACGTATGGAGCAAACGGGAGGTTAATCACCTCTACTCAAAATACTACAACCACCACAAGCGTCAATCAAGGACCCAAAATCCTTAACAAAAATCGTGGGGTAACAACAGATGGGGTAACTGACCAGCCCAAGAGGGTAAATGTCGTTAATACTCCATCACAAACAAACAACCAAAGAAACAACAATTTTACCCCGACGGTCAATACGGTGGATTTTAATAATCCACAACAACAACAACGGCGAAATCCCATGCAAGGACCAAGCCAAAACTCCTTTGGTTATCAAAACCAAAGTCAAAACCAGAAACAACAAAACTTTAGTCCTAATAGGCAACAGTTTGATCGGAATTTTAGGCCACAATACACACCAAACCAACAAAACGGGAATTACAACCCCAATTCCTATTGTGGTTTCCATAAAATTCGGGGTCATGACACTAGAACGTGTCGTGACTACAACAAATTCATGCAACGCTTGCCAAATGAACAAAAACAATTTTTTATGGATATGTTCTTAGCAGATCCTACGTCACCAACGGCAAGTACCTTCGCAGGGGCAGTTTCCCCTCAGAATGCCCCTCTCAAGATCTTTAATGATCCACTCCCAAATCATGATAGCGATAGGTTGAAACCAACTGGAACAAACAAAGGTGCAATAACAGGAAACAACGATCACGAGGCCTCAACTTCGCTAAATCCGTTAGTCGCGCCACAACTAGGAAGTCAACCACGACCTAAGGTAGTTGGATTAGTAGAGTTAGACTCCGAATTACCCGTTGAAGCAATTACGAGGACACGAGAGTATTTCTCTCAACCAAGTCCAAGCCATCTGCCGGAAACAGATAACATCCAGCAAACCGTAGCAAAACCTATGGGTGCTTACGATCTAATTAATGATCTAACAAAAACCTTCTCGCATATTTCATTCCTTGATTTACTAAAGAATTCCCCGCTCATTGTGGCTGCTCTTTTAGAGGCGTTAGGTTTGGGTCATTTAATTAGTATCACTCCACCACCAGAAGCACAAGTAAATCATATAGACTTTGATGTTTATCCTCCAGGACAGGCGGATAGGGATGTCGAATTCATATTCGAAATAAGTAAAATGCCTACAGATGCTGAGATCGCACGCCGAGGCGATCCAGCCCTACACTTGCAAGTACAGGTTTATAATAATTATGTAAAATGGGCAATGGTTGATGATGGAGCTGCGGTTAACATAGTCCCTTTCTCTTTTCTCCAAAAATTGGGATATGGTGAAACAAACTGCTCCACTACTCGAAATACCTTGAGAGGCTACGATAGCCTTAAAGCCACGTCGATAGGAACCATAATACTACCGGTCACTTTGGGACCTAAAACAATCCTGACTGAGTTTTATATTATAGATCGGGAAACTAACTATAATATGATCCTCGGCCGACCGTGGATACACCGAATGAAGGCAATCCCTTCCACGCTATTTCAAGAAGTAAGATTCTTGCATCTAGGAAAGGTATTTGTAGCCAAAGGTGATCCAAAGCCGTTTGACGTGCACCTAGCTGATTTAAAGAAGAGACCAGGTGTACACTCGGAATTCGAACTTCCAACAAACCAACTTAATAAACCCACTGACTCAAAGTCAAAAGAAAAGTTGGTACCTACGACGGATCTTGAAACCATCAGCGTAGCCAAAACAACCCCAATTCCTGGCGGTAAAACTAAAGAAACTGTATCATTAGGGACTACTGCAAAAATCGTTGAATTAATAGAACAAGATTTACCAATGTTCTTACCATTTGATTCGGTAGGTATAGGATATTCCTTAGGGGTTGGCTCTCTTCCAGCAGAAGATCTTTGCATGGTCGAGGTAGAATGCGCAAACACAATGAATAACCCAACCTCCATATTCCCAGCTAAGTATTGGACACTCCATTTTGATGGGGCTAGATGCCGTTACGGAGCAGGGGCAGGTGTAATTCTTACCTCGCCAGAAGAAAAAGTCATGCCATTTGCCTTCAAGCTTAATTTCGAATGCACAAACAACAGCGCTGAGTACGAAGCCCTCCTCCTTGGTCTCACCTTAGCCAAAAGAATTGGTATTGATAATATCAGAGTTTTAGGAGACTCGCAATTAGTGGCAAACCAAGTTTCAGAGGTATATGAAACTAAAGCCGAACACTTGCAACTTTACAAAAACGTTGTTTTAGATTTGAGTAAGGCGTTTAACTTTATATCCATTGAGGCGGTCCCGCGAGAGAAAAATCTTCTCGCCGATTCAATAGCAACTTCAGCATCACGTTTTACTCCAAGCAATGAATTAGAAGATACTCACTTCACAGTATCCATTCGTGACGAACCATTAATAAAAACAATGACAAATCCTCCTTTTAGTGGAAGTAAATCTACCATCCTAGACCATGTTGGAAACGATGCGGCTACCTTGGATTATTTAAATGCCTATGCAGCATTACATCTTTCTTATCACATGCTAGATTTATCCCTGATTCCACATTCATCTTCCTACTTCGAAAATCCTCTAACGAATCTTCCCTCACAAAAAGAACCTAATATATACGCGGTGGAAAACGGGGATGATTTGGATTTACCCCCAGCACCGCCTGAGTTCGAAGAGGGTAACGCCTCTTTAATTGAAGAAACAATCGATGTCAATATCGGAACGGAAGATGAGCCAAGAATTTTAAAGCTAGGTTCTTCGTTAACCCCAGAGGAAGTAGAGATACATACTCAAGTTCTCAAAGAACATCAGAAGGCATTTGCATTTAATTACAAGGAGATGACGGGAGTCGCACCCCACATTGCGGTGCACAACCTCGTCACTAGATCAGATGCAAAGCCAATTAAACAGAAATCAAGACCCATGAAGCCCAAAGTAGCTCTCATGGTAAAAGAGGAGGTGATAAAACTCCTCCAAGTAGGATTCATCAAGCCAGTTGACTACTCCCAATGGGTATCAAACATCGTTCCCGTTCTCAAGAAGAATGGAAAGATACGCATCTGCATAGATTTCCGGGACATTAACAAAGCATGTCCTAAGGATGACTTCCCATTGCCATCTATCGATGTCATTGTTGATGCAACAGCTGGGTTTGAGCTTTTGTCTCTCATGGATGGATTCTCGGGATACAACCAAATCAGAATATCCGAGCAAGATCAAGCTAAAACCACGTTTATAACTCCTTGGGGAACCTATTGCTACGTTGTTATGCCATTCGGTCTTAAGAACGCCGGTGCTACGTACCAGCGGGCCATGACATACATATTTCACGATCTAATTCATAAAATCGTGGAATCTTACGTGGATGACTTATTGGCTAAGGCCAAAAAGCGCTGTGACCACCCTGAAGTACTCCGCATCATTCTTTCACGCCTAATAGAATACGGGGTTACCCTAAACCCAGAGAAATGCGTCTTTGGTGTAACAGGAGGAAAGCTCCTAGGTTACATCATATCGTCACGAGGAATCGATGTTGATCCAACCAAAATTCGGGCTGTCCTCGAAATGGTCCCACCTTCCAGTGAATCCGGAATCAGATCATTTCTCGGAAAGCTGGGTGCAATCCGAAGATTCATCCCAGACCTGAGCTTCGCTATTCATCCAATCAACAACTTGCTCAAGAAAGACTATAGCATTGATTGGACTGAAGATTGCAATGAAGCTTTTGATGCGGTTAAGCGCTTTCTGTTGTCACCACCTACGCTAATGCCACCTAAACTAGATCGCCCTTTAATTTTGTACTCACGGGCTACCGATGTTTCGTTAGCTTGCATGCTAGCCCAAGAAGACGATGACAAAAGAGAACGCGCAATTTATTTCATTAGCCGAACATTGCTCGACTACGAAACGCGCTATACACAAGCAGAACGAGAATGCCTTGCCATAGTTTTCGCAACCAAACGCCTAAGACACTACATGCTAAATCAAGAGACAAGGGTCATGGTAAAAACTGACCACTTACGAACCTTCCTCACACAAGGGTCCCTGTCTAAAAAGGCGGGACGCTTTATAACCTTAATGGGAGAGTTCGAATTAACTTTTGTAAACCAAAAGTCAGTTAAAGGGAAAATCATCGCAGATTGGTTAGCTGATAACCCGCTAGACGGAGGCGACTTAGTAGACTTAGACTTTCCAGATGAATGCGTGTACTACGTCGAAACCCGACCTGCTATATCTGAGTGCCCTTGGTACGCTGATATCATTAGTTATATCATGGACCATAGGTACCCAGAAGGAGCTACACCTCAACAAAGAAGGCGGTTACGCATTATCGTAGCTAAATACGTCATTATAGAGCAGGTGCTCTATCGGAAAGCATTCGATGGAATGCTCTTAAGGTGTGTTGACACAGAAGAGTCCAAGAAGATTCTCCATGAATCCCACAGCGGTATATGTGGAGGCCACTTCGGCGGCCACGCCACCACTCGAAAAATACATCGAATGGGCTATTTCTGGCCCACTCTAGAACATGACGCAATAGAGTTTGTACGCAGGTGTCATAAATGTCAGGAGTTCTCTCATGAGATCCACATGCCGGCACAAGCTTTGCAACCGATCGCTACTCCGTGGCCCTTTTCTACATGGGGCCTGGACTTGATAGGGAAGTTCTCTCCCTCGTCCACAGACGGCCACAATTTTATAATCACGGCCACTGAATATTTCACTAAATGGGTAGAGGCCATGCCTCTTACAACTGTACCTGGTTCTGTAATCGCTAAGTTCATTTTGAACCAAATCATTTGCAGGTACGGTATCCCGCAAATCATTATCTCAGATAATGGAACTTCTTTCAAGAATGAAGAAGTTCGTGAGCTATGCAACAAATTTAAAATCAGCCATCATACGGCTTCCTTGTACTATCCCCAAGCCAATGGGCAGGCTGAAGCAACGAACAAAACACTGAAAGCCATTCTCCTTAAAACGGTAAAAGAAAACAAACGGGATTGGCATTTAAAGTTATATCCGGCCTTGTGGGCCCATCGAACCTCAATAAGAACTCCAACAGGAGCAACTCCTTTCTCGCTGGTATTTGGGTCAGAAGCAGTTCTCCCACTTGAAGTTGAAATCCCCAGTCTCCGCATTTCACTACAAGGGATTCTGGATGAGGACGCTTACAGAGAAGCACGTCTTTCTCAATTAGAAAGCCTGGATGAAGCTAGGTTAGATGCTGAACAATGACATAGAGTCTATGCCGACCGAATGTGCCGGCAGTATAACAAGAAAGTCTATGAACGTGACATATACGAAGGTGACCTAGTTCTAAGGTTAGACAGCCGGATCGACAAGAAGACCGGCGAAGGAAGGAAATTCCGGCCCAAATGGTTGGGCCCGTACCGAGTCACAAAGGACTACGGAAATGGTGCATACCTCTTATGCACGCTAGAAGGTGAGGAGTTTGGCGAAACAGTCAATTCTCTCCACCTCAAACGTTTCTACGCGTAAGCAGCTAACGCTACTTATATAACTATCTACATTGCATTTTCATATAGATTAGGATCATTTTGTCCACTTGTTCTTACACAAATTGTGATCAAGGAATCTATTCTCAAAGCAATTTATTTCAAACTCGTGATGTTTCTGGCATGAAGTTCTTTAATCATACCTCTCCATCTTCGATATCATCAATCAATTCAGAATCTTTTATCTAATAAAATCAGACATGACAAAGTCTTAACGGTAACCATACCAAGATCTGCAAGTTTGTTCTCGCTTTGGTTTCTTCTTAGGGTAGGTGTCTTGCCTATGGTCTGTTCTAGAAGCTTCATGGTGTCACATCTATCCCATATGCACATCTCTTTGGAAATAAGAATATACTGACATCTTACTCAAACAAACAAGTCAAGAAGTGATTAAACAGAAAATTTTATTTTTACACATTTCCTTGCCCCACCAACCTTCGGTGATGAGCTTGCGTCTCTTACTAGTGACGTAGGGTTGGGAAAGGATGGAAATGCCCTTACTCGCCTATGCCTTGCCCACGGTGATAAACCCATGCTTCTTACTAGTAGCATGGGGCAAAGTGTAGGGGGTCCTCTAGACAATGCAAACGTTAAAAGGTCATAAACAAACTATTCAAACTTTGAGTCAAAAACAAATGAATCAGATGTTCAAAATTCCAAGAGAGTTAAAAATCCTAAAAACCAGATTTTGTCTACTATGTGGCCATCTACGGGTCTAAGTCTGGATAAACCGCAAAGCAAGTTGCACCCAAAACTATGAAGTCATTCAGGTCGAGTCAGCTTGTGGCTTTCAATTTGGTTCTGTCAAAGCTTTGTCTGTCTTTCATCACTATCATTTCATCACATTTCATAACTTGCGCCCTTCTTGGCTCTTGGTGATGAGCCCTCGCATCTTACTAGTTGCGTGGAGTTAGGAGTGGGGCAAGTTTATCTGTTCATCATACTGGTTGTTTTCATCACTGTGCCAAAACAAATACAAGTTATCCAAATTGCTAATAAAAGTTAAGATTCAAGATCACAGTATATCTACAATATCATATATCAGCATCATGAAACACAAAAGGAAAGCAAACATTTGCATCATCTGTTTTCCATTGCATACATTCTAGAAAGCATATAAAACATACATCGTAGTATGCACAAAGCAGTTGGGAATAGAAAGGACGCGCATGAGTGACAAGCTTTTGACCCAAAAATCGACGCATATATATAAATAATCAATGTTTGTATACAATGCCATCATGCACTAGGCATGGTCAAAACGCTCAAAGAGCCCGTGATACACAAAAGAATCTATAATACAAAAATACAGAGAGCCAAGTGGCCTCTCAACCCCTGCGCGACCCCGCCGAAGGTGCGCGCCCTCGCCTAGGACTACGGCTACGCTGGCGCTCTGAATGGACGGAAGGCTCAGGGTCTCGAGGGGTAGTCGTGGTCTCGCCATGAGAATGGCTCCTCATAAGGCGCTCGGCTGTCCTATAGCCTGCCAACTCTGTACGGAGAGTCGACACCATCTTGGCCACATGCCAAATGGGAGCAAAGACGTCGGTATGCCTGCCGGCTGCTGAGGGCTCCCCGGCATCTACGGATAGCTCCGCATGAGTCTTATCCATAGGGATCATCAGAGAATCAGTGCATACCCTACGGATTAGATCCCGCCACTCGTCGACAGTCTCTGCAAAATAAAGAAGAAAGACGAATTAGAAACTAGGCAAAAGGCTAAAATATACAAGATACAAATATAACGAGAGATAGCAGTTAAAACAAGTCCTAAATCAAACTAACACTGAAAGGGAGAGAGGATAACTTACTCGGATCACCAGGCCTCCAAGATGGGTCACTAGGGCCAGCACCCGCTGCAGATGCCGCCGCCGACTGAGGAGCTGCTCCTGTAGTTGGGGCAACATGACGCCCCGCAACGGACTCATCATCTCCACCATGGCCCGGGAGAGTGGCTCCTCGGAAACCAGAGTCTCTCTCTCTGCGCTCTGCTCCGCCCTCTCCGCCTGCATGATATCCTGAGTGTCATGCCACTCAGGATCACTCTCGTCCGTCTGCTCCTCCGACCCTCCCTCTGTGGACTCCTCAGAATCGGAGTCAATATCTATAGGGTCATCGCTACTATGAGCAGGACCCGCGGTAATCCGAAGTAAAGGTGCCGAGGCGCACCAGCCTCTCCTCTCGGCCCGAACTATCCCCCACAGCTGCAATAGGAATGCCGGGGGTAACCACTGCCCAACCACGGCCTCTAGGCCCCCTCAACCTCCCGAACCGATTTATGCCAAACCGGTGCTACTCTGGAGGAAGCATGCCCACATATGGGAGGCCGAACTGCTGAGGAACCCTGCTGAAAGGATGTACCTCCACCCGTCCCACATGGTCAATAAGCTGCCCTGTGATGGAACAGGAGACCAATGTCATGGCCTCCTCTCCCCATACGCCGGCCATAAGCTGGTACGGTGTGGCCTCCATGTCTGCTGTAGTGAGGGAGGCTACTGGCTGGTGAGGTGCTCTAAGCACCGACATATCTGACCATCTGGCCGCCCTCACAGCCCCAGGATCTGCCACCTCCACGCCTCTGCCATAAGGAATAAAATGCTCATACACCCAACTCATGACTAGAGTTGGGTGGCTCAACGACTGTCCCTGTAAACGGACCACCCTATATAAGTCGTGATAGGTGGTCCCCAAAATGTCTGCCCCCCAGGCGTATATCCGGCCATGCCCCTCTATCTGTGCAATGATGGGGGCCCAACAGTATAACAAAGTGTCCCCTCCCTTGTCCCCGATCAGTCTCGAGGCAAGGATCCCCATGATGGCCTGTCGAAATATGGGGATGGGCAAAGAAGGGATGGATCTGACTCTCACCCCCTTCTTCGACCCCGTGGAGATGACTGCATCTCCCATATATGTCGCCCACTGTGCAATCTGTGCCCGTGAGCCTGCTGTCTCTAATGTAAGTCGCCTCCCGATGATCGGGACCCCCAGAATGCGGTAGACGTCCTCTAATGTAATGGTCCACTCACCACGGACCCCTGGCAATCGGAAAGTGTTCCGATCTGCATCCCAGTATGAGAATAAGTCACAGAGTATGTGACTAGATGGAGCAACGTGAGGCACACGCGATATCCGCAATATGCCGGCCCTCTGCAATGTGTCCTCCTCATCTGCTGAGAGGGCATCCAATACCCCGGGCAGCCAGTCACACTCTCTCTCCCGGCTCCATCTAATATACTCCTCCTTCGCCTGCATACACCCAAAAACACACAAAACAGAGTAAGTTAGTATCTAAACGATATCAAGAGAGTCATAAAAACATACACAAATGCTAAAAATACAAGTGTAAGTTTTCAAAAGAGGTCCTTTTGCATTCTGTGCAAAACCGCCGCCCTGGGCAGGGGGGCGGTTTTGTAACCGCCGCCTTGAAGGCGGCGGTCTCGTGACCGCCGCCCTGGACAGGGCGGCGGTCATGTAACCGCCGCCCTGGCCAGGGCGGCGGTCGCGGTCCGAAAACCCGCGCGGGTTTTTAACCCCAAAAAGCCAAAAACTGGCAAAAAATGACCATTTTAGCTAAAAACAAAGCCTACCCAGTAGGCGCCCCCTAGATGGACCTTTTAAACCTAACATTTTCAAAAATGACCCCCCCATTACAACAAATTTAGCATTTCAAAATTGAAGAGGGAAAAGCACAAAATTGAAGAAAAACCAACCTGTGATCTCGCGGGGTGGCGTTCCGCACGTGGAGGCATGATCACTATCTCGCTGTGGACGTTTTGACTCTACTCGCGTGAGAAACCGTTACCGTGGGCCCCAGAGCTCAAAATCTATCAAATCGACTCACGCAAATGAATAGGAAAATGGGCCCACTTTTATATATATAGCGCTCTAATTCGTTTTAAATCCCCTTTTCACAGGTTCGGAGCGCCAACGGAGGTAAGTTTCTATCCTCGCACTAATGGTACGTCCTCTTCCCCTATTATTTTAGCGTTTATTTTCCAAGTTATTGTATCTATCTGCACTTGAGTTCTCCTTTCATTTTGCAGGTAGCGGGAATTTCGGATGGCGTCATTTCGACACACGGACGTATAAGGTATAACTTCTAGCTTCCCATTTCGGGACGGCCATACTCGGACCCACCGTTTTACGCCTCTTCATGGCTAAAACGCTTCTCCGAGGGGGCAATATGTACGTACCCAAAATTGTAAGGGTACTGTACTGCGGAACGGTGTAATAAATGCCCCAATGATGATACAGGTCTCTTCGCAAGGTGTTCGGGATCCAGAGAAGCTTTACGGATATGCGTTAACATCCCGCATGCCCCGCTTAGCCCCGCGTGCTTTGTTTTCCCCTTTTTCCCTCTTTTCTTGGCTTTTTGGTCTTCAGTGACGAAACCGCCGCCACGAAAGCGGCGCGCCGTCCGAACTACGGGCGGCGGTTTCGGTCCTTTACGCGTTTTCCAGAACGTTCTTTTGACGGAACGCACGCAAAGTTCAACGCTTCACCAGCTTTTCTTGCCGACTTGAGCATGCATTTATGTTTTTGGTCCCCTGGAATAGTGTTTTTCCTTTGTTTATTGTTTAGGAGTTCAGTTTGGTTTTGATCTTTGGGTGTTTGAATTCCTATAAATGCATGGTTTGTGCACATGCAAATGGCCCCTCATTCTTGTTTCAAACTCACCATTTTCAGTAGTTCAGTCTTCTAGTTTGCTTAAGTTTGATAGTTTAAATCCTTTACATGCTTGGTTGCATTACTCAGCTGTTGGTAAGCCACAGATCCAACTTGTGCAAACAGTATTATTGTTTTTGGAGTAGAATAGTTTAGGCAGCCATTAAAGTTGCAGGTTTTGCTCTTCATACAGACTAGTTTCAGGTTCTGGACGCTTTTTGTTGCATGATTCGCAGTAGACCCCGCTAGGAATTGCATAGGCCAAGCTCTGTACTCTTGCGCTATCCCTCTCCTATCCGCATTCTATTCTGTCTGCATTCTGAAGGTTGTCCATTGATCCAAATATCTATTCCTGTTGATGCAAGCATTACACACTTTTCTGGATTCACGTGAGCACAAAGAACGAAGAGATCATACTGAGGGGACAAGAACACACACACCGTCGGATTCGCCACTATTCTGCGAAATCCAGGTTCCATCTTTCAAAGTTTTAGTTAGAACTTATCAAATAAAGTAGTTAATCGCTTTATTTCAGTTATTTCCATTCTCGATATTGCCAGGGAAGTTGTGGGGATTGATAGTTTCTGAGAAACTATGATTCATTCCTCACTTCTGAGGTAGGATCGAGAATCTTGCAAATAGATTAGTTATTTCGTTGTTTAGAATAGATATACAAAATTGCACAGACAAATAGCTACACTCGGCTATTTTGTTTGTTTTACGTTATTAGTTTAGTTGTCAATTCTAAATATTTTAAATAGTTGCTTTCTTATAAATTGCCAGAAAATACAAAAAGAAATTATATATGCTAGAAGTGTACTTAGATTTTACTTTATTATAGTTTGTTTCATTCTTTGCTTTTGCATGACAATTACGGGACCTAGGGAGCCCGGGAATACATTTTCGAGCCAATTGTGCCCCAGCCCAATATCGTAGTGGCAATAACCGACATTGACCAAAACCTTAGGATACAAGTCTTCCAAACAACAACAGACTTCCAACAGTCAGGTCACAGTTGAGAGGGTTAAACATAGAAGACGACCAAGCACACACATTTTGGTCAAATCAGCCAAACTACAGGTTATCCTAGAAAACATCCGCATGACTGTAGAAGGATTTGAAAGAGAACAAATATTCGGGTGCGATCCTTTAGTTCCATGACCGGATATTTGGAGACACCCTCGTAGATATAGATACCAGACTTAAGAATTCAAGTTGCTAGAACACCATGAGGTATTTACGAGAAAATCACACAATTGCTGATTCTAAACGTAGAGGTTGAGAAAGCATACGATTACTGGATACTAGGGATTAGGACTTGATCTCGCATATGACCATAACAGGACCGCAACAACCAAGAGTCTACGGTTGTGATCCACAAATCCCACAGCCTAACGAATCCATAAGAGAATTAGACATAGACACTGGCCTACGCACACTAGTATTTCAGTCTACTCCGATTCCACCTATCATCATTCAACAATTATCCCTACTGGACACAACAGCTAACGAAGCTAGAGAATTTTGGACTAGGCCAGAGAATCGTCCATAGAGTTGACTATATTCACCATATGACCCTATCAGGAGAAATACACGAAACCATCCGGGTCATTTTCCACGCATCCCACAACCCATAGATCGAATCACGCCAGAGCTCGATATTGATTGGAGCCTTCGAGTAGTCATCCTTGCTGATCGATCTATCACACCGGTCCAGGTTAGAAGGGCCTTCTTTGCCTTAGATTCACAGATTCCATTAGTGCGTGTCGAAGATATTAGATTGCCTAACTAGTCTATCCGTATACTACCTGTATTCCATCCCCACCATTTGTCTCGCACGACCTCGGGGAGGTCGGAGTGCGCGGAAGAGTCGACTTGTAGATTCCCATGCTCGCTTGTCACTTTTAAAGCGTCTGAGATACCTCAAAATTTGTAAAGTATGTAAAGTTATATATCCATGTGTTTTTTAGTCCTTTTCATTAGTAGGTGTTTGAATTATGAAGAATATGTGTGATCATGGTCTAGGTTATTGTCAAGCGAGTGTCTCAAGGAATGTTCTTTCAGTTAGAAGTCTAAGATTCTTGAGGTCTAAGTTTAAGGTCATGTCTTTTCTCAAGGTATCTAGTTTGTAGGCTTTGTTAAGAGAAATTGAGGCATGATAGTAAGTGTGATGATCATGAAATGACAAAAATGGTTGTCTCTTTTAATCTCATGTTGATGTATTGTGTTATATCATGATGTATTATGTAAATCAATAGGATTTGTGCTAGTTTAAAAGGTTTAAAAGGATCTTTCATGAGAGTGCGAGGAAGTTAGAAGTGAGTTATTTGGTCTTTGGTCTTGATGCAAGAAGTGGTATAAGTAAAATGATCATGTCAAGTGTTGGTGTCAATCAATATGTCTACAATTAAAGTATTGAAAGGTTGTAAATGTATATTCCTAGGGGAGTTTGTTTTCTTTTGGACCCTAAAGTATTTTTCTAAGGTCACGAATCTGTTATGTCCCTAAGTGTAAGAATGCACAAGATTTTGATCGAAGTATTTTCAAAGGAATTTGATGTCCTATAATGGAGAATATGTGTTGATCCAAGTTGATATGAGGTTCCAAGAATATATGTACAATGTCGTATAAGGTCTAATCAAGGTGTTATCAAAATTCTTAAAAAAAAATTCAAAACCTACAAATCTTGACTAATGATTCTTGATAAATTATGTGAAGTTAAAATCTTGAAGCATAGATGACAATGTCTCTCTATGTCTCAAGCCAAAATTGATGAAGCGTGATAGTTTTTTTAGGAAGTAGGTTTAACAAGTATATAAGATTAGTATGAAAATTCATAAATCAAGAGAACTATAGGAAGGTTTCCATGAGATCAAGGTATATGTCCTAAGCCCCATGTGATTGTTTGATATTGTTCAAACTATGGAATGTATGATATCATTAATGAGTTAATGGTCAAAAGGTTTCTAAGTCTATGCCTCTTTAAATGAAGGTCTACAATTTTACTTAGTTAGTCTAGCCTAAATATCTTGTGCCTTGTTGAGTTTTGTGCATAAGACGAGAAGAGGTTAAATGTAATTAGAAATTCTCAATAAATAATAAGGTAGGTTAGTCCTAAAAATTGTTGCAAAAAGAGTTGGCCGAGTTCTAGGGATGGTTAAAATCATGAAGGTCCTTGTGTTAGCACCATGTCAAGATGACCTCGAGTTTGTATGTGTTCTTCCTTGTATCATTCATCAAATTGAAAATTCCATTTTCATGAAGGATAATAGTAGGAATTAAAATTCAACATAAAGTGTGCTTCAAATTATTGAGGATGAAGTTCATCATAAAGTTATACAATCAGTTTATAAGCCGAGTTTGAGTGAAAATTCTGAGTATGAATTCTCTTTGCATACATGTTGAAAGGCTGAAGATTTGTTATCAAGAGTGATTAGTCAAAATGAAAGGTACATGTCAATACATGCATGTTTGAACACTAAAAGGCAGTGTGTGAATTCTAAGTTGAATGAAGATGATCTTTCTCAAAGGTTTAGGACAAAGTAGGTGGCGGAGTCAATCAAGACTAAAGTGACAAGATGGTATGTGTTGATTGTCAACTTTGGGAGATATGTACTATATCTATGAAGAGACATTCAAATATCTGAGGCTTTCTTGTAAAAATCCTAGATGGAAGAGAAAATTACTGGTTCTAAGTGTGATAAGTTACACTCATGGATGGCTTCGATTATAAGGTATCTATGGTTTCAAGTCATATTGTGTTAGGCCATGAGCGATGTGGTGAACTTTAAAGTGCAATTACGAGATAAAATTAAGATGATGTTATGAGGTTTTGAGTAGAGGTTGAATCATCTAAAGGAGTTTTGAAGACTATGATCATGAAAAAGAAAGCACATAAGGCTAGAGGAAGATGAGAGATCAAAAGGTTCGACAAGGAGCTAAGGTACGTATTCAAGCTATGCATGAAATTATTTTAAGGCATCAAAAGGAAGTTAAGGAAAAGGTATGTTACGGGTTTAGCATCATGGGTAAATGAAGTTTTAATGCCTTTGTGTTGATTCTACTATCTACTGATGTTCATAATTCTACGAGGAATGTAAAAAAAAAAGATAGAGGGTTTTTATACTTCATCATGTGCATAATATTTACGAGGAGAAAATAAAATTCTTAAGCTTAATCGGTGAAACTAGAGTTTTATATCCGAGTATGATGACTTTTATTTGTAAAGTTGTACTAAACAAGCATGTTAATTTTACAATATTTTTTACCACTAAAGATTGTCTTCAAAGTTGGTTCAAGTTGTATGAAGTTACTTCAAATGTTGAGGGAATTGTAACAAGATCCATAGAGGTGTCTTACATAGAAATGTAGATGGATTAAAAATGTTTTCATCATGAGCATAGATTGATGGGCATAAGTAAGATGAAATTGGTAAGTGGAAAGGAGAATGTGATTGTACACTAGAAGTACAAGCGATGTTAGCTCACTAAAATGATATGGTATAGGTTTCAAATGTTTTCTAAAGTAGGGGAACAAGAATGGTCTCCTAATCGGATGATAAAAATGCAATCAAAGAAAGGAAACTTGCTTGAATCATCCTCTAGGAATTTTAGGGCCTAGAAGGCCTTAATAGGTAGAGTATTGAATGCTTGCAGGTATAGTGGTATAGAAAGTGAGCCACATAAGGTGAGAAGGATGTGAATGTTTTTAGGACAGTGTTGTCAACTTCCTAGAAATTGTGTATTTCTGTCTCAATTTTAAAATTTGTTTTGGGTAAGATGTCTATAAAAATTTCCTTGTGAAGATACATGAAGGAAGAATTGTTTTCTAACAGTTAGTCATTTTATGGAATTTTAGTTTTTACGTTTTCCCTTTTTTGTGTAGGTATTTCAGGTTTTAATGTTCCTCACATCCCAAGTTTTGTTGGGATCCCAATTCCCCTGATTTCTGCCTTCCCTAAATTGTATTAGTTTCCCTTTGTTTTAGAGATACTTCAAATTTGTGGAGAACTCACATCCTGATGTCCTAAGAGCCAACTGTGCAGGTTTCTTCTGACATCCATTTCCTTCAGCAGACTATTTTTTCCGCATCCCATTCACTGTGTAGGAATTTTCAGCTTCTTACTTCATAAGTGTCTCAAGCATCACTCAGGTTGGTTGTGCACATTTTCTATGCCATGTCCACATTTCACTCTTAGGTCGAGTGTAATGCATTAATTGTCACATTCAATTCCCCCCACCAACCTAATCAATACAAGGTATGTATAATTATCGGGGTAATCAATTGTTTTTACTATACTCCCTTCATTTGATTTTTTTTTCATTCCGTTCTCTCCACTATTTGTAGCCGTGGCAAGGTCCTTGTTCTAGTATTTTTTTTAAAAATCAGTGCAACAAAGATCACATATTTTCAAGAGAAAATTTTAGAGGATCGAAGCCTATTGCATTATCTTTCTTCCTTGTCACACAATGAAGATTCATTACAAAGGCATGATCATTTATCTTCATTGGAGACAACCATACCAAAAATAGGAGAAAGTTATGCTCAACACCTTGATCTGGATGATTTTTGGGCATGAATTGACTGTAATAACCCTACTCACATTGCTCAATTAATCAAGGAAAGAGGAATTGCTCATGCGGGGTTTTCCATTTTTGTTCAATGTGTTGATATTGTGTTAGCTTGTGGATCTGCTTCAAAGTCAGATACAAAAGATATCATTGATCCTCATGGGTAGGTAGTTGCTCGATTAGACACTAATTGTATTAGCACTACCCTCAAAATTCTAATAACTAAAAATTCAAACAATCTCACCAAGGCCCATCTTCTGTTTTATCAGGATAGTGAAAAATATAAGAGTAGGGTGTCAAGTCATGGTTTAAAAATCCAAAGAAGGGAGCTTCAATACTGCCAAAGACTATGTATAGGATTGATTTCAAGGAGGAATTGTCAGACGTCATCACCCTCCTTGCTATAATAATGGGGATGCCCTCAACCAATGAGTTCCACTATTAGATGTGTCCTTATATCAATATCATATGTGAAGGAAAACAAAGCTTGAATTGGGGAGAGATAATCTGTGATAGTCTTACTGAAAAACTTACCAAATTTAAAAGGACTAAGACTTTCTATATGACTTCCTATTTGATGTACATTATTGCTACATATAGGGAATGGTTGGGGTTCTCTCTTGATGAAAGAAAAAGATGCTCCTATTTATGAGCATTATCCATAATTGAATTTGAAGATTAGTAATCACCATTTCAGAAGGGTGAATTTTACTTCACCATGTATATTGTCAGATTGTTAGAGGAAAAAATAGCTCGGAGATTCTCGGAGGAAGCTAAACAATTGATTGATGTCTATGGTAGTTATTACACTCAATTTAGGAATTTTTACTTACGGTTGGCTAGATTTGAGGGAACACCCTTGAAACTCCCTATGTATTGTAGTGATAAAATGGCCCTAGTTGAAATCTATAGGCAGTTGGATAAACTTCACAAAACTTGTAGAGATAAGAATATTATAGACATCTAGTTTCCAATCACATTGGGTAACTACACTTGTAGGACTACTTTGGATGCCCAAAATGTGGATAGAAAAATTGCTCCCCTCACTCTTCATTATTTCAAACCAAGGACTTTATTTGATATCAAGGGCTTTATTGCCAATAATTTTAGAATGGGTTTCCATCATCTTGTTGATAGTGAAGACTACTGGGCTGACTGTTCTGATGATTATGAAGCCAGAAGAAGGTATTATGGTAAATTGTCCCTGCAACAAATCAAATATTTTGATGTATACAAGGTACCAAATGGACTTCAAGATGATGATGAGGAACTATAGTCCCTTGAATATGAAATTTCTATCAGACACACTCCCATTGAAACCATTGATTGGTTTGTTAAGGAAAGGGATGATTTGAAGGAACTCATAAACCCTGTCTTGGTGAGGACCAAACTTTGGTTTGATAGGAAAATGAAGATGTTCAGAGTAGGTAAGTCTAGGTATTCCTCCCAAGAATCCTCCACTCCTCAGAAGGAAATGCCTATGGTGACCCCTAAGGCACATGTACAATATGTTCCCTCTCCACTTGAACCTTCAACTCTGGTATACATGAAGAAAGGAAAGGCTAAGAAGGATGAAAATTTGGAAGAAGTAATTCAAGAGAGTGAAAATTTGTCTTCTTCAAAGAAATTGGAAGTAGTACTGAGGTTGAACCAATTATAGATCTCTATGATGATGATAGTGAGGAGAAAGAACAAGAAGAATAAGGGAAAGGTAATCCTGAAGAAATTAGTAGAGAGAAAGAAAAAGAAAAAGAGGATCAATTGAAGGATCAAGATTCAGAATCAATGGATGTTTTAGGACCATCTTCCAAAGAGGTTCCTATCAAGGAAGTTCCTACCTCCCAAACTGAAACATTTGTGTTGGAAGTATCTATTGTAAAAACTTTGAGTGTAATGGGAACACTTGCACTTGGGCCCATTTCTCCCTCTACTTCTAGTTCCTCTTTTTCTTGGGTGTAACCATTGGTGGAAAGAAAGAAAATAAAATCCACATCTCATATTTTTTCTCCTAAGTTCGATGTTATGGCAACTCTTCTAGGAACTACTCCCTCCTCATCTACAAAGAAAGCTAAAATCACATCCATGTTAGTATCTGATTCTCAAGGCCAATAATTCATGGATATTTTTAATCCCAAGCTTGACAAGGATGAAAAATACCTGTTGGTAAGTGATTTGGAATTGAAAAGAATTCCCCTTGGAGAATCTACACCTGAGAGTGAAGTGCATAATTTGAAGGAGACAGTGTCGAGAGTAATTGAAAGAGTTGAGAAGGGAAAGCAAACACAGGAGTAGTTGGAAGAACAAAATCAAATCCTTTCAAATTTCATCAGGTCCTTATTGGTAGAAGACAAGGTACTTGATCCAACTCCCTTAGCCTCAATTCCACCACCTATTGTTCTAACTAGTGATGAAGTTCAAGCTATCAAATATATTCATAAGCATGTTACTTATGGGAAGGAAATGGAGGCCTTGGTTGATGATATGATAGTCACATGATTAAACTTCATCAAGGAAGCACACAAGTCATATGATAAATTCACTGTCATATAACTTAAATTTACTACAACACTCAGTGGTTTAGATAGAGAATTGAAATTGTGGAGTGAATGCATTCAAGATATTTGGTGATGAGTGACACAGATGTACGAGGTTCTTTTGGAAAATAAAGTATTTGATGATGCAAAGTTTAATTTGTCTAAGTAGTGGGTCTTCAACATTGATTGGAAAATAAAATTCCTTGAGGAAGCCATTGGTGAACTCAAGAATATGTTTTTGAAGCGAGAATATTTTAAAGCATGTGTTTTATCTGTATTTTAGGATATTCATTGTCGAATCTTCAAGGATAATTCAAGGGATAGGTTCATAATCCAAGAGATTAAGTCCCAGTTTAGGTCATTTGTTAAAGAATATTTTTCAAACAAGACACTATGTCTAAAGATAAGATGAGAGAAATTTGTACCCTTTAAATAGCCATCATGGAGGCCAATAAAGAGTTCTTGGAGAATGCATAATTTGAGAAAGAAATGGAGAAATGCCTAGGCAACTAGACTCATGCAACTGCAAATACTACCATCCCTCAAGGCATGGACATTGTTAGAGCATTGAAGATATTAGGGAACCAAGTACTTAAGAGGAGTGCTACAAACACTCTTTCAAGTGTCCCAACTCCTAGTTCTTAGTTTCTTCTTTTAATTAAAATATCTAATTAAGGTGGCTATTTTCTTTCTAGCCATACAATATGTAAGTAAAAGACAAATTGATGTTGTAATGTTTAATTAGATATTAATCTTTTGGTTAAAGAAAGGAAACTGAAAAGACTCTTTTGTAACCGTCCATGAGGCTATTTAAGGAGCTTTTCTTGTCATTTGGAGGGATCAGATTTTTGATGTCTTGGATGTAAAATCACTAAATTGCCAATCAATACAGAAGAAGTTTCATCTTTTCTTAAGTGCTATCTTTTTCTATTCTCAATCTGATTCATGAGAAGCTATGTGTATCTGAACAAGAAATTTGTGTCTTCCAGTTGATGTTGTGCTTAGAAATTTATGTCTATTACATGCATGTCATGTGTTTATATATGCATAGTTTAAATCTTGTCACTTTACCAAGCATAAGTAAGATACCATTATGTAATCTATGTGTCTGAAAGTTCTCCTCTCTTTATTTTTGAATTCTAATTCTTTTGTTTCCTCTTCCTTTGTATTGAAAATATTATGAGATAAAATCATAAAGAGGAGGACTAATGTCCCCCATTGTTGCTTGTTTTCAAGGTCAAATAAAACCACCAACATAGAGGCAAGATTGTTTGATCCTACTTCAAAGCTTGAAATCAAGGTAATAATCTCAATCTTTTTGTTTTCAGTTAGTGTTAGATGTATGAGTGAGGGGATCTATAAGGAGATGAATCATGTTGTGTTTGAGATCTTAGAGCTAGAGGAATTTGGTCATTTTTACACTAATAATGTTGTTCAAGGACAATGGTCCTAAAAGGTGAAAATGCTAAGTTTGGAAACAAAACTAGTGATTCTTTGCATAATAGACCTAGATGGAGATATTAAGACTATTTAAGACCAAGGTGAGGCTGAGAAATTTGGTTTGAAGAATTTTTTTGGAGAGAATACACTCAAGGGTGGATTTCTTGAAGCTCATAACATGTCCATTGGATCTTCATTTTCAGCTATTACAGTCAAAGAAGACCAAGTATAGTCCTAGGGGATTCAAGTCAAGTAATTTTTATTTTGTGCAATGTTTTCATTGTGTGTTGTCATTTTCATGTAGTATTTTCATTGAATCCTTTTCATAGATTTCAAACGGGAGAGAAGCCTCGAAACATAGAAATGAGGTCTCATAGGTTGTTGGTCTTGTTGGTTGTCATAAATGGTTACGAAGGTGGTTTCCATCAATGAAAAAGGGGGATATTTTTAGCCATTTTATGTTTGTGTTTTCATTGATTTAAATTCCATTTATGGAAAAGGGTGTCCTAGTGTTGTATGTGTCGACATGAGGTTTCAATCAAGGTCAAGTATGAAGGTTGATTGGTAGTGATTGAGTTTTATGATGTTCTATAAATTTACGGTGCATGGTCTAGTGAGCTAAGTCATGTTTTTAGCTCTCCTAAGTTAGTTAGATATTATTATGATGTCATAATTTTTCCTAGAGGTGTGGTATAGGTGTCCAAGATTTTGCTTGAGGTCGGAAGGTCGGTTCATGTGAATTCATGGTTGAGTCAAGTCATTTCGGGCATATTCCTAGCCCTAAAGTATGCGAGAATGAGAGGGAGGTATGATATTTGGAAATGATCAGTCTTGTTGGAGCATGGTGGTAGTGTACGTGAGGTTTTTGGTGAGTTTTAGGTCAATATTTAGTGATACATTACATGTATGAGGTCTTTGAAAAGTAAGCAAGGCAGAATAGGTAGTTTAGTAAAGGTAAGTCTTAATGGTTGGAGATTTTGAGAGATATTTGTGATATTTTTTTATTTTGGACAACGATAGGATGTTTTTATGATCATTCGTGATAAGTTTCGGGTTATTTACAAGAATGATTTGCAATATATGTTAGTTTTGGTAAAATCAAGTGATTTAGAGTGTTTTTGAGACAAAAGTTGACCTTATGATGATCATTGTGAATTGTATGCTATGCATGGGATCCAAATAATTTAAAGATTTTTTTTTCCATTGAACTAATAAGGTTTATCAAAAATAATTAGGTGGTTTGATCGTCATTTTTATGAACAATCGTTAAGAAGATAAGTTGCTTTGAAACCCTAGTTAAACCCTAGCTCAAAGCGACTTGAAAGAAAGTTTTTATATACGAGAGATTGTTTTTAATTACTTTTTCCAAAGTGGTGATTGGATGTTGTAGAGGAAACATCCATATTTCCAGAAAGGTAAGAAATTTCTTGTGACATTATGTGGGTCCCACCTAAAAATTCTTGTTTATGAAGAAGTTTGGTTTGTGGTAAAGTTTACGAAAAGAAGGTGAAATTTAAATTGAATTTTTTTAATCCCAATATCTTATATAGATTTCCATTATAGTTTCAAATCATGCTTGAAGTGAAAAATGGAAAAGTGTTCCTATTAATGAAGACTAGTTTTTGGGGCAATTTGGAAAAGCTTGCACTAAAAGTAGAATCTTAGGAGCTATAGGAGTTAGGACCCCATTCAAGCTATGTTGTGATCTGGTTCAGATATATTTCCATTGATATATAAAATTTATTTTTATATGATATTAATAAGTTATGATTTGATCTTTGAAGGTCAAATGTAGAGGATGTTTGATCTAGCATGGTACTAAGTAGCTTCATGAGGTAAGATGATGTTTCCGAGTTGTTAATGCTCGTTAAAGGTTGATGAGTGCTTAGAAATCATGTCTAATGGTGTTCCATGCTTTGGTTAAGCTTGGAAGTGATTTTTGAAGTGATGGATCAATTTGAGTACAAGGTTAGTTCTTGAGTCCCAAAGGCTTAAGTAGCATTTTGCGAGACATTGACTTGGTTGAAGGCCTTCCTTTAGGAGTTGGTAAGAAATAAAATATGTTATAGAAAGAGGATTCAAAGGGATTTCCTATGGTTATATGGAATATTTATTAGTGATGTGATTTGTGGGTATTTCATGTCGGTTTGTGGAGAATAATTTTTCTTAGTTTTAAGGACAAGATTTCTCAGACTAAAAGATTGAGGTAGATGTTGCATGTTTTGGATTGGATGATGCTCATTATCAATTCAATAGTAAAGAGGGATGAATTTTGTTCCTATTTAATACCTTTATAGGTCTTGGAAGTGGAAGAAATGGTGAAAAATAGTTGAGTTTGTAAACATAATTTCAGGGCCACGTGATTATAGTTGAGTTGTTCTTGGGTGGTCTTAATGCCCAAAAGTGAAGACAGGGTGTTGGAAACAATTGTTTGGTGAAGGTTTTGAGACTTTTGAGTTGTGTTATGAATTTTTTGTTGGTGAAAGATAATTAACAATCATGGTTAATTTTTGTGTCATATTACACATGTATAGTGAATCATGGAGCTTGACTAATCTTGGTTTTAACATTAGTGGTTTTATCTCATCTAGATGATGAGGTTTTGAGCTAGTTTTGAGCATGTTGAGTTTGTTTAAGCTTGGCTGACATATATGGGTCCACTTTATTAATTTGAACAAATATTTTTATATTTTTGAGTTTCTTTGGTCAAACAAAATGGGAAACCGACATAGCTTATGTTTTAATGATGAGAATAATATTTAAATAGAGTTTTAAGTTCATTTGTGTACTAGTTGTACATGGGGAAAAAGTGCAACCCAAGAGAGAGAGTATAACAAGTATGAAGGCATATGTTGAGATCTGGTGAGGTTTCATACATGTTGAATACTAAATAGATCATGTTTACAAGGGTTTAGATCCAAGAAAAGTCCAAGAAGAAGAAGATAGAGTGAGTTGAAGGAATGAGGGTTTGAAGGTGAATGTGTGAGCTGAAATTATGATCTCTAATAGTTGTGGTAGAAACAAAATTCAAAGATCATCATCTTAAGGTGGCTTAGTTGGTGCTTAGTCATCCAAGGGGGGTTTAGCCTCCTTGTGGGGTGGAGGATTCACTAAATTATGTGTTGGAGCTCCTTGTAGGGTTAGTGATCTAATAAAATAAGGGTTGGTGCCTCCTTTGAATTTGAAACATGTAATTATAATATTTATGTTTTAGTGGGTTTTCTTACCCTTGAGGGTTTCCCACTTATATTTGGTGTTCTTGTGTACTCTCTTGCTCTTGTTCTTGTGTATGGTTGTTTCTATTCTTAAGTAAACACATATATGGTTCATGGTTGATAGAATGGTTGTATAAATGATAATGAATGATGAATGGTAAATGGAATAATTTTTTGTACGAATGATTCACCCCCTCTAAATATATTGTGCTTTCAACACTATAATCATTATTTATCACCATCTAATCTTACACGAGAAGTACTATAAAGTGGACATCTAGAACATTCATACAAGGGACAAGGGTTGCATTGGTCTACATACTGATGCATAGAGGAGTTAATTATATTCCATTAGACACATTTTGCATATTTGTGAAAATCTAGATCTAGCCCACTATAATTAGGAAACTTCCCAAGGAAACTTAGGACACGAGACACGAGATATACACATACATAAAGAACTACATGCCATTGACTAAATTACCTCCTCGAAAAGTAATAGAACATGTCATTGAATTAATTCCCATAGTTAAACCAATATGTAAATCATCTATAGAAAATCAATCCATGTACTTAGAAAAACTATGGCAAAATTAAAGGTACAATTAGATGGATTTCTAAAACAAGGAAAATTTAGACCTAGTGTTTCTCCCTAGGGTGTACCACTACTATTTGTTACACATGATGATATCATATGATTGTATATATATAAATAGAAATTGAAAAAACATACCACTTTGAAAATAAATATCCCTTACCCCACATTGGTGATATGTTAGATCGGTTGAGTGATGAAAAATATTTATATAAAATTGATTTATGACCTAGTTACAACGAAATCATAATAAAAGAATTTCAAATTCACAAAATTACTTTTGAACCCGTTATAGTAATTTTTAATTTTCATTATTCCTTTTATTTTAACGAATGCACCAACAAATTTTATGACTCAAGTGCATGGTGTATTCATATCTTTTTGAGATGTGTTTGTGATTATCTTCCTTGATGATACATTGATTTATTTTAAAAATAAAAAGATCAAGAACAACACCTTAAGTTAGTTTTAGAAACTCTAAGGAAATTCCAATTTCATGGGAAGATAATCGGATACGATCTCTTTAAAACCAAATTTTCTTACCTTAGGAGCATAATTTCTCAAAAGGGAATATATCTTGATCCAACAAAATTTAAAGTTATCAATATTGTTCCATTCCAAAGGATGTTCATGAAATCTGGAGTTTCCTTAGATTGCTAGGATTTTATCACAATTTTTTAATAACTAATATAAAATATTTTCTCCTCTAATTTATTGACCAAGAAAGATAAGCCTTACTAATGGAATTCGAGAATGTAGCGAATCCTTTAGGAAATTTAGAGACTCTCTTATGATTTGCACAATTTAATGTTGCACCATGTTGCATTGGTGGTTGTTGTCATTGATGTCACATGGAATTGATGTCAAATAAAGAGTGCATATAGGTCATGTGGTGTTCAATGGTGCTCAATGGTTCAAGTTGATTTCAGGTAGTTTCACGCATGATTCAGGTTGGTTTCATGGTGCTACAAGCTCAAATTAAAGGGTGGTTAGTCTCTAAAGGAAAATTATAGGTTGGCTTGTTGGTTTCAGATGGTCTACAGGTCAATAATAGTGTCACAATCATGATCAAGAGGTCTCACAGGGTGTATTAGTTCATTTGGTGAAAGGTGCAGTTGAAAATGGCCCTTTTAGACCTATTTCTAGTGCTTAATGAAGTGTGAGAAGGTTTTTAGATTATGAAAAGGTCATGTGGGAATAGATGCAACATAGGAATAGTGTTTATAGTAGGTTGAGTAAAAGCAAGGCTATATTTAGCTCTTGGAGTCAAAATTCAAAAGTGCAAAAATAATGGCTTTGAGAACTATCATTGCGAGGCTGAGGCAAATGAGATGGGATAGAATATTAAAATAATAATTATGGAAAATGGGATTATTTATCATCTGGAGGTATGAGTTATAGTTTTCAAGAAAATTTTCATCAATTTTTGAGAAGGTATGTGAAATTTATGCTAGTTTTTCTAAAACAAACTTTTTAGAAATTGCATAATAAGGTGTCTGGATTCTTAACACTCAAGAAAAAATATAGTGCATCCTTAGGATAAATCATACAATTAATTTTTGTATATGATTATAAGCTTATAGTATTTTAAAAAGTTTCAGGTGAATTGGACATGTTTTAAGAAATTTATGAGCATTCTTTTGTTAGTGTTTGCTCTCTCTCCCGTGTGCTTCTTGAGATGAGTGACCAAATTTGAGTTTTCTAGATCTAAATAACTTTTTCAAGCTAGAAAAATATCTCATAAGCATAATATACCTCATCTAATTCAAAATAATGATCCCATTTCTTTCAAGGTGAACTGTGGTATATATGCATGCTTGTGTTGTTAGGACTTGGTGCAGAGACGATCATATGTTTAAGCCTTCAAGATTAATTTCTTGAGTAAGAGGTGGTACAATGATCTTCTTAGGATTCGTGAATTATGTTTCTCTTCTACAAGAAGAAAGTAGTGTTTTTAGGTCCTTCAAGTGCGATGATGTTTTATATAGTCTCTCCAAAGTGTGTTTTGGTTATTTTTATGTGAATGACCTCTTTCTGTGATTTCTTTATAAGCCTAATGTTTCAGAGAAGGTAAATATCAAAATCCTTTTGAACTTCATAATTTTATGGTAAATATTTTTATTCAAAGTTGAAAGCACTACAAAAGTAATTGAGGTGCTTTTGGGCACTGAAAGAAAATCAAGAAGTCTAATTTTCTTGTGTGCGTTATGATCAACATAATGGAATTGGTTCTTGACCTATAGAAACTTCTTGAGCCTATTTTTAAGGTTTTTCAGTCACATTTTATCTACATATCATTCAAAATTCTCATTCAAGACATGCATATAGTTTTTCGTCTCCAAACCTTGTTCGATTTCATGTTGAATTACCCTTTGCACTGCATATTTACTTTCTGGGAGTAAATGGAGGATCTTTAAGATGAAAAATTATTTGAGACAACTGGAAGTTGGCCTCCCAAACATAAAACACTTGGAATTTTTTTATTTCATTAATTTTAGAGTGAGAAATTGAATTTTTTGTGTTCTTGGGCATGCACGAGTGGTTCAAAACCTTCCCTAGGGTTTAAAATACATTTTGGATTAAATCTCATAATTCAGCCAACCAAAATTTGAGATATTTTGGAGAAATTTATTTGAACCTTCTACACCCCATTTGTAAAAAGTTTCAAGTGATTTAGTGGAGGGTCGAAGGATATTCTTCTACCATTTTTCATGCACAGTTGGTTTTGATAGTCAAAACAAGTAATTTCATTATTTCAAATGAAAATCCTTATAAATGGAGATCGTTATTTTATCAGATCAAGTTACAAAGAGGATGGATGAATGTTGAATATCATTCTTTCTATCTAAACAAGATTTGATACATGTATGTGCAAGAATTTTCCTCTTGTAGTAGTGCGTATGTTGTCTTTAACTATGCAAATATTGGAATTGGGGTTATCAGTGGCATCTATCCAGTTGTGAATGCATTTAACTATCTGTGATGTAATTTTGAGCTCAAGAAAGGTCAAGGAAGCCTCTACATAATGGACAACATGAATTGAATGTTCAATCAATCTTTGTTATAGTATAAGACACAATAAGTTGGCTAATTTGCTAAGAGGTATTCACACCAGTGAATGTGAAGGTTATTGTAATCCATGTAGCTCGAAGTGGTGTGGTTTTGGAGAAGGTGAAACATGAAAATTCAGGACTATTAAGTAAGAGATCAAAGTTTGAAGGGGAATTTCAAAAGTTTTGTGTTATAGACAAAGTGTTGTAAAATAAAAATTTGAGCGAGTTCTTACAAGACAAATAATGTAAAAAGTGAAGCTGATCAATGCCTTGATGTAAAGAGTTAGGGAGAAAAAAAAATTAGAAGCTCAAGAAAATTGAAGTGTGAAAAGTATGTAATTAGACTGAAGTAAAAATACAACTTGAGTTTGTGTGTATTGAAGGCTATAACTCAACAAAACTAGCAATCGAGAAAATTTAGAAGTCAAACAGTCATTTGAGAACTAGCTTGGACCAAAATTCCAAGAATGTGAATATGAAGAGACAGTTATGGCTCAAGCGGTAAAATTAATCTAAGGTACGAAAAATGAAATTTTTATAAGATGAAAATTCAAGTGGATGGTGTACAAAAGGAAGATGATTTAGTCTTAAGTGATTTCAATGAAAACCCCTTTTGTTTTCTATTGAAGAAAATTTTCCTGTAAAGAAAAACCCCTTGGGAATAGCCAAAAACCCTTGGAAGTCTCTTCTAGGTCTATAGCTATTTATAGTGGAATGAAGAAGATAAATTCTCTATAACAAGTTGATGAAGGAGAGCAGTCTTGTTGTTTTGTAGTTGAATGCTTTTGTCACAACACGTTGATGTCAATATAGTATTTGTGAGCTATTGATTGCATATTGTAAAGCGATGATGAGGAGATCAAGTCATTTACTATGCTATGTTTAAATGTCGATAAAAAGGACTTTGAGTATATATTTTAGTCCTATTATGCATGTTTTTATTGGTGGACTATAGCTAATGGTGATCAAGTATTAATATATGTGGTTTATGAGGGTGCTTTTGTTTGAGACTTGAAATAGAAAACTGAAAGGTTTTATTAGGGACAAATTTACACCCTATCTCATTCCTTTGTCATTTCTAATAATTGGTATCAAAACATGCCCTTGGAAATAGCCTTAACAAGATAGAGGGATATATTTGGTGACAAGGATGGGAGATCTTGATTACATAAGGTGGGAAGTAGAGATCTATAAAGAGAAGTTGGAAAAATTGTGTGTATCTCATGAGGAAGTAATCAAGTGTATACAGATTCAACTCAAGGAAGCCCTAGCTGAGAAAGAGGAATTGAAGGAGTTAAGCACCATGACAAGAAAGGTATTATCTTTTCAAGAGAGCTCAAGAAAATCTGAATAAGATATTAGGAAAACAAAAGGCATATGGTGATAGAACAAGCTTAGGTTTCATAGAAAATTCATGAAATATAGAGTTAAATGAAGGAGAATCAAGTCAAGGATCTAATAGAAATCTTTCATTTCATTTAATATCATCCATCAAACAACCAAATGCATATAGTTATGTTGTTTTTCATGGTAATTTCTACAAGTGTGGTGTTTATGGAATAGGGCTAGTATGTGTAGTCCTAAGGTTGAAAATAAAGAAGATTGCAAAGAAAAGACTCAAGAACATCACTCTGAGAGAAATAAGGAAGAGGAATGTTAAGGGAAGGAAGAGAAAAAAGTAGGTCAAAGTTATGGAGCTGAATGTTATCACTGTCATGAGAAAGAACATCTTGCAAAGTATTTCAAGAATGAGCATTTAAGTACTAGAAGGTATGTCACAAAATGCAATGGCTATTGCTATGATTACAATGAATATGGAGATATGGATTTTGAGTACAAAGGAAGACAAGTGGAATGATTTATGTGCCACAAGGTAGAGCACATTCCAATTTTTTATGATGCAGGTAAACTAAAGAACGAGTTTCAAATACACAATCCACAAGTTTAGAAGTTCAAGAAGAAGGAAGAAGCTAGTCAAAGTACTAAAGAGGATTCCAAGAGTGTGATTGAGAAAAAGAAAGGATATATTGTGAAAAAGGAGGTTCAAAAAAGTAGAATTAGTTAAGGTGCAAGAAGAGTTCTTGAGACCTTCTTAGGTCTCTAATCAAGCTCCTCCATTGTATACATGCGTAAATGAAGCCTAGGAGTGAGGGGGAGTTGTTTAAGTTAGTATGATTTTTCTCCTTGGAGTTGAGGTATGTCATTCATCATGGTCATGTTATGTTTGTTAAGGTTCAAGTTTTGTAATATTTCAAAGAGTACGAGTCTGTGTTCTCAAAATCGAGTTTTTTTCTATCATTGTTTTAGTGTGTTTTCATGTTGTGGTAATCTCGGTGTGTAAGAGATATTAATGAGCCACATTAGCTAGTTTTCTAGTGTATGTAAACATATCATATCTTGGTGATCCTCAAATCATAGAAGTCAGTATATGTAGTTGTCTAAGTTATTTTTATTTGATTTTGTATATCTTGGTGTATAATTTATCTAAGTTAGTTGTATATGTTCATGAGTCACTTTCTATGTCACAAGAGGTGTGTCATTGGCTTAGAACTAATGAAAATAGTATCTCTAGTCTTAATGTTTGGGCTTAAGAAATAATATACCTATAGTCAACACTAAGTCCTACGTGGATTTTTAATAAAATACAAGCAAATTGTATCAAATTATGCTCGGTGTGTCATTTCTAACAAGCTAGAGGGAGATATTTCATGACAAGGATGGGAGATCTGGATTACATAAGGTGGGAATTAGAGCTGTGTAATGAGAAGTCATAAAAATTATGTGTATCGATGATGAAGTAATCAAGTGTATACAGACTCAACTCAAGGAATCCCTAGCTGAGAAAGAGGAACTGAAGAAGGAGTTAAGCACCATGACAAGCAAGGTATTATCTTTTCAAGAAATCTCAGGAAATCTAAATAAGATATTAGGAAAAGAAAAGGCATATGGTGATAGAACAGGATCTGGTTTCATAGAAAATTCATGAAATATAGAGAAAAATTATGGAGAATCAAGTCAAGGATCTAATAGAAAGCTTTCATTTCATTGAATATCATCCATTAGACAACCAAATGCATATAGGTATGTTGTTTTTCATGAAAATTTCTAAAAGTGCGGTGTTTATGGACTAGGTCTAGTATGTGTGGTCCTAAGGTTGAAAATAAAGAAGATTGCAAAGAAAATACTCAAGAACATCACTATGAGAGAAAGAATGAAGAGGAATGTTAAGGAAAGGAAGAGAAACAAGTATTTCAAAGGTATGGAGCTGAATTTTATCACTGTCATGAGAAAGGACATCTAGCAAAGTATTTCAAGAATGAGCAATTAAGTACTAAAAGGTATGTCAACAAATTCAATGGCTTTTGCTATGATTATAATGAATATGGATATATGGATTTTGATTACAAAGGAAGACAAGTGGAATGATTTATGTTCCATAAATTAGGGCACATTTCAAGGTTTTGTGATGCACGTCACCTAAATAAATAGATTCAAAGACCCAAGCCATAAGTTCAGAAGTTCAAGAAGAAGGAAGAATCTAGTCAAAGTGATAAAGAGTATTTCAAGAGTGTGATTGAGCAAAAGAAGGGATCTAGTATGAAAAAAGCAGGTTCAAAAAAATTAGAATTAGTTAAGGTGCAAGAAAAGGGATTAAGACCTTCTTAGCTCTCTCATCAAGATCTTCCATGGTATACGGGTGCAAATGAACCCTTGGAATGAGGGTAAGATGTTTAAGTCAGTATGATTTTTCTCCTTGGTGTTGAGGTATGTCATTCAACATGGTCATGTTATGATTTTCAAGGTTCAAGTTTTGTAATCCTTCAAAGAGTATGAGTCTGTGTTCTCAAAATCGAGTTTTTCTATCATTCTTTTAGTGTGTAAGAGATGTTGATGAGTCACATTAGCTAGTCTTGTGGTGTATGTCAAAGTATCATATCTTGGTGCTCCTCAAATCATATAAGTCAGTGTATGTACTTGTCTAAGTTATTTTGATCTAATTTTGTATCTCTTGGTGTATAATTGATCTAAGTTGGTTGTATATGTTCATGAGTCACATTGTTATGTCACAAGAGGTGTGTCGGTGGCTTAGAACTCATGAAAATAGTATCTCTAATCTCAATGTCCGGACTTAAGCAATGATATACCTATGGTCAATACTAAGTCCTAAGTGGATTTTTTCATAAAATACAAGCAAAGTGTGTCGAGTTTGCTCGTGTGTGTCTGATAACCTTAAATCATGCTAATATGTAAAGAGTCTATCTTTGATCTGGTTCGATCACACGAGGGCACCTTTGAATCAATTTGTTAATGACCATGGGACAAACATAATATATCATTAATTTCTCTAATATCTTGATATGAAGAATTAAATTTAGAATGAGCCTTCAAAGTGATGATATGGTTAGACTTCCAATCTAAAAGGAGTTTCGAGTGTGTTGAAGTCATTTAGAAGAATATAGATGTTAAACAAGGAGGTTTTAGGTATGTAAATGACTTTCATGGTTCCATATAAATTCAAAACGTTTCTTAAGGATTCATAAGATGTTGATATTGTACTGGTGGTCAATTTTTGAACCTCTAAATGTAAAATTTGTGATTTCATGATGCATAACTATTATGACTAGGTGTAAGTGTTTTCCTAGTAGCTATATGAAGGGAATATTGTCTTTGAAGGGATTAATGATGGAATTTAGGCCTCAAATTTTGTACAAAAATTATAGCCATGTTAAACTAAAGGATACAAGTAAATTCAAACCATTAGAATTCCTACATATCATGAAACTCATGATAGTGTTATTATTCAACCATCGTGTATTGGTCTCTATCAAAATAATGTCAAAAGTGTATTCATTTGTATATGGCATGGTCATATCTTTGTATAGGTATGTCTTTTCTGGTATGTCATGTTTTCCAAGGTCTCATTAGTATCCATGAATTTTTAATGTCTCAATTTTATTTAACTATTATCTAAGTCTTATATACATCAAATTGTCTCAAGTTTAATTGTCTCAAGTTTGATGTTTCAATTTTATGTCTCAAGTTTAATTATCTCAAGTTTATTTAACTATTTTCTAATTTTATCAATTTTATTTGACTATGATATGAGTTTAAATAAACTTGAGAATTGTAACTATGAATTTTGAATGTATCAATTGAATGTCTCAAGTTTATTTAACTATGATCGACTCCTTATAGACTAACAGTTCATGCTAGAAAGGGCTTAAAATCCCCATGGGAGCATGATTAAATTCATCATGATGATAAATCACTTTTACAAACCTAAACCATCTTATTGAAGCTTAGTACGATCCATGTCTACCTTCAACTTATCATGTCACATAACCAAACTTCCCTTTTTACTGAGATCATATTTTAAGCAATGTAAAACACTTCATATGAAGGACTCAAACCTCTCACGATTTAAATTTACAGAATGATTTGCCATGGATGGATGAAGTAAACCTTCACATATTTATCACAAGTATTCTAGCTTCACATAATCATGATATTCCATTAGGGTTACTCACAGATCACAGAGACTCGAGATAGATCCTTTAAAGAAACAATGACAATAGACTCGGGACATGTTAGGCCACCAAATGTATGATAGAGACCAAAATTTCAAATGTATAAGACACTTATCTCAACCCTCAAAATTTGACAATAACAAATGATTCCTTTTGGATACATACACTCATAATTACAAATTATACCTAACCATTGAGACACACGTATCCTCAAGACAAGTCAGAAAACTTCATGGAGGACAAATACAATAGCACAATCTCAGACCTATCATGGACTATTTCATGCTTACATAGTCAACTAGCCTTGGCTGAGGAGGGATTCACTTCTAACTGTTATTATGGTTGCTTTCATAGAAGGAACTTACCTGATTGAAGAACCATTAATCCACATGACACATCCATTAACCTTGAACCATGAATTTGAGGAGTTATAGCCCAATTTTCTATCCCATTCACTACTAATTAGGCACTGTAGTTCTCATGTTGCAACTTCTCTAAAATGTCAAGGACTGTAAGAAACTTGGATATTTTTCAGGTCCTAAAATCACTTGAATATCCAAGTACACCATGTATAAATGGTTTGTACAAAATTATAGCATTGAACTCCACCATTAGTAACTTCAACCTCTTACATTTCTCTGCACCACTTCTTATTGGCTGCTAGAACCCAGTTTTGGATAGAAGCCACTTAGATTGCATAAAATTTGATGTCAAGACCTCAAATTATGTCATCACCATAATAACATCATCCTCCTAAATTAAATATCACACTTATTGATGAAGAGACATTAGCAACATATGTCTATGCATGACATCTTAAGCGAAATCTTTGCAACTTGCAAGTTTTGGTGATATCATACTCGGATCATAGCTAAATAAACTCAAGATACTCAACATTCATGGATACTAATGATACCTTAACATAAACATGACACACCAAAAATACATACCTATACAAAGATATGACCATTTCATATACAAACAAATACACTTTTGAAATTCTTTTGATAAAGACCAATAAAAGATGGTTTAATAGCAGAGTATCATGAGTTTCATGAGATGTAGGCATTATAATGGTTTTAAGTCACTTATATCATTTATTTTAACATGGATAGAAGTTTTGTAAAAAATTTGAGGCCTAAATTCCATCATTAATCCCTTCAAAGACAATATTCCCTTCATACCACTACTAGGAAAACACTTACACCCAGTCATAATAGAGATGCATCATGAACTCACACATTTTTCATTTAGAGGTTCAAAAATTGACCACCAATACAATAAAAACATATTCTGAATCCTTAAGAAACTTTTTGACTTGATATGGAATCATGAAAGTCATTTACATACCTAAAACCTCCTTTTTTAGCATCTATACTCTCATGAATGACTTCAACACAGTCAGAAATTCCTTTTGGATTATAAGTATAACCATATCATCACTTTGATGGCTCATTATAAATTTAATTCTTCATATCAAGATATTAGAGCACTTAATGATATACTATGTTTGTCATATGGTCATTAGCAAATTGATCCAATACCCCTCGAGTGATTGAGACATATCAAAGCTAGAATCTTTATAGAGTAACATGATTTAAGGTTACTTTGAACATAATGAGCACACTCTAATAGAATTTTCTTATAGTTAATGAAAATATCCACTTAGGAACCAATTTTGACCATCGGTATATCATTGCTTAAGCCCAGACATTGAGACTAGAGATACTATTTTCATAAGTTCTAAGCCAACGACACACCTAAATTGAGCCTTGTTTTTTCTACACATGTTGTAAACACTATTCCTATGTTGCCCCTATCCTCACCTGACATTTCCATGATCTAAAAGAACTTCTCATACATCATCAAGCACAAAAAATAGGTCTAAAAGGTATAGATTCAACTACACCTTTCACCAAATTACCTAATAAAACTTGTGAGAACTCTTGATCATGCTTACAACACTATTACTAACCTATAGACCATATAAAACTAGAAATCCAACCTATAATTTTCCTTTAGATACCAACCACCTGTAAATTTGAGCTTGTAGCACCTTGAAACCAACTTGAATCGGGCTTGAAACTACACGAAATCAACTTGAAGCAACGATCACCATTAAACAACTTTGCGACGACTGTATGCACTCTTTATTTTCCATGAAGTACATGTGACATCAATTACAACAACCACCGATGCGGCAAGATGTAACATTAAATTTGTGCGATCACAAAGAGATTATCTAAAATTTATAAAGCTTGGTCACATTCTAAATTCCATCAATAAGGCTTATCTTTCTTAGTTAAATATATTAGAGGAGAATCTATTTTATATTAGTTTTTAAAAAAATTAATAAAATCCTAATAGTTTAAGGAAACTTGATTTCATGAACCTTCTTTGGAATTGAACAATATTGGATAACTTTAAATTTTGTTGGATCAAGATATATTCCCTTTTGAGAAATTATGCTCTAAGGTAAGAAACTTTGGTTTTAAAGAGATCGTATCTAATTCACTTCCCATGAAATTGGAATTTACTTAGATTTTCTAAAACTAACATAAGGTGTTGTTCTTGGTCTTTTTCATTTTTAGAATAAATCAATGTATCATCAAGGGAGATAATCACAAACACATCTCAAAAATATATGAATGCACCATGCACTAGAGTCATAAAAGTGGTTGGTGCATTGGTTAAACCAAAAGGAATAATGAAAAATTCAAAATTACGGTAATGGGTTCAAAAAGTAATTTTGTGAATTTGAAATTCTTTGATTATGATTTAGTTATAACTAGGTCATAAATCGATTTTAGATAAATATTTATCATCACTCAATTGATCTAACAAATCACCAATGTGGCATAAGGGATATTTATTTTAAGTGGTATGTTTTTCAATTTCTATTTATAAATATATTATCATATGATATCATCCTTTTTAACAAATAGTAGTGGTACACCCTAGGGAGAAACACTACGTCTATTTTCCTTGTTTGATAAATCCATCTAATTGTACCTTCATTCTACCATAGTTTTGGTAGTATGTGGATTGATTTTCTGTGGCAGGATTCTTTACATATTGGTTTAACTATGGGAATTAATTCAATGGCATGTTCTACAAAATTTCAAGGAGGTACTTGATCAATGGCATGTAGTTCTTTGTGTGTGTGTATCTATGTCACATGCCCTAAGTTTCCCTTGTGCAAGTTTCACGATTATAGAGGGCTAGATCTAGATTATCCCAAATAATAAAAATGTGTCTGATGGAATATAATCAACTCCCCTTCTATGCAATGTCTGTAGACCAATGCAACCCTTGTCCATTGTATGACTATGTTAGATGTACACTTTGTAGTCCTCTTGTGCAATCTTAGGTGGTGATAGATCATGATTATAGTGTTGCAAGCATAATAGATTGAGATGGGTGTGAATCATTAAAAAAACATTATTCCATTTACCATTCACCATTCATTATCATTTATACAACCATTATATCACCCATGAACCATATGTTTGTTTTCTTAAGAATAGAAACAACCATACACAAGAACAAGAGTAAGAGAGTACACAAGAACATCAAATATAAGTGGGAAACCCTCAAGGGTAAGAAAACCCATTGAAACACAAAAATTATATTTCCATGTTTAAATTTTAGTGAGGCACCAACCCCATAAGGAGCCAAACCCTTAGTTTAGTAGAGAACCAACCCTAAGCACCAACCCCTAATTTAGTGAAGCCTCCACTCCACAAGGAGGCTACAACCCCCTAAGATGACTAAGAACCAACTTAGCCACCTTAAGATGATGATCTCTGAGTTATTTTTGCAACAACTATTTGAGATCATAATTTCAGCACACACATTCACCTTCAAACCCTCATTTCTTCATCTCGCTCTATCTTCTTCGTATTGGACTTCTCTTGGCTCTAAACCCTTGTAAACATGTTATTAATTGGTATTCAACATGTATAACACCTCATCATATCTCAACATATGGATTCATACCTATTATACTCTCTCTCTCTCTCTTGGGTTTCACTTTTCCCCATGCACAACTAGTTCACAAATGAACTCAAAACTTTATTTAAATATACTTCTCATCATTCAAACATAATCTAGGTCAGTTTCCCTCCTTTGTTTGGCCAAAGGAACTCAAAAACATAAAAAAATATTTGTTAAAATTAATAAAGTGGACCCATATAGGTCGTCAAGCTCAAATACACTCACCATGCTCAAAACTAGCTCATAACCTCATCATTTGGATGATCTAAAACAACTAATGCCAAAATCATGATTAGTCAAGCTCCTAGATTCATTGTACATGTGTATTATGATATAAAAACATCAACTGTGATCATTAATTAGCTTACATCAATAAAAAAATCATAACACAACTCAAAAGGCTCAAAACCTTCATCAAACAGTTGTTTCCAACACCATGTCTTCACCTTTGGGCATTAAGACCACCCAAGAACAACTCAACTATAATCAAGCTTCCTAGAAATTATTTTTACAAACTCAATTATTTTTCATCCTTTCATCCACTTCCAAGACCTCCAAATTCATTTAATAGGAACAAAATTCATCCATCTTCACTCTCCAGTGATAGCAAGCATCATCGATCCCAAACATGCAACATCTACCTCATTCTTTCGGCCCTAAGAAATCTTATCTTGAAAACTCGAAAACTTATTCTCCACAAACTTACATGAAATACCCATCATAGCACATCACCAAGAAATAATCTATATACCACTATAAATCCCTTTTAATCCTATTTATATAACATATTGGATTTCCTTCCAACTCTAGTGGAAGGCCTTGACCAAGTCCATGCACGCAAAATACTTCTTAAACCTTTTGGGATTTAAGACCGACCTTGTGCTCAACTTGACCCATCACCTAAAAATAACTTGCAAGCTTAACGAAGCATGTAACACCATTAGACATGATTTCTAAGCACTCATCAACCTTCAAAAAGCATTAACAACTCGAAACATCATCTTACCTCATGAAGCAACTTAGTACCCTTCTAGATCAAGCATCCTCCATATTTGACCTTTAAAGATTAGATCATAACTTATTAATATACTATAAAAACATAAATTTGATATACCAATGGAAATATCTCTAAAATAGGATCACAACAAAACTTGAATGGGGTCCTAACTCCTATAGCTCTAAATTTATACTTTTATTGCAAGCTTTTCCAAACAACCCCAAAAACTAGTCTTCATAAATAGGGCACAGTTTTCCATTTTTCACTTCAACCATGATCTGAAACTATCATGGGAATTTATAAAAAATATTTGGATAAAAACAATTTCAATTTAATTTTGACCTTATTTTGAGAACTTTACCATAAACCAAACTTCTTTAAAAACAAGAATTTTGAGGTGGGGCTCACATCATCATCACAAGAACTTTCTTAAATATTGATGTGTCCTCTATAACATCCAATCATCACTTTAGAAAAAGGAATAAAAAAACAGGCTCGATATATACTCACTTTCTCCCAAGTCATTTTGAGCTAGGGTTTAGCTAGGGTTTCAAATCAACTTATCTTCTTAACGATCGTTCATAAAAACATGACGATCAAACCACCTAATTATTTTTATAAACCTTATTAGTTACATGAAAAAATATACTTGAAAGTATCTAGCTCCCATTCATATCATACAATTCACAATTATCATTGGAAGGTCAACTTTTGCCTCAAAACACACTCAAATTCTGATTTTACCAAAGCCGACATATCTTGCAAATCCTTCTTTTAAATGACTTGAAACTTGTCATGAAACATTATGAAAACGTCATATCAGTGTCAAAACTCAACATATAGCATAAATCTCTCTCAAACTCTCCAACCATTAAGACTTACCTTTACCAAACTGCATATTCGACCTACTTGCTTCTTAAAGACCTCATACATGTAATGTATCACTTTGAAAAGCCCTGACCTAGAACTCACCACAAACCTCATGTACACTACCACCATTATCTAAAAGGACTGATCATCTCCAAATATCATACCTCCATCTCATTCTACATGCACTAGGGATAGGAATAGGCCTAAAATGACTTGACTCAACCATGACTTCACATGAACTGACCTTGTTGACCTCGACCTATAAAATACCTCTAGGAACATGTGTGACATCATAATAACATCTAAACAACTTAGGAGAGCTCAAACCATGACTTAGCTCACTAGACCATGCACCAAGACCTCATAGAACATCACAAAACTCAATCACTACCAATCAAACTTCAAACTTGACCTTGATTGACACCTCATGTAGAAACATACAACACTAGGACACCCTTTTCCATCAATTGACTTGACATCAATGAAAAAACAAACATAAAATTGCCAAAAATATCACCCTTTTTCATTGATGGCAACCACCTTCATAAACATTGATGACAACCGAGAAAGACCAATAACCTAGTGAGCTTATTCTAGCAGATGAAAATGAAGATCTAATGGACCTATTATGACCTTCAAGAAATACCCCCTTGAGTGTATGCTCTCTAATTTTTCTTTAAAACACATTTCTTGGCCTCTGCTTGGTCTTAAACATGATTTACATCTCCATATAGGTCTATTATGCAAGAAATCACTAGTTTTAACTCCAAACTTAACATTTTCACCTTTTAGGACCATTGTCTTTGAACAACATTGTCGGTGTAAAAATGACAAAATTACTCTAGCTCTAATAACTCAAGCACAACATGATTTATCTCCTTATGGCTCCCCCTCATCTCATAAAATATAGCACTAAATGAAAACACAAATATTGAGACTATTACCCACGATTTCAAGCTTTGAATGAGGATCAAATACTCTTGCCTTTGTCCTAAAAAAATATTCACGATCTTCTCAGCCTTATGTGACTCAATTTCTATACCACTATACATAAAAGCATTCGATACTCTTCCTATTAAGTCCTTAGACCATAGAATTCCTAGAGGATGATTCAAGCAAGTTTCCCTTGCTTTGATATCAATTGTATCATCGATTAGGAGACCATTCTTATTCCCCTACTTCGAGAAAAACATTTGAAACCTATACCATATCATTTTAGTGAGCTAACATAGTTTGTACCTAGTGTACAATCACATTCTCCTTTCCACTTACCAATTTCATCTTACTTGCCCCATCAAGCTATGCTCATGATGAAAACCTTCTTAATCCATCTACATTTTTGTGCAGAAGACACCTTTGTGGATCATTACAACACCCTCAACATTTGAAGTAACTTCATACAAATTTAACCAACTTTGAAGACCATCTTCATGGGTAAATAATATTGTAAAATTAAAATGCTTGTTTAGTACCACTTTATAGTAATTAAAGTCATCATACTTAGATATAAGACCCTGGTTTCACTAATTAAGCTTAATACTTTTATTTTCTCCTCCTTAGACATCTTAGGCAAATGACGAAGTATAAAAAACCCTATATCTCTATTTTGCATTCCTGTAGAATTTTGAACATTATAGAATGTAGAATCATCATAGTGTATTAAAACTTCATTTACCCATGATGTTAAACATGTAGCATACCTTTTCCTCAACTTCCTTTTGATGCCTTCAAATAATTTCATGCATATCTTGAATACATACCTTAGCTCCTTATCAAAAAATTTGATCTCTCATCTTCTTGTAGCCTTATGTGATTTATTTTTCATGATAATAGTCTTCCAACATCTTTTAGATGATTCAACCTCTACTCAAAACCTCATAACACCATCTTATTTCTATCTCAGGGCTTGCACTTTAAAGTTCACTACATTTGTTTCATGGCCTAACACAATTTGAATTGGAACCCTACATACCTTAGACTGAAGCCATCCTTGAGTGTAACTTCTCACACTTAGAACTAGTAATCTTCTCTTCCATCTAGGAGTTTTGTAAGAAAGCTTCAGATCTTTAAATGTCTCTTCACATATATAGTACCTATCTCCCAAAGTTGATAGTCAACACATACCATCTTGTCACTTTAGTCTTGATTGGACTCTACCACCTACTTTTTCCTACACCTTTGGAGAAATATCATCTTCATTCAACTCAGAATTCACACAATGTGTCTTTTAGTGTTCAAATATGCATGTATTGAATTATACCTTTCATTTTGACTAATCACTCTTGATAAGAAACCTTGACCATTCAACGGGGATGAAAAGAGAAGTCATACTCAGAATTTTCACTCAAACTCAGCTTATAAACTGATTGGAGACCTTTATGATGAACTTCATCCTCAATAATATGAAGCACACTTTATGTGGAGTTTTAACTTCTAGTATTATCCTTCATGACAATGGACTTTTCACTTTGATGAATGATACTGAGGAAGAACACATACAGACTCAAGGTCATCTTGACATGGTGCAAACACAAGGACCTTCATGATTTTAGCCATCCCTAGAACTTAGTTCAAATCTTTGCAAAAAAATTTAGGACTGACCTACCTTATTATTTATTGAGAATTTCTCCATACATTTAACCTATTCTCACCTTATGCACAAAACTCAACAAGGCACAAAACATTTAGGCTAGACCAACTAAGGAAAATTGTAGACCTTTGTTTAAAGATGCATATACTTAGAAACCTTTTGACCATCAACTCCTTGAATGATATCAAACATTCCATAGTCTGAAAAATATCAAAAAATCACATGGGGCTTACAACACGTACCTTAATCTCATGGAAACCTTCCTACGAGTTCTCTTTATTTAGGAATTTTCATACTAATCTTATATACTTGTTAAACCTCCTTCCTCAAAAAAACTATCACGTTTCATCGACTTTGGCTTGAGACATAGAGAGACATTGTCATCTATGCTTCAAGATTTTAACTTCACATAATTTGTCAAAAATCATCATCCAGTCTTTGTAGGTTTTGAAACAATTTTTATGAATTCTAACAACACCTTTATTATCCCTTCTTTGACATTGTATAGATATTATTGGAATCTCATATCAAATTGGATCAACACATATTGTCCTTTACATGACATCAAATTCCTTTGACAAAGACTTTAGATCAAAACTCTTGTGCATTCTTACACTCAGGATATAACATAGATTTGTGACCTTAGAAAAATACTATAAGGTCAAAAGAAAACAAACCCCCTAGGAATATACATTTCTGACCTTTGAATGATTTAAATGTAGACATATGGTGAAACCAACACTTGACACCGAATAATAAGAAATCTCATACTTTCTCCTCTAAAGATCAACAAATTTACCCATTTTTACTTCTAAGATCTCCTTGGTGTTAAACTCGTATGGTTGATGGTTTATAGAATGGTTGTATAAATTATAATGAATGATTAATAGTAAATGGAATAATGTTTTGTATAACTAATTCACCCCACCTCTCAATCTATTGTGCTTGCTGACACTATAATCATTATCTATCGCCACCTAAGCTTACACAGGATCACTACAAAGTGTATATATAACACATTCATACAAGGGACAAGGGTCACATTGGTTTGCATACACTGCATAGGAGGAGTTAATTCTATTCCATTAGACACATTTTTCATATTTGGGACAATCTAGATCTAGCCTACTATAATCGTGAAACTTGCCTGAGGAAAACTTAAGGCGAGAGACACATATATACACACACGTAAATAACTACATGATGTTGACTGAATTTCCTCCTCAAAAAGTTGTAGAACATCCTATTGAATTAATTCCCATAGTTAAACCAAAATGTAAATCATCTATAGAAAATCAATCCGTGTCTTAGCAAAGCTATGGAAAAACTAAAAGTACAATTAGATAGAGTTCTCAAACAAGGAAAAATTAGACCTAGTGTTTCTCCTGCGGTGTACCACTACTATTTGTTAAAAATTATGATATCATATGATGGTATATTTATTAATAGAAATTGAAAAAACATACCACCAAAAATAAATATCCCTTACCCCACATTGGTGATTTGTTAGTTCAATTGAGTGATGAAAAATATTTATCTAAAAGTGATGTATGACCTAGTTACAACTAAATCATAATCAAATAATTTCAAATTCACAAAATTACTTTTTAAACCCGTTACTGAGTAATTTTAAATTTTTCATTATTCCTTTTTTAACTAATGCACCAACCACTTTTATGACTCTAGTGCATGGTGTATTCATATCTTTTTGAGATGTGTTTGTGATTATCTTCCTTAATGATACATTGATTTATTCTAAAAATGAAAGTGATCAAGGAAAACACCTTATGTTAGTTTTAGAAACTCTAAAGAAATTCCAATTTCATGGGAAGCTAATCGAGATACAATCTCTTTAAAACCAAATTTTCTTACCTTAGGAGCATAATTTCTCAAAAGGGAATATATCTTGATCCAAAAAAATTTAAAGTTATCAATATTGTTCAATTCAAAGGATGTTCATGAAATCGAAGTTTTTTTAGACTATCAGGATTTTATCACAATTTAAAAAAAAACTAATATAGAGTAGTTTCTCCTATAATATATTTAACTAAGAAAGATAAGCTTTATTGATGGAATTTAGAATGTGACCAAGTCTTTAGGAAATTTAGAGAATCTCTTGTGACTACGTGAATTTAATATTATAGCCTATTATCCTGGTGGTTGTTGTCATTGATTTCACATGGAATTGATGGAAAATGAAGAGTGCGTCAAGTCGGTGGTGTTGATGGTGGTCGAGTGGTTCAAGTTGATTTCATGTAGTTTACGCATGATTCGGAGTTGGTTTCAAGGTGCTACAAGCTCAAATTGACATGTGGTTGGTCTCTAAAGGAAAAGTACATGATTTCTTATTGGTTTTAGATTATCTATAGGCGATAATGCGGTCATAATCAAGATGTGTCATAGGGTGTATCATGTCATACGGTGAAATGTGAAGTTGAAATTGGCTCATGTAGACCTAAATACGGTTGTCGATGAGGTGTGAGAAGTTGGTTTAGATCATGGCAAGGTTAGGTGAGGATAGGGTAGCATAAAAATAGTGTTTCTAGCATGTGTGAGAAAAAAAGGCTCAATTTAGCTCCTGGAGTCAAAATTCAAAAGTGCACAAAAATTGGCTTTGAGAACTAGCAGTGCAAATTGAGGAAAATGAGATGTTATGGAAGATTAAAATAATAATTATGGAAAATTGGATTATTTATCATGTGGAGTGGTGATTTATACTACTCCAGGAAACATTTCATCAATTTCTAAGAAGACGTGTGAAATTTATGCTAGTTTTTCTCAAACAAACATTTTAGAAATTGCATAATAAGGTGTTTGGAATCTTAGCACTAAAGAAAAATATAGTGCATCCTTCGGATAAATCATATAAGTAATTTTTGTATATGATTCTACGCTTATAATATTTTTAAAAAATTTAGGTGAATTGGACATGTTTTGAGAAAATTATGAGCATTATTTTGTTAGTGTTTTCTCTCTCTCCAGTGCTTCTTAAGTCGAGTGACCAAATTTGAGTTTATGTAACATTCCCAATTTAAGAATTTAGAAAAAGGGAAAAAAATTATATACACAATGTTCTCTATTCTAAATTATCATAACTTAGAACACACATTCCATGCCAATCAATCTCATAATAGATAACCATATGCAGCTATAAATGACTCGGTGAGCTACCGATCTCTCATTTCATGACTCGATTAACAACTAATCTCTCATGTTACTTAAGTATTGAATACTTTATGTATACCAAGTATACTTGGTTCTCTTACCCTATTCTAGGTACTGAGTGTTTTGTTTAAGAAACCTATATGAATATTTGTTACCAATATTCATCTGAAATCACATTCCTTAAACTAGGTGACATAGACAATGCTAACCATGGCTTGCGATACTTTGGCCAAAGATTTCCAACATACTATTCATGTTACTATTCCTAGATGACATACTTGTCTAAATGGAATACATCCTTCACCCCACTCCTCTGTTATCTAGAATGGTCTTCACCGACTTCAGTTAGTCCACTTGTCCAAGGTTTGACCCTAACACAGGTTAGTGATATAATTTAGAATAGGGAGTCACTCGCGATGACCTAGGGTATATAGACATACCCTATCGACCTAAGTCGATTGGATGTGCCTAGTTATCCTAAATCATTGTGAGTCATTTCCTATGCTAGATCATAACTCTAAACTATCCTAGAGAGAAACTAAGTTCAAGTCCAAGTTTGGGTAGGTCTAGATGAACCAATGTTGAAGGGTGTTGCAACATGTCAACTGTAACCCTGTATCCTTGTGAAGACCCAAGTCTTCACAAAGGTATAGATCTATAGTTGGCGTGTGCCAACATCTGGCAGAACCACTTCATCTCGATGTACACACCTCAAGAGATCATTTCCACTTAATTAGTTTAGGATTAAGATTCAGATTATAGCAACCTTACATAACCCTAATTCCAACAACCTTAAAGGTTTCCATTCCCATTTGAGTTGGTTAACTAATACGAACTTCAAAGACTAATGATTTCTTTATGTTCAATTAACTTTTTGCTTAACGTTTGATTAATTGAAAACAGCATCATCATCTATCAAATGATCTAATTAATGTGTCTCAACCATTCAAGGAATGTATAAGAACCAAAACAAGTTCGATATAAAAGACTTCATACCTATGAATTCTAAATGGTTATCGAACCCACATATCATTAGTTTATTTTGCATCCTTTTTAGAAGAGGAGAACCTTCCTCATTATGGTTAAGTATTAGGGTTTATTATACCCATATCCAATTTACACATCGTGACATTATAGCAACACGTTCATAACATCATAATCCACCATTCAAGATTAAGTAAGGAACATTAATACATACAACTTAGTAAGTTGCACTAAAGTAAGGGAATTTGTACTAATTCCCATTTATCCAGACAATTTACTGACATCAGGAATAAGGATCCAATCAGATATAAATAACAACATCAAGGATAAGATTACAAATTTTTCCTTCTTATTATGAGCAAGAGAATAGACTTAATCATGTTTAAGTAACCTCAGTCTTTCCAATTCATCAAAATAAAATACACAACTTACAAAACTATGCATTGCTGACATATTTCATGTCAACAACATCAAGATCTTTTAGATTACAACTTTTCTTCCTTCAATACATTTCAATAATAACTCAGAATTTCTCTATAATGGTCTAGACTTTTAATTCAACCAATACATCATAAAATTTATTTCCTTCCTTTATCACTTACAAAGTCCATCTACAAAAATTTCTAGCACGGGTTAGTTCATTGAACTGAAGCATGATAAGCACTAAGCATTAAAATGAAATGCTTTCAACTAACTGTTTCATTAAACCAACTCTGCTTTAATGAAATAGTGTGGTCAAGTGACAAATAAATCATAGCAATAACAACCATAAAAGAAGAACAATTAATCACTTGAATAACATTCAAAGAAATGTCATGATGTAATCTACAATCTAAAACATGTTATCAGATAAATATCATTCCATCCAATACATTTATCCATCTCAAATAAAAGTACTTTCTAATTATTTCCTTCACAAATCATCTTAATTTAGAAATACAAATGCAAATAAGAGTCTCACAAATCAGATGTGGCATCCTAATCCCAAATGCAAGGCATAGCCTAATTTATCAAGTTAGACCAAATATCAACATTAAGATAGAATTTACTCAATGTACAACATCTCACATTTTCCTTCTATCTCAAATATTAAAAGCCTTAACACTAGTCAAGAGAACAAGCAAGTAGCAATGACGACTACTCAAGACATTAAGGATAGTAGAGCAACTGATCCAAATAAATCAATGACCAGATTTACCCAAAAGAAGTACGACTGAGATGAAACAGTAGGAACTTCCTAAATAATTTGGTTAGCCTGAATCCCATACACAACTTCAAAGAAGAGAACACAACCCAAAACATCCTATTATTTCCAAAGACAGTGGTCAAGCTTCGCCTTAAAGACTGAAGAAGGAGTCAAAAGCCAAGATCAGAAGGGAACTCCAACATCTTAATGGGACGAAGGTAGAAAAGGAAAATGTAGGCCTTCAATACTTCCCAAACTCCTTAAAAGAGAAAACACACAGAAGAAGAGATCAACAGAATGTGTGATTGTTGTGATAGAACAGAATTGAACATGATTTCCCTTCATAGACAACCAATGACTGAGACATTAAACTAGATCAAAAGGAGATGTAATGAAAAAATTGCAAAATTCCATGCGGGCACTTACAGTCCCAACAGTCACTCAAGGATGTTAAAATTTTAGTCAAGGTCACTTTGATTCCTCCAATGATAGAAACAAAACAATCAGCTAGACAGACTCTAAAATGAGTCCTCACAGAGGTGAAAGACATACATTAAATGAAAAGATAGAGGAGGTTCCTTCACGATTCCATTCCAAGAAGATACAACCCCAGATCGACATAGCTTAGCTACAGGCATACAACTTATCAACAAATTAATTCCCTCCAATCTCGTTCAAAGATCAAAGAATGGAAGAATCCTAAAGACTCCTTATTCAGAACCGATTTCGATAGTTCAAAATCAAGAAATGACAACTGCAAGTTTCAAGGATCATCCTAAATGTTCCCGATATCCCAATCAGGAGGTTTTAACAAGTTTCCCCGAGCAAAGATACTCAGAGGTCAATCCAGTTCAAAGATAGTTAAACAAAAACCAACAACATCTACTTCGACAGTAAGAACAAAGAAAAGAAAACTCAATAGAGCTATAAGGATGACCTAGCGTTGACTCCGATAAAGTGACCCTCAACATGTCCCCAACCAACAAGCTCTCCCTCTGTAACTTTTAGATCAGTACTCGAGATATTTTAAGAAACATAGTACTCATAAAGATCAGAATAAAGACTTCTAACATGGGAATCCCAAGCTCGAATGCCTCAAAAACAAAGTGCCAGGAAATGAATAATCCAAAGTTTCCTAAGAAGGACCAAATTTGAGTACCTAGTTTAAACTGACAAGTTTAAAAAGTAATAAAACTTCAATCTTGTTTCTATACAAGGAGAGTCCAAAAAGAAAACAAAGATTCCAAACATTACAAAACTACCAACTTCTATCACAGACTGAATCCAAAGAGTAGATAGAGTATACAGAGAGTTCAAGAAGAGGCACACATTATTGTTTCCATAAACAAATTTGAGCTCACACAACTCAGAATCCAAGCATGCATATTCCTACAATTCCAATAGGAGAATTATAACTTCCACAAAACCAAGAAGCTACAACGAAGGTATACTTTTACATTCTGCAACCCAAGCTAAAGCTTGGTTTGAAACTGAAAGACACATATCATTTCCATAACCCATTTTCAAATAGATAAGCAAGAATCACGCATGTACTTCATTACTTATATCACCACAAGATTTAAGGTGAAATTCAACAACAAATAACCAAGAAAGCAATACAATGACTTCCTTTCCAAGCAGAGATTCCTCAATCAAAGAACACAGAATTATTCAAGCAAGGAAACCAAATAACCATCACAGAAATAAAAACCCAATTATCTCAAGAGAGAAAAGTTGTTTTAATGAAGACACTTAGAGAAAAGCAGAGCAACTTAATGGATAGAGCCTATCATGCCTGATAGTGCTTCTATCTATTCGAAGAATATTTCACAACTCCCTCTTCTCCAAATGAAATCAACAACTAGAAAATTCTTCCTCAAATTCCTCATATACTTCCATTGGATCAAAAATAGTCCAAGAGAGTTAAAAATAACAACAAACTAAAAGTAGAACTATTGGTTTGAAGAACCAGATAGCTCCATGTAGAGAAAAAATCAAAATGCATGAAAGACCAAACAACTCCCAACAAATCTACTCGCATGGTTTCCAAGGTGGTTTTCTCACCAAAAATGATGACAATTAATGTCATTAATTCCCAGTCTCCCACCTAAATCTCCACGCCACCGCCATCCAAAATTGGTGAGTCCAATTTCAAAAAGAACATGCATAGTTAAATTTAGAGATGGTGCCAGCTAGGATCACCTCCAAATTCCATGCCTTTGTCAAACTGACAGTACATAATGATCTTAAATTCAAAAATCAAATCAAATAAAATACTTAGGAACCATCACCATCCCTCAACTTTCCATATGACCCCTTAGGTCCCCTTCTATCCCCACATTAGTTTAGGATAGATATCTTAGCTTAGGGTATGACCTTAGGTTAGTTTAGAAAATATTTACCTTAGGTTATTTTCCACCTTAGGATAGGTCATTCTTTATACTAATGTAGTATTAGGTAATAGGTTAGAAATATACCTATTATCACCTTAGGTTGTTTCCAAATCCCTAATCTTAGAAAACATGCAACTTAGGTTAGGTTGCAACAAGATTAGCGTACACATAGACATAAGGTAGGTCTAGTTTACCTTAGGTTAGAATCCCGTTAGGATAGATCTTATAGATCTAGGACTTAGGATTTACCCTCAATAGTCCTCAAGTAGGCCTCTTTCCAACTTACGCCATTCAGCGTTCAGGAGAAGTTGACAAGAAGATCTGAGCACACGACTTTCAGTAGAAAGCATAGCATGAACTTCTAAGAAGATCAATGAAATTGTAATCCTACAAAGGCTCAGTCTTTTATTTCCTTCAACCTTTGAATGTCAGTTTTCCATACAAATCAAGTAAGAAGAATTAAAACATACCTTGGATCAATGGAATTGATCCAAGGTCTCATTATTATATAGAGATAAATTTACAAACCACTTTACCAGTTTACAACCTCCAACAAAATGGATTCCTTGCAAGCAACAGTATTTCAGCAATTGAATCCAAGAAAATAAATAATTTATCCATGGAAAGCATGATTTCAACATTCAAAATAATACACCTTCTTGGGACAAATCACATGTTAACGCTTGCATTACAAAGAGGAAAAGTTAACAGTTTATCATAGGTGTTCTGATTTCCCACATATAAATAATTTTTCAAGCTATAAAAATCTCTCATAAGCATAATAGACCTCATCTAAGTCAAAATAATTATCCCATTACTTTCAAGGTGAACTATGGTACATTGGCATGCTTGTGGTGTGCGGGACTTGGTGCGAGACAGGTTATATTTTTAAGCCTTCATGATTAACTTCTTGATAAGAGGTGGTACAATGATCTTGTTAGGATTCATGAATTATGTTTCTCTTTTATAAGAGAAAAGTAGTGTTTTTAGGTCCTTCAAGTGCAATGGTGTTTATGTAGTCTCTCCAAAGTTTGTTTTTAGTTATTTTTGTAGACAGTCTCTTTTTGTTATTGTTTGATAAGCCTAATGTTTTAGAGAAGGTAAATGTCAAAATCCTCTTAAATTCCATAATTTGGAGGGAAATATTTTTATTCAAAGGTGTAGGAATTACAAAAGTAATTGAGGTGGTTTTGTGCACGAAGACAGTCAAGAAGAAGTCGGTGTTTCTTGTGTACGATTATGAGAAACATAATGGACTGGTTTTTCACATATAAAAGATTCTTGAGTCTATTTTTTAAGGTTTTACAGTCACATTTTATCTCCATATCTCAATATGCTCATTCAAGAACTTTATGCAGGAGTCCATCTCAAACCTTGTTCAATGTCATGTTGAACTACCGGTGTACTGCATTTCTACTTTCTGGGAGTAAATGGAGGATCTTTAAGATGAAAAATTGTTTAAAAGAGCTGGAAGATGGCCTCATAAACATCAAACACTTTGAATTTTTTTTTTTCATCAATTTTAGAGTGAGAAATCAATTTTTTTGTGTTCTCGGGCATGCACTGATTGTTCAAAACTGCCCCTAGGGTTTCAAAGACATTTTGGATCGAATTTCATAATTCATCCAACCAAAAATTGATATATTTTGCAGAAATTTATTTGAACCTTCTATGCCCCATTTTCAACAAGTTTCAAGTGATTTCATGGAGGGTCAAAGGATATTTTTTACCATTTTTCACACATAGTTGGTTTAAGCAGTCAAAACAAGTAATTTCGTTATTTCAAATGACAATCCTTACAAAGGGAGATCATTATTTTATCGGATCAAGTTACAAAAAGGATGGATGAATGTTAAAGATTATTCTTTCTATCTCGAAATATTTTATTCATGTAAGTGAAAGATTTTTCCTCTTGCGGTGGTCTCAGTGTTGCCTTCAACTATGCAAATATTGGAATTGGGGTTATCAAGTGGCACCTATCAAGTTGTGAATGTATTTAACTATCCTGCAATGTAATTTTGAGCTCAAGAAAGATCAAGGAAGCCTCTACATAATGGAAAACATGAATTTAATGTTTAATCAATCTGCTATAGTCCGAGACACGGTCTTATTTGGATAATTTGCTAAGGGTCTTCACACTAAGTGAATGTGAATTTTTTTGTAATCCTTGTAGCTCAAAGTGGTGTGGTTTATAAAGAAGGTGAAACATGAAAATTTGGGACTATTAAGTAAGATCTCAAAGTTTGAAAGGTAATTTGAAAAGTTTTTGTTATAGACAAAGTGTTGTAAAACAAAAATTCGATCATTTTTGTATGCAATACAAAGAATGTAAAAGGTGAAATTGATCAATGCCTTGATGTGAAGAGATAGGGAAAACAAAAATTCAGAAGATTGAGAAAATTTAAGTGTGAAGAGTATGTAATTTGATTGAATTAAAAATACAACTTGAGTTTGTGTGTATTGAATGCTATAGCTCAACAAAACTAGCAGTCGGATAATATAGAAGTCAAAAAGTGATTTGAGAACTAGCTGGGACCAAAAATTCAAAGAATGTGAATATGAAAAGACTAATATGGCTCAAGTGTAAAAAATAGTCTAAGGCATGAAAAATGAAAAGTTTGTGTAAGATGAAAAGTCAAGTGGATGGTGTATAAAAGGAGGATGCTTTATTCTTCTAGGTGATTTTGATGAAAACCCCTTTTGTCTTCTATTGAAGAAAACTTTCCTACAAAGAAAAACCCCTTAGGCATAGCCAAAAACCCATAGAAGTATCTTCCAAGTATATAGCTAGTTATAGCGGAATGAAGAAGATGAAGTCTCTGCAAAAAAAAATTCATGAAAGGGAGTAGTCTATTCTTCTTGTAGATGAATTCTTTTTCACGACATATTGATGTCAATACACTATTTATGAGCTCTTGATTGTATATTGTAAACTGTTGATGAGGAGATCAAGTCATTGTACTCTACTTTGTTTGAATATCAATAAAGAAAGAATCGAGTATATCTTATTTTCCTATTATGCATGATTTTCATGATGAACTATATCTAATGGTGATCAAGCATTAATGTATGTGGTTTATGAGGGTTTTTTTGTTTGATGCTTGAAATAGAAAACATAAAGGTTTTATTAGGGAATGATTCACCCCCTCTCAGTCCTTTTTCATTTCTAACAATTGGTACTAGAACATGCCCTTGGAAATAGCCTTAAAGATCTAGAGGGATATATTTGGTGACAAGGATGGAAGATCTGGATTACATAAGATGGGAAGTATAGATCTATAATGAGAAGTTGGAAAAATTGTGTGTATATGATGATGAAGTAATCAAGTGTATACAGATTCAACTCAAGAAATACCTAGCTGAGAAAGAGGAATTGAAGGAGTTAAGCACCATGACAAGAAAGGTATTATCTTTTCAAGAGAGCTCAGAAAATATGAATAAGATATTAGGAAAACAAAAGGCATATGGTGATAGAACATGCTTAGGTTTCATAGAAAATTCATGCAATATAGAGAAAAATGAAGGAGAATCAAGTCAAGGATCTAATAGAAATATTTCGTTTCATTTAATATCATCCATTAGACAACCAAATGCATATAGGTATGTTTTTTTCATGGTAATTTCTACAAGTGTGTTTTTTTCATAGTATGTGTAGTCCTAAGGTTGAAAAGAAAGAAGATTGCAAAGAAAAGACTCAAGAACATCACTCTGAAAGAAAGAAGGAAGAGGAATGTCAAGGAAAGGAAGAGAAAAAATTAGGTCAAAGATATGGAGCTGAATGTTATCACTGTCATGAGAAAGGACATCTAGCAAAGTATTTCAAGAATGAGCAATTAAGTACTAGAAGGTATGTCACAAAATTCAATGGTTATTGCTATGATTGTAATGAATATGGACATATGGATTTTGAGTGCAAAGGAAGACAAGTGGAATGCTTTATGTGCCACAAGGTAGGGCACATTGTATTTTTTTATGATGTTGGTAAACTAAAGAATGAGTTTCAAATATCCGATCCACAAGTTCAAAAGTTCAAGAAAAAGGAAGAAGCTAGTCAAATTTCTAAAGAGGATTTCAAGAGTGTGAGTGAGAAAAAGAAAGGATCTATTATGACAGAAGTAGGTTAAGAAAAATTAGAATTAGTTAAGGCGCAAGAAGAGGGCTTGAGACCTTATTAGGTCTCTAATCAAGATCCTCCATGGTATACATATGTAAATGAAGCCTAGGAGTGAGGAGGAGTTGTTTAAGTCAGTATGATTTTTCTCCTTGATGTTTAGGTATGTCATTCATCATGGTCATGTTATGTTTGTAAAGGTTCAAGTTTTGTAATATTTCAAAGAGTACGAGTCCGTGTTCTCAAAATCGAGTTTTTTCTATCATTCTTTTAGTGTGTTTTCATGTTGTGGTAGTCTCGGTTTGTAAGAGATATTGATGAGCCACATTAGCTAGTTTTCTAGTGTATGTAAAAGTATCATATCTTAGTGATCCTCAAATCATAGAAGTTAGTGTATGTAGTTGTCTAAGTTCTTTTTATTTGATTTTGTATCTCTTGGTGTATAATTGATCTAAGTTGGTTGTATATGTTCATGAGTCACATTGTTATGTCACAAGAGGTATGTCAGTGGCTTAGAACTCATGAAAATAGTATCTCTAGTCTCAATGTCTGGGCTTAAGAAATGATATACCTATAGTCAACACTTGAGTCCTAGGTTGAGTTTTTAATAAACTACAAGCAAATTGTGTCGATTGTGCTCGACGTGTGTAAAGTAACCTTAAATCATGCTAATATTTAAAGAGTCTATCTTTGATCTATCTCGATCACATGAGGGTCACCGAATCAATTTTCTAGTGACCATCTAACAAACATAGTATATCATTAAGTTCTCCACTCTCATGATAAGAAGAATTAAATTTAGAATGAGCCATCAAATTGACGATATGCTTAGAGTTCAAATCCAAAAGGAATTTATGACTGTGTTGAAGTCATTCGGGAGAGTAGATTTTAAACAAGGTTTTGGGAATGTAAATGAATTTCATGATTCCATATAAAGTCAAAAAGCTTCTTAAAGATTCATAAGATGTTTATATTGTATTTTTGGTCAAGTTTTGAACCTCGAATGCAAAATGTGTGATTTTATGATGCATATATGTTATTACTGGGTGTAAGTGTTTTCCTAGTAGCGATATGAAGGGACTATTGTCTTTGAAGGGATTAATGATATAATTTAAGCCTCAAATTTTATAAAAATTCTAGCCATGTTAAACTAAAGGATACAAGTGACTTCAAACCATCAAAATTCGTACATCTCATGAAACTCATGAAATTTTTGTTATTCAATAGTCTTATATTGGTCTTTGTCAAAATAATGTCAAAAGTGTATTTTTTTGTGTATGGCATGTTCATATCTTTGTATAGGTATTTTTTTCTAGTGTTTCATGTTTGTGTCAAGGTCTCATTAGTATCCATGAATGTTGAATGTCTCAAGTTTATTTAACTATGATCGAGTCGAAATTAGAAAATGACAACCTCTTGGACTTGTATAGATTCTTAAAGGCGAGAACATCAAAGACACAAGGGAAAATTGTAGACCTATAGGATTGAAGGTAATTCTTGTGTGGATAGTGATCAATAAAACTAGTCATGTAGTTACAAGTATGAAGAAGCCTAGGAACATATTTCTCTATGTTGACATTCTTTGTGGGAGTGTGTGTATTGGTAAAAATGACTATATTCTAAGTATTAACGATCAAGAAATATCGAGTAGAGAATATTTAGGGGTTTTAAGAGCATCTAAGGGTATTTCTATGAGTATATGAAGTTTTCAAAGGTGATTCCTTACTTGGAAATGGTCACCGTGTCATCTCAATCAGACTAAGTCACAACATTTAAATCTAGCATGATGAGATACACTCAAAAGTATCATTGTTTTCTTTAGGTGTCTATATACATTTGTTTCAAAAGTATTCAAGATTATCAACACATAAGGGAGTTGGATGAGTGAAATTCAGGTATGAAGATTATAAATTCTTGAAATTTTCAACAAGATTCAAGGTGTGTAACAAAGGATTAGAATGGATTGGAGCACTAAGAAATCAATGTAAAATTATGTCTTGATATTATTACAGTAGTCTACAGGTATGTAAAAATGCTCTAGAACAAGTGAAGCTCTGATTTTTCTATGTTAATTACCAAGGTTTTATGTGTGTCATCTACCATTAGTCTTTAAGGCCTAAAGTAAAATCTAACTATGAAAGCTCTAAAATTTAGAGAAGGTATGTTTGTGCATCAACAAGCATATAGGTTTGTGTTATCTTTCTCATAATAGTAAGATAAATGTTGCGAGATGCTGAATAGAAGAAGAATGGAAGTAGATTTGAGTCTCTTCAAGAAATAGAACAACATATTTATAGGGGAGTGCCTTAATGGATTAACATACTCTGGTTTTATTGATTTCTCAATATAATCATTTTGTTTTGTTTGTATACCTTTTTCATAGATTTCAAAGGGGGAGAGTGTGTTAGAAACTTGATTTCATGGTCTAAAAATGTCAGCATATCAGTTTTCCATCAAAGTTTTAGTGTGTTTCCATCAATGAAAAAGGGGGAGATTATTGCACCCTATTGCATTGGTGGTTTTTTTCATTGATGTCACATGGCATTGATGAAAATAAAGAGTGCATACAAGTTGGGTGGTGTTGATGGTTCTCAATGGTTCAATTTGATTTAAGGTAGTTTAAAGCATGATTCGGGTTGGTTTCAAGGTGCCACAAGTTCAAATTTATAGGTGGTTGGTCTCTAAAGGAAAAAAAAAGGTTATATTTCTGGTTTCATATGGTCTACAAGTCATTAATAGTGTTTCAATCATGAGAGAGAGGTCTCGCATGTGTATGACATCATCTAGTGAAAGGTGAAGTTGAAAGCCGCCTTTTAGGCCTGTTTCTAATGCTGATGAGGTGTGCAAAGTTTTTTAGATCATGAAAATGTCATTTGAGCATGGGAGAAGCCTATGAATAGTTTCTATAACATGTGTGAGAAAAAAAAGGCACAAATTAGCTCCTATAGTCAAATTTTGAAAGTGCATGTAAAGTGGCTTTGAGAACTCGATAAAGTGCGCAAAAGCTAAGGAAAATGAGATGGGATGGAAGAGTACATGCATATTTATGGGAAATGGTATTATGGATCATGTATATGGGTGAGTTTTAGTTCTCCAGGAAAAATTTCATAAAGTTATGAGAAGGTATGTGAAAGTTATGCTAGTTTTTCTAAAATAGACTTTTTAGAAATTACATAATAAGGTGTCTGAATTCTTAACACTCAAGAATAAATATAATTCATCCTTAGGACATATAATAAAAGTAATTTTTTTATAGGATTCTAATATTGAAATATTTCAAAAAACAACTAGTGAATTGGACATGTTTTAATAAAGTTACGAGCATTCTTCATTAGTGTTTTTCTCTCCGGGGATACTTCTTGAATTGAGAGACCAAATTTGAGTTTTCCAACTCTAGATAATTGGTGCAAGAAAGAAACATCTCTCATAATCATAATAGACCTCATCCAAGTCAAAATAATTATCCCATTTCTTTCAAGGTTAACTATGGTACATAGGCATGCTTGTGTTGTGCAAGACTTGGTCTAGGACAATCATGTTTCTAAGCCTTCAAGCTTGTTTTCTTGAGTAAGAGGTGGTACAATGATCTTTCTAGGATTCAAAAATCATTTTTATCTTCTAAAAGATAAAATTAGTGTGTTTAGGTCCTTCAATTTTAATCGTGTTGTATGTAGTCTCTCCAAAGTGTGCTTTTGGTTGCTTTTTGTAGACACTCTCTTTATGTGATTGCTTGATAAGTGTCATGTATGTGGTTTATGAGGGTGATTTTGTTTTATGCTTGAAATAGAAAATTGAAAGGTTTTATTAGGGACTGATTCACCCCTTCTCATTCCTTTGTCATTTCTAACATTTAATATATTCCAAAAATTTCTAAACCTTTCACAATAGTCATCTATGTTTGTGGTTGTAGTATAGGTGGGTTATAGAAAATTATTGTGCTGAAAATAACTATCCTACCCATGATTTAGAATTACTTGGCATTATCCATTCTCAAAAATTTGGAGACATTACTTGTTAGGTAATAAATCAATATTAAAAATAAACAATAGAGGATTACAATGTGTTTTCACCCCACCACTATTAAATATGAGACTATGAAAATGGGTAGAACTATTGAGTGAGTATGAATTTTGCATACAATGTGTTCTAGAAAAATAAAAATGTGGTAGCTAATGCTCTAAGTATAAAATGTATATATTTTAATACCTTAGCTCTCGAAAGGAGTATTTTTCAACAAGCAATTAAAACTTAGTTACCTATTCAAGGTTATTTCCATGAAATTTACGAGGGAATGAAGAATAAGTCTTCTAATGTTAATCTAAGAGATAGACGCACTTCATACATACTTGGAACCAATGTAATATTATATTATAAGGGTAGACTATGTATTCTAGATAGGTCCCCTAGACCTTAATTTTAAAATATTAAAACACACTCATGATATACCTATTTGCGAATGCCATCTTAGATTTCAAAAAAACATAATTATTCGTTATAAATATTTTTTGGCCAAAGATGAAACATGATATCCACAAATATATTCAACAATTCCTAACATGTCAAAATGTTAAAATAGAAAAATGTAGTAAACCTTGAAAAATGCAATCTCTCATTATCCCCGACTAGAAATGGGATTCCATAAGTATGTATTTCATTAAAGGTTTACCATGAACTAGAAATGTTCATGATGTTATTTTTGTAATATTACATATACTAAAATGGCCCATTTCCTTCTTACGAAAATTAAAACCTCCTCTTTAGACATAACCCATTTATTTGTTAAATAATTTTTTTCGCTTACACAGTCTTCCTAAAGATCTGTTAATAGATAGAGATCTAAGATTTACTTCTTTTTGAAAAAAATTATTTGGAAAAATAGGTACAAGCTCAAGCTTTAGTGTTGCTTATCATACCGAATCGGATGGACAAACTAAGAGGGTTAACCAAATTTTAGAAGATGTGTTAAGGACTTATGGTACCAAAAACATGAGAATTGGGGAAAAATATTTACATTTAATTGAGTTTGCTTGAAAACAATGTTATCATATAGTAATAAATAAATGTCTCCCTTTTAAGTGGTGTATAGAAGAAATTTTAATACAACTATTTTTTCAGTCCTATTTTTTCATAGCTCATGATATAAAATGATAATTTAAAAGAAATGGAAGAAGCATGAAGTTGCTCAATATCGATACAAAAATTGGCCATATTTAGAAATATGCATTCAAGAATTAGAAGTAGGTTATCAAGTTTTCCTTAGGGTAAATGGTAAGCATAGTTCATTAAAACTAGGGAAATATTCTAAGTTAGCACCTTGCTTCTACAATCTCATTGAAATTCTAGAAGGGATAGAAGGATTAGCTAAAAGAATTTCTTTACCTCTAAAATTGTATTGAATCCATAATGTTTTCTTTGTTAGTTTACTAAAGAAATGTGTTTATAGTTTTAAGAACATTATTGATTGTAAAAACATAATTGTAGAACCTAATTGTGAATTCAAAATAGAACTAGAAGAAATTATACATAAAAGAACTAGACATTTAAGAAATATATAAATTAAAGAAGTAAAATTTAAATGTAATTTTTTTATATAGATAGTGTTACATGGGAAAAATAATATTATATTCACAAATAATATCCATCTCTATTTTGATTGATTATCTTGTGAATTATTATTGTGTTTCAAAGGAATCTTGTGCTACTTAGGAAAACAATAGATTTAAGGTGGGATAAATTTTATGTGAAAAAATTCCCATTTTAAAGAATTAAATGAAGTCGAGGAGGATTGAAAAGAAGTGTAGTCTATTATAATAAACTTTTGAAGAAAAATCCATACAGTCCTAGTCATCTACAATTGTTGTGTGATTATAATGTGAATTTATTGTCACCTTGCACAATTCATAATCATCATCAATCATCTTGACACAATTTCTTGGCCCCCATAGGCCTTCAATCAATTATATCACTTGTGTTTTATCATTTAATTATCTTAATATTTTAAATTTCTCATCATGTTAGCTTTTCTTACCTTAAAAGGGTTAGTGATCGATTGAGTAAAATATCATGGCTACCAAAATAAAATAATTTATTTTTAATTGTGGTTCTATGTAGATTTAGGTATTAAAATATTATTTTGCATTCACTAGAAATAATCAAGTTATAATTTCATGTAACTTCACTTCAAAGGTAATTAAACCACTAACAACAATCACTACAATTTTCATTTGATTTGAGTATACGATGTTTAATTACTAACTCTTGGATCATTTCTATGAAAACACTATTGACACATCTTTCTTGGTTACTAATTCTCTTGGGACATGTGATATGATTTTATAATACCCTTGGATTCTTGTGCTTAGGGTTATTCCTTCTATTCTCTATCAATATGTAAAGTGCATTCATGACAATCAAGTTGTCATGATTCAAGGTATCCTTGTGAGGATCCTTTACCTATTCCCTCTTCCAATAAAATAAAAATGGTTTCTAATCACATGCATATCAATCCCATTCATTTTATATCTATAAGTCCTATCTCTTGCAAATATTCCCTTAGAACTATTTCTAGATGTGTTGTCACCCTCAAAATTCCCCTCATTTTTCAAGTCTAGACTTAAAATTTTGAGTTAGTGCCTCTAAAAATATTGAAAACAAAAATTGTGAAATATGGTTCTTTCCAAGGGATTTTGGTCTCCTAGAAACTTCTTCATCAAATGGGAAATTTCTTCCCATTTCTGAAAAGGTAAAGAAGTCCTCCTAACTCTTCATATTTTTCAAGTTATGGCCCGACGGACCTGAGATGGTATTATTTGCCCAAGCGGGCTGAGCGGGGCTGCGGGAGTTTTTTTAGCACTTAACACCTTTTGGAAAAGGGTGCAGTTGGCAATGGTGGGCCTGTAAGCCCACACAGAGAGATAGAAAAATAATTCCTAAGGCCTGCCACCAATTAGATGGTGCCACGTAGCTGCGTTGAAAAGTCAAAGCGGGGATGCGGGTCGGTAGAGAATTTTGAAGTTTTAAGCTTTTTTATCAAAAAGAGTTAAAAGTTAAAAAGTGATCCGTGACCCCGTCACCAAGTAGATAATGCCACATGTCTGACCGTTGAAAATTCAAAGCGCTGGTGGCCAGAATGTTCCAAAATGCCTTTTCATTGTAAAGGTTATAAAGTGTAAAGTCCCCCCGCGCCCGTTCAATCAATTTCTTCCATGTGGGTGGCCCAAATTTAAAGTTGTAAAAGAAAATCGAATGGCCCATATTTTAACTGGTGAAATAATGTAATAGCCATATATTTGAAAACCTGGTTTTTCCGCCATTAACGTTTCTTTATGAATCAAGAATTCGAAAGGGTGTGAATGATTGGAATGATTTGTAACTGTTTCTTGCTTGCTCGAGGAAGTTGTAACCATTTCTTGCTTGCTCAAGGAATTTGTAACCGTCTCTTGCAAGCTATTTCATGGGATTTCAAATCCATTGTAAAGGGTTGAAATTTTGATATTCTGGAACTGTAATTTCGAATATGAAGAAATCAATACAAGGGTTTTCCCCTTTTTCCTCTATTTTTTCTTTCCTTCTTGCTCTGATTTGTGAATCATTTAATTCTTGCATGCTTAGAAACTTTTTGTTCTTGTTTATACAATCTCAATAACTTTGAGTCTGTGGATTGTACCCATTATAAACACAAATGGTTCTACTCTATATCTCATTTGCTCAATACATATAAGGGTTTTCTCTACCATCTCTTTTCCCTGAAAGTATTGTCTTCTTCTGCCTCCCTCCTCTCTCTAAGTCTTCTATCCTCATGTATTGATAACTTTCAGGCATAAAACACATTTCAAGATATCGGGAAACCACCATTGAATGAAATATTGTGTATTTGTACATAGGTTTTGCCCCTACTTTCAATAAGGGAACCTCTCCCATTAAAGAGGATGAACTTGCTTGTCCCCTTACTTGTGGTTTCATTCCAATTGTGAATCGAAACCCAACAGTTTTTGGCAACTCTGCTAGGGATTTTTTCAACAAATTTCCTTTCTAAAAAGAACAACTAATTTGATCATTTCTTTAATCTGGTGACTCTAAGATACACTCATGGTAGAAGGGCTCTTGGAATTAAATATCCCTAATTTAAAATCCTGGATCAACAAGGTTTTCAACTTCCTCCAACAAGAAGAAATAGAAGAGCTCATTCCACAAGCACACCTCTGTTGAAGATAGAGCTTCTGGTAGTAGCATTCCTCAAGCACAACTTAGCCCTAATCTCCATGCCCTAATTCTTGTTGGTGTCTCAGTTCCACTTCAAGAAATCTTTCCAAGGATGGAAGTACCTCTTCCTTGGGGATAAAGAGTTCGGCCTCTAGCTCTTCCTCAACCATTGCATGAGTTACCTAGGGGTAATAAGAAGAATTTTCCCAAATTTAGAGGTGATGGAAAAGTGCACCCTGATGAACAAATTGCAGCCTTCATTGTTTCATGTGGGGTCCTTGGAGTTGAACATGAGGATGTCTCTGTTAGGCTGTTTGTGGAGACCTTGCAAGATAATGTTGTAGATTGGTTTTACCATCTTCCTATTGGGACCATCACTAATTGGACTACTATGAGGACTAAATTTGAGCAGCGTTTCAAACCTGCTGAAGATGTGCATGCTTTGTTAGCTCAGATTTCTCAAATCAAGAAGGAGCCACATGAGCCTATGAGATAATTTGTGGCCAAGTTCAACAAGTTGATTAACAATATTCCACTAAATACTAGGCCTGTTGATCATATTTAGAAGTGTTTCTTCTTGAATGCTCAATTTTTGGAAGTAAGTTATGCCCTGAGGAGAGAAAATCTTGTAACTTTGGATGTTGATCAGAGATTGGCTATCAGTGTGGAAGATGACTTGATCATGTCTAGCAAGATGAAAAGGGATTCTTTCAAATCCAAAGCATCTTCTTCTTCCTCTTCTCCTGGAGGTAATGCAGATCAGTTGGTGCAAAAGCTAGCTAATGACCTCATTGCCATCAAGAAACAATTGGCTTAGCATGCTCCATATCAAGATGTTCCAAGGAAGAAATTTCAGCCTAGGAACCGCTTGCCCTCTTCTCAAACCAAGTTGGCCATTGAAGGTCCACCCCTCAAGGTGCCTGTCAATGCTACTTGTGAGGTTCTTGAGCCTAATGATGAGGAAGAAAATGGGCTCTATGATGAACAAGAAGAGGAATTTGATGAATAACTGGAGGATCTGGTGGTTCTCGAGTTCATTTCCTCACCACTGAAGGTGTGGATGATGAAGATGACTATGATGATGTAGTGGCTGAGATGAACAATGAGTCATATGTTGTTATGACTTGGGAGCAGACCAACAAAAAGGAAAAAGTGGTGCAACCTGCAAAAAGATCCAAGGAGTACCCCATCACCATCCCTGGTGATTGCAAGAAGAGGAGCTCCTATTCCTACTACTTTTACCCAAAAGGTAAGTTCTTCTAGTACTTCTCCCTCTACTTCTACTTTTGGGAATTCTTGTCCAATAAATGATAAAGCTAATAGATCAAACGATCCTCCTACTCCTAGTAGTGATTCCCCATCCACATCTGGATCTTTTAACACTATATAGATCATCTTAAAAAGACCAAGATTCATATTTCTGAGGTAGAGTTCTATCAAACCCATCCTAAAGCCTTTGCCAAAATGGTTAACTTTGTAAATTCCAAATCTAAAACCCCAACCCATTCTTCTAAATGCCTTTTACTCACTCCTTCTTCTCCACCTCAACCTAGCCTTGTGGCTGCAGTCACTTCACCAAATGAGAAGACCAACCCTTCTATGTGACTCTCCTCATAGCTGGCCACAAGCTTAGTAATCATGTCATTGATTCTGGTGCATTTGATAATGTAATGCCTACAAAAGTGGTTCATGCTTTGGGTCTAACCCTAACCCATACTTATGGCTCTTGTTATTCCATGGAAATTAGAGAAGTGCCTTTGGTTGGGAGAATCAAGGATGCAAAAGTAGCTTTTTCTGCTTTACCAGAGAAGAAGGTATTGGCTACCATCTTGGTTGTTGATATCCCTCCTTCCTATGGCATGCTGCTAATTAGGAACTTTTGCAAAGATGTTTGAGGTGATACCAAATGGATTGGTCACATGCCTTGATCCCCTGTCGATGGGAGGATGAAGGAGTTATTGCTTGAGAAACAAGCAGAGTGTATTGTGCAAAGAGAGATGATCCCAAAGCAAAATATTGTATGAAGAAATTAGTCATGGGAACTACACGATCATGTCACAAGAGGAGACAAGTTTGTCAAAGGGACTGTTGCTTGATCCTAATGGTGTGGAAGCTCAACTGCCAATCACGGTAGAATTTCCTGCCTTGCATATGATGAAAACCATTGAAGATTCAAGTTTCAGTAGCTCTTTGGACAAGAGAATTTTGTATCTTCTGAAGCTTTATGAGGATAGATTATAAGTGGTTGATAGAATAACAGCTCATCAGTTGAAATTGAAGGCTTTGTTTGACAAGAAATCCAAACCAAGAGTTTTCCAAGTGGAAGACATTATGCTACTTTGAGACAAAAGACATTAACCATAAGGAATCCATGATAAGTTTGATTCTCTTTGGCTTGGTCCTTTTAGAATTAGACATTTTGCTGGAGAGAAATATTTTTATCTAGATTACATGGATGGATCTCCTCTCCCACTTCCTTATAGTGGGTAGTACCTAAAGTTGTTCAAGTCCTAGGTGGCTAGGAAGTCCTTTTGTACATTGTGTTTGGTTTTGGTTTTGGCTTGTTTCCCTTTCTTGTTATTTTTGTGTGGTGTGTTTTGTTTTGGGTCTTCCTTTTGGTTTTTTTTGTTTCTTTTCATGTCTTGTGTGTGTTTCCTTGTATTGGTTTTACTTTTGAATCCTTTTCCCAATGGATAAGGCACTAGTCCTCTTTCCTAGAGTTATCTATAGTTCTTGATCTTTCCTTGTGTCTTTTTCCAAGCCAAGTCATCCCCAAAAAGAGCCAACTATTGTCACCCTCAAAATTCCCCTCATTTTTCAAGTCTAGACTTAAAATTTTGAGTTGGTGCCTCTAAAAATATTTTAAAAAATTTGTTAAATATGGTTCTTTCCAATGGATTGTGGTCTCTAGAAACTTCTTCATTAGATGGGAAATTTCTTCCCATTTCTAAAAAGGTAAAGAAGTCCTCCTAACTCTTCATATTTTTCAAGTTATGGCCCAGTGGACCTGAGATGGTATTATTTTCCCAAGGTAGGTTGGCAGGGCTACGAGAGTTTTTTAACACTTAACACCTTTTGGAAAAGGGCACAGTTGGTGATGGTGGGCCCGTAAGCCCACACAAAGAGATAGAAAAAGAATGCCTAAGGCCCGCCACCAATCAGATGGTGTCATGTAGACATGTTGGAAAGTTAAAGTGGGGATGTAGGTCGGCGGAGAATTTTGATTTTTAAGATTTTTTTATCAAAAAGAGTTAAAAGTAAAAAATTGATCCACAACCCTATCACTAAGAAGATAATGCCACATTTTTTACCATTGAAAATTCAAAGCCAAGGTGAGCGGGACAAAATTCTCCAAAATGCCTTTTCGTTGTAAAGGTTATAAAACGTAAAGTTTTCTCCCCACGCCCACTCCAATAAATTTCTTCCACATGGGCAGCCCAAATTTAAAGTTGTAAAAGAAAATCGAATGGCCCATATTTTAACTGGAAAAATAATGTAATAGCCGTATATTTGAAAACTTGGTTTTTCTACCATTAACGTTTCTTTGCAAATCAATAATTCGAAAGGGTGCAAATGATTGGAATGATTTGTAACCATTTCTTGCTTTCTTGAGGAAGTTGTAACCGTTTCTTGCTTGCTTGAGGAAGTTGTAACCATCTCTTGTGAGCTATTTCATGGGCTTTCAAAGCCATTGTAAATGGTTGGAATTTTGATATTTTGGAACTATAATTTTGAATATGAAGAAATCAATACAATTTTTTTCCCCTTTTTCCTCTATTTTCTCTTTCATTCTTTCTTTGATTTGTGAATCATTTAATCCTTGCATGCTTAGAAACTTTGTTCTCTAGTAAATACAATCTCAATAACTTTGAGTTTGCAGATTGTTTTGTTATAAATGTGAATGGTTCTACTCTATATCTCATTTCATCAATACATATAAGGGTTTTATCTACCATCTCTTTTCCCTAAAAGTAGTGTCTTATTCTACCTCCATCCTCTCTTCAAGTCTTGTATCCTCATGTATTAATAACTTTCCTGCATAAAACACATTTCAAGATATCGTGAAACCACCATCGAATGAAAGATTGTGTATTTGTACATAGGTTTTGCCCCTTTCAATAAGGGAACCTCTCGCATTAAAGAGGATGAACTTGCTTGTCCCCTGACTGTGGTTTCATTCCAAGTGCAAATCTAAAACCCAACAAGATGCAAGCAATCTTCTATGTGTGTCTCACATCCTTACCTTACAGAGATACATTCTACTATTATTGTGCATAATGAAATTTTGATGCAAAAGTATCAAAGCACTTGTGGATTCCTCTTCTTGCCCTCTTATTTATTATATAGGGTGTCATTAATACACATAATATTCTAAAATATATGAAAAATCAAATATGCTAATAATCCAAAAACAACAAATATTTCAAAAATATAAAATCAAGACTTGAACATGGCTTGATCTTTTAGTGTCTTTACTTTACATACATGTTTTTTAGCACATGGTTTGATGACTACCATATGTTATACACTTTACAAACATGTCTCACAAGGTATATGAGCATTATGTAGGAAACATGAGACTTTATAATTCTTATATATTCTAGATCTCTCTTTCTTCCCAGTGTTCACACAACATATGTGGGCATCTCTTATGATTTCAAGTGTTATTTTTTCATTACATGGTATTATTTCACATTGTTATTATACTTATGTTATATACTATTATATATGTTATCTATTCAAATTTTGGTACTAATACATGTGGATTACATAAGACTAGTGTTAGAAGCACAAAGAATGAGAGGGGATGTGAATCAGTCTTATAAAATTTTTACTTCATTTACCTTAGGTTACATGCATCATTCATTGCATTCATCCAAAATACATCATTAATGTGAGATTATTAGGTGTGTTTTAACAATTCACAAGATCATGAGACAAGAGAGAGAACAAGTACACAACATATAATGTGGGAAACCCTCAAGGGGAAGAAAACCCACTAAAACCTCTGCTAATATCATTCATAACAAATGACTTGCAAGAAGATTACACATCACACAAGATTTATTTAGTGAAGCACCCACCCCTATTTAGTATAGCACACACTATACAAGAGGGATACTACCCCTAAGGTGATCAAAATCCCACTCAACCACTTGAAGATGAATATTAATGAAGTATGCTTCTCCCACAATATATTATGATCAAAAATTTATCTCCATACTCTTCAAACCCTCTCAAAGAAAGCTCTTTTGCTACTCGCTCAAATATTCTCTCTCATATGTTGATTAGGTCATATGTCATTGAACATATGATTCTAAAATTTCCTCAAAACTTTATGGTTCTTCTCAACTCTTCCCTTGACCCTTCTAACATCTTCTATTTCATTCTCTAGTTTGCTTGCATCCCCATATTCTCTACACACCTCAATGAGCAAACACACTAGTCTTTATATACATGACATTAGCTCATAACACCCTTAGATTGGAAAAAAAAAAATAGGTAGGTATTATCATCATAAAAAATCATACGCAACATCATATAAGGCAATCCAACAAACCCAAGTAGGTCGGAAAGGATCACACCAACAAGAACTAGCACAAGGCATCTCAATTAGGCCTTAAACATAAGCCTACTCCCTCAACAAATGAATCATGAACTCCAATGGAATATATTATATTTTTAAGACTCAATAATATCCATACAACTCAGGGAAATCCTCTAACAACCTTCAGCAATCCCAAGAACCTCTATATCAGCTATCAATACCATGAAGCACACCAGTTTGTAAGCACCTTCAACTAGGTCGAGGACCTGAACAATAGTCCACACACAGTGAACAACTTCACATAGAAAAAACACCTATCAAGATGACTTGGCCACATGAATTGATGCACCATGACTCCAAATCACTCTCCAGATCCATGAGACACCACAATATAGGGCAAAAACTCTAATAGATTCATTTCTCCTACCTCAATTAAGCACGTTGATATGCCAAAACATAGGTCACCAAAAGTAAGAAAATTGGCACACAAAATCACCTTACCAAGATTCAACTAGTATATGGAGGGAAATATTATGAAGTATTCTATCTGAAACAATTCACTTCAACTTCCATTTTAGATTACAATGCCTCCAAACAACTCAATCTTTGGAACTGGTCAAAACTACTTCAAGGACTCAAAACCAAGGCTTGATGAATAACACCCCAAACATATTAACCATAACTTCCAGGATCAAGAAACAATTATAACACATCATTAGGGATCTGAAAAACACCTCCAAGCACTCATAATCATAGGTTGCATGGAAAACTTCACTCTTGCATACCGATCCAAATAGCATTCTTAACAAGACTAATCGGGCCATTAGGTATTCAAATAAAATCAATCACTCTAGATAAAATAAATGACTCCATCACATCATATGAGATGTCAATAGTCTATTCATGATCATCAAATGTTGCTACAACATGTAAAACAACTCAGCTAAAAATAAACCTATGTGACTAGGTTTTATCTATTAAGGCCAAAAGTAGTAAGGAATCTTTGGAGACTTGTACCTAAAAAATTATTCATTTTACCTTCCTAAAACTTTTTATGGTCACTTAGATAATTTCCCAAGGAATAATCTATAACAATTCACTTTTCTTCATGGAACCTCCATCTCAGCCCTAAAGCGTAAATCTCCACAAAACTAGGTTTTTACCTACTTCTTGGAGCAGTTGGATCATGAAACCACCACCAAAATAAGCCCTAGATAATCTTCTTCAAACTTGATGCATCACATTTTCTTTCCAAGATCATTTTGAGACCATAACAATAAAATCTTCCATATTGCTTTGTTATGAGGTTTTAACTAGGGTTTAAGACCAACTTACCTTCTTAACAATCGTTCATAAATGATAGGTTATCATTTAAGTCCATTAAAACTTTGAAACAATATTAGTTCCATTACCCAACTATTGTGAAATGATAAGGACCCCAGAAAAATATTTTATGAGTAAATGAGTAATTAAAACATGACCTCGAGATGGGAAATACACTTCTAAAAACTTGATATGACTAATAATAACTTCTCTTACAATTCCTTCAAAGTTTTGACCTGAAATTTGACATGAAGCATCATGAAAACCTTCTCTAAGTGTCTTAAGTTCCATTTTTATATGCATACCTTTGTGTCTCTCCAACCACTAAGAATTACATGTGTGTTCTTGACTAGTCTTCATTGTCTTTCTTTTCAATGACCTTAATCATGCACTAACTAGCTCACATATGTCATGATACACATCCCACACATGTTCGGACTCGGGAAAAACTCTACATTCTTCACCAAGTATAACATGTTCCATACTTCATGTTTTCATGTCATACAACATACACTAGGTTTAGGAATAGGCCTAGAATGACCACTTCAACACATGATATCACATAAAATGGCCTTTTTGACCACTTGTAAACACTTAGAAACCTTTTCCACATGATATTTACACTCGCTTAACCACATGAAATATTTTAACAACCTATGGAGTACTCATACTAGCTTTTTCATGCCTAGACACCATGACATGACTACAAGATTTGACACTACCAATCAACCTTCAAGCCTCACCTTGGTTTACACCTTCTAGAGACACCTATGACACCTAGACTCCATTTTCCATCAATTAGTTGTGACATCAATGACAACGCCATAGATACAATGGCCAACAATCTCCCTCTTTATCATTGATGGCAACCACCTTCAAAAACATTGATGGAAACCACAAGACCAAACACTTACAAGACTCCCTTTTTCATGTTTTTGAGCCTACTCTCCCCTTTGACATCTATGAAAAAGTCACTATGACAACTCAACATGAAAAACAATAATAATACATAATAACAATAATGTACAAACAAACTTACTTTCTCACAAGCTCCCCTTGGACTATAATCTATTTTCTTAACTTTAACAAAGAGAGGAAATGAGATCCATGGATTGATATAAGCATAAATATAGCTCCCCTAAGGGAATATTCTATCAATTTTGTCTACATACCTTTTATACACCATCTTCTAGGTCTTTACCATGCTAAATACACAAACTCTACCTCCAATCACTAGCATGTCATCATTTAGGACCAAAATCCCTAAAGCACTCCTTAAGTCCAATGTTGCCAAATTTCGCTTGCAATAGAAGAAAAAAATCATATAAAACACCTTCTAAATGCTCCCCCAATATCATACCATCATATTCTGATTGTCTATGCAAAATTGAGAGTACATATCTTGATCAAAAGCCATGATGAAATTCCTCCTTCAACTCCACAGATCCTGAAACAAATTTTCGAGTTTACTACCTTCTTTTCATGATATCATGCTTGTTGGAGCATATGAAAATCTCCTCCTATTAGTATATCTACATAAACCATCATCTCTATTAAATTTAATCTTCTTGACACCTTAGTTTCATGATCATGTGATTACTTGTTTTCTCAACACTCTCATCATGTATCAAAATAGCCTTGACTTTATTTATGCCTTCACATACCTTCTAGAGGAAAATAATTGCTAATATTTTTCTAAAAATACTTCATTCAACATTCCTTCAAGCACTCCTTATGCAGTCATAAATAAAATCTTACTGTTAATAAATAGTAACTCTTCCTTTGCACATGCATCATTTTCAAACATAGTTTCTTGGTTGCACTTGACTAATTATCATGACTTAACACAACCCCCTTGATCAACTTAGACGGACCTCCATTCTCATGCTCTATTTGAAACCTTCAAGGCTTATTTTTGAATTCAATTTTAAATACCATTGTCGAGCACTTTTACCCATATTTTGATTCTCTAGGAAACATATTTCCTATACTATACTTCCCACTGATTGTTTCATATGAAGGACTACTAATAGACCCAACAATATGAGCATATGTCTCATTTATTGGACTTATTTAAGCTTACTCCATTATGTCAAAAATGGATGATCAAATTAAAAACTTTCTAGCCCAAAACACACCTATACAGATCTTTGAATCACCTTGCTTAAACTTGATGTATCATCCAAAGTAAAGCATTTTTATGACATACCTAAAAACTTAGTGGACCATAGCTGCATTATCACTCGTATACATTCCCTAAATATCTAAATTTCAACTTGGAACCTCCCTTTTCATGCATATAACATCCTTCATCATGTGTATCAACTTGTCAAGCCTTATCAACACTCCCTTTATTACATGAGACACTATACCATTCTAATCTTCAAGATATTTACTTTCTACCTTATGTTAGTATATGGTTAGTGTTGTTGTAAATCAGCAACACCCCTGGATGCAAATCAGGTTTCTAAGTTGATGTTTCAGGCATCCAGTGTGATTACACAACATTGAAACCTCTCTCCAAGTGTGGGACTTGTAAAATGAGAGAGGAATCTCCAGATTAGAGGTTGGTTCCTCAAACTCCTCTGATCAGATCTGTTATTTACACAATTGCAGAGGTTTGAATCCTAATCCTACTCTAAATTCCAAGGAGACAGAGATAGAAAGTGCAAAAATTGAAACTAAACTAATAGGTGATACACCAAAGGAGTGGTGAACACTTCTTGTTCATGCAAATTGACACAATTTCATAAAATGCAACATGAAACATCATACATAGGCTGATAAGATGCAATTAGAGGTCTGAAATGAAGCAAGACAATAAAAAACAAAGGACTGAAATTTGATCATAGAGTCTGCACTGCTAAAACCAGCTGATTCTTCTTCCTTGGAGTCGCCAGATGTGTAATTTATAGCTCTTTTAAAGCAAGAAACTTGCAACAAATGCACATCAATTTTGTTGCAATGAAGATGAAGACTTCTATGTCCCACCGGGCATGCCAAAACTATTGTTGCAAATTAGCAACACCCCTGGATGCAAATCAGGTTTCTAAGTTGATGTTTCGGGCATCCAGTGTGATTGCACAACATTAAAACCTCTCTCCAAGTGTGGGACTTGTAAAATGAGAGAGGAATCTCCAGATTAGAGGCTGGTTCCTCAAACTCCTCTGATCAGATCTATTATTTGCATAATTGCAGAGGTTTGAATCCTAATCCTACTCTAAATTCCAAGGAGACAGAGATAGAAAGTGTAAAAATTGAAACTAAACTAATAGGTGATACACCAAAGGAGTGGTGAACACTTCTTGTTCATGCAAATTGACACAATTTCATAAAATGCAACATGAAACATCATACATAGGCTGATAAGATGCAATTAGAGGTCTGAAATGAAGCAAGACAATACAAACAAAGGACTGAAAATTGATCACAGAGTCTGCACTATCATTTTTCACTGTCAAAATCCTTGCATTTGCAACATCAAAGAGGTAGAAACCTGTTACAATCATGAAGAAGGTCTGATACTTGCAAAAATCACTTGTTGAAGGTGAAAGAAGAAGCTTGCTATCCAAAAAATGTTTCACCTCAAAAATGAGCCAAATCTGGCTTTTACAATGCATGGGTCGAGCCCAAGAGAGAGAAAATGTGTAAAAAACGTGGAATCCATTCCCCATTGAATGAAGATGCATTAAAATAGCATGGGCATCCTTACAAACCCATGCCCTGACATTTTTGGCCATGCTGAAGAAGAATGCGACCCATTTTGCATTAAAACTGGTTGTTGAAACGTCATTTCTGGCCATTACCACGTGCCAGAGGCGTTTCTTGATTTTATCTCTCCAAACTCAACCAAAATTAAAAATTTACCCTGGAATCATGTAGATAATTTCACCAGCTTTCCATTGATATAAAGAACGTGAAAATCGAGCTCTGGATCAAAAGATATGGCAATTTGAAAATTTAGGGCAAAAACAGGCCAAAATCGGATCGGCGGGAAAAAGTTTGAATTTTTACCCATTTGGTCTTTGGAAAAAATTTCAAATTTTCCCGTGCTCCACCACTCCAGGTGCCATGTGGTGGCTTCCTATTGGCCATGGGCCTCCTAAGGGAAAATTTCCCACAAAAACTCCGTTGAGCCATAACTTGAAAAATATGAGGAGTTAGGAGGAAAACTTTACCTTTCTGGAAAGCTGAGAGAGAGCTCTATCCAATGGTGCCATTTTTAGAAAGATTTGAGTGCCTAAAAATAAAAAATGGAGACTAAGGCACAAGAGAGGTAAGAACACAAGGAGTTAGCCACAAAAATGAGCAGGGGCACATTTTGGATAACGATTAGGACCTTGTTCCATCAACTACATAGATCACATTAATGTCATATTAAAGTACCCTCAAGATCCATCTTAGTCAAAAATTATGCAACCTAGATTTTCCTAACTCCCCTAGAATGAGCATTGCTTTAAAATTACTTGAGACCATTTAAATCAACACAAAAGGCAACTTCTTTGACCTTCTTTATGATCATCTATCTATGCCTAAATTTTTCACTTCATCTAGGAGATTGTGTTTTCTCTTGCAACGTGAATACCTTTGAAGCCATTGTCTCAACCTTAGAAAAACTTCTTAACACACATAGTATCAGACCATATTTTGCAACTTAATTTTGACATGCCTCAAGGATATGTGCCAAACTAAGACAAAATTATTAAGACATGACTTCATACTCAGACAAAACATAGTTTGTGTAACACAAAATTATTATGGATGACATGAAGCAAGAAAAAAAACACCGACATACCCTTGATGAATCAAAAACTCAAAGACCTTCATGGGAAAAAACATACTAAATTTGGTAACATTTTTACCTTCACACAATAGCACAAACCTCTAAGGATGATATATAACATTACAAGACATGCCCACATTTTTTATCTTCTTGGAAAATACATACTTGTAATTCTTCTTTAGGATCGAGATCATCACTCACAAAGCATACACGCTTTCCATGAGTCAACACTATCTTATTCATTGAATACATATCTTCAAATTACTTCACACACTACAAGAAATGGCATATGAATTTTTCATGTTACAAGATCAACAAATATCATGCTTCAATCAAACAAGAAATGACTCCATGAATCCTAATGAAGGCACTTCATACACTGATTATGTCTAGTTATGTAAAACATTCATGTACTCATGAGACAAGTCACCAAACTTGAGCTTTAACTCCCTCAGATGCTACACATTTTTTTCTCTATCTTCCACATGATACTTTTCTTGAGAAAATAACAAATTTTATTGGTGTTCTTCAACAAGTAAAAATACTTCTATGAACAATAGGTTTATTATCACTAGAGTAAGAAACTTCAAAGCTTCTCAACAGGGGTAGATTTAATGTCTTCTTTTAATTTCTCATATCTGACATCTATATTTTTCTTATAGCTATCTTTTCTCCATCTATGGTATCTAGAAATGTTCCCAAATTTATTACACTTAAAGAAAACAATAGGTCTCTTACCTCTTGGTTCTCCATTTCTCAAAATTTGTCTAGGTGGCTCTTGAAAAAAATACTGGCTATATGACCCTTCTTGTGGCAGTTGTAACATGTAATATCTCTTGACTAATGTGAGTGATCATCCTTACCATTGCTCCATGGAAATGCATTCTTGATTGTCCTTCTATAGTCTTTTTATCTATGCCCAAAATCATAGCAAGAATCGTAATAATATCCATTGAAGGTTATTTCATACCTAGATGCATTGGGCTATCTTTCTAACCTTGATTTCATATTTTTCTTCATATGATCATCTCTTGAACCAACAGTCTCCTTGCTTGAAACAATGTCATATTTCATGACCTTTTTCCTCAATATTCCCCTTAGCTTTAACAAGTTTTTGACTAGGATCAACATGCTTTTTTTTCCTTCTTAGATTCTTCCTTGAAACCCAAGCCTAACTTATGAACCTTTGATTATTTAATAGATCATATAAATTTATTATGTTTTTCTCAAACCTTTGGTATATTTTCAATTTCTTTAATGTTAGGTCTAGCTCTGACTGTAAGGACTCCGTAGCCATACTAAACTTTATACACTCATCATCCTTGGCCTTAAGGCTAGGCTAATGTGAGTATTCCAACTGAGTATCCAACTGAGTACATTCCTTTTCCTTGGATTCTGGAATTTCTGAGCTTATTTCACGTTGATCTTCAAGATGTTTATTGATATCTTTAAACTCCTTAGCATCCTTTTTTATTCTCCTTTTTATAAGGCTGATTTTTTCTTCATAATCCTTATTTATGACCTCATTTTCTTATTCTTCTTCTTGTGTGGATTTATCTCTTCTAGGGAATTTTCAAATTCAACCTTGAAGTTAATTTCTTCTTCATCATTTGAATCATCCTCATCAGCCTGGTTCTTACCTTTAGAACTAGAACCATTCTCCATAGTCATGATTAATGTGTCAAAAATGACCCAATCATCTTCTCTTTTAGGAAAACATACTTCAGAATATGTATTAAGGAATGATTTATCATATTCATTAGAATTTTTTATCAATGACAAATGGAAATATGGAGAATAAGTAATATACCTAAATGATAGAAATCCATGTGTGAACAAACAAGGATTTAAAGTATACTCTTATTTTGACCAAAGGAGTTACTCGATCCTCAACTTAGCTTCCTGCCATACACATGCTTCAAGGATCTCCTCCAAGTTTTTCAAATTTCTTCAAAAGGACTTACTCGATACCATTTGTTAAAATAAAAAGACTAAGAGGGGATGGGTGAATCATTCTTACAAAAAAATTACTTCATCTACCTTAGCTTGCATACATCATTCACTGCATTCATTCAACATACATCATTAATGTGAGCTTATTAGGTGTGTATTAACCATTCACAAGATCATGATATAAGAGAGAGAAAATATACACAACATATAATGTGAGTGTAGACACCAAAATTAGGTCACACTCCCTTGGTCCCGTGTCAAATAAAGACCTTGAACACATTCACCTAACCATGGCCCCTTTCATCTCACTCTAATATTAATTTCATTAATTTAATTAAATTAATTCATGATCTTAAAATACATATTATTTAATTATCCTAAATTGGATAATGCCCACACCATCCACCTCACCTATACACCTCATCTAGCCACCTCACCCTAAGACCTATTCTCAGTATGTTGCCATAACTAACTAAAACCTACCTAAACCCTAAAAATCAAAGCCTCGCATTCCCTCTAACCAAATTCCCTCCCTTTAGAAAGGGAGCTCCCATTCTAATCCAGGGAAGAAAATGAATGAGATCTAAGAAAATCAAAGGGATTTTCCCAGTTTAGTAAACCTAGGAAATCCTACCCTAACCGACGCCGGTTACCCTAAACCACTGCTGGTCAACCCGGAACCACCGTCCATTACAATTTAACCCCCAAAATAACCTTATTTTGAGGTTGGCACATTTCTGAGAGGTTGGTACATATTTTGAGAGCAAGAGATGAAACTAGAGTGGCATGTAAGCATAACCAACATTCATACACGCATCAGAGCACCCACAACTAGCACCAAAAGAAATCACAGAGCCATTTTCCTTCACGGGAGCATCCAGGGAAGCACCAATAACACAAAAAGTTCCTTCTATTTGATCACCCACCATTGCCAACTAGACATCAAGCTTGTGCAACATTAAGTATTTTGTTAACTAGCACTTATCCATTGTCATTTAGGTAGACTCTTTTACTTACTGTTATTAGGTTTTATTCCTATTCTCATTCCCCACCATTTTATCTCCATGAAAACTTGACCATCCCTTCACCCACACCTGAACAACTCATACCCATATTTTAATCATCCATGTGCATACCTAAGACCCACATGAAACTTTCCATTTCCCTTCCATTTTCATCTAGCCTCAGATCTACCCTCACCTCAAGTTTTTATTGAGTTTTACGTACTCCCGACCATACCATCACCGGTTACCCTCAACCATCACTCTGGTTCACCTAAACCAACATCGGTCATACTAGACAGATGTCAATCTCTATGTTTTTGACCGAAACTAAGAACATAGCTTAAAACCCCTTCCAAATACCCAAAACAGCTCAAAACCTTACCCTAACTAGTACCAAGATTACTCGACAGAGACCTTGACCTTTAGATTCAGTCATAGCTTAGCCTGTTGTGAACAGATTTACTTATTGTAGTCGAATGAAATACCTAAATCATTTTAACTACAGCAGGATTCTCTTTATTATTAGCATTGATTTATTTTAAATAGTGGATTGACAAATGCCTCAGGAGTATCACACTTCCCGGATCTAGCACATGCTAGGAAGTCCACTACATATATTGTTTAAATTTCATTTGGTGGTATTGTATTCCATTTGAGGTAGTTCCTCCAAGCAAAAAGGAAGTTCTCACAACCATCTATGGATCCAGAAGTCATACGCGTGTAACAACCCACAACCATCATTTTAACAGGTATTCCTCCTAGCCCTTTACCCTTATATGTTTCGTCAACATTCGAAGAAATGATCTAGAATCAGGTGAAACATTTTGGCACGTCCGGTGGGACCCATTCGGGTTTCTTTTCATATATTCATTTCTAGGTGATAAGTTGCATGTTTGTGTCCTTTCTAAGAGGTTCTCACATTAAAATTTCTCCCCTGGAATCTTCTTTTCTTGTATTGTCTAAAAGCAATTGTATTTTTGTGCTTTAAAACGAACATTTCTTCCTTTTCATTAGTATCACATTAGTGAAAGAGCATCCCTTATCCTGTTCATCTTCTTGTGTCATCGAATTCAACATTTTGATTTGGGTTTAAAAATCATTTCATTTCATTCTACTTTTTTGCATTAGCTCACATTAATTGAGGGCAACCTATACGCTGGAAGTCATTCCCAGCTGATGGTTGACAAATGAATCATAGAAAACACACTCTCTCTCTCTCTCTCTCTCTCTCTCTCGAGTCTTACCAAACTACATAGATTCATAAATATACACATTCTTAAATGACATCGTTATCGGGAATGCTGTCAATGATTACACCGATCGGAGGATTGGTAGGTACTCCCCAACTCACTACTTCTGTCGAGTCATACTTCAGAGGAAGGATTGCTTCGCCATAACATACGAAACCACTCCTTGTAGATCTCCTTCTTCATAAGAAGCCATCCTACCAAAAATTCTATTCTAAAGTTCATAAGTCGGTCCTTAAATAGTATAAATGAACAAACATAATAGAAAAGGTGCTATTATGATCGTATTTTTCTAAGTGTTTCTATTTTTCTTTCATTTTAGAGGTGAGAGGACACATTCTTCATTTTCTTATTTCCCCTTACACGCTCCTCATCATAGTTGGTGTATTCTAGCTTCATCTGAGTATGCCTGGACCATATTTTCATCATTCTCAAAATTTTGGGTTTGATTCCACATCTAATTTTAACTCACAACCACATTTTCTTCATCATTGTTTCAATTTCACAGTAATCGTGTTGGTCCAACGACCATCATCGGTTACCCTCTGACCATCATCAGTTTTACCAAACCGGCATCATTTTACTGTTCTTTTGGTTAACCTACCCAAAAGGACACCTACTTCACCTTCTTTGTTGTTTAGAGTCTCTGTCACTCTTATCATATTCACTTTCCTGGTAAATTCCATCAAAGCATCTTGCATACTTGGCAAATTATTGGCCTTTTACCTTTTTTTGACCAACTGTCCACTTTCCACAGTGACCGACCGTGGTTACCTATGACTGGTGTTGGTTTACCCTAACCGGCATCGGTTAGCCTGTGTAATTTTCTAGCTGACATTTTAACCCTAATTCACCTACCACCACCTATTTATCCTATCTCTGATGTATTTTTGTTTCATTTATAGAAATTATTCCTACCACGTCAAGTATTAGTTCACATGGTGCTGACACGTTACAAAGCAAATGCCCTCATATTCCACACCTATTGTCAACCAATCTCACCTATTCCTTCACCACCTTCCATCCTATCACCACCCATAGAGCCTATCTAACCTATCTCTATCACTACTGGAGGTGAGGATTTCACACGAATCCTTGACAAAAACCTTGTTGCCTTGCAATTTTATCTTTCCCACTCATCCACTCGATGCCTCGTGTCAGTTGATATATGACATGCCTCGTATCTATCCCCCGACTCTTGTTCCAACTCCCGCATCAACCCCTCTCGGTTCTCCGCGTGCTACCCTCACCTACCTCACCTCCTGTCATTTCACGTTAGGTCCTATACTCGCTATGACCGCCACGTCACCACATCCATTGCACCCACCACATCCATTATACCTCGCCAACCACTCAAAACATAATCTCATCTACACTGTTTCTTCATATATACCCGTAGCTACACAACCACCCTCGATCGGTGACCCTTACCCCTTTTCAAAACATTTTCCTTTATATTCCATAGTCCTTAGCACCCATTGCTACCAGGGTCACCACGACCCTTCCACCTTCTTATACATACTATTAGTAGCCTCTCGTTTCATCCATCATTCATTCTAGGTATGCACCCTATTTCACTCCCTCCTCCTTCTTAATCTACCTATACATAAGTGCCATATACAAGAATTCCCCCTCCATCATATGCCCAACACCAACCCTCTTACACTACGGGGGCATCCATCCATCACAACCTACCAACGACCTAATCAAGTTAACGATGGAAAAGATGTAGTTATTGGAGGCATCGGGTTCTACGGCTCCCGCAATACTCTCACCTACGATGAGATTTGTAATGAGCCCATACTCCCATCCATTCCTATCTATCCATATCCCATGTATTGGGAAATTCCTAAGTTTAATCTGTTTCAACAACAAAGAATACCCTCAACAACATTTGCGATTTTTCAAACATGGGTGTTATCTAATCACCCACGATGATGCTTTTCTTCCGAGGACCTTTCCCATGTCTCTAATTGGGCCCGTATTAGATTGGTATAGTGGGTTACCTCGACATTCTATCTTCTCATTTAATCGGGTAGCCTGTGCCTTCTTGGATCACTTCTCCATTAATGTTGTTAAGAAGGTTACCATGACTGACCTCTACTCTATGTGTCAGTATGACCACGAATCTATTACAGATTTTGTCGCTCATCATTGGCGTAGCTCGATCAACCAACTCACATTCCAACTACCACAAACCAAACTCATCGATCTCTTCACGCGGGCTTGTGCTAGACATATCTCACCAACCTTGCAGTGCATACTTTCCGAAACTTTGATGAGGCATTCACCATGGCATAAAAATTAGAGATTCGGGCCATCGAAGAAAAGAAAATCCAACTACGCAATAAGAACTCGGCATTCAAGTCGAATGATACTTGTTCTTCTTCAAAACCATAGAACAATTTTTCAAAATCCAAGGGAACCACCAACGCAGTGGTACTCAAGGCCGCCAAGCTCATCCGTCAAATTAGGCTCACCCTTCATCTAATCTCTCACCCGTTCAGACTTTTCAATTTAGATGGGAACAACGGAAATACACCCCAATTGGGGAACCTTATTCTTCTGTCTTAGAGAAGCTCATTAAAGCTTGGGCCATCACCCTTCCTCCCATAAAACCACACACTATTTTTGATCCTACTTGCCCCACACCCGTGTGGTATAAAGAGCACAACTTCTATAACTATCATCGAGTAAAAGGTCATAGTGACAAGACAATTGCATCATTTTCAAAAAAATTGTCCAAGAAATGCTCGAGAAAGGCGAGTTAACCTTGGATAATCCTAACACACCTTCCAATCAAAACCTACATATCTTCAAGAAACCATTTCCTAATCATGCACCTTCTTTTGATCAAACCGGAGAGACCTCAACCCGTGATACCCATACTGCGAGGTCCATTCTATTTTTAGTGATGCACCGTTACTTCCCAATACCTCATATTCCTTCTATCAAGGAAATCCTAGCCCGAAGTCCTCCACCTGCACTTGAACCCACCTCACCTATTCCTCCACCCACAGAGGAACACCCTTCGTCCCCTCCCTCACCTGTGAAGGAGCCTCCTGTTAACATCGAGATCATTTCACCTTTGGCTTCTCCACCTAGAGATCTGTCACCCGCAGTACATATCCAACCTACAGAAGATGCTTGTTTATCTCCTCCACCCACAAAGGAGCACCCATCATCTCCTCCACCTGTCAAAGATCTAGTAGAAATGGCGTTGCATCTATGGGACCATTCTCCATCAATTAACCAAGATCCTCTGGACTTACTTTCGGATCTCTTACCTACGCAGAAGTTGAACCTAGCAAATTCCCCATTTATAAGACACATTTTATGGGAATTACCATTAGATCCTCATCAACCTCACCCACTGCAGTTGTCGTTCTCATGATTAGCTGAACGTCTAGATTATGTGGATAGATATTTACTTTGGGGGCATGTTCTAATTCTTTTCTCAACATAAATGTAGATGTCACTTACACTTCCACTATCTACCCAAAAATATTTCAGCCAATTGAACCAAACACAACCACAACTATCACAAATTCTTCCATGACACCACTCATGGCTCAACTCACACCCCTTCCCATAACCCAACATACTTCTACATCCAAACCTACATCTACTTCATCTTCCTTGCCTAAACATGTTACCACCTTATGGGTCATCCCAACAGCCAACCTCACTCGTCCACCCATCAAATTGGACTTAGCTACATCCTCCAAAGCCAACACCAAGCTTAATATGGCACCCAAAGGAAGAACCAATCCCATAGATCTCATACCCTAGCCTCACCTGCATCACCTTAACCCTTCGTCCATCTTAGGACCTCGCCCCTCAAAGATGGTGGTTAAGAAACCTCCACCCATTGATAAGCCAAAAACACAAAGCAGCCCATTCCTCCCTCATAAACCTCTAACATACCCAAGCACCCGACACGACTTCGCCCACACCTACAACATCTTTACCACCCATACCTCTAGTACCATCTACCTTCATAGCACCCGAGCTTGTCCCCATGGGTAACTCACCCTCTTCTGTTATCTAATTTTCCCTCTAGCTCTCATGCACCCATATCAACTTTACCTAAGAAGGTGCAACCCGAGGATAAGAATTTTCTACCCTCCAATAAGGTATTCAAACTAATCACACACCCTCTTTCCAGTTCATCTACCATACCCCTACCCAAGTAAATACGACCAACACCTAAGACCATACCACCACCTAAAACTATAGCTCAACCCACACCCCCTCATATAAAGACCCTTCCTCTACAATCGCCGCACCTACACCCAAACCCACTTTCACTTCCCATTTTGATCCACTAGCAGGATCCTATGCCAAAATCTTAACCAACCTCCTTGAAACTTTGGTCATCACATTACCGCCTCTCAGATCTTATGACCCTCTCAAACCAAAACCAAAGGGGTTTGACAACACCAAAATTTGTGCCTACCATCGCATGTCGGGCACTATTTAGAGAACTACAAGGATTTGAAAACCATTCTTATCCAGTTCTGTCCTCCTGTAGAAAAATTTGACAATGATGACCTTCTCGATGAGGACCCCATTTCACCAGTACCCATTCCCATAGTTCTTCCCTCATTTCCTACTCAATGACCAAGACCTCCACCCCCACAACTCCTAGAGCCACCCGCAAGATTCAAGATTAACATGATTCACATAAGAGAACTTGCAAACCTCCACCCAAACGTCGGTGAACCCAACTCATCTCATAAGGTTCCTTCCTGCCACTTAGATTTTTCCCTTCCTGTCGTTATACCTTTCATGGCTCACCTACTTCACCTACCTCTCCACCTCAAATCAACATGATGCATGTTGCTACCCATGCCTAGAAGGATAAAGGTAAGGAAAATGTAACTAACCCATCGACTAACCCTATACCCAACATACCATCTGCACCCACACCTAAAATCACTATCTGTGGCCCCACATATCCTATTTCTAATGGGGTTACACACCGCACGATGCTCAAACAACTACACCAATCTCCCCTCAAAATGTCCCTATATGACCTCATCCAAACCTCATAATCCCATCGCCAAGCTCTCATGGAGGTTCTTTAGTCTATTGAGGTCTTACCCAATGATCCTACACCCGTGGCCTCCATTATTACACCCCATCATGTAGCCTCTCTCACCAAATTACCACCTTCATCTACACCTCCACCTACTCACCAAGTAGCCGCACTCAGCTTCTCAGATGAAGAGATCGCACCACACCAAACCGATGACCCAGATCCAACTCTCTTCATCTCTGTCCACATCAATGATATATGTGTATGACATGTTATGATCAATGGGGGCACTAGCATTAATATCATCTCCTCCCATGCATTCGCCCAAATGCGCATACCTGAAAATTACATGCATAAACATCCCATCATGTTGCATTCATTCAATGAAGCTATCACCTTTATACTTGGCACCATCATCCTCCATGTTCATGTGGGCCCCGCATGCTGTTTAGAGCTATTTTACATCTTAGAGGGGGAATTTCAATATAACATGTTTCTTGGTAGACCCTGGATTTGTGTCATGGGTTGGGTTCCTTCCACTTTGCATTATTGTTTAAAGTTTGAGCATGAGGGACACACCTATACCATTCCAACTGACCCATCACCTTTCAAAACTTGTAACATGCTTTACCAACCCAATGACGTGCTTATACCCATTAAGGCGTCTACCTCCACGACCACCACCTCTTCACCTATACCCTCACTTAGCATTGCCACTAATACCTTAGTCACACCTACCTCCTCCATTCCTACCACTTCCACAACCTCCACACCCGAACCATCGACCTCCCAATCAAGCTGGCTCCACCTCCAATCTGATCTTCGACACATCATTTATCCTAGTTACTCACATACCAACCACCAATCCCTTGTAAGGCATTTTTCAACGCCTCACTCTGGGGGAGCATCACCTATATAGTGTCAACACATTCCTTACTCCACAAGAGTATGGAAGTCTTCACCAACACCCTCGCTATGATCACCATATAGGAGAGCACCTCCTTTATGGTCCTCCCCACCTTCATACCAATATCACCTATGGGGGACTTGATACTACCACTTATACACCTGAACCACCATCACAAACCCACCCATTTTCTGCCAACCTCTAGTCACTCACTAATCACCATTTCACCCACACCTTCCTGCACCGATGTGTATGGAAGGGTTTTGGTTTTGGATTTTATGAGCAAGGCTGCCATATTGTTATTCCATGTACTACCCGCAAACATAATGACCATAGTGGTATCGACTTTGTTGAACCACCTACCAAGAAGGCCCGCATTGAACTCATTGAGGACATCGGTCCTTCTTCACCCACTCCACCATCACCACCTTTGCCGACGGAGTCGATGGATCCAGAATCCATTCCTCCTAACTTTTTTTTCATAAACACCATTTCCTTGGGGGCTCGACTTATCAATTACGGGTTGAGGCTCCCTCTTCTCTACCCTTCTGTATTCTAAAATGATCGATGACGATACACCTTCGATCAACGTCAATCAATGTCAAGATGATGAGTCTATACTCACTTGCCTTGGTGCAAAAGACTCATATATTCACCGGTCATTACCATCTGAGATGCAAACCATGTTGAATGAATCGACTATCGAAATCAACATTCATACTCAGGATGACCCGCACATCCTAAAGATCAGACAATCTTTAGATGCTGCTAAACAAGAAGCCATCACTTATTTTCTCAAAAACCATAACCACACTTTCCTTGGTCTTACATAGACATGCCTAGTATTGACCCCACTATAGTGGTCCACAATATCATAACCATTCCCGATGCCAAACCCATAAAACAAAAGCTGAGGAAAATGCATCCTCGCATTGCTCTTCTAGTCAAAGAAGAACTTCAGCACCTCCTTTCGGTTTCCTTCATCTTACCCATTGATTATCCTCATTAGATTTCTAACATTGTCCCTATCACTAAGGCGATAGGGGACTCCTCATTGCATGGATTTCTGTGATCTTAACCTAGCTTTCCCGAAAGATGACTTTCCCCTGCCTGGTATTGACCAACTGGTTGACCTTACCACTCATCATGAGATGCTATCACTCATGGGTGGTTTCTCGGGTTATAACCAAATCTTACTTGCCCCAGAGGATCAACACAAAACCAGATTCATCACCCCTTAGGGGACCTTCTACTATCGAGTCATGCCTTTTGGCCTTAAAAATGCTAGTGCCACATATCGGTGGGTCCGACTTACATCTTCCATGACATCATGCATTGTATATTGAAATATTACGTGCATGACCTTCTTGCTAAATCACCGCTCTGAGCACCTTGCCATCCTAAAAACCATCTTTGATCGCCTCATTAAATATTACATTCACCTTCAGCCCAAAAAGTGTGTCTTCACGGTTCTTTCAAGAAATATCCTGGGATTTATCATTTCCCTCCATGGTATAGAAGTTGACCCTGCTAAAGTCAAGGCCATTCTTGAAATGCCTCCGCCCACTAACCTTAGGAAACTCCGTAGCCTACAAGGTAAGTTGCAGTCTATTCATCGTTTCATTTCACAATTGTCTGATCGGTGTCAACCATTTCATCATCTTCTCAAGAAGGATGTCTCCTTTAAATGGGATGATGACTACCATAAAGCTTTTGAGGCCTTAAAACAATACCTTCTCCAACCACCCATACTCATTCCACCTAAATACGATCAACCCTTCTACCTATACATCTCAGCTACCGATCACTCCTTGGGGGCCATGCTCGCTCACCATGATGAACAACACAGAACAAGTGGTTTATTACATAAGTCATACTCTTTTGGACTATGAAACCTGATACACCCATGCCAAAAACCTTTTCTTAGCCTTATTTTTGTTTGCCAACAAACTCCACCATTACCTACTTAACCACAAAACCTATGTTGTGACTAACACCAACCCTTACACTTCATGTATGCCAAACCTTACCAAAATTAACGTGCCGCACAATGGCTTATGCTTTTGGCTGACCTCAACCTCAAATTAATTCATCAAAAGTAAATCAAGGGGCAAGCCATCGTCGACCAATTGGCCGATGCACTTATTTCTAGGGATCAACCCTCTAACTTTGACTTTCCGGATGAGTCAATTGCTACCCTTTCCTAGACTAACCCGCTTACCAAATGACACTCTTCTTCGATGGTTCCAAGTGTCAGCGTGGGGGTGGAGCTGGCATTATTCTCATTCCACTTGATGGTGAACCCATGCCTTTGTCTTTCAAACTTGATTATGATTGTACAAAAATATTGTCGAATATGAAGCACTCGTCTTAGGTCTCAAGTTCGTCTATGCCTTGGATGTCATGTCAATAAACGTATTTGGTGATTCTCAATTGGTCATAAACCAAGTCAATGGTATATACCAATGTCATAATGAGACACTTAAAAATTATAAACATCATGTGGACATACTTTTGACCACCTTTGACCGTTATGACCTTCAAACCATCCCCTGTTCTACCAACAAATTTACAGATACCATGGCCTGCTTGGCCTCTCAAATACCCGCTTCACCCACCAATTCTAAAATATTTTTCACTATACAAAGACTCCAATCACCCTCTTATTTACCTCATGAATTTTACTCTATCGGAACCATTATCCTAGACCCGAGTGACCTTTGGTATAAACAATACTCAAACTATCTTTCCCTCTCCATCTTGCCTCCCAACCTCACTCGTAATGGACAATGCACTTTTCTTAAAAAGGTTTCTCGTTACGTCATCATGGGTGGCCTCCTCTATAAGCACAACTTTGATGGTATTCTCTTACGATGCCTTACAAGTTCTGAAATTCCTTATACCATTAAGGAAGTTCATGATGGCATATGTGGAGGTCACTTCACTAGCCTTGCTATTGCTAAGCGTATTCTTCACCTAAGTTATTATTGTCTGACCCTTAACCATGATGTTTGTGACTACGTTAATCATTGTATAAAATGCCAACAACATGCCAACCTTCATCATACACCTAGTCATTCCTTACAGGTCACCCGTGACCTTTGGCCCTTCTCTCAATGGGGTTTGGATCTTGTTGGAGAAATTAATCCCCATTCTTCTCAGTGACATCAATGGATCATCACCGCTCAGCGAAGACTACATAAAATGGGTTGAATCCATACCTCTCATCTCCATGAAATCTGAGAAAATATGTGAGTTCATCAATCATCACATCATTTTTCACTTTGGTGTTCCTCATCGCCTCATCACTGATAACAAAAAACAATTCAAAAATAAAACCTTGTGAAAATTTTGTGACACCTTCGACATTCAGCTAAGTTTCTCATCACCTTATTACCCATAAACCAACGGAAAATCCAAATCCACCAACAAAACTCTTTAAAAATTCTCATGAAAGTGGTTAACGATACTGGGAAATCGACATACGCACATCCCTTCCACCTGTGGGAATACCGCACTAGTATCCGCACTTCCAATGCTGCCACACCTTTTTCTCTGGTCTACGGTATAGAGGTTGTTCTACCTCTTAAATTCCATATTCCCTCACTATGCATTTCTCTCCATGACATGCTCAATGATGATGAATTTTGTCGGGACCGTTTAGCACAACTTGAGTTATTAGACGAACGTCATCTTAACACTCTTGACCACCTTCAAGTTTACCAAAAATGTATCAAATGTGCCTATGACAAATGTATCCATGAATGAACCTTCAAATTCGGTGACCTTGTCCTGAAAGAAAATCAATATATAACCAAAGCGAGAAAAAATAAAAGGGGTAAATTTGCTCCTAATTGGCTTGGACCATACATCATGACTCATAATTATGGATTAGGTGCTTATCGTTTATCTTCACTAGCAAGAAACACGAACTGAACCCCTTAATGCCTTGCATATTTGACCATTATATTGTTGGCTTTTGGTCCTACCTCACCTTCTTCCTCTTTCCATGCTCGTCCCTTGAGCACTATCCACTTTCTATACCACCCCCAATGATTAAACAAGAATCATGTGCGTGCCGTCACTCTTTTATCTTCCCTTAAATATGTGTACCACGGTCTTTGCACATGGCATGATTCTCATGGATACTTTTTGTCTACTTATTAGATGATATCCCATGGTAATTTCACCTTGCATTCGAACAAGAATCTAATTATTCACCTTAGTCTTGTCCATGACTAAAATCCCTCATATGGGATTCAACTCCTTGAGTCAAACTTCTAATGAAAAGATGACTCCTCAAAATGAAATCTTTCTCTCTACATCTCTGTTATAAATAGACTACTCCCTCGAAGGATAGTTATCTATAGCTCTTTCAAAAAAAAAGTGAGTATCCGAAGCTTCCCGCATTGATCGATTCACGAAGACCTCAAGGAGTTAATTTTCTCATCCCATATAGACTTCCCACATCGATCAATCTATTTAAAATATTAATTCAAACAGAAAAAAATTCTTCATGGACTCGCTCATTGTGACCTTGGATCTCTTGCCAAAAGGCATGCTACCTAATACCATATAAACTAACCACCTTTCACCCTCTCACCATTCACATTTTCATTTCCTACCACCTCAAGGGACCTATTAGAACCATGACATTTGGTGATCATGTGACTACTCTTCACCTTTGGAATAATCAATCATGTGCAATGTCTTTAGGGTCTTACATTCATCAGCCTATCCAAGGTATGACCTACTCATTATGATCCTTACCAATCAGGTGGCTTTCTTGCCTCCTCTTATCTTTTAACCTTCTTCATTACATATTGATTACCTTATACAGGATTAGATTCTCGACGCTTATCTTTGGGTAATTTTCCTCCTTCACCACAATCAACTCAAAATCACCTATACCAATGTGCCCACAATTCACCCATACCTAACAGACCTAAACTCAATCATGCCTAAAACCTACCAACCCATACTCATACCTCCTCACATTCTTCCCTAGCTTATGGGAGAACTACATCGGCCTGAGGTCCCTTTTCTCCGGGACTATGTAGGTATCACTCGAGGGCATGGGGCCCTTAGAGGTTAGCTCAACCACTCTCTACCCTAACCGATTCACCTTTCATTTATCTAAATCCCAATCTACCCTTGTCGATTCCTTTTTTATCAATCAATAGGAATTAAACCAAACAAACAACAAATTGCTTTCCATCTTTATCATCATCAATCATACATTTATTATGTCTACCATTTCTTTACCATTATTATGCTTGTTACTTATAAAACATCTCAAACATGACCCATATCATCATTAAATTACACAAATTAATGAATTACAAACTCAACCAATTTCAACTCAACCATGTCTATCACCTAACTCAATCCATGCCTAGACCACAACCTAACTCAACCATGCCTATGACCTGACTCAATCCATGCCTATGACCTAACTCGATCCATGCCTAAACCACAACCTAACTCAACCATGCCTATGATCTGACTCAATCCATGCCTATGAACTAACTCAATCCATACCCAAACCACAACCTAACTCAACCATTCCTAACACAACTATCATGACTCGATCCATGCCTATGACCTGACTCTATCATTTCTACACTACTTGGTTTCTATCACATATATAAATCAAAATAGAAAGATAACCATAACCATGTTTACACATAATGCTCATAATCATCATCATCTCTATAAATACAGATATATAAACATGTGTCTCCATATACATAACTCTCAAATATATTCGACACGCAGTTGGTATATATAATCAAATCTCTCAAAACTCTCATATACAACCTCACCATCTTCAACACATAGGCCGGTATATGATAAAAAATATACAAAAACTCTTATACATCCTCACTCTCATTCGCACACAAGCCTATATATATAGAAAATGAATAAAATACATCAACATGGAGGGATGTGCATTAGGCATCATCTTGCCGAATATCCTCCATATCAGTCTCTCATGTCTCCTCCTCGGCTCCTATTCGGTGGCCTGATAACATCTCACCTCTAGCCATGGGTCGTGGTCTGGGTCCTGCTGGTACATCACCTAGAGTTGGCCTCAGTGAGTTGGTGGCCTCACTGCGATCTGTCATGGGGATTGATGGCTCCCTGTGCTCTTAATGCTATGAGTCTAAGATCTGGTCCTCTCACTCGAGGCATGTTGTGCCTTGTACTCTCCATAGGATAGAAAATCTATCCCAATTGCCATCAACTGATCTTGGTAGTATCTAGCCTCACCTCATGCATCTTGTAACCTGGATAGGGTACTTTCTGCGGTGGTCCCATCGGCCTCTGACCTTATACCTATCCTGTGGGACCCTATCCCACCCCTACTATGAATGGGGCCCTGTCCCAAAGGTGCATAGAGGTTTCATTGGCCTCCACAACTTTTGCTGTACCGATGCCTCTAATGCCTAAATTTGTTCCTATGTAGTGGCCAACTAGCCCTATAAACTTGTAACCTGCACTTGTAGGGTGGCTACTGCTCATCATCACCCTCTCCATCTCCACCCTGGGCCATCTGGGCTATAAACTGGCCACCTATACATGCAATGTGGCCACCTCTACCTCGAAGCTGCTAACTACCCCTATACCATCCCCAATTGTGTAATCAGGGTCGCCACCTACCCCTATAGGGCATCTCTCTACACAATGATGGTGGCTAAATCTAGTTACCCTGGCCTAAGAGGTACCGCTTTGCAGATGGGCCGCCCACCACTTTGTCTGCCATACATATCCGTCACTCTAGCATCATCAATTTGTCGTTCTATAACCGATCCTCCTACTCGGTAGAGGTACTTGTCACATTTGTGGAAGTGGTAGTGGTCTCTCCACATCATCTCTTGGTATTGTAGGAAAGGTGGTGATATATCCTATAGTAATCCAAACTGTCATCATACCCTATCTACTGGGATCATCTCATGCTCCCTTGCATGATGCCCCTCAATCCACCTAAGTATCTGTAGGCCATCTAGCTCATCGGCCATCTGTCCGTATGAGGGATAGCTCACATACGGTCTCCAAATAATGTCCACGCTCAGACAATCCCTCCAAGTAACTACCTGTAATAGGCCACATCATGTCTAACCCTGCATACTTGCGCTCTCTATCATAGGCACCCATCGCCTATACCCCACCCGAATAAAACCAGGCTTAAATGCATCTTCCGGGGCATACCAATCGGATGAACACAAATAATGTGCTCATAGGCCCAATAGTGAAAAATAAAATTGCAGCATAGACTGAACCTCCGGAGCCACCCATACGCCCATAGCTCTCTATATAGTTGTACCAGGAATGTTGGCACCCAGGAAAAGCATGTCATGTCCATCATCATGTCATGTAATACACCCATCAGGGATCGTGGGAATCTCCCACCCTTTACATCTAGTAGTGCAAAACAACAGACTACCTCCATCAGTAATACTACTAGCCTCATCTCCTCTACATGGGCTAGGTACATCTCTCCATAACTCATACTAGTGTTGTGGAATGTCATCTCCACCAGTCCCTCACCAAATACCGTTAGCATCAACTCCTCAGATACCTCTGAGGAGATCAAATATACTTGCATCCCCAATATGGGTAAACGTAGGATCCTATACACATCCTCTAGGGTGATTGTCATCTCCCCGTTGGTAGGTGGAATGTGTTGGTCATGGAATCCCATCTATCGATGAGAGTGACCATCAGACTCAGCTATCAGACTACATGTTGGTAGCACTTGACCCCACTCAAGCCAACATCGGTGACATGCCTCCACTCCTCGACTATTGCTGCCCCATGAACTGTCATGAGCAGGGGTGGCACCCTATGTCGCATTCGCAGCTGATCTCTCATGTGCATCCAGCAAAAAAATTATATTAATATAACTTACTCATAACCACAGGCTCACTCAGCACCTCACCTATACCTACGACCCTACCTCTCTTTCCCTAGACATCCTTACCTTTGTATCACATATTCTATCTACCCAACCTAACCCTAATCCATTATCATTCACCCTTTCCTATTTTTATCCCTTACCTATGTTCTGATTTTCACCAAAACCACGTCTCTTACCCCTACTTACCTCACCCACCCAGCCTCAAACAACTTTTGGCCCCCTTTTCCCCCAATTACGACCGATACCAATTACCCCTAACTGACCCCGGTCCCCCTTAAACTAGCATCAGTCACCTGCTTAGGTGAGATGATACTGTGTGCGCTAACACCGACGTCGCCTAACCTTGGCTGAAGCCGGTCCTTTGTCACCACAAAAGTTGTGACACCCAAACCCCCATTTTTCCTCAAAATCCCCTTTTTCTCCCTTCTACCCACCCAATCCTACCCAAATCCCCCTACACCCTTCCCCACCCCTTCTTCACCCAATCACCTCCCTCCCCATTCCTATTTTCATTGATTTTCCCTCCCATAATTCAAAATTTGTTTTCCCCCAAAAAAACCCATCTTCACCCGACCTCTAATTCAATCTAATAAACAAAACAAAGCATAGGATTGAATCTTACCTCATCGCACTTCCATCTACGTGGTGGCACTTGCGGCCACTACACTAGTCATCCCCTCCATCCTCTCCTTGTCTTTGCCATCACCAAATGACCTCTCACTCTCCAACCAATCAAATCGATCCAACCCAGCTCGTGGATCCACCTATTGACCAACTATCACCAGCCACGTGGCTCACCAACTCAGTCCTCCGTCTCACTCTGTCACTTTCCACCTTTTTCTCTCTCTCTTGTTGTTTTCCCTAATTCGATAAAAGACAAATGATTTGAAAAATACGGCACTTTTTCTTTTTATAACCTACCCGACTTGACCAGCGATGGTTTTATCTTGACCAACATCGGTCTTGTGCCTAGCTTACCATGGTCGGTCCATCTTGATCGGCATCGGTTCCTTCAAACTGTCATCGGTTTACCTGCTTAGTCTTTTTCCTACCCCCTACCCCCAATTTTTGACCTGAATCCTTTTTTTACCTCACCCACACCTCACTTGGCCACTTCACTTTACCTTCTTGACCTTATCATTTACCCCCTCACCTTGTCCTCATTCGGGGACTCATTATTTTACCCATACCTCGACCCTACCCATGCCATGACCTAGATACTTGGACCTGGAACATCGCTAGTGACTGTGACCTCATGTGTTCGCTATACCTTGCGTGCTGTTGCACTGTGTTGATGGACATAATGACCTTACCTTTCCTCTTACCGTGACCATTTATCTTGACCCTATCCGTGGCATACCAAAACATACCTAAACATTCCCGAACCTCGACCTATGTCATGTTTCCTAACCATATCCTATACCTTGGATACTAGAATCACTTCAATCTTGTTTGGATAAACTTATCGACCTTAGACACTATAGAATTTTCCTTCTCTTTAACTCCGGTACCATGTTGTAGTTTATATATGTGTGTGTGTTTGATCACATTACCTTTGACCACGACCCATTACCTAGATTACCCAAGTATAATTTTTTTCCCTTTTTACCCCTGTTACCCACCTTCCTCTTCATCACATTCACCTTTTATCAAACCACTCACCGATTCTTCCTTTTGCCTCATTAGTTCCTGGTTTGAGGGGATCACCTCAAACACACATGGGGTAACCACATCTTATTTTTGTCACAAGATCGCTTACTAATACAAGCTACGTAACAAAAAGGGGCAAAATGTAGACACCAAAATTGGGTCACACTCCCTTGGTCCCGTGTCAAATAAACACCTTGAACACATTCACCTAACCATGGGCCCTTTCATCCCACTTTAATATTAATTTCATTAATTAAATTAAATTAATTCATGATCTCATAATAAATATTATTTAATTATCCTAAATTGGATAATGCCCACACCATCCACCTCATATAGCCACCTCACCCTAAGACCTATTTTTAGTATGTTGCCATAACTAACTAAGACCTACCTAAACCCTAAAACTCAAATCCTACATTTCCTCTAACCATATTCTCGCCCATTAGAAAGGGAGCTCCCATTCTAATCCACGAAAGAAAATGAGTGAGATCCAAGAAAATCAAAGGGATCTACCCGAGTTTAGTAAATCTAGGAAATCCTATCCTAATCGACGCCGGTTACCCTAAAGCGCCGCCTGGCCGATCAACTTAGAACCACTTTCGGTTACCATTTAACCCCTAAAATAACCTTATTTTGAGGTTGGCACATTTCTGAGAGTTTGGTACATCTTTTGAGAGCAAGAGACGAAACCAGAGTAGTATGTAAGTAGAACCAACATTCATACACGCATCAGAGCACCCACAACCAGCACCAGAAGCAATCATAGAGCCATTTTCCTTCACGGGAGCATCCGGGAAGTGCCAACACCACACCAAGTTCCTTCCATTTGATCACCCACCATTTCCAACCAAACATCAAGCTTGTGCAATAGTAAGTGTTTTGTTAACTAGCACTTGTCCATTGTCATTTAGGTAGACTCTTTTACTTATGTTATTAGGTTTTATTCCTATTCCCATTCCCCACCATTTTACCTCCATGTAAACTTGACCATCCCTTCACCCACACCCTTGAACTACCCATACCCAAATTTTAATCATCCCTATGCATACCTAAGACCCACACGAACCTTTCCATTGCCCTTCCATTTTCATCTAGCCACAGATCTACCCTCACCTCAAGTTTTTATTGAGTTTCCTGTACCCCGACCATACCATCACCGGTTACCCTCAACCGTTTCCGGTTCACCTAAACCCACATCGATCATACCAGACCAACGTCAATCTCTATGTTTTTTACCAAAACCAAGAACAGAGCTTAAAACCCCCTGCCAAATACCCAAAACAGCTCAGAACCTTACCCTAACTAGTACCGGTACCACCTGATGAGACCTTGACCTTCAGATTCAGTCATAGCTTAGCTTGTTGTGAATGGATTTGCTTATTGTAGTCAAATGAGATACCTAAATCATTTAACTATAGTAGGATTCTCTTTATTATTAGCATTGAGTTGTTTTAAACATTGAATTGATAGTCATTTAGGGAGTATCACACTTCTAGATCTAGCACACGTTAAATGAGTCCCTTTGTATATATTGTTTAACTTTAATTTGGTGGTCTTGTTTTCCATTTGAGGTAGTTCCTCCAAGAAAAAGGAAGCTCTCACGATCATCCGTGTGTGGATCTAGAAGTCATACACGTGCAACAACCCATAGTCACCATTTCAATAGGTATTCCTCCTATCCCTTTACCCTTATCCATTTCGTCAACATTCGAAGAAAGGATCTAGAATCGGGTGAAACGTTGAGAAACCCTCAAGGAGAAGAAAACCCACTGAAACCTCTACTAATATTACTCATAAAAAGGACTTGCATGAATATTACACATCACATAATATTTCTTTAGTGAAGCACCCACTTCACAAGGAGCACCAACCCCTATTTAGTATAACACCCACTATACAAGGAAAACTAAGGTCATCAAGCACCCACTCAACCACTTAAAGATGAAGATCTTGGATGTATGTTTTTCCAAAATAGATTATGAACATAAATTTAGTTCCATACTCTTCAAACCATCTCAAAATAATCTCATCTCCTACTCTCTCATATCTACTCTCTCATATGTTGATTAGTGTTATCCAATTTTGCGCACATGGAAAAATTGGACAATGGGGTCCTATTTCGATCAAATCATGACATTGGTCCCAGGAACCCATTTTTGGTCATCATGGAGATAAAATAATTAATAAATTGATAAGTGAGCTCACCTAGCTTTAAACAAGATCAACTCAAAGCCCAACTCGGGCTCAACTAAGTTACCATCTCGGTTAGGGTGCTCGGTGTGTAGCTCGATGGTAGGAAGGGGTTGGCCATTTTTATGAAAATATAACAAGGCAATGTTGATTCTTTCATCAAATCAGTCGAGCTGGTGTAGTCATCTCGAAGGTAACTTGGGATAGGTGGAGTCACTTCAATACATAGCTCATTTCGAGTTGAGAACTTGGTCGTTTATCATTAGAACTTAATTTGATGGGCTCAAGTCTAGATTACTTGGTGAAGCATCAAACATTACAAAAGGATCATTCGAACTGATATCATATAAGGCCAAGCCATGACCATGTGCATACAACCAAGCTCAGAAAAAATTGAGCTCGGGAGTTGTGTTTCTCGGTGGCTCACTCAATGCAATGCGGAAAAGGCCATCTTGTAGAAGTGGCACGGTGAAGACTTCGGAACGACTCAGCTAAGTTGTGATCAAGAAGATGATGGAGGCTAAGGCCAATCCATGACCATGTGAAAATTTACTCAATCAAGCTAAGCCAAAGGTGGAAATGTGGGATTCATTGCCAATTGAGTGGGTAGAATGGTGCAAAAATTCCCCACTCTAGTCATAGATGTGGGAGAATTAAGATAGATTAGCTGAGGCAATTTGAGCTCTTGTGCCCACAGGGGATCTAAAATACAAATTCACCATTCCAAATAGAGCTTGGAAAAATGATGTCTAGGATCCCGAGCTAAAAAGGCCAAAGGTGGAGAAATTTTGGGAATACTGTGACTTATCTCTAGGTTAGTCAATGTGGTATGTATGTCAAGTCAATAATTCACCACCTAATTCGAAGTGATGTTAGAATGGTTAATGACCAAGTAGTGGTGATGAGTGTCATGTAAACAAGTAAATCAGGGCACAACTGAGTTACCTTAATGAGGAGGTGAGCTCGGGGTCGAGCTATTTTCGGGAGCTCAGTCATCCATGGAAACATCAGTGGTGCATCTCAGCATAGGATCAATTTGGGAGAGCAAAGGGATTTGAGTTGCGAGCTCGGATTGAATAGGTGAGTGGCAGCGAAAGAAGCGAGCCAGTCAATCGAATCATAGGAGCTCTTCATCAGTGAAGACAGTGAAGTTTTGTGTTGAATGAGAAAGGCCAAGTTGATCGAAAAAATGGGAATTGTTTGAGCCATGTGACAAGTTGAATTGATACGTGTAAGTTCGGTAAATTCATATCATCAATTCATATAATCAATCTTGCAATTCACATTTTGGAGGTCGAAGATGTCTATTTCACACAATAAAGAGCTCATTTGATCTCAAAATCATAATTTTTTTTGAATTACATGGAATTATGATCAAATTGATATGAAGAAGATAATGCATAGGAAGGTAAGCCATCTTGGTGAAAGCCCGAAGGAATGAGAAAATGATTCAGATCGAATTTCATTATAGTTCATGCGAGTTGGCATGAAGCTGAGAAGAAGGTGACCTTGGTGAATTATGATAAGTATACCTAAGCTACTTTTTGAAGATCATGCTAACAAAAGGAGCTCGGTCAAGAGATGTATTTTCAGAGAATAATTATGTTGACAAAGTTTTTGATAACCTAGAAGTAAAATGGTTGAGTCAGCCTGATTTAATCAAGCATTTGCGGAAACCAGGGGAGTAAGGATGAGGTCAATTCAAGAGAGCAAGCAACTCACCCAATGAGTGGGACTCAACATAGGATAACTCAGCCTTGCAATAAAAATGCATAGCTTGACCTACATGAGTTCGAAGAGAGAAAACAAAGCTCAGTCGAGTAGAGATAATAGCAGAAAAGGCTGAGTTAATAAATAGCTCATGGCATCGAGTTCAGGGAAGTGGTTCATGGAAGTGAGTGGGTTGTGCTTATTTTCATAAGAGTAGAACTCTGTGAAACATTGGAACAATTCGAGCTAGGATGATGAGGATCAAAGGATTTTGTTGTGAAGAGCTCGGAATGTAGAGCTAAGGGCCACACCAACCTTGTGGGGAAAATATGAGTTGGAGCCAAATTTGGGTTACCAAAGATGTCATGCCATGGATTGAATTTCCACGTACTAAAGATAAACATATGACTCGATGCATTTCATCATGGAGAAGTGGATATCGGAGACCAACTCGCCAAGATTGATGTGTTGGTAATATGAAGTCTAAAATCCACAAAGGTGGAAGTGGGAGATATCCAAATCCAACTCGTCGTCTCAAGATTGGAAAAAGTGTGGAAGGATTCCTAGGTCAAAATATCCAAAGTGAAAAGATTGACAAGGCATGACAAGAGTTGGTCTCGAGTCAGCCTAAATAAATGTGTTAGGTCCGTCAAAGAGTTATGCCAACAATAGGCGAGGCATCGTGGGAATGATATTTTTCCAAGCGGTTAATTATGAAACACTGATTTTAGTGCTGACATGATTGCATCGCAAAGATGAGTTCTCTGATTCATTAAAGAAGATCCAAAACTTTCATCTAATAAATTGGAATCTGTTGAAACATAATGAACTCTTTCCCCTCAAATCTTGGAAATGGCTCACCTCATGAGATCAAGTGAGTGCAGCAGAGATGACTCATTTTTGGGAGTCAATTTCAAAGATAGGATGACACATGATAGGTTGGAAATCCAAGAAAAGAAATAGAAGCTTTGGCCATGTCATGCAGATGTATACAATGATTTTGGGCTCAAACTTATGGGAAATGATTTCGAGCTTAAACTTATGGGGAAGCAAGTCCATTCATAGATATCATTTGATATGGTGATTCGGTTCATGGTAGAAGTCACAGTGAGCTCGAATAAAAGTGTTTGGTTCGATCAAGATTGAGGGCAAGGTTAATGGGGTGCTCGATTAAGCCATCAATAGTGGAATAGTAGGAGTATCTCGTTAATTTTTGAGGATGGAAATTATTATTCCTAGAGAAATATGTGTTAGAGATCGGGAGTTTCCAATGATGGATTTAACGTGGAAGGGCTGAGTCGATCCAGATAATGGAACAATGTGTGGAAACAGCTCATAAGGTCGATCTATGTAGGTGGATGAAGAGTTTTGGGACAAGTTACCTAGATGTAATGAATTTTATCCTGTATAATGCAAGACATGAGTCTAGTGAGGATCTCACTAGCCCACTAATGTAAAAATGAATGTGAGGAGTTATCCATGACTCGCTAAGGCATACACATGAGTTGTATGAGGTGGTCTAGGGTAGTTGTGAGGGGCTCAAGGAAAAAAATTGAAAGGATTTGAACTCTCCAAGTTGATCCATGCATTAAGATGAGTTCGTAGGACTAGACGGTCAGAGAGATTGCAAGGGAATAGTTTGGAGTGGGTTGTGGGAATCGGAATGTAACTCATAGAAGTCAAGTCTTTACTAGCTCGGTGAATATAAAATATCTTGTTCAATGCATTCGAGAGACATTACTCGGTGGTGATCCCATACAGACAAGAAGATCTTGATGTGGAATGAGAGATCGGTTACCACTCGAAGATGAAAGAGCTCGATACCAACATGGTGAGTTAACTCAGTGAGCAAACCACTGAGTTGGTTATTTTTTTGACCCATTCACATATACCCCTCCCTTCTAGATGCAAATTGGTCAACGAGGGTCCCACCATTAATTTTAATTAATTTAATATTTTAATAATAATTATTATTATTATTATTATTTAAATATTATTTTAATTAATTAAGGATAAATATGTCAAATAGGTATTAATGATACACGATGGAACCTTCTTAAGTGGTTCAACCAATCGTAATAAATATTTCATGTGCCTTCAATTTAGGAATGTACTTATGACCTTTCCTCTTCTCTCTCACATATTCTTTTATAAATGTAAGTTAGAAGCTCATTCCAAGGGGTTCCAATAGGTCAGATAGGTTGGAAAGTTAGATGTCTTAGGCAAGTAAAATTTTTTCAAGAGTCCTTTTTCTTCTACAAGTTGTCCTTATATGTTGAGGGAAATTTCAAGCCTCCTTTTCAATACTGTAATGGAAACCATTGCCTCTTCTGAATGTATGATGCATTTTGTATGTTATTAAAGCAATAAAAGGGTGTGTTTTATGACTAATCTTGGTCCTTTCATCCTTCTATACTTCTTTGTGCCTTTTCTCATGCTTATAGGTACACTGTGCAAGTTCACGTTTCTATTACAGGTTCTTAGAGTTCTGTGCTTATCAAGTGGTGGAGTATTGCATGTAGTTGAGTTGTGGTGCCCATTCACCCTTCTTAATTTCATCCTTCTTCACCGGAATACTGATAGATTGTTGTGTCTTGATTGAGTTTTAAAAAGGGAACACATGTTTCTTAGTTTTTGGTATTTTTACCCTCTCTAAGTTGTAGTAGGTGAGTTTGACTTATGATGCACACACCCTCTTCAAATTAACCCTTCTTGAGTCTAGAAACACCCTTTATTTGGTGCATCACCATCCCTAGTATAGTTTCATTTCTACAAATCTCTTTCCCTAAAACCCATGAAAATGTTAGCATAGGACTAGATAGCCATTTTATTACACTAGGAGTAGTACAACACTTAGTTTAGGAAGAGGAAGATGACCTTCTCCAGAGGTTCACCTCGATCCCAAGTCCCATAGCTTGAGAGGTGATCCCATGTGTCCCAATCACACCAAATGTCCTGTTCACATTCTGGCCATTCGGAGGGTGTAGTGATTTGGCGACAACAATTAGGTCATATGACCTTGAACATATGATTTTAAACTTTCCTCAACACTTCATTTATCTTCTCAACTCTTCCCTTGACCCTTCTAACCTCTTCTCTTTCCTTCTCTAACTCGCTCACATTCCCATATTATCTACACACCTCAATGAGAAAATACACTAGACTTTATAGCCATGAAATTAGCTCATAAAACCCTTAGGTCATCCAATACCATATAGATCATCCCTCCCATCATGAAAAATCATTCTCAACATCATATAAGACACTCCAATAGACCCAAGTAGATCACAAAGGCTCACACCAACAAGAACTAGCACAAGGCATCTTAATTAGGCCTAAAACATAAGCCTACTCCCTAAACAAATGAATCATGATCTCCAAGGGAATATAGTAAATTTTTAAGGCTCAAGAATCTCTACAAAACTCAAGGAAATCCTATAACAATTTTTCATAAATCCTAAGAACACCTACATCAGCTATCAACACCATTAAGCACACTAATTTGCAAGCACCTTCAACTAGGTTTGAGCACCTAGAAAAATAGTCCATAAGAGTGAAAAAATTCACATAGAAAAACCACCTATAAATATTAGTTAGACACATGAATGGATGCACCATAACTCTAACTCACTCTCTAGTTCCATTAGATACCACCAAACATGGTATAATACTCCAAGACATTCATCTCTCATATCTCGCTTAAGCATGTTGATCATATCCAGAAATGGGTCACCAAGATAAAACAACTTGGCACACAAAATCAGCTTACCAATACTCAAGTAGTATATGAATATAAATATTATGAAGTATTCTATCTTAAACACATCACTTCAACTCCCATATCAGAGCACGAGGCCTTCAAACAACTCAATATTTATAATTGAGCATAATTGCTTCAAGGAATCAAAAACCATTCTTGAGGAATCATGATACAAACATGTCAACCATCACTTATACACTCCATTAACACTTTGAAAACATCACCATGGATGTGAAAAACACCTCCAAGTACTCACAATCATAGGTCACATGGATAAATTCACTCTTGTGTACTGATCCAACTAGCATTCTTGACAAGTCTAACAGAGGCTAATTAGGCCATTAGGTATTAAAATAAAAACCATCACTCCAGATCAAATAAAGGACTCCAAAACATCATATGATATTCCAACAAGCTATTCATGACCATAAAATTCTACTAAAACATGCAAAACAACTTGTATGAAACCAAACCTCCATGACTATGTTTTAGCTTTTAAGGCCAAAAGTGGTAGAGAAACTTTGGAGACATGTACTTAAAAATTCTTCATTATACCTACCTAAAAATTTTCATGGTCACTTAGAGCATCTCCCAAAGGACTAATCTGGAATAATTCACTTTTCTTCATGGAACCTCTATCTTATGCCTACAACTACAAATCTCCACAAAAATAGGGGTTTCTCCTACTTCCTAAAACAACTAGATCATGAAACCACCACCAAAATGAGCCCTGGAGAATCCTCTTCAACCCTGATGCATCACATTTTATTTCTCATATCATTTGTATACCATACCAAGAAAATATTCCATATCACTTTGTTATGAGGGTTTAACTAGGGTTTAAGACCAACTTACCTTCTTAACAATCATTCATAAATGATAGGGCATCATTTAACTCCATTCTAACTCTAAAACACTCTTAGTTCCATGCCCCAACTATGGTGAAAATATTAGGACCCCATGCAAATATTTTATGAGAAAATGAGTACTCAAAACATGACCTCGAGCTAGGAAATGCACTTCTAGAAACTCGATGTGACCAAAAAGAGATTATCTTGCAATTCCTTCAAGGTTTTGACCTAAAAACTGACATGAAGCATCATGAAAAACTTCTCCAACTCTCCCAATTCCTAGTTTTTCTACACACCTTTGTATCTCTCCAACCACCGATACATACATGTGTATTTTTACTAGTCTTTAATTTCTTCCTTATCAAGGACCTTAACAATGTAGTAACCAGATCACAAATGGCCACGATAAACCTCCCACACATGTTTTTCAGCCTTAAAAACACTCCACATGCTTCATTAGCTATCCCATGCTAGATTCTTCATGTTTCCATGCCATACATCATGCACTAGGTCTAGGAATAGGCCTAGAATGACCACTTCAACACATGAAATCACATGAAATGACCTTGTTGACCACTTACAAATACTTAGACACCTTTACCACATCATATTAACCATTCTTGACCTCATGAAATCCTTCAACAAACTCTAGAGTATTCATACTAGCTTGACCATGCATAAACCATGCCCGGACACCATGACCGACTACAAGAGTGGATGTTACCAATCAACCTTCAAGCCTCACCTTGATTTACACCTGATGTTGACACCTATGACACCTAGAATCCCTTTTCCATCAATTACCTTTGACATCAATGACAAATCCATAGACACAATGGCCAATAACTAGAATATCTTGTCCTCGTGCCCATTGACTATTGCTTATTTTTCATCATCATGCATTTATTTGCTTACTTATTTTCCTTATGTTTACAACCTTTGGCATTCTCTATGTGTGTGGGAATATTATGCGTCCCTTGTTTTCAGCCTTATTTTCCTTTTTGTGACCACATGTATCTCGTTATAAGAATTTCACCCCGAATTAAATTGGACCACAAGGAGTTACACTTGGGATAGGCTGTAGCGAGGGCCCACTTAATTAGAAATATAAAATATGGTATTATGTCTACGAGCATATCTAATCACTACATAAAATCCCGAGCATGAGGGTCGAAACGATTTTGAGAAAACTAAGGTATCCTTATAAATAACAAGCTCTCTTTTAATATAGTTGAGCTAGTTATAGCACCCAAATTATATGCTAGAAAAGGACGCTCGAGGTGAGCTATTCAATTCTTTGAAGGAGTAAATATCGGGCCATTTTTCAAGTTCATCAAGCTCATTGGCATGCTAATTGAAAATAAAATTTGTTTTAGCCCATTGAGCTACCTTATATAATGGCAAGCTATGGCACAATGGTGAGTTATTATGAAGACCTAAGTTATATACATGAACCACGAGCCAATTCGTTGAAGGAACCAAACATAGAGGTAAACCGAGTTTCTTTTCTTAGAGTGAACTAGTCCCACACCAATTGAGTTTCTTGTTGGTTGAGTGAGTATTTTTGTATGTGCATCGAGCTACCTTGTGAAGGGAACAAGTAAGCACAAACACCGCTAAGCTAGTTATGGTGAATAACCTCTTTGCATGACCACCGAGTTACATTGATCAAAAGTTAAGACCTTAGGGTTCATACCTATAGCACCTGTGCTACATTGGTGATGTGGGAGTGCTGATTCAAATAAAGCAAAGGAAGGCCCAACTCTTCATTGAGAAAGACCAAACTCTTGGGGTCCCGTAAAACCAAGTTACATGTGAGAGTTATGTAAAGAATAAGATCCCAATGCAAAGGAAAGGGATTCAGGCCTTAGCTCATTGAAAGTGACGAGTTCCGATTGATTAATATGATCATCCAAGGCACCACCTAGACACACTATGAGGATAGGATTAAGCTATGCAAACTCATCAAGTTGGGCCACACATGAGTTTTGTGAACATTCTATTAAGTTTCTTCCATGAAGAATCATGGAATATTTGTAAAATGAGGGAAGCAAGGATTTGAACGGATCATCAAGCCAACTCGAGGTCCACATGCCAAGCTCGAGATGACCAATCTGGATGAAAGCTCATGGAGAAGAGAAGAGTTTTAAGGGGATACCAGATGGTACCTCAGCATAGTTTCCAAATTTTCAAATCGAGGCAGAGACCCGGGGAGCACAGTGCATCCACATGGAGCATTCTAAGAAAAAAAAATGTAGGCCCGGGGCCCACCAAAAACCCATGCAATGTAAGAAAACTCGAGCTCACCATGAGGCGGAAGAAGCTAGCTCAACAAAGAAAGTACAAACGTAACTCAACTCAATGGGCAAGGTGACATTTGATCCCAAGCCGCAGCTAGGGGACAAGTTGGTGAGCTGGTGACTCAAGAACACGTGAGGAGGAATAAAGAACCAAATCAAGATTTATAAGGTAGTCAAGCAAACTTGGGCTCGCATTGATATAAGGTGGTTCAGAATTCAAAGAAGGATATGGATATGACTCACCACTCATGAGAAAGTTAAATGTGTGGAAAGAGGGCGGTTAGTGATGAGTCATGATGCCTAACTCATTATTCAAGGAATGTTCAAAGTGAAGAAGAAATAAGAGCTAGCTCAAGATATGGCCAAGTTAGCTAGTTACAAAAGCATTAAAACATTAACACTCCATCCCTCCACACAAGGAAACAAATTTAATGATGGCCCCACCGAAAAATTTAATGCGAATAATTTGAGGAGATATATGCAAAGCATTGAAAAGAGGGAAAATATTTTCAATGATGCATTTCAACAAACAAATTAACTGCACAGTCTCGTGAAGAAGAAGAGATGCCCAACAAACCCTAAGGAGCTATAATCACTCAAAAGCCCATAACTTGAGAATTTCTCAAAAAAATTAAACAAAATTGGTCTCGTTGGAATATTGGTTCCAAGACCAATGCACAACAATAAAAAAATTACAGGTATTGATGAATATTCAAGGGTGTATTTTTGAGAAAATGAACTGTTCAAGGAAGGTAGCCAGATGGTGGGTGGAAGTGTAATTAATAGGCATGGATGGCCATTTCTCCATTGCTGCAAGTTATGGGTAGCACGGGGAGGATTTTAAAAGTTACAATCATTATTTTCACCCTCTAGGTACTTTGCAATTAATGCAAAATCTAGATCCAAGATCACTTGCCCCCTTTTCCTTCCATTTTGTATAAATTGGGGATTTTACCTCATTTTCAAGAGGATGATTTGAATAGAAAAAATCTGCCCATTTTGTTTTGTGAAAACCATGTGCTACAATCCTTTGTAGTGGATTCCTCGCATGGTGATCCGGACTTTCATTTGTAAAATTTTGAACTGTGCATACCAATGAAGCAATAGATGTAAGTTTGTGGATGTATCTTCCTTGTTGTGTTTGTTGCATTCTTCTCACCCCTTCATCCTTATTGCAGGTGTATTATGTCTACTTAATGCTCTTGCAGGGAGTCATTATTATTGTGTGTGCATGTAAATGTTGTTTTGAGTTTTTGTTAGATTGTGGGGAACTATTATCACCCTCTCTAATCTACATTTTGCTTCCATTTTCACATATTGGGAATTGTTCTCATACCCTTATTTTTGTGCATCACCTCTATAGTGTAGATTTCTATTATTTTCATGCTCTTTCTCTCTCCTAGTCCCTTGGAAATTGTAGGATAAATACAGTCAGTAGTTTACTTTCATTAGATTTAGTTTGCACTAGGAGTAGGAAGAGGAACCAACCTTCTTTGGAGGTCTATCTCAAGTAGCAAGTCCCACAACTTGGAGATAGTACCCATATTACCTAGTCACACTGTGAGTTCAAGCACACACACTTGTGCAAATCAGAGGGTGATGTGATTCGGTGATAATAATTTTGGCATGCCCATTGGGTCAAGCAGGTGAAAGATCATATTTTACAGTGTTCCATTGAAGATCATAGCCATCGTGCTACCGACACTAACAGTTCTGCAATGCTTGGTGGGAAAAGAATAAGTCTTCATTCTATTATAAAAATTTTGATGTGCTCTTGTTGTAACATTCCATCTTGTAAAAGGCTTTAAAATTGCACATCTGGCAACTCTGAAGGGGCAAGAACTACTAGTTTTAGCAACTCAAGATTGCAAAATTTATGAGAAGGATCCAAACAAGGTCTAGAACAAGAGAGGAAGGAATATTTGAATACTTACATGTATCTCTAGGAGGATAAAGGAGAGGAAGACGATCCCAAAGGTCTCCATCTCCACCGAACATAATACTATCCACACCTCCACCTAGTAGGCCTTTCATTCAATCAACGAGAGTCCTCAAACCAATTATAATGGCACATCTACATCAACCACAAGGACTACAAAATCCCTATGTTAATTTCACGAGTAGCAATCCACTTTCTCTTAATGCACAAAATCCAATCCTAGTTATGGCATTAAATAAAATTCCTTATAACATTCCTTATCTCAAAAACATTTAATTGAGATGGATGTTCTGATTCAATTGTTGACATCCTCCTTATTCTCTCTAGTGAAATTAGATGGACGTTGCGGTTAAATTTTTGATGTCAACCATATCCAATACGGTGCAAATGTTTTTGCAATTCATGAGATTGTTGAGATGGACGTTGCGGTTTAATTATTGACATCCTCCTTCAAGGGAAAGGATTTATAATGCTTCAGGAGTCTAACAATAGGGTTTATCTAGAATTGGGACCATTTTTACATGGCTCTCTACAATCAATTTGGGGAAAAGGGAAATAAACTATCTTTATTGTAACAATTGACAACAATTAAAAGGGCTCCTAATGAGTAGATGACTGATTTTAACTTTATATTTCAAAGGATGTGGGATAGGATCCCATTAGCCATGAGACTAGTAGCTGAAGGTATTTTCCTATACTTCCTTAAGGCCTTAAATTATGATATTACTATGATGATTTAATCCATGGGAGGTAAAAATTTACCCACAACTTATAATATTGTTATTAGAGCTGAAAATTTCCTCATTCAAGCTAGTAAACTTGCACCTAGGCCACCCATGCCTCTTTATCCATAATTACGAAGTCCAAGTACTAACCAAGCACCTATATTAGCTCCTATTCCTACCCCAAAAATAAGAATTCTACTGAAACCTCTACCTCATCTTCTAGTACCTCAAATGAGCTCCAAGAAGTCATGAAGCAGTTGTAAAACTTAGGCAATGAGTTGGTGACGATTAAGAGGCAACATGCTCAAACTTTTAGGTCATATCAACCTCAAACCCAACCCAATAGACCTTTGTATCAGCCTAATAAGCCACCTTCTCAAGCTACAAATTAGAACCAAGTAAAACCTCCTACTAATAGGCCATTTCAGCCTTACAATCCTAATGTTGTATCCATGTCTAGAGCCATGGTACCAAGTACAAAATAACATATCTCAAGAGTATGACTTGTGCTTTCCATACAATCAACGTCATAACCAGATCAATGTTTTTAATGGTTCCTTGAGTAAAGCTCTAATGGTGACAAAAATGGGTGTGGAACAAGAGACAAACTAATAAGAAAATCATAAGCGGGAAGCACCTCCAAATGAGACCTCGCTTGTTAATTGGAAAGTTGAAGATTTTTTGGTATGAATCAGGTCCCATCTTAAGGTGTGGAAGAAAACACATGGTCTAAGGAAAGTAATATTGAGGAAGGGAAATCATCTAATTCGATTTCTTCTCATCCATCTATAATTTTGCAAGGAATTGGTCTAAACCAGTCTAAACCATCTCCTAGACCAACTCATGTACTAGTTGTAGTGGCTCCCATGTAAGAGAAGGCTGCGAAAAATAAAGGGAAGTAGAGAGATAGCTCTTCTCCATTCAATATCATTGAGTAAATGAAGAAAAAAATGTGAACATTTCAATGTAGGAGTCATTGGCTATCCTAGGCCAAAGATATCTTCTACAAGTTGCTATAATAAATTAGTCCCCATCAAATTAGTCATCCAAAGATCAAGATAAAGTGCTCACTAATGTATCCCTACAAGGAGTTCCAAGAAGTCAAAAAGGTAAAATGTTGAAGCCCCCACCATTCCATATCTCATTGATCATTGGGGATAAGTTGGTGCATAATTACATGATTGATTCAGAGCAATAGCTCCATAATGCCAAAAAAATAGCTGATCAGTTGGACCTTCAATATCAAGTCATCTCTAAAGGTGTGGTGCAATTAGATAGGACAGAAATAACCACAGTTAGAGTAATCAAAGGATTAAACATCACATTGCATGTTTGTCCCAATGTTACAATGTTGCAAGATGTTTCAATCATTGACTTGTCACCACTCTTCACTCTATGCTTGTTAAGGGACTTCACTGCTAAAATTGGAGGCTACTTGTTTTCTAATTGGTCACATATTTTATTTAGAACAAGGTATGGAGCTAAGGCTATAATTAGATCTGATCTAATTGCTAATTTTCACATTGATCCACATGTCCCAAGTCCAACCAATACAAATTTCTCAAAGCGGTTGAACAAGAAGATTGTCTAAGTATTTATGAATCAGATACTAATGTTAGAGGCATTCTAGACTTGACTCTTGATGACTAGGCCAACAAAATACATGCTTTTGATCCTTATAAGGAAATGGAAGAAGCTGAGATTGGATTCTATTGTTTGTGTGAAGAGATTCTACTTCTCCCCTAGCATCACCAAGCTGAATCACAAAGACAATAACAAAGTGTGGCAGATATTCTTTGATGGGTCAAGGATAAGGAAAGGTGCTAGATGAAGGGAAATGCTTGTGTCACCTCAAGGTATCAAGTATTACTCGGCTTTAAATTTTTCGGTTTGCTTTCTCAAACAACACAGCTGAGTATGAAGCCTTGATCCATGGATTACATTGGGTAATGAAAAGAGGTATTAAAAAATTGCAAGTTTTTGGGGACATTGAGACAATCATGAATCAAGTTAGAGGACAAAATGCTGCCAAGAATGATATTTTAAAAAAATTACAAGAATTGGGTATGTGATCTAATTGATGATCTTGAAGCCTTCAACATAAATTCCATCCCGAGGAAGAAGAATGATGCGGTTGAAAATCTTACAACTATTGGGGCAACATTTGATGTTGTTGAAAGTGTCATGAAAGATTAGGTTCAGTCTCATATAAAGGTGATTGTTAGACCATTTTTCCCGGACATAACAATGCAAGCTAGAAATTTTTTGAAAATGATGAGAAAATCATCAAATTCTTGCAAGAAGAAGTTGAGTTCTCTGTTAGGAACCAAGATAATTTGGAGCAAGCTAAGAACTAACAAACTACCAAAGGGCCTTATAACTTTGGAGTCAATCTTCAACCTAAATGACCAGTTCTAGAAAGAAAAGGAAAACATTCAAGTAAAGGGAGAAGATTCATAGCCCATTTCAGTAGATGAAGGAAAGATATTGCAAATTGGAAAAGTAAGTACTCAGTAAGAGAAATATGATTTTCTTCAACTTTGTCAAGAATTTCTTGATGTCTTTTTCCTAGAACTACAAATATTTGAGAGGTTTAAATCCAAAGTTAGATCAATATACTATCGAAAGGATCCAGAATTCAAGCTCATCATGCATAAGCAAAGGCCGATGAATCCTCATATTAAGCCTCTCATGAGAAAATAATTGAACTAAACTAATTGAGGCCAACATCATATTTCCAATTAAGCATTCAAGTTGGGTTGCAAAGTTGGTTCCAGTGAGGAAAAGGAATGGAGAAATCATATTATGTGTGGACTTTCATGATTTAAATAGAGCTTCACTCAAAGACCATTATCCACTCCCATCAATGGAGAAAATCCCGTAGGTCAGGTTGTAGCTAGTTCGGAAAGGTTCTCATTCTTGGATGGTTATTTAGACTATAATAGATAATGGTGAAAGAAGAAGATCAATTCAAGATAGCCTTCACCACAAAATGGGGCATGTATACTTATATGAAGATGTCATTTAGGCTATCTAATGTTGGAGAAACATTTCAGCGAGCTATGGATATGGCATTCAAAGGGCTGATCAACAAGATAGTGTTTGTTTATCTTGATGATATCACTATATTCTCAAAAATGTAGCATACCATCTCTTTCATCTCAGAAAATTATATATGAGATGTAGAAGATTTAGAGTGTCTTTGAATCCCAAGAAATGTATTTTCTTGGCACATGAAGGCAAGTTGTTAGGCCATAAAGTGTCAACGGAAGGATTAATCATCTATCCTAAAAGAGTCCAAGCTATGGGAGAACTCTTCCATTACCACTCTTGTGAAGCCATTGATGATGATATTGAAGAAGATCCTTGTATTCAATTGGATAGCGAGAAGGAAAAGAGATTTTTGATGCCATTAAACATGCAATATCCCAAGATCCAACTCTTATCAACCTTGAGACTTTTCAAAGGACTTCATGTTGTATGATTTTGGAGGTTCAGATACAATTTCAGATATCTGTACAATTGAATAAAGAATGTTCGAAGCAGCCCATAGCATTCTTCAATCAAATCCTAGAAGATTTCAAAGTAAGGTATTCTTTCATTGAAAAGCATGTTCTTGTTGTTATTAGAAGCTTGAAGAAGTTCAAACACTTGGTCTCAAATAACAAGATTGATAGTTAGTATCTCACGTCGATGTCAAATATTTTCTAATAAACAAGGATTTGAATGAGAAAAGAGCATTTTGGATCACTCATGTGATGGAATATGACATTGAGATCAAATTTACAATGTTGGTCTATGGTAAGGAATTATGCAAGCATCTTGCTTCTAAACAACGTGTTGATTCAGTAAGTGAAGAAAGGGGTTGTCATAATATTCCAAAATGATCAAGAATAGTCAACAAATGATGTACATATTCATTGTTGGACCAAATACATGGTGCATTATCTCCAAACTGGTTTGTGTCCTCCAGAATGGAACAGGGCTAAGAGAAGATATCTCATATTGCAATCCACTCCCTATGTGCTCATTAATGGAATCTTATTCAAGAAGGATATGAATGGGGTATTATTGAGGTGTGTCCTAACAAACCATATTGAGAAGGTATTGGATGAGTTCCATGATGGGGAAGCCGAGAGGCCACTTTGTTTTGTGGGTAACAACTCTCAAAATCATGAAATTTGGTTACTATTGGACCACAATGTTTAATGATTGCTACTCATAGATTAGGAGGTGAAAAAAATGTGCAATTTTCATAGGGAAAGAAAATTTAGCAGCGCTGCCTCTTCATCCCATTTCAGTGGATCATCCATTCATGTAATGGGGATTGGACTTCATTGGATTTTTCAACCAAAACTCGAGCTAAGGCCACAAGTGTATTTTAACGGTAACGGATTACTTCACTAAGTGGACTGAAGTAGGTGCACTTAAAGAGGTAAATGAATCTAGCATCTTGGATTACTATGAGGGGATCATCACCATGTTTGGAGTTCTTACCACTATCATATCAGATAATGCATTAGCATTTCTTGGCATAAAGATCACAGAATGGGCTGTTAGAAATAGAATTTATCTCAGTACTCCTTCAAACTATTATACTCGGGGTAGGGGCCAAGTAGAATCCATGAATAAGAACTTGATGAGAATCATAAGAAGGAATTTTGATGAGAACCATATGACCTAGCATACAAATCTTAAATCAACCTTGTGGACTGATAGAATCACACCCAAGAGGTCAACAGGTAGCTCTCCATATAAGCTTGTATACGAAAAAGAAGCAGTGTTGCCCATATCACTTGAGTTTTCGGCATTTGAACTCATGAAGCGGCTGAAATTAGATGAGTTTGAACCTATGGAAGTTGGGTCTCACAGAGTGATGGAATTGGAAGAAACAAGGGAACTTATGGTGCATACCATGGAAAAATATCGAGCATCGATTAAGAGAAGATTTGACAAGAAAGTGAAGGAAAGAACTTTTTAAGAGGGAGACTTGGTACTAAAGTGGGATGTTAATAAAAAAACCGAGTAGGAATTCCAAGTTAGATGTAATATGGAGTGGTCTCAGTATATGATTCGAATGTAAGAGTAGAAATGCCTTCCAATGGCTAAGTCAGATGGTGAATAATTGTAGATTCTATTTAAAGGAAAATACCTCAAACATTGCTACTAGAAGGAAGATTTCTCATCCTTATACATATTAGTTTATAATTTTTTTAATTCCTCCAAGTTCTTGTGCACATTTTTGTTGTTTTTAGAGTAGTTTCAGCTTCCTAAGAGTTAGTGTGCATATTCTATTGCTTCTAGTGTGTGCCTTGTTTACAAATCATCATGTTTCTATGAAAGAAATTTCAGCAAAGAAACTCAAGGTTGTGAGTAGTTGTCATCTTCAAAAGATCCCAAATACAGAGAAAATAAAATTAGGCTAATGAAAAATTTCAAATGTATTATTGCTTGCTTTTTCATAACAAAGAGTTAAGTTTCATAAATTCCCAAATCAAGAAATGAGTGGTTAAGGCAAAGAATAACAACAGTAAGTGTCCATCATTTAGTCTCATGGATTAGATTACGGAAATGGGTGAAATTTAGGTTTTAAGCAATTTTCCACCCTCACAAATTTCAATATTAAGATTTTCTTATGAGAATTGAAAAGCGTGAGTAGCGAGAAACCTCCAATCCTAAACAACAAAGTGTTTCAAAGCATTCCATGGTTGATATTTTCAGAATATGGACCATTCATGATGACCATATAGATTCCATGCCCAAAGAAGAGCTTTAGGAAAACTAGTCAAACCATTTAGTAGGAAAATAACCCCATGACTTGACAAATTGTTATAACAATTTCACCCTCGGATGAAATTGGCCCACAAGGAGTTACACTGGGATATTTCTAGTGAGGGCCCACTTGGTTAGAAATGGAAAATATGGTATTGAGTCTAAGAGCATATATAATCACTACATAAACTCCTAAGCATGAGGGTCTAACTATTTTGAGAAAACCAAGCTATTCTTATAAAGACAAAGCTCTCTTTTAATATAGCCGAGTTGGTTGTGGCACCCATAGTATATACTAGGCAAGGAGTCCAAGCTATTCAATTCTTTGAAGGAGTAAAGAGATCGGACTATTGGTCGAGTTCATCAATCTCATTGGGATGTTAATTGTAGAAAAAATTGGTTTGAGACCATTGAGCTACCTTGTATAACATGAAACTATTGGCACAATGGTGAGTTAATATGAAGACCCAAGATATACACATAAAACATGAGCTAGGTCATTGAAGGCACCAAACATATAGGTAAACCGAGTTTCTTTTCATAGAGTGAACTAGTCCAACACTAAACGAGTTGTTTGTTGGTTGAGTGATTCATTTCGTATGTGCATCGAGCTACCTTGTGTAAGGACCGAGTGAGCACAAACATCACCAAGCTATCTATGGTGAACAAGCTCTTTGCATGACCGTCAAGTTACACTCGATCACAAGTTGTGACGCGTCAAGGCTCATACCAATGGCACCTGTGCTACATTGTTGATGTGAGAATGCCAAGTTAGATAAAGAAAAGGAAGGCCCAACGCTTCACCGAGAAAGACCAAAATCTTGGGGTCCTATAAAACTAAGTTACTATGAGAATTATGCAAAGAACAAGATTCCAATGCCAAGGAAAGAGAGTTAGGCCTTAGCTTATTGAAAGTGGCGAGTTCCGGTTGATTAGTGAAAGTGTCTAAGGAACAACTGGGCACATTGTTAGGATAGGCCTGAGATATTATAACTCATCAAACTAATTCATGCATGAGTCACCTAAACATTCTCGCTAAATTTATTCCATGATAAGCAAAGGAATATTTGAAAAATGAGGGAAGCAAGGATTTGAATGACTCATCAAGCCAATTCGTAGGTCCCCATGTTGAGCTCGAGGTGACCGATCTCATTTAAATTTCATGGAGAAGATAAGAGTTGTGAGGGACCACCACATGGCCCCTCAAAGATAGAATCCAAATTTGTAAAACAAGGTGGAGACCTAGGGGGTGTGGTGCTTCCACGTGGAGCGCGGTGAGCAAGAACAAGACGCAGCCCTGGGCCCACCAAAACCCAAACAATGTGGTAAATGTGGGGCTCACCACAAGTCGAAGAATCTATCTCAAAGCACTAAAGTACAAAGGTAACTTGATGGGCGAGGCAAGAGGTGATCCCGACCTAGAACTAGGTGACAAGCCGGTGAGCTAGTGACTCGATGACACACGAGGAGGAATAAAGAACCGATTTGAGAGTTATAAGGCGGTTGGAGACATGGGCTTGTTGATATAAGGTGGTTTGACATTCATGAAGGATATGGACATGACTCATCATTCATGAGAGATTTCAACACGTAGAACGAGGGCTAGTCAGTGATGAGTCATGAATCCCAACTCAGAATCCAAGGAATGTTCAGCAAAGCAGAAATAAGAGCCAGCTCGATATATGGCCGAGTTGGCTAGTTACAAAAGCAATAAAACATTAACACTCTATCCCTCCACACAAGGCAACAAATTCAATGATGACCCCCACCTAAAAATTTAATTTGAATCATTTGAGGAGATATGTAAAGTATTGAAAAGAGGGAAAATATTTTCAATGATGCATTTCAACAAACAAATTAGCTACACATCCCCGTGAAGAAGAAGAGATGCCCAACAAACCCTAAGGAGTTGAAGTCACTCTAAATCCCATAACTTGATAATTTCTCAATGAAAGTACACAAAATTGGTTTCGTTGTAATCTACATTCCAAGTCTTAGGTAGAACAGTCAAAAATCTAGTGATTGTTGAAGATTAGACGGTGTATTTTACAAAAAAAGACTGTTCTAGGAAGGTAGTTTGGATGGTGGGTGGAAGTGCAATTAATGGGCATGGATGGCCATTTCTCCACTGTTACAAGTTATGGGCAGTATGGGGATGATTTTTCAAGTTACAATCATTATTTTCACCCACTCTAGTTAATTTCTAATTGATACTGAAAAAGCTAAATCCAAGATTTCTTGCCCCTTTTCCTTCCTCCATTTTCTATAAATTAGGGATTTTCCCTCATTTTCAAGAGGATGATTTGAGTAGCAAAACTCTGCCCATTTTTTTTGTGAAACCCATTTTTTTCAATTCTTTTTAGTGGACTACTTACATGGAGATCCAAGCCTTTCATTTTAAAAGTTTGAACTATGCATACCAATGAAGTAATAGATGTAAGTTTCTAGATGTATCTTCCCTTGTTGTGTTTGTTGTATTCTTCTCGCCCCTTCATCCTTATTACAGGTGTATTTTTTCTACTTTTTGCTCTTTCATGGATTCATTATTATTATGTTTGCATGGAAATTTTGTTTTGAGTGTTGTTTTTAGATTATGGGGAACTGTTTCCACCCTCTCTAATCTTCCTTTTACTTCTATTTTCACACATTAGGGAATTTTTCTCATACCCTTCTTTTGGTGCATCACCTCTATAGTGTAGATTCATGTTATTTTCATGCTCTTTCTCTCTCCCTAGTCCCTTAGAAATTATAGGATAGAGATATTTAGTAGTTTTCTTTCATTAGAGTTAGTTTGTACTATGAGTAGGAAGAGGAACCAGATAGTACCCATGTTACCCAGTCACACTATGAGTTCAAGAGCACACACTTGTGCAAATCAGATGGTTCTATGTTTCGGTGATAATAAAGAGCCTTTGATTGTGTGTATTTTACTCTTATGTCACTTGCATGCATCGCTTATCCTTTTCTATGACTAAATATGGGACATTTACTATTGTATTTGTATGATTTAATGCTTGTATGCTTGAATGTGTGTTATTTATTTATGTCATGGTTTCTACCATGTAGTCTCTTGTATGCCTTAGTTACATATGGTGTCCACCTATAGAAATATTCTATGTGATTCAACAATGACTATCTACTATATCCGACATTGGCCCAAACTTCTCTTCTTTTGAGAAAAGTGGTCTAAAAGTTATCTCACTAACCTCAATAGAATGGGCATTAATTGGTGTTATCACACAAAAATCAATGCAATTCATGCACACAAATATATTATAGAATATATAATATAAAGGAACAAAGTACAGGAATACAAAATATGAACAAATTAAAACTATTTTTAAAATATCAATATGGAAAAAACCATCCAACAAGGATGAAAATATTTTACATTATTGTCCAAAATGGAAACCTCCTAGGCATCTTTCTAACAATGGTGAGAAAATATTTTTGGAACATATAATGTTTTACATGTTTTGGATACATATTGCAAAGTTTAGAGCAATTTTTACAACATTTTAGTATAGAGTGTGGGGGTCATGACTGCTCCATTCTCTTTTCTTATAATTATAAGTACTTATGCAATGTTAAAATTTAGAGCATGAGCATTCCTTCATTCACATTCATATTAGCATATTTGGTACATCAACACTATTCTAACATGTTGTGTGGGGCACGAGACTTTTTCATTCCTCTTGTAACTTTGTGCTACTTTATACATTGAGAGCTAAATCCATCTATAATGTTTTTATTCCATAGGTGGAAGAATTATAGTGTAGTTAGATGCTTTGTGACACTCTTCATCTCTCTTTCAAGAAGGATTTTTGGGGTAACTAGATTCCTTTGACACCCTTCTCTAGTGTGTTAGAGAACTCATTTCCCTTTATGGTTCTCGATTATTCTAAATTGGGGGTTGATAACCCCCAATCCTCCAATGAATGAGTTTCAATCCCTCTCAACAAGTGGCATCCTCATTCAATAAGGGAAAAAAAGTGTATACCTTCTATACTTTGTTATCTCTCAAGTTTTAAAAGTTCAAATAAAATTTCAATATGGTGTTAAAGTTCAATTGTTTCTATATGGACATTGAATACAATTTATGCCATACATTTTTATATTCAGTATCTTGCAACCACCTTTAGCATCGCAAATAGTCAAGTGAATACAAAGTGTGTTTTCACACTTATGTATTCTATTCCTTTAAGAAAGAAAATTTCATTTCTTGAATTAAATTGGGAAAATGTACACACATAAATTTGATAATCAATCACCTGATAATGATAATGTTGGTTTAATCCATAAATCATGATCTGTGTACATAATTTCAATCCTAATTGTTAGATCCTTCTAAATTTGGTAATTTTTTTGTTAAAAATTAGAATTATATAGTAATAAAAAATAGAGAATAATAATGCTCTAATTTAAATTCATTTAGGACATAATTTCTTGACATAAGTTACATATAAATAGATTTATGATCTCCTTATATGAAGAAGTAAAACTTCATCAAAGCATACTCCAAAAATATCTCACTCATCCCTTATGTCACTCTAACATCCCTAAGATCACTCCACTTATCTCTAGGATATCACAACATACTCTATTCTAGTGAGTTTCCAAATCATGTACATAACAACATTATTTAATCCTAACATTATGAGTTGTTCACAATAACTCATAATACATTACAAATATATAATTAAACACATTATAATAATAATGTCACTAACCCATAATGAGAGATATAATTCCTAACATTCCCCCTTAGTGCGAACATGGTAGAAAAACTTTTACACATCCAACAACACAATGTCTCGACTCATGTGGTATGATCATTCTCATGGATAACGACCTTGATACAAAATAAAGGGACCTCCTATCAACCTTCCATGGTTTTCTATGGGTTTACCACAAACCTAGATATGAATAGGATCCAATCAATTGTTCACTCTTGTAGTTTTCTGGATCACCACTAACCTTTTCAAGATCTATGTTTGCATGTGCTTTTGTTCTCCCACAACATTTTAATATAAGGGAAGAATACAAGAAATTTTTCTCACACATTATAATTGAACATGAATGCAACATCTGCGTTCTTATTCTTACTACCACACATCTAGAAAGCAAACCCAAAACTGAAAAGATGCCACACCTTCATTTGCATGACAACCCCATCATTTGCGGTTGGCGAGAGGTCATTGGTTAACCTCTTATTTTGTTTCCTTCGACCTCCATCTCCATGTTGCTAACTCAATCATATTTGATTATGAAACTCAAAACTACTCCCCCACAATTTTGACGTCATGTTCAAGTGATAATGTGTCCGGTTAATTTATGAGTAAATTTTTTAATAAAAAAATTAATTTAGACAAAATGACTCTTTTAAAATAAACACAACTTGAATTTTGATAATACTTGACCTAAAAACATTTGAGATAAATGAAACCAAAATATTTGATGGATAATAAATTAATGAAAAATCACAACACATGTTTAACATAGACCTTAAAATTTTTAAAGACACAAAATAATTTATACAAAACAATGACATTTAGATTTTTACCAAAAACACCGTGTGGACACAAAATTTATGCACTTGGGTACATTTCTAGGTTTTAGAGCATACTAATATATACATGATTCCTAAGCAAGAAAACTATTAATTTACAATGTATTTTGGGCCTTTTGTTTTGTCTCTTATACTTTTAATGGCCTTACACACCCTACGGTCATGTCATTATTTGAATTATCTTTCTTTAATGGCCTCAGACACTAGCACTCAAGCACTCCTATCCCTCCTGAGTGCTCCTAACCCTCTCTATCCTTTTCTCACTCTTTTGGGTCTATTTTATCTATTGGTAATCTTTTTCACTTTTGGGTTGGCCTTCCAGTTGTCAATTATAAAATTCAAACAAGGGAATCATATATATACATAGTTATAGCTCTCAAATAAGGGGCCAAGCACTAAGCATTACATATTATCACCTAAGCTTACATCCAAAGGCATAAGAGAATTACAAATCATCCATATAGCACATTCACTTAAGGGACAAGGATTGCATCACTCGCATACACAACACGGGAGGGGAATTTTATTTTATTCCATCTCACACATTTTATACACTTGCTATATTCTAGATCTAGCATGTTATCACTATGTAACTTACACAAGGAATCCTAGGGCATCAATACACACACTTTCACAGAAAAACTACATGGTGTCGAAATGTAGTACAACACTCAATACTAAGTTCACTCTTCGTGTGATTGCATCCAACTTCACATTCTACATCTTCTTTATTAGGTTTGATGTGGTTTGTGGGCATGTAGAACTAGGTATTTTTCTATATAGGTTATAGGTACAATCAGCAACATTCAAAAAACATCTAATTCATCCTCTCTCCCTCTCTTGCTTAGAGTTTCATACTATTGCATGCGTTTTCTTTTCAAGTTATTGTATATTTTCATTTATATATCATTAGGTATAGTAGTTACTTTGAAATTAAGATTTAATTCAATTTATATTAAATAATTTGGTGAACCCCACTTGTGATCAAACACTGGGATCCTTATTTTTCCTATTCTATCGATCTTCTTTCATGGCTCCTTAAGTCTCCTTGTATCAATTGCTTCAAATGCACCCACCTTGCAAAGATATTCTCCAAAAACCATAGACACTATGTATCTCCCTCACAATACGCCACCTACATAAGTAAGTGCCATATTTGATTGTCTCTCAAATGATCCTATTGGTAATGATACCATAACCAATCATTTGATTTGTAAGTCAATTAAAGCTTTATAATTTTTATTTCATGATAAATTGTAAGCTATGGAAACCATGATTACATCCTTGAAACTAGAATCCAACATCTTAAGGATGCTTCTCATGCCCATTCTAATTCTTCTTCTACACTTCATTATAATCCTATGTCTCCTACATGTGCTCATATAAATGAATCTCAAGTATTACTACTACCAAGTACCTCTCAAGTTTGATCAAAAGTTTAAGTAACATGACATTCTTCTTGATCTCCTCAATCACCAATCGATCAAATTTTTACTGCTCATTACCACCCTCCTATAAAATTGTCAAATACAATGGTCGCCCATTTTAAAATTACCACATACTTAATGGACATCATGAAAATGATTGTTACACTTTAAAATAAAAAATTAAGCACCTTGAGCATCAGGGTTTTATTTCATTTTCTACACAACATTCTCGCCACATGCTCATCTATAATTGTCAAGTTTGAATGGGCTCCCAAAAATTATCCCTTCATGTCTAGTGAGCATCACGCCATAACTACTAATGTTCCTTCTCTGGTAAGCCAAGAGCCCCTATCCAACCCAATGTCAAACCACCTTAAAAAATTTGTACCCCATCACCTCCTCCTATTAAGTCCTCTGTAGTGTTACCAATTCCAAATAATCAACCACCAACCAAGAAATACTAACCAATTCCCCTATGATATTTAACCTCTGTAAAATTACTCTTACTAACCCAAAATCCAACCCTAGTCCTACTCTTTCTCCTACCTACCATTATGATGACTCTATATATTCTCATGACACATCTCAAACTCTCCCACAATGGCATGATCTCTCTCCCGTCATCACATAATTCTCCATAACTCACACACTCAGGGGCATCATATTTTCCCCCTTCATCACTATCACTTTTCTCTAGTTTCAAATACTATAATTCATTCTCTAAACTTCACAATGCATCTTTTCTATCATCTACTCACACCTGGGAACATTCATTACCCGATGACACACTCTTGTGTTATGGTTTACACTTGATTGTTGAGGGCACACTTCATCAATGAACCTCACATCCTCTATTCTCACTACACTTTGAGATCAATACTTTACAATAAATCTTTCTTAGCATCTACTATTCTTTCTCACTCTACACTTCATGACTATGTTTCGAGCACCACCACATCATTGGTTCACATACTTTCTCATCATTTCTCAATGACACACTCTTGTTCTATAGTTCATTCTTGATTATTGAGGGGGAATTTCTAAATGAACCTCATCTCCTCATACAAATCCATCGTGGGGAAATGTGACCCCTCCTCATCTTCACATCTTACACATTACAAAGCACACCATTACACTTGCACCACATTTACATATCTTGGTTGTATTTACTCTTGTTAGCCTATACTACTTACATGTTGCACTTTGCTTACTATGCTAGTTGGATTATTAGTATGTCATTATCTTTTCTATATACACATGTGCATTCACTTGGTATCTTGAGGTGAATGTAGGACCTATCATATATTCATACATGATGCATGATGCTCGACACATCTCTTTACTAATCCCACCAAGGCTCCTGGGGGAATCTACCTTTGCTATTATCAAACTATACACACTATAGGTCCTACTATTTTAATATTCACTCCTATTCACTATCACTATAGTTTTTACTAATTTATACACGCTTTGATATATTATCTATCTTTCTAACATTCTAATGGGTGCTTCATGTGTAGCATTTGTCTTGTAGGATCAATAAAACCATGGTTATCTATCACTTCTTATTGTTTGATATTATTTTGAGTCTATGTTTTATGTCTTTCTTGAATATTGTTTGTTTATGGCCGATTCGACCCTAATTATCTTGTGACATTATGAGTGATGTCCCATGTATGAAACCCAATTTTCACGGTCCATCTTGTCTTCCTACTTACTTGTTACATTTTATTTCATTACATGTTATCTATTGTTATAATTAAAACTTTTTTATCATCCCATCTTATTTGCATGTGCCTTGGTATCTACCATGCACATACCTTACCCCTGCAGGTATCCACTTTCAAATATGCATATAAGCTTCGATCCTCTCCTTTAGACCACATTCTCTTATAATCATCCCATGCATCCCAAGAAATCGGGGCATCTATTGGGTGAACAAATCACCCCTACAATAGCTCAAAGTTGTAGTACAACACATCACAATACAAAACAAACACATGAGCATAGTTATAGATTGGCTCAGAATCGACTTGGTCCTAAAGCACATAATAGAAACTAGTTCCCATTCTTGGATAGAAGCGGTGGGAATTTGTGTCCCCCCTAGATGCCAATGTCCTAGGAGACAAAATAGTCAATTTCCATTTCACCACACTTACATCGAGTCTTCATAGCAGTTCCCAGTAGTAGGAACTTTCCTCCAGTTATAGAGTTCATTCTATCAATTACAATTGGAACAAATCATAATAATCGAACAAATTGGGGATGTACCATCTACAATGGTACTTATTCAAAAAGTGTCATGGAAAGAAATAAAAACTAGACCTCTCCCCCCAACACTCTTCTATTGGCGTGAGATCACGCAAAAAACTCTCCTTTTATGTGAGATTGCCCAAAAAAATCACTCTTGGCATGAGATCGACCAAAAACCTCACCATTGGCATTCAAATCTAGTAACTCCAAGAAAACATGACAATTTTCTATTTCATACTCTCTTACGTATCATTATACACTTTCCTTTTACACACTTTTACACTCTTTACTTACTTATACATGCATTACTCTAATTTTTCATATATGAAACTTTAACTACTCTCTCTCTCTCTTATTTTTCAGGTCCTCTTGTAATACACAACATGAAGCATATTACATCAGCAAGTACAAGCTACAACATCATGCTACTATACATACACTTCACCCCTATGGTCTACTTACCTTTCCTAGTCTCCACGCTTCACATTGTGATCACTTCACGCTTCACTTGTCTACTTGACACACTATCGGCTACACTCTTCTCTACATGATCATAAGGTACGCATATTCTATCTACTTTATGATATTGAGTATTTACTCAATATCATAAAGTGGGGGAAAATATAGACATAAAATATATGCACTTGGGTACATTTATAGGTCCTAGAGCATACTAATATGTACATGATTCCTAAGAAAGAAAACTAGTAATTGAAAATGTCTTTTGGGAATTTTTCTTTGTCTCTTATAATTTTATTGACCTTACACACCCTAAAGCCCTGTCGTTATTTGTCTACTTTTTATTTTAAGGGCTTGGACACTAGCACGCAAAGTTAGGACACTAAGACCTGGTGGTCATGTCCCCTCCTAGTGCTCCGACTCTCTATCATTTTCTCAATATTTTGGATCTCTTTTATCTTTTGGGAATATTTTACACTTTTGGGTTGGCCTTCCAGTTGTCAATTACAAAATTCAAATAAGGGAATCATATATATATATATATAACTCTCAAAAAAGGGGCCAAGTACTAAGCATTACTTATTATCACCTAAGCTTGTATCCAAAGGCACACGAGCATTATAAAGAATCAATATAGCACATTCCCTCAAGGGACAAGGTTTGCATCACTTCTACATACACAACGTAGGAGGGGAAGTTTATTCTATTCCATATCACACATTCTATACACTTACTATATTCTACATCTAGGCCGATATCATTGTGTAACTTGCACAAGCAGGGCGTCATTAAACACACTTTCGCATAAAACTATATGGAGTCTAAAATTTAGTACGGTGCTTGATAATAAGTTCAATCTTCGAGTGACCACGGGGTCATCGAATCCACATTCTTCATCTTGTTTATTATGTTTTATGTGGTTTTTGGGCATGTGTAGCTAGGTATCTTTCTTTCGCAAGTTACAAGTATAGTCGCGACATTCAAAATCAGCTAATTCATCCTCTCTCCCTCTCTTGCTTAGGGTTTCATATTATTACATGCTTTTTTATTTTTTAGTTAATGCATATTATCATGTGTATATCATTAGCTACAAAGTAGCTACTTTGAAATTAATATTTAATTCAATTTATATTAAATAACACCGCTAAATAACAAAACTATTAATGAACTTTTGACATTTTAAACCCCAAACCTTATAGATATTATAGGATCACAAATGTGTTAGGAAATATATCTTAGTGCTCCATTTGTATGGGTGAATAATAATTACATGTGTAATTATTATTATGGTAAATTAGTGAAAGTACATTTACTATGTAAATGTAAATAGTAAATGTAAAATGTGGTTAGTATGTGGTAAGTTAGTAAGTTAGAATAATAAAACAATTAGTATTGTTTTATTATTATATTGGTGAGAGGTTGAAACCATATGGGTGTATGGTTGTATATGAAGACAAATGTTGTTGTAAGGATTGTTATTTTACATCTCCTATATAATGGAGTGTAATGAAATAGTGAATATATAATAAAAATATAATATAGAGTTGTTGATTTCAATTATTTTCTGTGTAGCTATTTCATGGATTCTTTGTATTAGATCAGATTAATTTCTACATTTGGTACCAGAGCAGGTTAAATCTATCTTGAATAAGATCTCATAACTTCTGTTTCGCGATCTGGGTTTCTCCAAAAAAATTTCGTGGAATGATCTATTATACAAGAAGCTATAGTAAAAATTTCAGCAAAACTCGTTCGTAGTTTGGGAGAAACATGCAATTTACTATATAAAGCACATTGATCATTGTTGTTTTTTTGAAGAAATCAAAGAATCAAAGGTAATTCAAATCTACATTCAATTTTTTTTGGATATTTAGATTCAGTAAAATGGATACACCATTATATAAATTTAATGGGTTGAACTTCCATACATGGAGAGTAAAAATCCAGATGCAGTTAATGAATAAAAACCTATGGAGGATAGTAGATGGAAAAGAAAAAACACCTACAAATGTAAGCAAAATTGTAGAATGGGAAACTAGAGATGAACAAATAACAGATGAAATTGACTATAACTATGAAAAAAATTATACTAAGTGAAGTTCTTGGAGGAAGGAGGCACATGAGGTTGGAGGTCATTCGGCGACTCTCTCGTCACCGCAACGACGGGGCCGCACAAATGATTTGGTGGCATTTTGTTTTCATTGTGTGTGTGCTTCTTGTCATATTTTTTGAGTTCCAGATCGGTGTTCCTGTTTCCTAATTTCAATAAGTGGAAATTTCACATTGAAGGGGGGAACATGATCTCAATGTTCCATTTCCAGTTTTCAGTTTGTGCGTTAGCAACAGATTTCAGCAAAATTTCCTATGTTATTCCCTGCAGTGATATGTGATGAGGGCTAATAATAGTACTTGGCATATCATGATGTGGTTGTAGGTAAACCACTTAAAAACCTTCATTTTTAGTTTATGGTACACCACTTGTAAAACCACCATTTTCGGTTGTTGGTAAACCCTATGCAAAACCATCACCCTTTTGGTTTGTGGTAAACAAATTGCAAAACCATCCCCGAGGTTTGTGATCATCCTATGAAAATCACCAGATCATGAGTAGGTGCAAGTACAAAGGCAAGTTTTCCCCATGTTTGCACTAAGGGGGGGAATGTTAGGAAATATATCTTAGTGCTCCATTTGTATGGGTGAATAATAATTACATGTGTAATTATTATTATGGTAAATTAGTGAAAGTACATTTACTATGTAAATGTAAATAGTAAATGTAAAATGTGGTTAGTATGTGGTAAGTTAGTAAGTTAGAATAATAAAACAATTAGTATTGTTTTATTATTATATTGGTGAGAGGTTGAAACCATATGGGTGTATGGTTGTATATGAAGACAAATGTTGTTGTAAGGATTGTTATTTTACATCTCCTATATAATGGAGTGTAATGAAATAATGAATATATAATAAAAATATAATATAGAGTTGTTGATTTCAATTATTGTCTGTGTAGCTATTTCATGGATTCTTTGTATTAGATCAGATTAATTTCTACATAAATGAACCTATAACAATTAAAACTTAACTCAACTCTTAACTTGCACTCTATGAAAAATATAATCTACAAAGAACTTAAAATAATACCAAACTAAATACTTGATATTTTTCCTTCACGTACTTGAGATTCAAAGTGGGATATGTGGATAGAGGACTCATGGGCATTAGTCAAAGTATGTGTTTTGCATGAAAGTTGCATGCATGAGAAAGAAACTTATCAAGAATGTATGTCACTCGCATTTTATCCTTAATACATTGCCTCTAAGTCAAATGGACTCATGCCAACCAATAGATTCACTTAAATCAGGAACAATACATGAATGTAGCCTTATTTCTTGCAAACACAATATATTTTGGATCCTTCAAAAGTGGTGATGAACATGAAAAATTGTAAAAAAATTAAACTATAGTTGTACATGCATATGTGAATAGTTTGTGTACATAGGTAAAAATGTGTCTCAACAACATACACTCTTACTCATTCATTCAACTAGGGTATTTGAGGCAACGAGTAGGATACACACATGTACATACATACAAGGGGATATACTTAAAAGGGCCTATAGTGAGCTCTAGGGTCGCATATGTAGAGGAAGTAACCATTACACTAAGTCAACCTAGAGTTTCCAAGGCCCACGATCGAGATAGAGGAAGTAACCCTACTGATATATGGGTGGTTGGGTGTGGAGAGGTATGGATCAACAAATAAAAGAAATAAGCATGCAATAACTAAATGAAAGTAACTAAGGAGCTGATATTTGATAAGAGTACTAAGTGACTAACATAAAACATGTGTAATACTAAGTAACATAGCATAATGAAGAAGAGGTAATGAACTAATATGTGTAAAGTGACAAAGAAGGGTCGAAAACTCACTTGTACCCATAGGGTGGTCATTTATGCAACTATCTCCCTTGAGAACCAACACGCATAGAGAGAATCACTATTAGGTTTAGTAGAGGAAGACCATTCATGTCCTCTACTCATTATATGATGGCCCAATAGTGTAATAAATCATCCAAGAAGAGGGTTTTCAATCCAATCCAAGAAAAATTCAATATTAACCAAAATCAAAGTGAGAAGATGTGAAGATGGTGCAAAAGAGTAGATAAAACAGTAGTTCATATGTCTTAGCTTCCCATTCCTTCTTATTAGTGTCAAATGAAGTGGAGGTATATATAGAATGCCATCACCTATGGGTGATAGTTTCATCCATGAGAAAATATAACACCGACACAATCTCCCATGGGTGATTGTGTCGGCAAAGGGTGTAAAAATGAAGTAATGTTTCAGGAAAAGTAAAAATAATGTGTCGTGGGTCATAAAAGTGGATGAATAAGATGAAAAATGGTTGAATGAAAATAGTAATTCATGAGTATGATATGCATGATACCTAGGAGGAAAAGGATACCTAGTGTAAGGAAAAAAAGGCAAAGATTAAATATCGACACTCTCTATGTGTATTGTCTCTAACCCATAATGATTACGTGAATAATCATTCCCCATTCCTAACAGCCCCTAAAGGCACCCTCTCAGAAATACATACATCATTGACCCTTATCTACATAAAGGAAATTGCTAATAGCAATGTATGAAAGTTGAAAAGTGAAAATTAAGTTTATACATATTCACCCACCATTGATTATTATATGTCGCAATAGCGAAACATGGGGTGGTCAATGGAAAATACATTCTGAACACTGCAGATCTTGAAAGATGTTGAAAGTAAGTACATAAAGGAATGTTTAAATGACTAGTTGAAATGAAATATACCCGCCAATGCATACGAGAGATTCGTTCATCTTGCCACACGGGTGTAATGCCGCAAGAATCCCTGGAGAAGCAAAATTTAAAAGAAATAGTAGAGGTTCATCAAGTAAAAATAAGAAATAAATCACCTAGCGAGGGACCATGGGATGTATATTTATATGGCGTGATGTTGAGATGTCATGATAATGAAGGAAAATAGGTCAAAAATCAAAGATCATCGAAAGGAGGCATGTAATAGGTCAAAATAAATGACATGAAATCATGGTGAAGACATAATAAATAACACGAGCTATCGAAATCGGGAGTGAAAATGATGGGTATTTGAAGATTGAGGATGATCGCAACCAAATTTGAATATAAATTTGAGATTTATATAGTAATTTTGATTGTTATTTGTTTATTACTATTTCTAGAATTGAGAGAATTGAGCTCTGAAATTCCAAATTTCAGAGAATTTAGACAACATGGCACAGTATGAGGTGGTGATGGAGGACAATGAGGAGGATCATGCGGAGACTCTCAACCATGGGTAAGTCATTGCATTCAATTTTATTGAGTAGATTAGGTGCATTTTAGTTATTTAGATTTTTCAAAGTCGATAGAGCGTCAAACTTAGTCAAACTTGTGTCATCATGTAGGTTAGGTGAAAATACAAGTGGTTTTAAGAGGTTGTATATGGGATTTTGGGGTTATCAATTGGAGGCACCAAAGCATGTACTATGATCGACACTGATGTTGTACAAAGTGGAGAACATTAGCCACATGGGATATAAGGAGCAAGTACATAGGACAAGTGCATGTTATGCATTTCACTTAGCGTAGTACAATTAGCAAGGATTCTAGATATTTGGAAGGTAGTGATAGGGATCATGATGGCATGCATAGTGTGTCACAAGGATAATGGATTTATCCCATTATTCTTGATATCAGTATGGAGGGATGTTTTGGATCATTGCATTCTATTTGCATTTGGGAACCTCCATATAGGTGCAGTTACTTCATGATTTGTATATGGTGCGGCATAGACGTGAGAAGGTCATGGGACCCATAATTTTATTGATAACATGGTATATATCAGTGGTTCTTGATGCACAGTGACAAAGTGACACCAAAGTTATTATAAGTAGATGCCAAAAGGGTACTTCGGTGGGTGCGGGGCCAATAGTAAGAGCACTTGGGTATATCACCACTATCATAGGTAGGTACATATGATGCAATATAGCATCCCTACATAAGGAATGTAGATTAGTGGCCTAGTTGGCCTAAAATAGAGTACCTAAAGGCCATGATGGAGGTGATGGGACACTATTTGTATTGGGTGGAGATACACATGATAGAGTATTGTGATATTTTAGACAAATTAAGAGCAACAATGATACCACCATTTTCACCCTACCAGTGTCATCATGTTAGAGAGGTTATACGAGTAGAGGTATCGGCTCCAAAATTTTGACCTCATAAGTAATGGGTAACGGAGAGCTCAAGGTGATGACAATGTAGATGTTGTGGGAATGCTCGGGGCCCATAGGAGATCATAATGGATAATGATTTGGAGGAGGGATCCGATGAAGGATCCTTAGATACAAGGTTGCAGGATGGAGCAAGTCCTAGTACCATATGAGAGGGAGATAGAAATCTAGTACCACGGCTCGAGAGCACAAGATGTGATGTCCATACAGAGGATTTTTCATGTCATATCGAGTTTATATGGTAGTGCATCTAAAACAGATACCCAAACCATAGCGGATAGAGTGGATGATATTAATTCGACAACATGTGGACACAATTTATGGAAACCATACCTCGCCATGAAGATGAGGCGAGATGAGGTATCCGGTGGCCGAGGAGATGTAAAGACCATCGTGGAGAGACCTAGATAGCTGGTATGAATGATAGTATGTCGGTTAGATAATTTAGATAGACTTATGAAGTATTATTAGTGATGTATGTCATTTTTGGGTTTTTAGGGTGGACAATGACGGAGTGGCACTCACCGAGCGAGAGTTCTGTACGTACCTAAATTTTCATGTGTTTCTTTGTTGGAAATGGTTCAAAAATCCCTAATGATTATTCATGTCTTTTCTAAAGGTTTTTGAGCCCTTTTTCCTCAATTGTTGCCCTATTTTGGGAGGCATTTACGCAACCGCCACCCTACTTGGGTGGTGGTTGCACAACCCGTCACCCCCGCTTGGATGGTAGTTGCACTGTTGTCATCCTACTTTGGTGGTTGTTGCACAACCTCTACTCTACTTGGGTGGCGGTTGTATAACCGCTACCCTACACAGGAAAGTGAGTTTCATGTAAATTGTCTTAAACTTTCAGTGTGAATTGGATGTGTGTTAGCCCATTCCAATTCACATTTTGCACACATTTTTGGGTCATTTTGGTGGATTTTAAGATTTACTGATTCATATCAACCTCCTCTTCCACTTTTGATTATTGATTGAGAGTTAAAATGCCCCTCCTTGTTTTTATGTGGCATTCCATTTCTGCTAAAAGGATTAGACCATTTCCCATCCTTTTTGTATAAAATCATCACTTCTTGTGAAGTAAATGGTCATAGATTATTTGTGTGTCTTGTTTAATTGAGATGCCACAATCTTGCTAGAAAATACACGGCCAAGATCTATTCTCTTGCGTTGTATTTCTTCTACCTGTATTATGCAACTGAGACTACCATCAAATTATCATTTCTCCAAAGACTTTCTTCTTGTTACTTCCTCTACATTCCCAACTCCCTAGACTCACGTGGACACAAAATATTGGTAAATACAACTAAGGGGAAAAATTGATACCACAAGTGGAGTTACCTCCAATGTAATTCTAGGTTAGGGGTTGTTATTTCTTTCTTCATTTCTTCATTTATATATGAATGTACACACACTTATCAACTACTGAGTAGAAGAAATCATTTAATTTTTACAAATAGTTAGATCATTCCCAAGAAGCTTTCACACTTATATATAAGTTTCTTATTATAGATCCTTTCCTTCCTATCCCTGTGGCTTTTTAGGGAAGAATATACGGAGGAAGCTTTCTATATCACCAAGAATAAATTTGTTGCAAATTGTGGTTTCTGTTGAATCTTCTCATATTCTATCCAAGAAGTTGCGTAGGGAAGAAAAGCTCCTCGGAAGGTACAAATATTCTTGTGTTTCTAATATAGCAAGATGATTTAATAATCCACAATTATTAATTGGAAAAATCTTTCATTTAATTAGAATAAACTAGATACACTCATCACAAGTAAATAACTACATCTGGTTATCTACTTGTTTATTTTTAGTGTAGAAGTAACTTTAATTATTTAGAGTAGAAACAATCGTTTGTCTTTGTTTGTAATAGTTTAGTTTAGTTGATTTATTTAATTAGTTTCCCTTCAAGAAAATATATTAGATTGTTTAATTCATTTTGGTTAACTAATTAGGAATGAATCTAATTAATTAAGAGATTAAAATCCATTTGTCTTTTGATTAGATTAGATTTATTTCTTTCCTTAGTAGGTTAAAATGAACATGCCATCTTAGCTCAATTTTTAGGTTTAATCAAGTAGTTAAACCATAGGGAATTTACGCTACCCACACATAGCCTCTAATTTCCCCTTTTCTAATTCAGCTACTAGGAATTCACACTACCTAATAATAGTCAATGATTCTCCTATAGCCATCCATTCATTCCACATCGGTTGTCCCAGCATGACCTCGGGAGGTCGAGTGTGATTGAAGGTCACATGTCGATTTTTAGTCATAAAAATTGGTGAACCTAACATTAAATATTAATTCCTTCTTATTTCCTTGCTTTCATTTCTTTTACCTCACCTTTCCATTTCTTCCCCTATTTTGGTAGGTATTTTATACCTCCCAAAATATGTCTAGTAAAGAGCTTAGTGGGCCATTTGGCTCTGACAGGTATTACACCAACGTTCAACCACAACAATCCCCTTCCCTTTCCAGATGGGCTGAAAACTACACCAACAACATGAAAACCTCCTCTAGTTATGCTTCAAACCCCATTAGTCATGTGAGGATAGAGGAGGTTGATCAACCTTTAAACATGTGTTACATTCAACCCAATGCAAACCATGTAACTATTCAAATCGGAACAGATCCTTACCCTAGAGTCTTGTCAAGACCTCACATTGCCATGCAATCAACAGAAGATGACATCTTTGCATGGATTGCTAATCCTCTTTGCCAAATAGACGAGTCCTTAGATAGGATGAAGGTTCACACCTATGATATGTTCAATAACAGTGTATCAACAACCTATCCTAAGATTCCTATTTCGAGGAAAACAAGAATTACAACACTAAACAATTCATAACAAGGTATCATGTGCCTTCTCAACCAAACCTTACACTATAGGCACCCCAACAAGGGACTCAATCCTCTCCCCATAATGTTATATCTACTTTATTAGGGAAGATTAGAGAACTAGAGAGTGCCCAACCATCACAACTAACTCATGTAGTAGGGAAGAACATGGGATATCTAGTTGATAACAAGGGATACATCCCTACCAATGAACAACCAATACAACATCATGTGCAATAAGGTTATCTAGTTCAATTGAATATGGGTGATTTTCTCATAGGATCTGACACACTAGGGATGGTTCCTCATCCTTCTCAAGCTTATCATACGCAAGGGTTGGCCAAAAGTGTGTTCTTGAATGTCACTCCATCAAGCAATGTGATGTTCCCTAGTTTTATGCTAGTTAGTCCATATCCTATTATCGTCCCACCTTACTTGCATATGTATTTGAATTCCCCTCAGATGGACCCATATGTCATCCTTGCTCCTTATGGGTCATACCAAGGAACTCCATATGTTTCGATCACTCGCTTAGAATGCACCTTATCCAACTCCTCCTCCTCTACCTCCTTATCAATGACCTTCAATGGTGGAATCCTATGCAATGGGTACTTACGTTGAGTATTTAAAGGAATCCCTTGACTTTACTATACGGGGTGTCATGCTTCCATACATATTGCCTAATCTTCCTAAATTTAAGGGAGAAGGAGACCGAACGTTCATATCGGGGCCTATGCTACTGTCATTAGGGAGTTGTTTCCTTAGGATCTTGTAGTTGCTAAAATATTTCCAAAGACTCTCGAGGGAATCGTATTGGATTGGTATTATAAAATTCCAGAAGCCTCCATACATTCCTTTAAACAACTTGTCTCTGAATTCATCATAGCATTTGACATGAACAAGTTACTTCAAATAGGAATAAGGGAGTTTCTACATATTAGACAGGAGAAAAACAAATATGTCACACATTTCATCTAGAGATAGCACCAAGTTCTTTATTCATTTGCAAGTGCACCTAACATGGACCAAATGGAACTTTGTGATCTCTTCCTTTACTTGCTCAATCGAGAGACCAATGAGGAAGTCCGGAAGTTTTTTTCCGCATTTATGAGGAAGTTTTGGAAGGTGCACTTCAAATCGACCAAATTGCTATTGATATAAGGCATAAGACCTACAGTCTCAATGGGAAATTTGTATCCCCTAATTAGAAAAATGCAAATCAATAAAACAATGGAGCAACAACCAAGGATCTAAATGTATGAATCACAATCACATTGCCATGTGAATGGTGTTTCTTGAAAAATCCAAGAATGTTAGTTTTATGAACAATAGTAACAGCGATAACCATAACAACAGTAATAACATGGGAAAACAAAGGGGCTCTAACATTGTTTCCTCGGTCAACAAGGTTGATGTAAATCATCACCCTCAAAGTAAAATTCAAACCCAAGGATTAAACCAATATCAAAACTCTTTCCAAGGGGAAATAAATCATGGTTATAATAATCAATTTAAAACTATAGTCAAGGTTATAATAAAAAACAACAGAAACTCATCAAAGACCAAGAAATTATGATCCTAACTTATATTTTGGTTTCCATCGTGTTGTCATTAGTCATGACATTAGGACTTGTAGCGATTGTAACAAGTTCCTACAAAGACTCTCCAAAAGCTAAAGGCAGTCTAGTCATATAGGACCTTTCGCACCTCAAAACGAAAACATAAGCATCTTTCATAATCCACTCTCTAAAAATCCTAAGGATGCTAAAGTGAATCCTCATAACATAAACAAGGGTATTCCAAAGGTGTTCGAGCCCCTTTTCCTCTTTACATCTTATATTTGTAGCTTAGATTTCCTTACTTATCCATTTCCTACATTCCCATAAAGCTTTTTGCATTGTTTTTCCTTTAGTTTTGGCCTTAAGTTACAAAACTACTACCTAGCACAGGTGGTGATTGTGTAATTGCAGCCCTATTTTGGGAGGCGGTTGTGCAACCACAACCCTACTTGGGTGGTAGTTGTGCAACTGCCACCTTACTTGGGTAGAAGTTGCATAACCGCCACCCCGTGCAAGGTGGTGATTTCTTGTGAATTGTCCGAAACTTTCTAGCCATGAATTAGATGTGTTTTATCCCATTCCAACTCACTTTTTACACATGTTTTTGGATCATTTTGGCTGATTTTGAGCTTGAATGATTTGTATCAACCTCCACTTCCACTTATGATTGTTGATTGGGATTTAAACTACCACTCCTCGTTGTGATGTGGCATTCCATTGCTTCCAAAAGGCTTAGACTATTTCCCAGCCTTTTTCTATAAAATCACCACTTCTTTCCGAAGAAAATAGCCGAGAGATTATTTTTGTATCTTGCTTAGTTGAGCTACCAAAATCTTGCTAGAAACTACACAAAGAAAGCTCTGTTCTCTTACATTGTCTTTCTTCTACCTACATTGTAACCAGACTACCATCAAGTTTTCATTTCTCTAATGCTTTATTCTTGTTACTTCATCTACATTCCCAATTCCTTGGACTCTCATGGAAACAAAATATTGATAAATATAGCTAAGGGGAAAAAGTGATACCACAACTGGAATTACCTCTCGTACTTATATAATTCTAGGTTGGGGTTGTTATTTGTTTATTCATTTCTTCATTTATTTATGAATGTATGCACACTTATCAACTAGAGTAGAAGAAATAATTTTATTTATTACAAATAGTTAGATCATTTCCAAGAAGCTTTCACATCTTCTATAGAATTTTCTGGTGATATATCCTTCCCTTCCTATCCTTGTGGATTTGTGAGGGAAGAATATCTGGAGGAAGCTTGCTATATCACCATAGATAATAACAAATTTGTTGCAAATTGTGGTTTCTATTGAATCTTCTCATATTTTATCCGAGAAGTTGCAGGGGAAGAAAATCTTCTCAGAAGCTTCAAATATTCCCATGTCTCTGAGATAGGAAGAGGATTTAATAATCCACAATTATTAATTAGAAAACACTTTCATTTAATTAGAATAGAATAGATATACTCAACACATGTGAATAACTACATCCGTTTATCTACTTGTTTAGTTTTAGTGTACAAGTAACTTTAATTATTTAGATTAGAAATAAATTTTTTGTCCGTGTTTGTAATAGTTTAGTTTAGTTGATTTATTTAATTAGTTTCCCTTCAAGCAAATAGATTAGATTGTTTAATTCATTATGGTCAATTAATTGGGAATGAATCTAATTAATTAAGAGATTAAAATCCATTTGTATTTTGATTAGATTAGATTTATTTCTTTCCTTAGTTGGTTAAAATGAACGTGTCATCTTAGGTCAATATTTAGGTTCAATCAAGTAGTTAAACCATAGGGAATTTACGCTACCCGCACATAGCCTCTAATTTCCCCTTTTCCAATTCAGCTACTAGGAATTCACACTACCCGATCATAGTCACTGATTCTCATATAGCCATCCATTTATTCCACATCGGATATCCGGCATGACCTCGAGAAGGTTGAGTTTGATTGAAGGTTGTGTGTCAATTTTTAGTCATACGGTGCCACCACGAGATCCTAGACTCTATGTTAGATGTTTAGGATACTATTGTGATAGTATATCTAATAGCACCATTGGTTGGGGATTCACTGCAATCATTTCATTTAGTAGGCAAGGCGTCGAGGACACTACAACGATATAGGCATGGGCATGCATAGGCAACATAAATGTGATATTTATAGGCAAAAAAATCTTTGGTATAAGAGTAGGTAGCTCACCTAATAGATTCCCATATATCTACGACACAGATTACATCACTAGAGACATAGATGGAAAGGGCACAGGAGAGGCCTCCAAAACCCGATCTAGGGTGGTGTCCCTTTCTCACATAGCAAGAGATGATAACATGACCCTATTAGCCCAAATAATCTAGAGACCCGCCATAGGGGCGGGTTCTTGAGTCATATTATAGATGGTCCAAAGCTATTTTTATGATTTTTATCGATTGTATACAACTTGATCCGATATATATATATATAGAGAGAGAGAGAGAGTGAGTGAGTGAGAGAGAGACCTCCAAAACCTGATCTAGGGTGGTGTCCCTTGCTCACACAACGAGAGAAGATAACATGACCCTATTAGCCCAAAGCATCTAGAGACCCGCCATATGGGGTGAGGGTTCTTAAGTCATATTATAGATGGGCCAAAGCTATTTTTTACAATTTTTATCGATTGTATTAAACTTGATGTGTGTGTGTGTGTGTGTGTGTGTGTGTGTGTGTGTGTGTGTGTGTGTGTGTGTGTGTGTGTGTGTGTGTGTGTGTGATGATTTTAGATTTTGTTTAGTGATCTGTTTGCATATTTGGCTTATCATTTTTTTGTTTTCTACATGTATGTATGTTATTATACTATGGTACTTAGGAATAATGATAATGAGACAAATAGGTAAAGTTGGCGAGAAGGGGATCGGTAAGATAACCCAACTCAAGTGATGTGAAAAATCCAAGAGGTGGAAAAATGCCAAGACATCCAACATTAGGATATCAAGGCATGGATGGTGATGAATCCAAGCGGAGTGAATAACCCAAGCAATGATGAGATTTTTGAGATATTGGAGAAATTTTGATAGATCCAAGGGGATCAAGATCCCAAGTGAAGATATCAAACGATTGTTTAAAACCCAAGTGGGATCTCAAATCCTAAGCAAAGGTACGGGATCGGGCCAAATAAAAAAATAAGATGTATTCAAGGTGCATGTAGGTAACTAGCCACAAGGGGAAAATATCATAGCATTTTAGTGATAATGTCATCAACCTGATGTAGATAGTGGCTTTGGGTACATGTCATGAGGTCCTTGATAACATGTTTTGTAATAGCCACTTGCTGATATACTTTAGACCACGTGGTGAGTAAGTTGTCATCAATCTAGTCCTTCAACCGAGTAAGGATGCCTCATCAAATATCATTGAGAGTGGGGTGAGACTCAAGGTGAGGTTGAGGCCCATATGTAGATTGTGAATTAAGTGGTTTAGGGAAGGTGGGTGACTCGAGTGGAATCGGCCTTATGCTTCCAAGTGCATGAAGGGGTTTTGGGGATGTGATATTTTCTATGCAAAACTCAACAATCGACATTAGTATGTGCACAATACCCATAATGAGAGAAGAATAAAGGAGTTGAAGTGGAATTTTGTGTATCCTTTTGGTTTGGTCACATTTGACCTCAACTTCAAGATTCTTCATCTAGAATCAATAGGCTCTATAATCAAAACCATCATGCCCTAGAGATTTTTTCCATGTGAAATATATATCAGTTATAGAATACTAAGGAACCATAAGGGAAAGAGGCGGAGGGAGAGGTCTCATATTCTATAGACTAATAGTGAGATTAACTAATGAGGGAACCGATGTGATGGGTGAGGATGGCGTCGATGAAATAGTGTGTTTCCCAGTCATCAAGGAATGATAACAAGATTATCACCTATGATATCATCATCTTAGTAGTAACAATTGGCATCCTAATCTTTTGACAATAAGAATATATCAGCTAAGTCAATTTTGGTATGTGAGAGTGTGACCGGTGGAGTAATCTGAGGCTCGGACTTTGGTGGGAAATAATCGTCAATCGTATTCGAAGGTTCTTCTTACACTAATATAGTATTCACATCATAAGTTATTTTAGTGTGTAGGTTTTCTTGGTAGCGCAAGACTTCCCTATCATGAATCTAGGCATAACTAGCTAGATGAGGGTCATCTAAGGTGTAACCATTGTCATAATCTGATATGGAAGCATCCACTACATAAGATTCAACTATGGTTTCAAGTTGGATCATACACTTCCACCGGGGTTTTGAGGTTTGTGAGATAACTACAAGAATTGAAGGCTCTTTCTTGTGGAATGTTAAAGAAGGAGGAAGTTGAGATATGATGAGTTCAGAGAGATCATAGGTGACTTCATTGGGCCCATTGTCAACTAATTCTAATATAATGGGGACATTCACCCAACCAACTTAGGATGAATATAATTTTCACGAAGAGTATTTATAGGGTAGTTAAAGCATTAATATTCTCGAAAGGGGAGTGGTGATAATTCCCCAAGTGTGGGGAGCTTGTATGTCCTATTTTTCTAAAGTGTATCATAATTCCAAGGGTTAATGTCCACTTGAATCTTATACATGGTTTCCTAGTGAGTGAAATTCACACATTGATATGCGAAAGATGTGATGGTGTGCATACGATGAGTCTAAGGCTTCCCTAGGAGAATGTTATGAGATAAGTGAAAATTAAATACCATGACCTTGACGCTGACAATCTTAGGGGGGATGGTGATGGGTAACCAAACATACCCCATTGGAGGTATATTTTGGCAATCGTATCCTTAGCCAAAGTGGTTCTCATGGATTTTTGGTTTTCAATGGAATATCTGAGAGGCTTGATGAAATATAATGACACCACACATGTCCTTAATCCCTCATCAATGAGAGCACACTTAACTGAAGTGTGACTGATTTGAACTGAAATGAAGAGTGGCATATCATCTACGTGAAGCAAGATCTCATTCAGGATCATAGAAGCGATTGGAAAACTAATACATGAATAATCATCGTGGCAAGATCAATACTTCCTCACATTGTCAGCAGATGCTTTCTTCCAAGCCATGCAATGTAGGAATCTTCCTAAAGAGGGAGGGAAAGGGATATTCATGTCAAATAGCACAGTCATGAGATGCTCACGATGGTGAGGTGATGTGTACATGAGTTCCAAGAAGGGAACTAGACCAGGGATTTTGAAAATTCTTCAAGAGGATCCCTCTCATCGTGGCTAAACTATAAAGTAGGTGAGAGAAATAGGAGTCCTCATGAACAGAGCAAGAAGGAGAAGTGGCGATTAGGGAGACCTCTGAAAATGAATTTTTTTTAATTCCTATGCCATTGGCCATATAACTTTTACTTGCACATTGGCCGATGGTGTCTCGTAAATAAAGGATTGACCCAAAACCAACAGCCGTATGGGAGAAATTCTATAGGGGATGATGTCGTCTAGAGGAGGTAGGTTTTTTACTTAAGGAGCCTTATATTCGAGGCATTGAAGGGTATATGACCTTGTGATTCCTAGACTAGAATGTTATAGGATATTATTGTTCCACATAAGCTATAATACATTTTTACACCATTGATTATGACCTTATTTTTATGAGGGTAATATGTGTCAACCACATTAGTTGTAGCATTCTCTTTATTTTTAGAACTTTCAACGACATCATGATTAGGCATAGGATTGGAGAAGATCTTTAGATTTTTATTTTCTTAATTGATGGCTTCATGTCAATCCTTTTTTGAGTTGTACCATGAGCCTTGACCGCTTCAATAAAATTCTCATGAGTGATGACATCATAGTCAAAGTTAGGTCTAAATAAAAATATGATAGCAATCATACGGAGTGCATGAAAATTCTCATGTGAGTGACCCCAATTAGCGTGCCACCAACAAAACTTACTCTCATCATGTTAATGAGGAATAAGTCGAGAAGGATCTAGGATCACGAAGAATGGCTTAGGTAACCTATACTTCAACTCTTCCTTAATAAATGGTTGATGAAAGTTAGGTTAAATTTAGGTTGGTTTTTTTTTTTTGTTTTTGGGTTGTTGGTCAATGTTTAAAATAGTTCTATTGAAGAATCAACAAGAGGAAGAGTATCTAAGACTTCGTCATTTGTCATGTTCTTGTTCTTTGATCATTGAAGGATATGGACTTGTTTGTTAGTTTGTGTCTTGGGGAGCCTTCTCAAATTATCTCATGAGATATTTTTTCCTTTTGGATTGTTTAAAGCCCAATTCTAGGGAAGTGGGAGAAAAGGAACTCACATTGTATTGAAGGTGAGGCTACAAGGCTCATAAGAAAATTTGAAAGAGGCTATCATTGAGCATGTTATGTTTTTCCGTGTGTATAAGGTCTTACAACACTTGATAAAGTCTTGTGATGATTTTTCTCATATTTCTAAAAGTTGATGAAAGTGTTGATGTTATTTTCGGTAGATCATGATATTGAAACTCATTCACTAGGGATATCACTGGGGACTCTATCTCAACTATGGAGTTATGAGGAAAGGTATGGTATGAATCTAAACAATCTCTAGTAAGGGTCTTAGCTAAGATTTTAGTGGCATCATATGAGTTAGTTATGATCCATTCTTTGTAAATATTTCGAAGGCCTTGATGTGAAGAGTGGGATCAATAGACATGTCGTAAGAGATAGATGGAGCAATACCACCAATGTCCATATTAGTAATATAATGTGTTAATGGATCTTCTTGGACTTCTCGCAAGAATTTTTTAGAATGGGGGTTCGAGTGATGGGAACCCCATCAGACCCATTTGGAAAAGGAAGGGGCATGGTGCCCCAAAATCCCATTAGAGGGTAGTTAACTAACTAAGCCATATTGACTTGCATTTGGAGGAGTTGAGTGGTAGTGGAAGATTGTTATTGGTTCATTTTTTCAATAAGATGAAGAATAAGATTGGTAGGATCATAATTGGAGGCATTTTTAGATGAGTCTATTTCAGCGGCTTTTCCATTTTATACCCTATGGTCAAATTACTCAGAGACAAATTAAAGAAGATGATTTCTAAGCATCTCCTATTATCCCTTTTATTGAGGAAATTGAGATAGAAATTTTTGAATCTCAAGAGGATGGTCAAAAGTGTCATTATACTATATTTATTCCTCTTCATCCTCAAGTGGGGTATTACGGTGGGTAGAAGGATTATTTCTAGGTGCTCCTACAACATAGTAGTCCATACATAAGGGAAATCCAATGTCGGGATTATAGGTTCCAGGAAAATTTTGCACAATAAAGTTAGAGGTCCCTAGGCCCAAATACTCCACGATGGAGTGTTAATCTAGCTAAGAAAAGGTCCAAACATAAAGTCTCAGTAGAAAAAATTGACCCTTTATAAAATCATACACATAGGTTGAAGGTGTCTCAAAGAATATATAGTTAAACATAAAGGACCGACCTTACAAACATGTCTCGCATAGGGGCCGAAGGTGTCTAGATGTGGTGAGACAGAACACATAGTCTTTCCAAAGGGTGATGGTGTCTGTGTAGGTAGGTTTTTAGGATTTTTAGGATTTTTAGATGCTTAGATAAACTCAAAATGAAATATGGGTTCTTTTAGTAAGTTATGCCCGATCAGAAGGTTTGTAAGATTCACATCAAGTTCACCAGAGAATGTATGCATGCCAAAATGTGTCTCAACAACATGCACTCTTACTCATCCATTCAACTAGGGTATTCGAGGCAATAATAAGGAGACATGCATGTGCTTGACATATAAGGGTATAGACTTAAAAGGGGCTACAGTGAGTGTTAGGGTCACATATCTAGAGGGAAGTAACCCTTACACTAGGTCAACCTAGGGTTTCCAAGGCCCACAATCAATATAGAGGAAGGAACCCTAATGAGATATTGGTAGTTGGGTGTGGAGAGGTATAGATCAACAAATAAAAGAAAAAGGCATATAATAACTGAAATTAAAGTAACTAATGATATGATATTTGATAAGATTATTGAGACAACAAATCATGCACTTACTAATATTTACTATACTTCTTAGTATATTGTTTTATATAATGGATCTTGAGTAATAAAATTATTCACCAATTACCCATTTCATAGTCCATCCTCTTACCTTGTTATTTTCTATTGCTTTTATCTTTCACATTTGTCACTCATACACAGCTTCTAGTCAAGTCACAAGGATCCCTTTCTAATATCCCTCACTCATTTTTCATCACTTATCCTGGACACTAGCACCTAGGACTCGACACTAGCACCAAACGCTCCTGTTCATTCTAGGTTCTCATGTATTATTTGAGTTTTATCGTATTTTTACATTTGAGGTCAGTCCTTTTCATTTTCCTCTCATATCCTCAAGGTACTATTTGGCATGTCAAGTTATCAATGTCAAAATTTAAGAAAGAGATCCCTATATAAACACAACATACATACCATTATAGGGGTGGATAATTCTTATAAATGGATAGCTATCTACATAGATCAAGGGACTACATTTGGGCACAATACTCGCTTACACGCTACATAGGAAGGGGAATCCATTCTATTCCATCCACACATTTGCATTTTATCTATCTATCACCTATTATCTTGGCATCATTGGCATGAGGGTGACCTAGAAGAACTATTGCACACACAAGCACAAAAACTACATTGGGTCCGAGATGTAGTGTACTACTCATTGTAAGTTCACCATTATGACAATTTGAAGATAGTCTAACCCCTCATTTTGCATCATTCTTTTTAGGGTTTTACAGGAGGATATTTGTGTGCAGTTTTACAAGTACCTCATTGATCCAAGTGTGACATACGGGGAGAAAAATGTGAACAAGTTCAAATCCTTAACGAACATATTGGAACCAGGTTCTAACCTTTTCTACAAATCCAAGTGCCCAAAAAAAGGCCTAGGGAACCCGCAGTCACCCATGTCCCTCTTTAGGTACCCCTAGATCGACATTTCCACCTCTTTTGTATTTTTATATGGTTCTTTCATGACAAGTATGTGTTTCTATTTCATCATCTTTTCTATTCCGGACTTCAAATGGGATAATAGAAATTAAGACAAGTACCTTACCCCTCTTATTTCCTTTCATAGTTAAAATTAAATAAATTGTTTAGCATTTATATTTCATTGTATATCATTTACAATAGATCTTTGCATTTATATTTTAATAAAATATTAATATTTTATTAAATCATTTTGGTGAACCCGTAGCTTATAACTACTTTCCTTAGGATCCACTAAAACCCTAATGGCTAAGGATAAATCTTCTCCTTCTCGGCTAGTCATGCCTCATGTTAGTTTCAATCCTATTTATGATGAAGCAACCATATGAACTCACCACTTTATATCACAATGTAGTTCTTCCAAATGATACTCAAAGACAACTCTTATCTAATGAATGCAATGTTCCTACTAGATTTGATCATTCTACCATTAGCATTGTTTATAACTGGAAATATTTTTTGGTTATAGACCTTGTTATTGAGCTTATCCGCACTCCTATTATTTCTAATGAGAACTTAGATGATGTTATTCTTAGTTTCATGCTTAATCTTGATGATAATTCTTTAGCTAACAAACAAGAAGACAATAAACATGTACATACTTCTATTTTTCATAATAATTTGGATGATTCTATAGTTACATCTCATACTCCTTCCATTTCTGAAAATGTTTCTCATGATGCATCACATACTAGTCCTCCTCCTCCTTCATTATATGTTGATGATATGCTTAATGAAATCCTTGCATATGAATCTTTATTTTATTTTGATGAGACATCTGATAGTCATGATTACTACTTTTACATCTTTGTTGAGTGTGAATCCCCGCTTTGCTTTCATCTTCTTCTAAGATTGTCTCTAATAACATGCATGATACAATCTCCTTCTATTACATCATCTCCTAATGATGTTTCTGATTCTATTCCTAAAATTATATTGACGTTCCATGTTCTTCACCACCTATTACTTCTTCAAAGACACCTAGATATAGTGTTCCTTTAGCATCGACATATTCTATGTCTCCTCTTGAAATTCTTATGATCACTCATAATGAAAAATTACAACCAATCAATACACTATTTCCATCCTCTATCATTCCTCCATGGGACATCTTATCACTCATGCATGTTGTTGGTCACTTACAATCTAATTTCATTCTCTCACACTAGAAATCAACACCTCTTATGCTTCTATCAATAATAATTATTTACATGGAAATCCTATTCTAAAAAAGATTCATAAATCAGCATGTCCTAAAGATTTCATTATGCCTAAATTTTCATGCTTTAATGGTACTAGAAATCCCTATTTTCATCTCAAACATTACCGTTTGGTTATGGCTTCCCACCCTAATGATCGATTGTTGCTCAAATCCTTTTTCCATAGCCTTTTTATGATGCTCTCCAATGGTACACACATCTTCCCTTCGGATCTATTAGTAGCTATTGTGAGATGGAAGAAGCTTTTCTTCATTGCTTCATATTCAACAATGGTCCTAGAGTCACACATGATCATCTTCCTGGCTTACACCAAGGCAAAACAGAACCTATCATTGATTACATTTTGTAATTCAATGCTTGCATGCATCAGTTAGTATTCTAACCCATTGAATTAGAGAAGTAATTCATCTTCTATCATGGTTTGATTCCTACTTTAAAACAACAATTGCAATATGACACATGTGAATCCTTCACACTCTTATGATATAAGGTCATTGATCTAGAACAAGATCTCATTTTTTCACATGTTATAGATCCTCCTCCTATCATTAATAATATTGCATTATATATTTCTTCTCCACTCCCATTTGGTGAGTGACCTCACAATCTCTATATCCTCCACCTCACAAGAAATTTCAGTCTCCTCCATTGTATAAGCATCCTTCATCTCCTCCTCCATGTCAAGTTACACCTCAGAATTCTACACCTATTTTACGGGAGACATTACACTATTCTCATCACATTAGACCTCATGATGTGATGCATACTTTTCTTAACAATCATTTGATTCACTTACCTTATAATTAGCATCATCCACCTCATTTCTTGCAACTCCAATGTGATAGACCTTAATAAAACTATCATCATATCAATGCCATCTTTGTGGAAATGATTTTTGTGCCCTTCATGATCTCATGTAACAATTAGAAGATAAGAGTGTCATTTCCTTTGGCTCTCGATCTTGTGAGTGGTCTATATCTTCACTCCCATGTTGGTGGGTTGTTACTCTAGTTGATTTATCTCCTTCATCTAGTTCTAATGTTATTATTCATCCACCACCATAGGTTGTTGCTCATGCACACTCTCCATCTCATCCATCCACCGCTACACCATCTCATCTACTACGTCATGCTACTACTACACATTGGATTCGACAACCCTCGGTATCTCGACTTCCCACCGCTACATCACCCATCATTGACAACATTCCACATGACATTCAGTTTATCTCATACACTCATTTTGTTTTCATTCCACATTCTTTCACCGCTCCATGTCAGCTTGGTCTTTAGTAGGTGATTTCTATCACCTTACCCCGATGTTGCACTCATTTTCTTATGGTTCTTACATGACTATTGAGGGATTTTTACAATAAGAACTCTCTTCACTCTTATGCTACACACCTTATCGATCAATCTATCTTGTGCACACTATCATATTACTTCCCGATGACACACTCTTGTTTTATGGTTCATTCTTGATTGTTGAGGGGTCTTATATAAATGAACCTTATCATCTATACACTAGGGGGAATTTCTACTCTTCCCCCATCTTCATCATACTAACATGTGCTTCACTACACTATTATGACCATCTCATACTTTTACACATTATTCATTTTTACTTTATCATTCATCACAACTTTATTCATACATACAATACACTTTTTTGCAATCACATTACATATATCATCTATCATCATATATGCTATATCATCATTTATCTATCTATAATCACATTACTCAATATCAACAACTACCCATTGCAAATCAATTCAACAAAATACTCAACACATCATGCATCACATATAGCAACAATAATCAATGCATCATACAATTCCCAATCATCACATCAATAAAGCATCAAATACAATGATCATAAGCAAATAATTCCATATATATATATATATATATATATAATTCGTAATCATAGGTAAAAATCATTTCATCGCTAGGGATAACTCCCCATACATCAATACATCAATACATATCATATCTTTCATCACTATCACTATCTGCCACTACGAGAGCTCTAGAACTAGAATTTTCATTGCTTCACTCTACACCACTAATTGTGGCCTCTATATCTCTCCACTTACCTCCATAATAATATCACCTTGGTCAACTTCTCTAAGAAACGACCCTGTGACTCCATGAACCGTGTAAATACATCATCATGTGCTAGAGGACCACCACCATTCATTTCTCTAGCTCATCATGTCTCCTCATGTGTTTCATCATCCCCTCTCGCCAAGAAGACGATACACGTTGTTGTTGCTATCGCCACGGCTCAAAAAAATGGGCATGCTTTCCCATGATAGCATCACATGTTTTATCATACCTCCACCCATGATTACATCGATGGGAACATTTCACGTCAATGTGTGGATAGATGTTTCCACAATCAATGACCAATATGCATCACCTACATCCATAGATCAACAAATTATATAACAATGAAAATTACACAATCAAATAAAAAATCATCAAAATTCACTATAAAAATACTCACGCTCGTGCTATTTTTTTGTTGCTATGCTATCGAGGTCATGCGCTTTACCCTCTACTCCTCCTCCTAGAAGTTCTCATGCCACATCAATAAAAAATGGAACCAAAAAACCCATCGATGTGATTACCACCTGCACGGTAGGCCTCAATGCACCCCACATCATCCACATCTATTGGCTCAATCGTTGCATCTACCTCGTATGGCTTGGGAGGTACTAACTATGCTCCTGTGGGATTTTATCTAGCTCGACCCACCTTGGTGACTTAATGGCTCTCACCCATACATATAGCCCTAGGGGCACATCTTGGCCATACCAAACCTGTCGTGACATGTGCTTCACCTAAAATAATTCTGTCACCCCTAGAAATCAATCCTATAACCACACAAATCTATCAAATGCATTTTAGTTCTACTACATCATCTAACCATCCTCCGTAGTCTTGGTATGGCCTCCATATCACATCCTCTGCCCCATGCAATCTAACATCGCTCTATAGGTATTTATATCCATCTTCCTACCATGAACACCTACCCATCTCCCAAAAATATATCTGGCCTATATCACTCTCCTCGTGGTCCATCAACAAGCCTCAACACCACAATATGCTCATAGGCCCATAAATGTAATAATATGGTAGCTCCAATACCACCTTCATGCTCCTCCTGTGTAAATTTGTATAGATCCTTGTACATGTGGTCCAATACACATCATGCCTATGCATACCTCATTCTCTCTCGCTCTATCGACGACGTATATCATGCATATTAAACATGATGACTACACCACCACCTCTCACACAAATTTTTTATCATAGGAATATTATGGGGCACATCCCCCATCCTCACTATGTGTCGTAATCTAACATGGTATAGAACATTCCCCTCATCATCTGACAACTCCAATCCTAGTAATGTACTCAAGTTTTGGTCACCACGAAACTCTTTTCAAATGAATGTCCCTCTACATACCATAAAACAAAAACAAACACAGCATTAGAACATCATACACATGCAAATACACCTACTTATAACATCAACACACATTAATTCTCAAATCTACATCATTATGGGATCAACCTAGGATTTCTAGGACACCATCACCTAAAAGCAAGACTGGGGCACAAAGGAGTAGGTCATTAGCACCCATGCCTACATGTTAATGTCCCAAGGGTCATTAGTGCCTTCACTGCTCTTTTCTAGGTAGAAAATGCTAGAAATTGAAAAATAAAAAATTTGCAAAAATTCATCCAAAACGATTAACATTATTAACACATTTTTTGAAAAAAACATCACACTTACTAGTCATCTCATGTTGTCATAAGTGACACCACAGCTACCGCCACCATCTCAAACTAACTCAATCATGGTACTCTCACTTGAGGCATCTTTACACACCCAGAGCTCACAATCACACTAGCGTAATAATCAAATGAGTTTCCTATTCACTTTTTCCCATTACTATTTCTAGTAACTATCAATTACCAATTTACTATACCCATTGTTTGCAATCATCATCTTAACTAATACACATCGCATGATTTGAATCATATCCTAAGCATATTTACTCCAATTTCTATCATGTTCATGTCATTCTTTTCAAAATTCCACCTAATACTATATCATACACATTTCACACATAATATTTCTCCTTGACATCATTTCCAATTGATATACACACACTTTTTTATATCCATTATACATTCTCCATTATATCATTGTGCACTTAATTTCGGCTAAAAATTCATTAGCATAACCACTCCCTCCCTTTCACCGAAAGGGGGCATACAATGGGGTCATCCTATAATTCCCCTTACACCATTACATGATTAATCTACATTTCTAACCCATCATTATCAAACATTTTCTCATACACCATGTGACATTTCACATCACTTTCTAGAAATTCCCCTAATGACCTAACCTGGGGGCAACAAGCATAAAATATCTCCATAAGTAACCAATCAATCATCACACACATTAAAATCTTGATGACACAAATATTTTACTATTCGAATCACATCAATCAATCAACATGAACACATCACATTTATCCTCCCAAATGACCTAACTTGGGAGTTATATCACCACTTTCCCAAATTACCTAACATGGGAAGTTATTCTACATTTTACGACTACTTCCAGATGAATTAACATGGAATCCACCACATACACATTACGGAGACACCCTAGAGTATTTATAATGAGACGTTATTGCTTTCCTATATTTCTCCTATGGGAGTTATCACGTTTAATCAAAATGGATTTAAAATCAACAAAATCTGGTCTTTGTCCATGTGCAACAACTAGATATTTTGAGGATGTAGTTAAAGTTGGAGGGTAAAACTAGACATCTCTCCCTACACTCTTCCTCTAGTGGCAAGACGCCCAAATCCTCAATTTTTCACACACACACAATCGGGTTGGGAATTGATCACTCCCTACCCCATCACATCTCCATCAATGAAAAAAATAAAATCTCCAATCATTCAACATCGCAATCATCAATCTCACTTAGTGCTCCTCATAATGGCCATGTGTATCTCCTTACACTACATGGATCAACACACTGATCCATGGTTCACCATGTTATATGTTCTCACTCGGCACGTACTTCTACCACATTACACGTACTTCTACAAAATGGGCTTCTCCAGACTTCTCTCATGTATGCATCTCTATCTACTTTATGTTACCGAGCTTTCACTCACCAACATAAAGTGGGGGAAAATTTAGACACAAAATCATACACTTACTACTATTTACTATACCGCTAAGTATGTTGTTTTATATAACATATCTTACGTAAGAAAAGTATTCATTGATGACCCATTCCATAGTCCATCCACTTGTCTTGGTCATTTCTATTGTTTTTATCTTTCATTTTTTTCACTCATACACACAGTTCTGGTCAGGTCACAGGATCCCTTTCATGTCGGTCCTCACTCATTTGTTGTCACTTGTCTTTGGACACTAGCACCCAGACTAGACATTAACACCAGAACTCCTATCCATCATGGGTACCAATGTCCTCTTTATGTTTGATCTTATTTTTTATAATTGAGGTCATTTTTCCATTTTCTCTCTCATATCTCAAGGTACTAGTCAGCATGTCGGGTTACTAGTCTTAAAATTAAAAAAGAGATCCATATATAAACACAACATACATACCATTATAGGGAAAATTCTTATCAAGGGCTAGTTATCTACATAGATCTAGTGGGACCGCATTTGGGCACATTACTCTACATACACATTGCATAAGAAGGGGATTTCATTCTATTCCATCCACACATTTGCATTTTATCTAGCTATCACCCGCTATCTTGGCGTCATTAGCGCAAGGGTGACCTAGGAGCACTATTGCACACACAAGCACACATAACTACATTGGGTATGAGATGTAGTGTAATGCAAATTTGTAAGTTCACCATTGTGATAGCTGAGGATAGTCCGACCCCTTATTTTTCATCTTTCTTTTTAGAATTTCATGCCTTTTTAGGGTTTTACAGAGGATATTTGTGTGTAGGTTTACAGGTACCTCGGTGATCCAAGTGTGACATACAAGCAAAAAAAGAAAAACAAGTGTGAAGCCCTAGTGACCATATCGGAACTAGGTTCTAACATTTTTTGAGACCCAAGCACCGAGAAAAAGGCCTAGGCACTGCGGGTGCCCCCCTGTCCCTCTCCAAGCACCCCATTCTAGCCATTTCCACTTGTGCCGCATTTTTTCGTGGTTCGTTATGATAGTATGTGCTTCTGTTTCATTGCATTGTCCAAATCTAAACTCATCGTAGGATAAGAGAAATTAAGATAAGTACCTTACCCTCTTATTTCCTTTCATAGCTAAAATTAAATAATTTTTTTAGAATTTATATTTCATTTTATATCATTTTAAACAAATCTTTACATTTAGATTTTTATAAAATATTAATATTTTATTGAATTGAGTACCAAGCTAACTAGCATCAAACATGTGTGATACTAAGCTAACATAGCACAATGAAGAAGAAGAAATGAACTAATCTATGCAAAGTTACAAATAAGGGTTAGAGCCCTCATCTATACCTATAGGGTGATCGTTAATGCATCTATATCCCCTAAGAAGTAGCACACTAAAAGAGAATCACTATTAGGTGGAGTAGGGAAGATCATTTTCTCCTAGACTCGCTTATATGATGACCCAATAGTGTAAGAAATCATCCAAGAAGAGGGGTGTTCAATCCAATCCAATAAAAATGCAAGATGAACTAAAAGTAGAGTGATAAGATGTGAAGATGGTGTAAAAGAGCAGAGAAAATATGGCGGTTTGGATTTCTTAGCTTCATATTCCTTCTTATGAGTGTAAAATGAAGTGAAGGTATATATAATATTTCATCGCTCATGGGTGATGGTGTCGGCCATGAGAAAATATAACACCAACAATGGGAGATTGTGTTGGCCAAGGGTGCAAAAATGAAGTAATGTGTCATACAAAGTAAAAATAATGTGTCATGGGTCATGAAATTGGATGAATAAGATGCCAAATGGTGGAATACAAACACAAAGTCATGAGTATGATATGCATGAGACCTATAAGAGAAGGATCTAGTGCAAGGAAAATTAAGGCCAAGACCAAATAGTGATACTCTCTTTGTATTGTATCTAACCCATAGTATTTATGTGAATAACCATTCCCCATTCCCATTAGGCCCCTTAAGGCACCCGCTCAAGAAATAGATACATCAAGTAACCCTTATCTCGTATACAAAGGAAATTGTTAGTAACATGTATGAAAGATGAAAAGTGAAAAATTAGGTGTATATAGTTTGCATACATGAAAAGGATGCATTCTTCCCTACAAGACCAATTCACCAATTAAAGATCGAAACTAAAATAAAAAAATCTATTAGAATAATGAAAATGATATTGCATAAAAATTATTATGTTCTTTACAAATCCGCTCCACTTGAAAAAATGAGATGATATGGTTGAACTTGTTGATGATGTTTATTCACAACAATTATTTCCACAAGGGTCAATGTTATGTTGGCGTAAAGAGGATGAGCCATGGTTAAGTAGATTTACGTGATATTATAAAAGAAAAATTATCCACAAACTATTCTAGTAATGTTTCAAGCCTTTGTCACCCGGGATAGACCTAGTTGTCATTTCTCGAATCATTCTTTCTAAGACAAGAGGGAAAGGATTTCTAGTATGACTTGCATATAAATACATAGAAAAGTGATAGAATGGTGCATAAAATTGAGAGCATTAATGGATGTAGATAAATATGGTGACATGGGTGTAGACATCCAATGCATGCCAAATTTTTGATACAAACATTGATCTTATAGAAGAAAAAACATCAACATGGCAAATGATATTTGAAACTACCCCTTGGAAAATAATAAATCTCCTCATCATAACATTATTAGAACCTACTCGATACCAAATGTAAATTTGGTCAAATCTTTGTTAAAAATCAGACTTGCACAATTAAAAAAAAACAGTAATAATAAAACTCTAATTTGAATTCATGAGTTACATATAAATAGGTTTATGATATCCTTACATGAAGAATTCAAACCTCATAAACATACTCCAACAACATCTCCCTCGTCCCTCATATCACTCTAACATGCCTAAGATCACTCCACTTATCTTTAGGATATCACAACATTTCTAGTGAGTTTCCAACTCATGTAGATAACAACATTATTTAATCTTAATATTATGATTTGTTTACAATAACTCACAATATGATATAAAGATATAACTAAATACATTATAATAATAATTTCACTAACCCATAATGAGAGCACTAATTCCAAATAATCCCTTATCATTTTGCAAGACTTAATCTCCACGTTTCATTACTCAATAACTCACAAAATAACTCACATTATTCCAAAGAAATTTATCAGATTGTAATTTGTATGCATAGAAGTTTCCAACACTAGACACCTTCCTAGACAAAATCACCCAACAGTTTGGTCCAAAATGGTAGTTTCATCCAAGCCTCTTCAAAAAAATTTCCTCAATATGATATATTTTATGGGTCATTATATTCCTCATAGGACAACCTTAATGTGAAATTATACCTACGAAACCCCAAATAAGAAATTCAAAAACATTCATTTACTCGCCTAACACTTTCAAGCACTCCTCAAGTAAATATCTATCAAAATGCACTAAAAATATCTCCTAAACTTCCCTCAAGTAACAATACACATAAGGAGTATCTCCCACGTGGGTCTAAAATACTTCAAACTAGGTTATATACTCAATCTTCCCAAGTTAAAATAACATCAAAGATAGTTCAAGCACTTAACACGCAAGCCATTACAAACATTATCAATTGATTGACTTGTCAAATATAGTTGCATCCAAATAGATATCACTTCTCTATATGGAGAATTAGTACAACTTGAGGTTTCTTTAGCATAATGCCAATGTATTTGGTGCATAAATTTCACTTCAACCCTAACACTAAACGTTTGTAGGGGTTTCGCCGTTGTTAGGGTCTTGGGTACTTTTAGTGAATTTCATAGGGTTTCACACATTTGCAACACCTAATTCCTCACAAAGTGAGGCATATCTCATTCATTCAAAAGGGAAAATTTTAAATACTTCCAACATATTCTTGGACATAACCACCAATTTGATATGGAAGTACCAAATAGAGTTGGATGCTTAAATCTATGTTTGATGATTTAGTCCCAATATAATCTAAACTTCCAAAATAGAGAGATGAACCATATATAGAATATTTTTTATCTTGTTCATCACATTGTCACACCTATATTAGCTTCTAGATCAGCTAAATATCTCACTACACTTATTTTCTTGTGATTTACTATATTTAGCACATTTTCTAATTGATTTATCTTATAAATTGCTATATGTATATTTTGGTATGCATGCTTAATTAATAAACTAAATATGCGCCATGTTTATAACTTTAATATGAAATTTAATTAAGTGAAATGAATTAACCCCATATCATCACACGATAAATTCATTTTAAGGTAAATCACACTATATCATATTTACCAAAGACTTGTATACAAGGTCCATTATAGTTAGAAAAGTTGTTATGCATATATTTAACATTGACCCTTGTTCAAAAAGGACTATTTGACCATTTTAGTAAATGCTTGAACCTAAATATATAGTGATAACTTAAAATCAATAGTGTGCTGCAATGGAGTGTTTTTTTCCAAATGATATGGTCTCGATCAATTATTTTGGTGGCATTTACAAGGGCTATAAAATAGGTATGTTCCACTTTAGTTAGGATAGTTGCTTCTTATAGTAATTAATATAGGGTATCTTTACATGGATTAGAGTGTTGCAATAACTATAAGATAGAGATTTTAATGTGTATAATTTTCAGTTGGTCAAGAACATTATAATATTTGGATGTTACTATAAGATCTAGGTGGTGTAGGAATTATCAGTTAGTATTTTGAGGGTTACCTCCAAAGTGGGTAGAGGATTGAGAAAATTCCTACCACATATTTTTGTGATTACATCTACCTCTCGAGCTTAGGTATGTGTTTGACAAAAATATCACATAATTAGTAGATAAATTAATAGAATCACGGGCATATTAGGGAGGGTATGAAAGGGGTGCTAAAACCCCACTCACAAGTAGTTATAGGGAGTATTTGAGATACCACATGGGTGTCATGGATAATACACAGAAGACAAATGGTGGTCATGGTTACTATGTTAAATCGACTTATGGATTGAAAGAAAACCAAAATAAGTGTTATAAAACTGAAAATCAAATTTAGGATTCTAACACACTATGGGTGAGGAATGTAGTTCACGAAAATGTAATATCAAAACTAGGTAATATAATAAAGATATTGCAATCACATGTGTATTACAATATCAAAAGAATAAATATAGATAAACAATCCTAAAATCTTTCCATAGATAATGTTTGATCATTATAGATTTTGAAACTAACATATAAAAATATCATGGTTAGGGTTTATAAAGAATTCACCATTCTATGAGGTTTAGAGATGTGATAATGATATGAAATTTGCTAAATAAGTCATGCAGTTTGTCAAAAATATTTATATAAATTTTGTAGTCACTTTCTTTAATAACACCCTAGGTGTGTTGACTACTCATTCAAAGCTAAAATCAAAGCTCTCGCGAAGTGCGCAAAGGTACTAGGTCCCTTTTTATACCATTTTGTCAAGAAGTTAGCATGCATGAAGATATATTGCATAACCACAATAGATAAATAATATCAAAGCATAAGAGAGTAAATCATAATTGTATGCAAGAACAAACTAACCAAGAACCATTAATAGGTATACCATGCAAGATCCATTAACAGTAGCATCAATAACAAGAATCCATCCACAACAACCCATTTTATTAATCACCATGAAACACAGAAGTTGAATACATCAATAGTAACTCCATAAGATCATGCACATAAGAAAAAAAAATATCATTACCTTACAATCATTCATGGTCTATCCATATAGTGTGAATCATACATATATAGAGGGGGTGGGGAATTTCCCTTCACCACCCATGCATTCCAAAAATAGCCCGCATGCCACAAATAGATATGCATGCATTATAAGTCAACTATAAAAGCATGCAAGCTTCACTAATAATATATTATCTTCTATTTTAAACTCTAGTTCTAATCTTATTATTAACCTAAGCTCTGCATGATTCTTTATCTTCCTTCATATGAGATATTTCCTAAAATAGATGGTGCTCGAGCTGCAAGTCCTCATGATTTTATCTTAAAAACATTTCTTAGCCGCTTACTCCAACTGTCCATCTTTCAATTCTGCTCATAGCCCAAAATGAGGTTAAGTCTGGGATATATGTAGCTTGTGCACAAGCCTTCGCATGTTGTCTACTCTACTCTTGACATGCCTTCGTGCAAAATTTTGCATGTCAAAAATGCTCGCGCAATTTTACCTAACATCTTTTAGGGGTCCAACAAATTTTAAAATCCTAGAAATGATTTCTACATAAGTTCCCCCATTTTAGACATATTTACAGATCAAATTCATCCTAGGGTAGCCAAATCTATCCCTTGTTATTGTAACCTATAACTAAAATATGAAACCTAGTACGTTGGTGTTTTTTATCTAGGATATGTGTCTAAAATCACATGATCACAATTTTTAACTATAAATGGCTTCTCCTTATGTTGAAACCCTCACTCTCCTCATATGATCTAAAAAGGGTTAGGCTAAATTATCCATATTGACCTCGATACATCTTTATAATCGTTAAACATTACCTACATAACACCGCCTTTAAAGATCATATAATTCTCCCTCTTGGTGGGTGTGTGAGATGTGCATAATGTAAGGAAAAACCATAAATAATTCCTTCAACACTTGGAAATGAAATTTAGCTTCAATCTTCACACATGAAAATGATCTAGGGAAGAAAATAATAATGTATTTAGACTTATATCTTGTTTTAGTGTAGTCTTATTTTCTCGCTTAAATCCTTATATGCATTGGCACATCATTTAAATAGATCTTAGCACTCACTCGAAGCATGCAAAGGTACCAAGTCCCTCCTTATTATTTTCTTACCATAGATTTAACATGCATATTCATATTAAAACAGATCCTAAAGTGCATAATCCATTTTAACAATCAAATCCATGAACTCAAGTTGGAAACACACATAATAAAGGACATACATATCACATAAGGATAGATACAAAATTCACCATAAAGTAACCATTAACAGAGACATCAACAATCAATATCCATCTATAAAGATCCATTATATTACTTCATCACAAATCAAAATATCTAAATACATCATAGTTACCATCACAAAGTCATGTGCGCAAAATCATACCAATATAACTCTGTTACATACTGTTTGATCTCACTCACACACACCCATCCATTTATCTCAAAATCATGTAAATCAATAGTTATATATAGAGTGTGGGGACTTTCCTTCACCACCCATGCATTCTCAAGTCTCGCATGATCAAAATATCCATGCACCACTTACAAAAGTAATCAAGAAGCATGCAAGCTTCGCCTAACAATAGATTACCTATAATTAACTCTAGTTCTAATCATATTATTAGCTCAAACTCTATATGACTCTTGATATTTTTCTTCTTCTCAAAATAGATCTTGTGTATCCTCTAAGTCTTCTTGTCTTTATCTAATGTGTGATCAACACTCCATGCCTATTTTTAGCCTTTGTACATGCAAAACGGCTAAGTTCGATTCTCAAGTCCTGCAAATGGATTGATCCAGGGGAACTCCTTATTCACTACTATTTCCAAAATTTCCCATCCCTCTAACTCTAAAAAATCATGTTTCCAGTGGTCATTTCAACCCCTCATATTTTATCCTAACTCTCCCGTCTGAAGAGGAAAAGCGAGAAAAGGTGAAAAAGCTGCAAAAACAAGCTTGGGCCAGAAAAATTGTGAAAATTGGCTAAGTCCTAGTCCTCGCAAAAAAGAGGGACGTGAGGGACATCGAGACGCGGATCGGCCGAAAAGCCTCCAGGCGGCCCGCGAAGCAAAGGGACATCTGGGATAGAAGGACGCGCAGGGCGCGAGAAGCCGATCCGGCCGAAGGAGGAAGCAAAATTGACTAACTGCTGAGCAAAACAGTTTGGGACATTCGGGCCATGAGGACGCGAACCACCCGGATCGGCCGAAACAGAGAACTTTAGCACCGGGACAGTCGGCAAGGAGAAGGCGTGGTACGTGTGGACGGACGCGAACCGAACTGTGAAGGAGAAGAATTTGTCGACTAATCGCTGGGAGCAAGTGGGACAAAGGGAACGCGAAGGACGCGAACCAATCGGTTCGAACCGAATGGAAGAATTTGTCACTGGGACATCGGGGCCATGAACAAATGTACGCGTGGAGGACGCAACCGGCCGGTTCACCCGAAACAGAGAAATTTCGTATTGGGACAGTTGGGACAAAGGGACGCGTGGGACGCGGATAGCCGAAAAAGCCGAGAGCCAATCAGATTGCGCCACGTGTCATCGGCAGATAAGGGACAAGGAAGCCCATTTCGGGTGGATCAGAGGATTCTGTCCCAAACAGCACTGGGACATCCGGGACAAAAAGACGCGAAGGGCGCGAAAAGCCGGCAGACCCGCGGACCAATCAAATCACGACACGTGTCACAAGGGAGAAAGTCCAAAAGTCAAAGGGCGAGGTTTCAAGCACTGACCCGAGCCAATCAAAAGAGGACACGTGTCCAATGAAGTAGAAAACCCACAATGGGACATAGAGAGGAGAGAGAATTACATATCCAATCAGCGCGTGCCACGTGTCATCCAGGTGGCAGAGCGCGGGAAAATTTCAAAACGCATTTTCACCTGTTTTGTGCCCTAAATCTTCAGATCGACATATCTTTCGATCCAGAGCTCGGATTTGCACGTTCTTTATATCAACGGAAAGCTTGTGAAATTCTCTACATGATTTTGGGGTTAATCTTGAGTTTTGGTGTAGTCTAGAGAGAGAAAATTGAGAAACAGCTCTGACGCGTGTTCATGGCCAGAAGTGACATTCCAACTGACTGATTTAATGCAGAATGGGTCGCATTCTCCTGTAATCCGGTCAAAATGATAGGGTATGGGTTTGTAAGGTCCCCCATGCCATTTTAATGCACCTGCAGTCAAGAAGGGATGGGCTCTCATGTTTTTGTACGTTTTTTCTGTCCCCTGGGCTCGACCCATGCAATGTAAAAGCCAGATTTGGCTCATTTCTAAAGGGGGAACATTTTTTGACATAACAACTTCTTCTTTCACCTCCAGCAAGTGATTGAAGCAAGGATCAGACCTCTCCAAAGATTGTAATAGTTTTTACCTCTCTGAGGTTGTAATGCAGTGATTTTGACACTGGAAATGATAATGCAAGCTTTGTGAATGGTTTTCAGTCCCTTGTTTGTATTATTTGCTTCATTTCAAATCCTAAATTATATCTTATCAGTCTGTGTATGTTTTATGTTGTAAACTTTGGTCTGTGTCTATTTGCTTGACAGAAATGTTTCACCACTCCTTTTGGTGCATCACCACCTTTAGTTAGTTTCATATTTTTGCATTTCTACCCCTGTCTCCTTGCAAGTTAGAGTAGGATTAGGATCTAAACCTCTGTAGTTTTGCAAAATATAGATCTAAATCGAGGAGTTTGAGGAACCAGCCTCTAACTGGAGATTCTCTCTCTAGTCGCCACAAGTCCCCACACTTGGAGAGAGGTTTCCATGTTGTGCAATCACACCGGATGCTAGAGTGATCAACCTAGAAGCCCGATCTCGCATCCGTGGGTGCCGTGAGTCGCAACAACAGTTTTGGCATGCCGGTGGGACACTAGAGGTCTCATTTTTATCAGCAGCAAGGTTGATGTGCATCTCGCTGCATTTTTCTTGCTTAAAAGAGCTATTATTTGCATATCCGCGACTCCAAGGGGAAGAATCAACTCGGTTTCCAAGCAGCAGCCCGAAAACTCATGAGAAGAATCACCACAAGGTCAAGAGTGGAGAAGAAGAAGTGTTGTTTGAATACCTGCAATTATCTCCAAGAAGAAGGCAAAGAGGAAGAAGGATTCAAAGGTCTCCATCTCCACCAAATAGAACTCTCTCAACTCCTCCACCTGGTAGGCCTTTCATTCAGTCAACAAGGGTTTTAAGACCAATCAGAATGGCTCAAAACAACCCCTACGTCAACTTCACAGCAAAGAGCCCACTTGCTCTCAATGCACAACATCCAGCTTCCTATTGCAGCCTCAAGAACATTCCCTACTTCACCGGAGAAAATCGACTACTCTGTGTGATCATGTTAAAGATATTGCTAACCTTTGTGCAATCCATGAAATCAATGAAATGCAAGTGGCTGTCAAGTTACTGGCATCTTCATTCAAGGGTAAAGCATTGCAATGGTTTAGGAGCCTTGGAGCTGGTTCTATCACAAACTGGAATCAGCTGTGTATTGCACTTCACGAGCAATTTGGAGAGAAGGGAGACAACTTGTCTCTTTTGGAGCAGCTGACAACTATCAAGAGAGCCCCCAACGAGCAGCTGACTGACTTCAACTTCAGATTTCAAAGGTCTTGGGATAGGATTCCAGTGGCAGTCAGGCCAACAGCAGAAGGTGCTTTTCTATATTACCTTAAAGCTTTGAATTCTGATATTTCTATGTTAATTCAATCTATGGGAGGCACAACCTTACCTGCTGCTTATAACATTGCCATTAGAGCCGAAAACTATCTTATTCAAGCTGGTAAACTGGCTCCTAGGCCTCCCATGCCCTTGTATCCAAACTTAGAAAATCCAAGCACTAGTCAAGCACCCACTTTGGCTCCTATTCCCACCCCTAGAAATCAAAGTTCAAGTGAAACTTCTACTTCATCCTCTAGTGCTTCAAATGAACTCCAAGAGGTCATGAAACAATTGCAAAATTTGGGAAATGAGCTGGTTACTATCAAAAGACAACAAGCTCAAAGTGCTAGACCGTATCAGCCTCAAGCACAATACTAGGCTAGGCCCCCATACCAACAAAATAGGTCACCAAATCAAGCTGCAAATCAAAATCAAAGCCAAGTAAGGCCTCCCGCTAATAGACCATTTCAGCCCTATAACCCCAATGTTGTATCTGCTTCTAAAGCATTAGTGCCAGTCCAAAATAACATGGCCCAAGAATATGATTGGTGTTTCCCATGTAGTCAGCCACACAACCAATCAATGTGCTTTAACGGTGCATTAAATCAAGCTCTGATGGTGCAAACCATCAGTGGGTCGCAAGAGTCCAGCCATGAAGGAGATCAAGCAGCAAGAAGCACCTCAGCAAGGAACATCTCCGAATGAAACTACTCTTGTCAATGGCAGCAGTCAAGATTTTGTGGTATGAATCAAATACCCTCTCAAAGTGTTGCAGCCAACACAAGGTCAAAAGGAGAAATTTGGGTGAAGAACAGCCATTGGCCCCAAGTAGTTCACGACCTTCTGTCACTCCACAAGGTGTTGGCAAACAAAATGCAGTTCCAAACATGCAAGGAGCACCCAAACCAGCTCCTAAACCAACTCAGATGCCAGTTGTTGCTGCCCATGTGCAAGGAATGAATGTGCAAGCTAGGGGACAACAGAGGGATGCTTCATCCCCATTCAACATCATTGATCAGATGAAGAAGACAAATGTAAACATATCAATGTGGGAATCACTATCCATCCCAGGCCAAAGAGATTTGCTACAAGCTGCCATGAAGGATTGGTCAACTTCAAATCAACAGTCCAAATGCAAGAGAAGGTACTCACAAATGCTGCCCAGCCTGAAGGAAATCATGGAGGACAACAAGGTAAAATGTTGAAGCCCCCTCCATTTTATGTTTCATTGATCATAGGAGACAAGTTGGTACATAATTGCATGATTGACTCGGGGCAAGTAGTTCAGTAATGCCCAAGCAAATAGCTGATCAGCTAGGGCTTCAATATGAAGTCATCTCCAAGGGTGTAGTGCAATTAGATGGGACAACAGTGACAACGGTTGGAGTAATCAAAGGTTTGAGCCTCACACTGCACGCATGTCCCAACGTAATAGTGTTACAAGATGTGTCGGGCCATAGACCGCCACCACCACTTTTGCATTGTGCTTGTCAAGAGACTTCACCGCTAAAATCGAGGCTATCTTTTGGTGGATTGGTCACACATGTTATTCGTAACAAGGTATGGAACTAAGGCCACAATCGTGTCCGAACCTATTGCAAACTTTCACATTGAGCCTTACACTCCAAGCCAAATCAATACCAACCTGCTCAAAGATTTGATCAAGAAGATTATCCAAGCACTGATGAAGCTGACACCAAGGTTGGAAGCATCCCAGATTTGACTCTTGATGAATGGGCAAGCAAAGTGCATGCCTTTGATCCTTATCAAGAAATAGAAGAATCTGAGCTAGGGGTTTATTGTTTACATGAAGAGGATCAACCTCTCCCCAGCATCACCAAGCCAGATCATAAGGACAAGAATGAAGTATGGCAATTGTTCTTTGATGGATCAAGGAGTAGACAAGGTGCAGGAGGAGGAGCTATGCTCATTTCACCGCAAGGTATAAGGTATTACTCAGCCTTCCATTTCCAGTTTTCCTGTTCAAACAAACACACTGAGTATGAAGCCTTAATTCATGGACTGCACTGGGCAATGAAGAAAGGCATCAGGAATTTACAAGTATTTGGTGATAGTGAGCTGGTCATAAACCAAGTCAAAGGAAAAAATGCTGCCAAAAATGATCTGCTTAAGTGCTACAAAAATCGGGTATGGGATCTTATTGAAGATTTTGAAGCTTTTAGCATCAATTCCATCCCAAGAAAAAGAATGAAGCCGCTGATGACTTGCAGCAATTGGGGCTGCGTTTGATGTTGTAGAGAGTATCAAAAGTGAGAAATCTCAGCCTCATATCAAATTGGTTGTGAGACCAGCTGTTCCAGATAACAACACAAGTTGGCAAGTCTTCGAGAATGATCAGCAAATTGTTAATTTCCTACAAGAAGAAGCTGAGTTCTCCGCCAGAAATCAAGACAAGCTGGAGCAGCAATATGGTGATCAGGTAGTACAGCTGAGAACTAACAAATTACCAAAAGGCCTCATAACCTTGGAGTCAATCTTCAACCCGAATGATCAGTTCCGGAAGGAGAAAGCAAACATTCAAGTGAAGGGTGAAGATTCAGAGCCTATTTTAGTGGAAGAAGGCAAAACATTGCAGATTGGCAAAGTAAGTACCTCACAAGAGAAATCTGATTTTGTTCAGCTTTGTCAAGAGTTCCCAGATATCTTTGCTTGGACTTACAAAGATCTAAGAGGTTTCAACCCAAAGCTGGCACAACATACTATTGAGCTGGATCCGAATCCAAGCCCGTTAGGCAAAAGCAAAGGCCAGTGAATCCCCATATTGAACCTCTCATGAGAAAAGAGTTAAGCAAGCTTATTGAGGCCAATATCATCTTCCCCATCAAACACTCAAGTTGGGTTGCAAACTTGGTGCCAAAGTGAGAAAATAAATGGAGAAATCAGACCGTGTGTGTTGACTTCAGAGACTTGAACAGAGCCTCCTCAAGGACCATTACCCACTCCCTTCCATGGAGCAAATATTGCAAGTCAGAGCTGGTTCGTAAAGGTTCTCACTACTTGATGGATACTCAAAGCTATAATCGATAATGGTGAAGGAAGAAGATCAATTCAAGATGGCTTTCACCACCAAATGGGGCACCTATGCCTACAAGAAGATGCCATTTGGCCTATCAAATGCCGGAGCAACATTTCAGTGAGCTATGGATATGGCATTCAAAGGCTTAATCAACAATATAGTGCTGGTATACCTAGATGATATCACTGTCTTCTCAAAGAATGCAAGCAGACCATCTCTTTCACCTCAGGCAAGTGTTTCAGAGGTGTAGAAGGTTCGGAGTGTCGTTGAATCCAAAGAAGTGTATATTCTTGGCACACGAGGGCAAATTGTTGGGCCACATTGTCTCTAGGGAAGGGCTAACAATTGATCCTGAAAGGGTTGAAGCCATCCGAACGCTCCCATTGCCACACCACAAGAAATCTCTTCAAAGCTTCTTAGGAAGGATAAACTTTGTCCGCAGATTTGTGCCTAATTTTGCCACTCTTGTGAAGCCTCTAACAATGATGTTGAAGAAGAGTCTGGCATTCAAATGGACAGCAGAAGGCAAAGAGAGTTTTGAAAGCATCAAGCATGCAATATCACAAGCTCCAACTCTTATCAACCCAGACTTTTCAAAGGACTTCATGTTGTATGCATTTGGAGGATCAGACACAATCTCAGCTATCTTAACACAGCTGAATAGAGAAGGTTCAGAACAGCCCATAGCATTCTTCAGCCAAACCTTGGAAGATTACGAAATAAAGTATTCTTTCATCGAAAAGCATGTCCTCATTGCATCATCAGAGCTTGAAGAAGTTCAGACATTTGGTCTCAAACAATAAGATTCAACTGCTGGTCTCACATGCTGGGGTTAAGGACTTCCTCCTCAACAAGGATTTGAATGAGAAAAGGGCAGGTTGGATCACCCGTGTCATGGAGTATGACATTGAGATCAAGATCACCAAGCTGGTAAGAGGGAAAGGATTGTGTGAGCAGCTGGTTTTGGGGAAACAAAAAGAAGTATGCAATGAAGAAGAGGCTGTTTTGATAGTCCAAGACAGCCATGAGCCAAGTGGCAAACAAGAAGAAGACAATGCTGCCCCGACTCCTTGCTGGACCCAAGGTATTATGCACTTCCTAAGCACAGGCCTATGCCCTCCAGAGATGAACAAGACCCAAAGGAGACACTTCAGATTGCAGGCTGTCCCGTATGCCATTGTTGATGGAGTTTTGTTCAAGAAAGATGTGAATGGAGTGTCACGCCGAGATGCATTAGCACACAGTCGATTCAAAGGGTGTTAGAAGAGTTTCATGGTGGACCACCGGTGGCCATTTTGCACCAAGAGTGACAGCTCTAAAAATCATGAAGGCTGGTTATTATTGGCCTAAAATCTTCAGTGATTGCTATGCATGGATCAAGAGGTGTAAGAATTGTGCATTCTTCACAGGAAAAGAGAGACTTGCTGCCCTTCCATTGCATCCAATCTCAGCTGACCAGCCATTCATGCAATGGGGTTTGGACTTCATCTGGAGTCATTAATCCCAATTCAAGCCAAGGGCACAAATGGATTTTGACAAACCATGTACTACTTCACCAAATGGACATGAAGCAAAGAGCACTCAAAGAGGTGAATGAGTCTAGCATCTTAGACTTTTATGAGGGGATAACAACCAGATTTGGTGTACCTGCCACAATAATCTCTGATAATGCATTGGCATTCATTGGATCTAAGGTGACTGAGTGGGCTGTCAAGAACGGTATTTACCTAAGCACTTCATCGAACTATTACCCTCAGGGTAATGGCCAGGCCGAGTCTACAAACAAGAACTTGTTGAGGATCATTAGGAGGACTCTTGATGAGAATCAGAGGTCTTGGCATACCAAGCTGAAATCAGCCTTATGGGCTGATAGGATAACTCCCAAAAGATCCACAGGTAACTCTCCATTTAGGCTTGTCTATGGAAGAGAGGCAATCTTGCCCATGTCACTTGAGTTGCCAACATTGGAACTCATGAAGCAGCTGGAGTTGCTTGAATTTGAGCCCATGGAGGTGAGGTATGCAGAGTTGATGGAGCTGCAAGAGATCAGAAATCAGGCATCCCAAGCAATGGAAAAGGATCAAGCTTTGATCAAGAAGACCTTTGATAGAAAGGCCAAGGATAGATCTTTTCAAGTTGGAGATCTAGTGTTGAAATGGGATGTGGATAGAGCAAAACCGGGAAGGCATTCAAAATTTGATGCCATTTGGAGTGGCCCATACATGGTCACAAAGTGCAAGAACAACAATGCTTTCCAATTGGCCTCACTGGAGGGTGAAGAACTGCAGATTCCAGTCAATGGAATCTATCTCAAGCGTTGCTTCTAGAGGGAAGTTCACTACCTCTGTAAATATTAGATTAGATTTTCTTTCCTCCAAGTGCTTGTGCACATTGTTTTGCTGTAGGTTAGTTTTGTTTTCCCTAAGTGCTTTGGCACAACTTGCTGTCCATGGAGATGTTTAGCAGTCCTTGCTTTCATCAGGTGACATTCCATCTTCCTCCTTGCACATTCTGAGTCAGTTAGGGTTCTAAACAGAATATTTGATGACTCCATGCCCAATGGACTCGCTTCAGTAATCGGTATCTTCTATCTACCAGAAGCAGATGTATCCCCACTGAAGTCGCCAAATTGTTATCCAAATTCACCCCTGTGGTTAATTGATAACATACATCAGAATTCTCAAGTCCCGTGCAAATTGATTGATCAGTGGCAAAAATCATGTTTCTAGGGTCCCCTCATATTTTTTCTAACTCTCCTGTCCAGGTTGAAAAGAGCAAGTTCTGAGAAAAGGTGAAAAAGCTGCAAAAACAAGCTTGGGCCAGAAAAAATTGTGAAAATTGGCTAAGTCCTAGTCCTCGCAACAGTAGGGACGTGAGGGACATCGAGACGCGGATCGGCCGAAAAGCCTCCAGGTGGCCCGCGAAGCAAAGGGACATCTGGGACAGAAGGACGCGCAGGGCGCGAGAAGCCGATCCGGCCGAAGGAGGAAGCAAAATTGACTAACTGCTGAGCAAAATAGTTTGGGACATTCGGGCCGTGAGGACGCGAACCACCCGGATCAGCCGAAACAGAGAACTTTAGCACCTGGGGACGGGTACGCGGGACAAGGACGTACGCTCGGGCAAGGAGAAGAATGGAACCGGGACATGTGGAAAAGGAACCGAAGAAGAAGAAGAATCGAAGAATTTGTCCTGCATACCTGGGAGCAAGTGGGACAAAGGTACACGAAGGACGCGAAGGACCGAACCGCCGTTCGGGGGAACGGAAGAATTTGAACTTTCACACCGGGACATCTGGGGGCCAGTGTGGATGTACGTGAAGGACGCGAACCGGCCGGTTCACCCAAACAGAGAAATTTCGTATTGGGACAATTGGGACAAAGGGACGCGTGGGACGCGGATAGCCGAAAAAGCCGAGAGCCAATCAGATTGCGCCACGTGTCATCGGCAGATAAGGGACAAGGAAGCCCATTTCGGGTGGATCGAGGATTTTTGTCCCAAACAAAGACTGGGACATCCGGGACAAAAAGACGCGAAGGGCGCGAAAAGCCAAGCAGACCGCGGACCAATCAAATCACGACACGTGTCACAAGGGAGAAAGTCCAAAAGTCAAAGGGCGAGGTTTCAAGCACTGACCCGAGCCAATCAAAAGAGGACACATGTCCAATGAAAGTATGGGACAGAGAGGAGAGAGAATTACATATCCAATCGCGTGCCACGTGTCATCCAGGTGGCAGAGCGCGGGAAAAATTTCAAAACGCATTTTCACCTGTTTTGTGCCCTAAATCTTCAGATCGACATATCTTTCGATCCAGAGCTCGGATTTGCACGTTCTTTATATCAACGGAAAGCTTGTGAAATTATCTACATGATTTTGGGGTTAATCTTGAGTTTTGGTGTAGTCTGGAGAGAGAAAATTGAGAAATGGCTCTGACGCGTGTTCATGGCCAGAAGTGACATTCCATGATACAGATTTAATGCAGAATGGGTCACATTCTCCTGTAATCCGGTCAAAATGATAGGGTATGGGTTTGTAAGGTCCCCCATGCCATTTTAATGCACCTGCAGTCAAGAAGGGATGGGCTCTCATGTTTTTGTACATTTTCTCTGTCCCCTGGGCTCGACCCATGCAATGTAAAAGCCAGATTTGGCTCATTTCTAAAGGGGGAACATTTTTTGACATAGCAACTTCTTCTTTCACCTCCAAAGCAAGTGATTGATGCAAGGATCGACTCTCCAAAGATTGTAATAGCTTTTTTTTACCTCTCTGAGGTTGTAATGCAGTGATTTTGACACTGGAAATGATAATGCAAGCTTGTGAATGGTTTTCAGTTCTTTGTTTGTATTATTTGCTTCATTTCAAATCCTAAATTATATCTTATCACCTGTGTATGTTTTATGTTGTAAACTTTGGTCTCGTGTGTCTATTTGCTTGACAAAATGTTTCACCACTCCTTTGGTGCATCACCATCTTTAGTTAGTTTCATATTTTTGCATTTCTATCCCCGTCTCCTCGCTTTTTAGAGTAGGATTAGGATCTAAACCTCTCGTAGTTTTGCAAAATATAGATCTAAATCGAGGAGTTTGAGGAACCAGCCTCTAACTGAGATTTCCTTCTCTTTTATTTCCTTGTCTCTTTCTCTTATTTCCTTATTCTTCTCATCCAGATCCCTTTGCATAAACGATTATCTTACAATTTTTATCAAAAATCCAAGCACCAACCTCTATTGATAATTTATTCGGTGCATTGCGTGCTTTCTCATCCGACAACTGTTGTGAATCAACTAATGGGTAAATTTCTCTAGAAGTTTCCACATCTCGAGAATCTATTAACAAATGAATGCTTACCTTGAACTCTTGTTCATCAATATGTGACTCAATCTTTTAGGATAACAACTTCACAGTGCGCAAGTAATACCTTCTCCTTATTGAAAACTAACCACCAAAATAATCAACTGGAGGTATCGTGATATGATACCTAACGTGCAAAACCTTATCTAGGTTTCCAACATATTGCGTTACTAGACCTTGTAGAGTGTAATGAGGCCTCTTCTTCTTACCAAAAACACCTTTAGGGAAACCAATAGCAATAGTTGTTTCCACACATAAAGACTTTCGGTTCATCCTTCATTCCTTTATTCTTCTTCTCCCTTCACTACTTCATGCTCGACCAAATGCTCAATGATTTCTATGACTTCCTTTTCTAGTTTATGCTCTAGCTTAGGTTTGGGAGTGTGCCCAACCCCATGTTTTTTCATCAACTCAAGTTATTCTTCCATGTTACGAGTGTATTATGCCCCATCTTCTTCTTCTCTATATGTCTCCATAACATGTGTTTTCTCAAAATGTGTACTACTGGTCCTCCACATTTGATTCATCCACCTTGTACACATGTGTACAAATCTTCACCTCCAGTTCTTCCTCGCTTTCATCCTCTTCTTCCTTCAGGATTTCTATCTCTTGTATTTCAAGATAAGTACTATCCTTTTACTGGAATGTGTGTCCATCACTCCCCATGAGTTTCATGACATGGACTAACCTCCTCTCATAGATCCTAACTCTGGCGATTGTAGTGGAGACTAACACCTATGGATTTTAGTCTAACAGAAATCATGGTCCAACAAATGGTATCAGTGAGTGTGGTCTCGGTGTTTAAAAATAACTTGGGTAACACTAAGGGGAGATTGTTGGCATGTGTTTCCATTGCTTCCGTGAGTTTCCTAACATGGACTAATCGCCTCCCATAGATCTTAACTCGGTGATTGTAAGAGAGACTAACACCTATGGGTTTTGGTCTAACGACAATCGTGGTCCAACACTTTTGTTTCTTTTGACTGGAGACCTCCCCTAGAAGGATTCCTTCTTACATATGTGTTTGTCTTCGCCTCCTTACGTGATGATGTTTTCCTACGAGCACAATAGAAACGGGAGTCTTATCCCTACTTCCTTCCTCACTTCCATGAGAGCTGAGATTTTTTTCGCACCCTCATTTCTTTGGTTCAACCTTCTTCCATGAAGAGCATTCTTCAGAATACTCACATCATCTTCTATGAACACTCCATCAACAAATTGGGGCCTTAGATATATGTATATCTTTGTTGCGGTCACCAAAGCTATGAGTAATGTAACTGGTTTATAAAAGTGAATGTTCTTTTATACATACTTCTCTTCATAGGTGTAATTCTTGGGGTAAACAATTGTTTGGATTATCTCATGGTTATCCTTATCCACTTTTCTTAGATCAAATCTTAACTTTCATGCCTCCTTAAACCTATTTATAGCACCCTAAAATTACTCTAATGTAAAATTAAACGGAATTTTGCACCATGGACTTTTAGTACCATCAATTAATGTAAACCTCCTAATACTAAATTGTTGATAGACTATGAACTCAGAAATCCCATCAACAAGAGAAAGAAACTCAATTGTAATTCTCCACTCTACACTAAATGCATCACACATCCATTTATACCATTTATCCACATTCACCTTGTATGTTGGTGTCACTAAATCATAGATATACTTAGCAATCCATTTTGCAAGGAGGGATCTTCTTCAGGATACTCCCATATCTTGTCCTTTGGCCCATTGGGCACCCTAATCTCAGAGAACACTATTATCAATAAAACATTTCCAAAGATAATCTTATCACCATCATGCACATCTTCAATGATCTCCTCCACTATAAAAGAAGCAATATTATATATCGTTCCTTCGTGATCTTCTTGCATACATGCAGCCATCATTTATTCACTTGTTTCCATATTTCTTGTCCATTAAACTTTATAAGTAAGTGTGTGACCCCATCCTCGTGACTAGATCATTAAGTTTAATAATATCCATCATGCACCCTCCCTTCTTATACACAAACTCCACAGTAGTCTTCTTCACCTCAACATCATTAGCTAAGTCATCATCAAATGCATTCCCTATACCAATCAAACCAATATATTTCTCAATTAATTACACGGTAATGTGCATCCTTTGGCCTACGAAGTACAAAAATTATCATGGATGCATGACATCAACCATTGATATAATCTCTCAGGATTCCCAAAGAATAGGAGCTCATATAGCTGCAATAACCCCGCTTCTCCAACAACCTCTTCCCCTTGTCATCATACATAAGCTTATCATATGGGGTTCTTTCCTTTGTCGGATGAACAAGTTTTGTTGCCATGTCACACGTCATCAAATCTATCCAATTGTTGTAATTTCTCATGGCCATGCTCCTAACATGATATACCCACTCCTTTCCCATCAATACTCCATCTGGGTACTTTGCATTTATGAGTACCATTCTTCCTGCACATCTATGGTAGAGGTCAACTTTTCTTTAACCTTGTCCTTATTCTTTGGTGATGTGGTCACTAATTTCCTTTATGCCATTTCATTCATGCAAAATCAAAATTTTACCTTGTGCCTTGCTCTTCCTTAGTACTCTAAGTATCTTTCCACTAACCCTTGGCGCAACACTATTATACTTCCCATTTCAAATTCTATCTATCATGCCCTAATTCTCAAAACCCTAGCCATTAGAAAATTCTTGTTTCCTTCCAAATCCACACCATACCATCTCAATCTATAGGATTCCCTCTAATGGAACTCACTCCTCACTCGGTTGTGTTCTCCTTCACACTCTGGTTCAAGATTCTTCAACTCAACACTCGATTTCTCACCAAATTGCTCAAGTTTTCCCTAGGTCACTCAAAAGCACTCACAAATTTCACACAAGGTAAGGTAAAAATGAGTTTAACCCAACACTCTATTTATAGGTTTCAAAATATTACTCGTATTTATTACTTTACAACTACCACTGTACGAATGCATTTAATTCAGATTTTTACTTTTTGTTTTCTCACCTTTTTTGTAGTTTTCCCTCACACTTCCACCATGCTTTTATTTCACATTTCAATTGTAACCTTCAGGCGTGCAAAGTACTTCCACTACCACAAACCTTCTTAGGCACACTCCATGTGCTGAATTACATAAACCTTTGCATCCTATTTCAAGTAGTTACCCATGTTGTTGCCTACCTCATGTTACACTACGCGCTCACTGATCATACGTGAATTTTCCTCTGGGAATTTTCCTTATTATCATCATCTTTCTTATGACACCTTATCATTGTTTTCCAGCAACCATATTATTGTCGACGTGTGCACTCCTATAGTTCTTAGGCCATCTAAAATCATCAACAAATTTTTCCTTCCACGTGATCTTGCTTGTAATCCACCCCACACTAAGAGTATGTGTGGTCCTCTACACATGAATTCACTTAGATAGTAATCATCTCTGGTGCAAAAATGTGCTTATTCCAACAAAACAAAGAACTAAATTTACAAAGCATAACAACGATGAAAAGAAACACATATAAATAAAATTCATTAAAGGGAAACCTAATCTAAGTGGCAATACTTCCTTATTACAAACACCAAGAAGACTTATTTATAGTAGGGCTTCAACCTACTCCCATTGAAGTAACTAAGAAATAAAGGTGTCTATAACTAGCAAGCATCGATTCCAATATCTTTGTTACAACAAAGGGTCCCAACCAATGAACTTTCAACTTCCCAGGGTGATGCACAAACTTTGAATCATACGAACAAGAATCATTTCAACCTCAAATTCCTTATTCTGAATATGTCTATCATGTCAAGCCTTTTGTCGTGTTTTTTTGTTTTCTATATCCACTAAGCAATAGCACGCTTCTCATCTAAGCGCATCATTTTTTCTCTGTGCTCTTCAACAAATTTTTCATAATCTAATCCACTTGCACACACAATACACAAGTATGGTAACATAAATTCTATAGCAAATATAACCTCCGTGTCAAATACTAACTAAACGGGTGTGGCCCTGTTCAATATTTTGTAAGTAATCATGTATGCCCAAAGTACAATAGATACTTTATCATCCTAGTCTTTTCTTCCAACATCACAAATCTTTGTCAATGTATGTCTCAAATCTTATTGAAAGCCTCAAAACTACCATTTTCATGTGGGTGATAGGGAGTTATCTTATCTTTGAGCCACTATAAACTCAACCAATAATATTTTGATAGTCTCATTGATCCAGAGGATCCTTAAAGAGAAACACTTGATCTAAGATCTTCTCGAGAATAAGTTGCGAGTCATTTTTAAAGTGTGGAGAAAAATTATACGATTCGACAACATCTTGTTTGCGGGAAATGGAGCTCATTTGCAAAAGTTATAGCCCGCTGAAATTTTTAGGAAACTGGCAAAATTTGGGGTTTTATGTAGGTTGGACGTGTGCACGCTTGCCAAGTGTTTCGATTATATTGTGACACGTGGATGAATTGTGTGACGTACTAAAAAAATGGGTTTTGGAATGCCAGCCTTAGACACTCGTTCTCAGACAAATGGACCTCGTTATTTTTGGCCGGGACCCTAAGCCGGGTTCGACACACTCGATTATGGAGGGGTGCCTTGGCCTCCTTCTCATTTAATCATTAAACCAACTTGTGTATATAAACTCCTATAATTTCCTTTGCGCCATGCATGTGGGACATTTAGGCATGCATTATTTAAATTATGCAAATTTCCCACGCCTATTTGTTATTAACTACCATTTCCACGCATTTTTTATTAATTTCCACGCATTGCATATACCACTGTCCACGCATTCTCCTTATCCAACTAACCACGCATTATTCTTGGCTGAGTTTTAGCGCCTAAAAATCACAACCATGCGCTATCCCAAGAAATGCACCCTCTACATAAGCATATAGGTGGCTCTTAAGCCAATTCAAACCGCCCTCCATGCATTAATAAATGCTTACCATTTTTAACGCCCCCACAATGTGGGATAAAACACTTAAAATGCACCTAAGGAGAAGGAGGAGAAGTGGAGGGGATTGGAACATAATGACGTATTATTGTCTCACACAGGTATAAACCAGCATATTCCTTATGTCACCAGTATCCTTCCATTGGGCTTCCATAGCACAAAAATACATCAGGGTTTCCTTCACTAGTGTATTGAGGTACTTGGTTATTACTCAAGCACCTAACCATGTGTAGCCTAATTATTCGAGTAACTATATAATTAACCTTATGCCCAACTACTTCATATGTTCCATGCACCCAATTTTCACAAACAATACCGACTATCACTAATTAAATGAGCATCATCCTACTATATTACTCCTTCCTTAGGGTATACGATTGTACATGTGTATATCATGTTCAAGTCCTCATCACTTAATAGATCAACATCATGGAAGCCTTTACATCTATCAATGGTATAATGATGTGATTTTCTTTGTTTCGAAAGCTAATGTACCCCTTTTGAAGCATAAATATGTATTTTTGCATAACACCAGGCGCCCAAATGTAACGCTGGGAAATTATCTACCTCTATGAGTTCCAATACTTCAAGCTCCCCCATAAACTTGGCTCCTGAATCATAATGGTAACATATTTTAATGCCCCAATAGGATTAGCCCTATGTCATTTTCCATATACATCATATTCAAATAAGGTTACAATGGTGGTCTACCCATCGATTCCAAGCGTCTAATGTGAGTACATTAAATTCTACACCTGCATCTATTAGAATATTGCTCGAGAATCCATCTATCAATGACCACATTCAATTTAATCTCTTTTTCATACTCATGATTATGGGGATGTGGATTTGTGTGAAGGATCTTCCTCTCGCACTCATGTCCTACATGGGTTACTTTCCCTCTCAATCACTCTCCTAACATAGGGATGATGTTCTCATAATGAAACATTCTACAAACTTCCTTAAAATCATCTATGTCTTTCTATGAAATCAGTATTCTTAGCTCATTCCAACATGTGTGCCTGCACCTTTAAACTCTCAATCTCTCCCTGTAAATTCTTGATAGCGAAATTTGTTTCTGATTTTCAACATTAAGACACTTTGCATTGATCACTTCATATTTCATGATAGGTGGCTTAAACTTGAGTCTCATGGGCGTATGTAACCTCGGTGCGTGTAGTAACTAACACCGTATATAATTTAGAATTTAGTCTACCTTTTGGAATCCATTTATCTCCATCCACGTATTGAATATTAATCATAGTTGCACCCTTATCTTGTTTGTGATGTTTGCTCATATGCTTATACAAGCTAGGAATTCTTCAAACTTATGTTGTTTTCTCGAAAGAGGGTTTAAAACCCGCAAGAGAGGATCACGAGGGACGATGTGCACATCAACGGACGTGCGAACAACAGCATGAAGAGATCTCGGGAGGAGCAAGCATCAACCGAATGTGCATGTAAAGATTTGAAACATGGGCAAAACCTGGTTAAGCCATAAAACTCTCCTCTATCTCATAGATCAAATGGGGTGTACATATAGGAGGTGTTGAGTAACCCCAGTGCTGCAATCATGACAACTCAAGTAGAAAGGGGAGTTACATTCCCAGAATAGAAGTGTAAATCCCAATGATGCATATGGCGCGCTGACACACTGACATGCTGACGCACTGACGTGTAAGAGAATCTCATAATGACCCCTAAATGACACATGGACCTACGATCTCACCTAAGTGAGATGACTCACCTAATGATGTGGAAAATACACACCAACACCCCCCCTTCATCATACCTTGGGATGAGGTGGCAAGTTAGAAACAAGAAATGGGTCCCGACACAAGGCCTGATGAGGTACCCATATACAAGAAAAAGTCCCAAGCAGTGAAGGAAAACCTAGTGGGAAAAACATCCACCATAAGAGAACAAAACACTCTCTAATCTAAGAAAGATGCCAAATATGGGTCCCAGCTCTAGACGAGCCTGAAAAGGTACCCATGTACAAAGAGGCAATCTCTCGAAAAGAAGAAGAAGAGAGAAGAAGAGGGAGATGAGAGGAACATAGAAGATGCCAAGGACGGATATGAACTGCAGCTCACAGGAGGTCTCCCAAAAGAATTTCGATGACAAGATCCTCTGCCTCTGGCGGGTGAAGAAGAGCCACCCGTAATGAACTATGTGCCTTCCTTAGGAAGGATAGAAATGATGTGTTGGAGGTCCGCCCACTCCACTGGCGAAGGCAGCAACATGAAGAACTCGAGTCTGGGTGAACGGAAGTGTGACATCAGTGAGTGAGTGCAAGGAACCGAAGGTAATGCCACATGTAGAACTATTAGAGTGAAAAGAGGAACACCCACGTGAAAGGATGTCTAAGTGATGTGAAGGGAACAAAACATCCTCCACAACAAAAAAGGGATCCACGGTGAGGGTGGATATGAATCTCAGAAATATGGAAGTGACATGATTCCCGAGAAGGGGAACTCCCAAAAATGTGAAGAAACTGTAGATGGATGAGGGGTTGTCATCACCAAGCACTATGATAAACCTGCTTATGATTATTTACATGCCACAGACTTTAATTTGGTGGGTTCAACCGAACACAAGAATTGAATATTAGACAGAATGACGACAAATCTGAAATATCAAAATAAATTATAATATTAACATGAAAATATCTCACCCATGAGATACTTGACAAGACTATGGGAGAAACTTTACAATTACACCTCTTGATGGCTTCTTGACACACCTTTACTCGATGGCTTCCTTCACACACTTCCTACAATATTTCTCACTACTTCTTTCTATGCTAAAAGGGGGTGGCCTCTCTATTTATAGAACTTTATCTCTAAGATAGGATAAGAAATCTGCTCGACGAATCATATTCCATACCTTAATCGTACATGTAAGCTTATCTCGTTAAGATAAGATAAACCTTATCATTTTACATGGGTTCCACATTTTTAGACTTTTTACAAATAAAATAAACAAAATATTTATGACCTCACTCATTTTCCTTATTACCAATATAATATTTCTAATTCCTAATCATGTAGACCCTACTTCTCTAATTACCCAAACTTTGACATTTTAACATTACCGGACCACTTACGACAAATATTTACTTTTTACAACATTCCTATTGTACTTTGACTATTACCGTACTCCACATTATTGGCGGCACCGTACTGACGGCGCCGTTATCTTCTATCGAACGCTACTACTAATTACACTTAACAACATCCTATTCCTAATACATACATTAATGAAATAGAAATTTTGGAGGAAAATTTTAGTGTCGACATCTTCCCCCTTCCTAGCTTCTACTCCGTCCTCGGAGTAGACTATTCTGGTGCTTGGAAAATCTTCAACTTGTCGTGGTTGACCCAGTCGGTACGTACCATTTTCATGCACAACTGCTATTTTGTAGGGCCCCATCCATTTTGGAAGAAATTTTCTCTGTCTTCTTTTTTTGTATCTAGAATCATATACTAGAACCAAGTCATTCACATGAAATGGAGACCAACGGATCTTTTGATCAAAGTATTCCTTCTACTTCATTTTCTTCTTATGGCTTGTATCCTTTGTTATTTCCCTCATTTCCTCTAGCAAATGAAGATGTACCAACCTTTCTTTTACTGAATCACTTTCATCCATCCTTTCATTTTTCATAACTCTCACAGTGGGAATATCAAACTCAATAGGAAGAACTGGATCAATGCCATAGGCCAACTAAAATGGGGAGTATCCTGTTGCTGACTTTGATGTTGCCCTATATGCCCACAATGCTGCATGAATCCTTTTATCCCATTTATGTACCTGCAAGGCTGCATCTTTTGCTAGAATTTGACACAACACAAAATTTGTTCGTTCCACCTGTCTATTTGTGCTTGGCTTGTATGTTGTTGCCTTCCTGTGCTTGATAGAAAACTTATTGACTAGGGCTTCTACCACCTCATTAATGAAGTGGCTTCCTTGATCTGTTACAATTTCTAATGGACAACCAAATCTGGTGACAATGCGTTCATATATGAACCTTGCCACTTCATCCATGGAAGCTGTTTTCAATGGCCTAGCTTCAACCCACTTGGTTAAATAATCTGTGGCAACTACAATATACTTATTTTGACGTGATGTAGTTGGAAGTGGACCTACAATGTCTATTCCCCATTTTTCAAAGGGACCAAGGGGAAGAATAGGACATAATGGAGCTGATGAAGTCTTACGGTTACCATGTGTTTGACAAATATCACATGTCTTACAATAATTATAACAATCTTTAAAAAGAGTGGGCCAGTGATAACCTGCATCCAAGATCCTTCTTGCTGTAAGTTGTCCAGAGAAGTGCCCTCCACATGTACCATTGTGGAATTCTTCTAGCAGCTCCTTTCCTTGATCACGTCCAACTGCCCTCTTGTATTGTCCATCAGGTCCTATTCGAAATAATGCTCCATGTAGAATAGAGTATGGACGACTGGCTTGAGTAATCTTTCTCTTAGTCTTTGCATTGGCACCATCAGGAAACTTGAATTCATTCAGATAATTCCAAATATCTATGTATTCACTAGGATTGTGTCAAGGGAGAACAATCTTTGCATCGGGAAAATCATCATCATCACAAGATGATCCTAAACCATCATAGGCTTGAGAGAGTGCATCCGCATTGACATGCTTCTTTCTCCCGCCTATCTATAATATCAAATTCAAATTCTTGTAGCAAAATTATCCATCTTGATATCCTCCCGATGGGTTAGGCTTATTGACAATATATTTTGAGCCCGATGATCCGTTACAACTATAAATTTCTGCCCTAGCAAGTAATTTCTAAACTTCTTTACAAAAAAATGATAGCGAGCCTCTTTTTTCACAAGATAGTTTACCTCAAGATCGCTCATTTATGCTGCTCCCAAAGTAAATTGGATGTTCATTCCCATTTTCATCCTTTTGGCTCAAAGTACTACCTAGTGCTGCATCTAAGGCATCAGTGTACACAATGACTGGCTTGCTCCAATCTGGATTCTTCAAAACAGGTGAAGACACCAGGGCTTCCTTCAGTTGTCCAAAAGCTTCATGTGCCTTGTTTCCTGGTTCATAAGCAACATCCTTCTTCAAGAATTGGGTTAGTGGCTATGCAATCTTTGAGAAATTCTTGATGAACCTTCTATAGTAACCCACATGGCCTAAAAATGATCTCAACTTACTTTTATTCATAGGAAATGGTAAATCTTTGATTTTTGAAACTTTATCATGATCAGTACCAATACCATCTCTGGATACAACATGCCCTAACAAAATGCCTTTAGAACATCCAAAGACACACTTTGTAGGGTTTAATGAGGCTTGTGCTTCATCTAACCTTTGAAATGTTGTCTCCATCTAGTGCAGGTGGTCCAACTTGCTCCCATAGATGTAAAAATCATCCAGAAATACTGTGATGAAGGTCCCAATGTAGGGTTCGAACACCCTATTCATCAAACGCTGGAATGTTGCTGGAGCATTACACAACCCAAAAGGCATAACTCTATAAGCAAACGTTCCCCAAGGAGTGGTGAACGTGGTCTTGGTGACATTTCTCTCGCTATACGAACTTGGTTGTAGCCGCTTATATCCATCAAAGCAAAACTATAGCACTCTGCCGCCTACTTCGTCCAAGATCTGATCTGAAAATGGAAGAGGGTAATGATCCTTCTTTGTTGCCTTATTGAGCTTCCTGTAATCAACACAAATGCATAGCTTCCCATTCTTTTTATTGAGATCACAATGGGAGAAACCCATTTTGAATTCTCCACAGCAAATATGAATCCTGCATCAAGCAACTTATCTATTTCTTCTTTTACAGTCTTGGAAAAATTAGGATTCATTCTATATGGCATTTGCTTTATGGGCTTAGCACCATCTACCAGCTCAATACAATGTTCTACCCAACTTACTTGACAGAGTTCCTTGTAATCAAAAGTGAATAGGTGTATGTACCTTCGAAAGAGCTGGAGGTAGGATTCCTTCTCACTCTCCATCACAGCATCACCAATCTTTATTTGTTGGAGACGATCATCAACTTCTTCTTCAGATAATTTTATGGGGTCATGAGTTGGTGTGACTGGCAGGATATCCATGACTGAAACATCCACCTCACTTTCTTCATCTTCAGTGTCCACTTCACTGGTACTAGAGTAATCAGAGGATGTCCAATCATCAGTTTCATCACTTGAATCCACGAGGTTCTACTTTATGATGTCGAGGATCACGTTTATCTTCACCCTCTCTACCACATCCAAGTGTCATGAAACCTTCATTCCGGTAGTTTCTTTCATGAACTCTCCTTAGCCATGGTCTTCCCAACAAGCATTGGGTACGCAATAAGCACCATTTTTCATCACCCGAAAGTCTACCACACATACAACACCCATAATGATATTGCCACATTTGAAACTACACCTTCTCGGTTTAGTTTTTCCCTTATTTAATGACCTTAACATAAGTGTCAAGGGCGATCAATTTTAAACCCAACATATTCATTAAGACTCGGTCATTACATTAACCGCAGCACCTCCATCAACTAAGACATCATGAATTGAAATACCATTACATAATACATCAGCTTGTGGAGCATAGGGATCTACCTCGCCTCCAAAACAGGACCTCAACCTCCTTCCTTCTTCGAGCATTGAGTCCACCTCGCAACTCCCGCCTCTTCTCGAAGACATAGCAAAGAGTTGACCATATGTAATATTTGCAGCATTTTGGACAGATCTTCCAAGATGGAGTATGGTCCTTGCCCTGTGAAATCAAAAATCCCGCACACCCAACTTTCTTCTCCTATGTTTCTTACTAGTTTCTTCTTTCATCTTCTTAGGATCATTTCCATCTTGATTATCTTTTTCTTTCTTTCTTTTTGTTACAAACACATCTACTTCATTATTTCTGCTCTTATCTACTACATCAAAAGAATTCATGATGCTTTTCCTTTATCATTATCTCCCTTACCGGATGTAGAAGCTCGATCTCGGACAATTATACTTATAATGACCCTTTTATAACAACCATAACAAACAACTTCAGAAATATTTCTCTTTGGACCTCTATCTCCTCCCTGAGAACTAAATTCCTTTCCTTGAAGAAGATTAATAGTTAACTGACCCATCTTTTTGAGCAGATCTTCATACTCAGTAGATGTATTAGGAGAAATATTTGTGCTCACCGGGAGTGGTTGTGGATTCAGGACCAAAGGTGCTGGTGTAGGCTCTACTTTAGCAACAATTTCTTTGGGCTCCTCTTCCATGCTTTCTTCTTGCCTTCTTGCAATCTCCTTTGCTTGTTCAATGGTAGCTGGGTGGTTATACTTCACTCGTTTTCTGATCTCCGGCTTCATCCCAAGAATGAAGTGCTTACAGAGAAGATTATCCACGCCATTCATCAACCCATCCGCTAGTCCTTCCTTAAGGATCTAGGCATCGAGCTTCCTCCTTAGCTCTATAACACGAGCATGATAATCCCTTATCTTCTCCTTCTCTCCTTGGGATAGCTTTGTGATCTCGATCATGAGATCTGCATATTTCTGTTGTTCACCAAATTCTTCAAGAAAACTTTCGGTTAATAAATCCCATGAATTTTTCACATTATCACCTAGTGTTTCAAACCACCTAAGTGCTGAACCATCCAAAAAGGTAGGAAAAAATTCAATCCATTGTTCCCTTCTTATAAGGCCATTACAAATACAAGATCGTTTAAACTCTTGAATGAAAGAAGAAGCATCTTCATTAGATTGAGCTGAAAAAACAGGAATCTTTCCCATTTTCAAAAGTAACCACCGTGAAATACCAACCCACAAGTACAATTAACAAGACTTATGTGCACAAATAATTGGAATCACTATACTAGAAAGTGACTTTACACCTTTCTACAGTAAAATAGAAATGACCACGGTAAACTATGGTAAAACTTGACTTACTACGGTAAAAACTGACTTTACTGTGGTAAACACTATTCACGGTAAAAAGTGAAGTTACTGCGGTAAATACTATTCACGGTAAAAAGTGACTTTACTGCAGTAATTACTATTCCCAGCAAAAAGGACTTTACCAAGGTAACTACTATTCATGGCAAAAATGACTTTAACATGGTAACTACTATTCACGGTAAAAATGACTTTACCATGGTAACTACTATGCACAGTAAAAACAAGGTTACCCTCCAATTAATTTTTGCCTAAGTGGGAATATCTCTCCGTAAAATCCATTAACGAGGAATGGTCCCGGCAACGGAACCAAAATGTCATCACCAATCCGGCACTATGATAATTCTTCACCGGGAACTCCTCGTGCTATGATTATTTACTAATGCACAGACTTTAGTTTGGTGGATGTAATCTGGAAGCAAAACAACAACCGAACACAAGAATACCATTGACTATGATAAGACAGAATGACGACAAATCTGAAATATCAAAATAAATTATAATATTAACATGAAACTGTTACAATCTCACCCATGAGATACTTCAACAAGACTATGGGAGAAACTTTACAATTACACCTCTTGATGGCTTCTTCAACACACCTTTAACTGATGGCTTCCTTCGCACACTTCCTACAATATTTCTCACTACTTCTTTCTATGCTAAATGAGGGGGGTGGCCTCTCTATTTATAGAACTTCCAAGCTTATCCATCCTATCTCTAAGATAGGATAAGAAATCTGCTCTGACGAATCATATTCCGTACCTTAAATCTTATCTGTACATGTAAGCTTATCGTTAAGATAAGATAAACCTTATCATTTTACATGGGTTCCACATTTTTAGACTTTTTACAAATAAAATACACAAAATATTTATGACCTCACTCCTTGTCCTTATTACCAATATAATATTTCTAATTCCTAATCATGTAGACCCTACTTCTCTAATTACCCAAACTTTGACATTTTAACATTACCGGACCACTTACGACAAATATTTACTTTTTACAACATTCCTATTGTACTTTGACTGCTACCGTACTCCACATTATTGGCGGCACCGTACTGGCGGCGCCGTTATCTTCTATCGAACGCTACTACTAATTACACTTAACAACATCCTATTCCTAATACATACATTAATGAAATAGAAATTTTGGAGGAAAATTTTAGTGTCATGGGCTCGTAGTGCATCACAAGTAGACTCGAGAAAAAACGACTAAGGTCGTGCATATACTAGTCCCAATGAGAGGGATCAACAAATAGAAGAGTGATTTCGAGATAGGTATGACTCATCCAATGAAGATAGAGGAGTGAAGTGGGCCTCACACACTGGAAGTGGAAAGGAGGCTGGTGTAATGACGATGTGAGACTTAGAAGGAGACTACTCGATATTTGATGAGATGTGGGAAGTGTCAACACTCTCTGGAATAGTGAGAGAAAGAGGAGAAGAGTCCTTTGTAGTACTCTCTGGCATCAGAACTAGGTGCACAATCCTCATCAATGAAGTAGAACCAAACAAGTCTATGTCATTAGAACTATCATCACATGAAGAAGAGGAGACAATCGAATCAAGAAGCAGAACAACAATCGTAGTATGTGAATGGTTTCCATAGAAGGATCGAAGAATGCTCTAGACACGATGAGGTGCATCTAAGTCTCGCCACGTGAAACCAAAGAGAATGAGAGACATTCATCATCATGTGACAAAAGACATGGGTACAAATGTCAAGGAATTCCTCCAGATGATGATGATCAGCGGATGCAGGAACTGGCACAAGCAAGAAGGGTAAAAGACCCTCGTGGGTGAAGTAACATTCCATGGAAGCACGCCAAACTAAATAATTCCCTCTCTCGGTGAGAAGTGGTGGAGGCTGTAAGGTGATCCTATGATGCTCAAGTCTAGAAAGAGCACTCTCCATGATGAAAAATGCAAGATGCACAAAAGCAAGACGTCAGACTCGGCCGATAATGTGTCTGCGTGTGTAGGCCCAAGAGTACAAGCAACCCCCCCATAATGTAGCACTTTATAAAAGTAGTGTGTTTATAAAATTGACAATGCCATCACGTAATGTGTGAAAAATCATGCAACTTTGACTAAGGAAGCACTCAAAAACAAGCAGCGAGTCAAAAGTTATGGCATTAAAACGATTCCCGCAACTAATGGAAAAAGCCAATAAATGTTGCAAACGCATTAAAAAATGCCTGAAATGGGTGAAAAGGGTTTCATGTGGGTACTCGTTGGAAATGGAATCAAATTTTAGTCGGGGTTTTTTTGCTTGCAAGGGGGGATTAGCCTCCTGCCAACCCCGGACCTCGCCCTCCGTCTTTGACACTCGTAGGAAGGATGAGTAATACAAGCCAATAACCCAAAAAAATTTAAAAATTACACTACCAAACAGAATATTGTTTTTATTTTTTACACCTTAAAACTTTTTAAAAAGGTGGAAAGGAGGGGTCTATGCTTGGAAGAGTTGGCTGAGAGCCCACATGCCGAGAAACCACCGGAGGCTTTGCAGACTATGGAAACGTCGTTGGAGGTCTGCAGGCTGCGTGGGAGGTGCTGCAGCCACATGAGGGAGTAGCTAAAATGCCACGAGTAGGAGCAGAAGTGTTGAGCTGGTTGTGGGAGTGTTGAACGGCTGTGGGAGCTCAAAAAAATGTTTTCCAACATATGAGCAAAGAAGAAAATGTTTTGCAACGCATTTTGAACCAAAAGCAAGTTGTTGGAGTTGTTATGGTTGTAGGAGTCCCGTGTCTAAGTGTTTGAATGCAACAAAGGAATAAACCACTAGAGGCAGGTTGGATTCCAACGTAGGGTCCAAAAAAAATAGCAGAGTGGAAAAAAAATGTTTTCCAATGCAAGCTGAATGTGCTACGTTGATAGACAGCTTCAGCTCCTTTTTTTGACATTTTGATAGCAACCTCAACTGCCACGTGCTGGGAACCACTCAAAAAAGTAGGATTCCTCACTGAGATGAAGCTCCAAATATCACCACTGAACTAAAGATTCACATGAACAACACCATGGGAAAAAGTAGGGAGCGGGATGTCGGACTGCTAAAACTCAACGTAGAAACAACCAGCAAAAGAAAACATCCAAACCGACCCACACCCAACCAACAAAGAGAGATACCAAACCACGAAACGGTGAGCCAGAGGGTAAGTGCACATGCAGCTACGAGTCGTGGAGGAAGTGCAGGTGTTGGAGGATGCTACGAGCCAGAGATGGAGGGAGCAAGAGGTAGCAAAGAACCATGAAGACCATGCAAGGGTCGCAACAATATGAATAGTGAGCAAGAAACGCTGAAGAAGCAAGATGCCGAGCGGTCGAAGACTATCCAAAACCCAAACAAAGCACGAAGCCACGAACACCGAAAACCAAACCACGAATAACCCAAATGGAGGTATGAAGCCCGAATCAATGCAAGTAGAGCACGATCAGAATTTCCATTACGACACGTTCTGTGAGATCTAGATATCACGCTGGAAGCTGAAAAACACGCATAGAAACACCGATGAGTGCACGGATCCACAAGATCCACTCTGATACCATGAAAGAGGGTTTAAAACCTATAAGCGAGGATCACGAGGGATGATGTGCACATCAACGGATGTGTGAACGGTAGCGTGAAGAGATCTCGGGAGGAGCGAGCATCAACCGAATGTGCATGTAAAGATTTGAAACACGGGCAGAACCTAGTTAAGCCATAAAACTCTCCTCTATCTCATAGATCAAATGGGGTGTACATATAGGAGGTGCTGAGTAACCCCCAATGCTGCAATCATGACAACTCGAGTAGAGAGGGGGAGTTACATTCCTAGAATAGAAGTGTAACTCCCAATGACGCATATGACGCCTTTGACGTCTTTGATCCACTAACGACCGACACGTTGAGGCATTGACGCATAAGAGAATCTCATAATGACCCCTAAAAGACACATGGACCTACAATCTTAGCTAAGTGAGATGACTCACCTAATGATGTGGAAAATACACACTAACATTTTCCACACCGGGGAAAACCACGTTTTGAGGGCATTCGTGTTGATAATGATCAAGAGATCCACAAGTAAAATAAATTCATGTAGGAAATCCTCCTTTGCCACCACGATGACCTTGGCCTCTATAACCACCATGGAAGCCTCTATTTTTGTTATCCCTATTATCGTGCCCTTCATTATGTTGTTCACCTTGTTCCTTAGATCCACTTCGACACCAAGTATGGTGCACACCATTTTTATGGGTTCATGTATGTGATCAATCACTCTGCAGTTAACTGTATCATGAGTATAAGTTTTACAAATCTTACAATACATGGATACATTCTTATGGATCGTATCGCGAGTGGTAAAGAGGACATCTACTCGCATCATGACCAAATGACAAATCTTATAATCTAACAACATGGTGTGCACTAACTTATGAGGGCAGCTATTCTTGGTGTTTCCTTTAACCTCAAAATATATACACCAAATCCCACTATGCATCTCATGGGATGAAGTAGCAAAGAGATTTTCCAATTACTTCACCAAAGCTACAATAGGTGCTTCAAGAAATAGGCTTATGCCAATTTCAACACTCCCAACTTCCTCGGCCGCACGAGCTTCCTCCAAAGCATTGCGTGGGTCTACAAAAGTCTTATGAGATAGCACCCTTCTAAAAGGAGTCAATAGCCCACCAAAAAACCACTATACATGTTGGCTAGGATGTATGTCATAAGATAACTTTGACAAAAAAAGTTTTAAAATTCATGTAATACTCCTCGAAACTTTCATATAAGCCATGTTTGATGTCCTTAAGCATGTTAATACTCTTCTTTTCAAACTCAGGGATATGGAACTCAGCCAAAAATGTAGAATTAAAAGCATCATAATCGACTATAGTCTGGTATGGATCATACTTTCTATGCCGATTATGTGCGTGCCCTCAAGAGTAGTAGAAAATTAACTTTCCTTTCTATCCAAAGCGGTGATTCCTTTAGTGCGCCATAGCAGTTCACACGTGTGTACATGTTCGCAAAGCATCTTCAATTCCTCGTATTCTAGCGAGTAAAGATACATATCATAAAACAACCGTTATGGTTGATGTGGGGTTTTTTGGGGATGTGGGCCTTGTCCTCTAGATCCAAGAAAATAACTACCACAAATATTTCCTCTACCACTAGAAAAACCTGGTCTACTTGATCCCGAGCCTCCCGATCCTCTAGCGAGCGTCGGAGAGTTTAGGCAAGGTAGTAGTATTTATGTGAGGACTCAAGGATGATAAAATAGGTGGTTAGAGAGATAGAGAGGTTCAAATGGGTAGATTGGCAAGTAGGTGGGTGATGGAGGTATATGAGAGAGAAACAAAATCTACATAATAAATGAATCAATACTAGAGGATAAAATAACTTAACAACAAGATCAAGATACTTATCTGGAGATTGGAGGTTGATAGATGATGTTTGGTGGTTAGTGAACACTCATCGAAGAAACATATCCGTGTCCAATGTCGCGACAATGAATTATGTACACTTCCTCGTGAGTGATCCGAAGTTGAGAAGCAACAAGTTGGTTATTGGTGAAGAACCGGAATGCTTTTGGTCCTATTTTTATCATTGAATGATATGAGGGCACAAGAATGCTATAATTCCAAAAGCCAAGATTGAGGAACCTAGGTAAAGGATTGGAAATCCTTATTTAAGGGAACTGATGATAGTTAGGTGACCAAAGCACCAACCAAGGAATGTTTAGTGTCGGTTAGGGAGAAAAGGTCATACTTTTCAAAAATAGCATTTTCTTCCCAATTTTGGCATGATTCAAAATTGATTCTAGGTCAAGAGTGTGGAATGATGCTAAATGGAGTGGGAAGTTAGTTGGAGGAATGATAGGCAATTAAGGTTAGGGTTAGAATGAGTCCTAGTTAGTTAAGGGGAGTGAGGACTTAGTCTAGGTTAATTAATAGGATTGGAATAGGTCTAGGATGAGGTGGAGAGATCATGGTTAGATGTATGTTAATCAAAGGGAACTTAGTAGGGTTCGACCTAATTTTGGTGTCTACATTTTCCCCTTTTTATCATGTAGCTTGTATTGATAAGCGATGATGAAAAAAATAAGAAGTGGTTACCCTAGGTATGGGTGAAGGTTAGGTTTCCCTAGGTATGGGTGGAGGTGATCCCCCTCAAACCAAGAACTGATGAAGTAGCTAGATAGAATTGGTGATGGGTTTGATAAAGTGGTAGGTGATGAAAAATTTGGTAAGGTGTGGGTGTAGGTAATGGTGATATCAGTGTGGGTAATGGATGGGGGCATTCAAACGTACGCACACATGTAGAGTGTGATAAGCAACCAGGTTGAAGAGCTCACAAACTCAACATCGTCAAAGGTCGATAGTTTATCCAAATCAGTTGATCTGTCTAGGTATCCAAGGTATAAGATACGGTCCTAGAAACACAATGAGGATAAGTACAGAACGGGCATTAGGTGGGTTTGAAAGAACCAAAAGGTTTGGTCTTATCAAGATAAACATCACGGTATAAGGCAAGGCAAGGTCGATAGGCTAAGAAAACGAGTAGTGTCATCGTAAGGTACAATGAGTAAGTAAATTAGAGTGTCAAATGGTTGGTTTCAGCATGGGTGTATAGGTAAGGTCATGGGTAAAGCCGAGGTGTAGGTAAAAATGTGTCCCTCAATATAATTAGGGAGATGACTAGGCAAGTGGGGTTTTAGGTGAGGCCATAGGTTGGTGGTAAGGTTGTGGCAGCAAGAAAATGGCCTCCTATAGCATAAATTTGGGCAAATTATGCAAGATGGTTTAGGCAAGGTGACCAGTACCAGTTGAGATGTAACTAATTTTGGTAAGGGAGATAAACGTCAGTATTCTAGGGCACAACATAAGTGACATTGGTCGACCTATCGATGGTTAAAAGTAAAAATTCATGTTAAAATAGCTCATTTGAGCATTTTAACTTTGTGAAAATGACAATGAGAGAGAGAAACTCATGTAGAAAACATCAGAGTTGTCCTTGTGAGTGTGTTGGTGAGAGGTTCGTCGGTGTTGGAGTGGAGTTTTCAAGACCACAAGATCTATCTGAGTGATTTGATTGGGTGACTACTGGAGGTGGATTGATACATGACGAGAGGTGGGAGAGGGCACGGGTGGAGGGCGATTCCTATTCTTGAGATCCCACCATGAAGATGGTGTAGAGTAGAGGTAAGATTCGAGTGCCATTGTTTTTTTAGTTAAAACTAAGGTAGAAGAATGAAAAATGTAGAATTTGAAATGTGATTGGAATTTTGTTTAAAATTTGATGAAATGGTGTATGGGGAGGGTGAAATTTAGTTTAATTAGGTGGTAAGTTGAATCAAAAGGCAAGTGAAGGTGATGTCGGTGGGTTGGTTGGGGTTTTATTTAATTTTTAAAAAAGGGACATGGCGGTTTGGCTTTAGGTCAAACCAATGACCGACGCGTCGGTCAGCTATCATCGATGTCGGTGGATCTACCAAAGATCGTGGGTTCAAAGGGGCCGATAATAGATGGGGTGGACTGACACTAGGACACATTGAAAAGTGAAAAAAAAATAGTGAAGGTAAATTGGGGAGTTTTTAAGTTAGGGGAAGGTTGGGTAGGTTGCGTAGTGTAAGAATGGGTGGGTTTAGGCTAGGTAAGGATGGGTTAAAGCTAGGTGAGGGTGAATGGGGAGAAATGGGAAGATGTAGGGATGAAGCAAAGGTATAGGTCAACAATGGAGAATGGGCACAAGGTGGATGAGGTAAGTTAGGTAAAATAGGTGAAGGGGAAATAGATGAAATAGATAAAGTGTAAATGTGTAGGCTAGATAGAATGGATGTCAAGCAAGCAGATTGGGTAAAGGTGGGTAGCCTAGGAAAGGTGTAGGTACGTATTAGGCTAGGTACAGTCGAATAAATGTTTGAAAGGACCAATTAATTAACATGTGTGAACATTGATGATGCAAGCGAGGTATTAGTTGACTATGTGAGACCGTTTTCCGCCTCTATTAGTGCAGATGAGACCTAATGTCACTGAGGATGAGTGGGATCATATGAGGGATGTGGGGCTAGGAGCGGTTAGATGGTACAGATGGATAGTCTAAGATCATAGCATGATGGTCACCCTCATTGATAGATGGGACCCGATGACCAACACATTCCACTTACCAACCGGGAGATGATGATCACTTTGGAGGATGTTTACAGGATCCCGAGGTTACCAATTGTGGGGATCCTTTGTATCAAATCTCTTCGAGATGTGTCATTTGATCCTTTGGTGGAATTATTTTGAGAGGTGATGATATACTTGACTTATCATAGTTTGAGCATTAGTTATGGCGGTATGTATGCCACACATCCACATGAGACCCAAATTACGGTGTTGATGATGGTGGGGATTGGTTGTTATGTGCTCCCAGAATCAGAGGGTGGGATATTTCCATGGGCATTGATGGGGGTTTTAGAGGATATGATTGAGGAGAGAGTTTGTTGCATAAGCACCTTTGTACACGGTACAACGTTATAGGGAGTTATGGGCCTATAGGAGGATTTGGCGGTTTGGTGTGTTGCACCTATCTTCTTCATTATTGGGCCTACGAGCACATAATGTTTCTGTATCCACCAAGCCTTCCCCAAAAGGATTGGCATAGAGGGGTATACTGAGTAGGCTACAAGAGATGGGTATTGATAGGGGCACATCCGAGGGTGGACAAGGCATCATGAGATGTGACATATTACAGGTGATTGTTAGATGGCATATCAATAGTTGATATTTTTTATGGCCCTATGTAGATTTCCCATCATATGGAGGCATGGTGGAGGAGTTAGTAGGCCTACAATTGGTTCAATGGATATAAGGACGGTGGCCCAAGGATCACGAGATGATAATCGATCGACTAAGTCAAACACTAGTTTGGGCTTGATGAGGATGTACCTCCACCCTTTCCATAGTATCGTATGGATAATGTGGAGAGACCATTATCCCTACCACAACTAGTAGATCACGCAGGGCAGGTGGAGTAGGTTACTGATAGGCAGATTGATGACACAGACACAACTAGTTGGTACAGGTGTTGGTTGATAGCCATGGAGAAGCTAGCTGGTACAAGTGTTGGTTGATTGATGACCATTATTTCCCATCATATGGAGGCATGGTGGAGGAGCTAGTAAGCCTATAGCTAGTTCGATGGATACAAGGACAGTGACCCAAGGATCAAGAGATGATACCAATTGACCGAGTCAAACACTAGTTTGGGCTTTAGCAGGATGTGCCTCCACCCTTTCCATAGTATTGTATGGACGATGTGGAGAGACCATTATCTCCCCCACATCCAAAGTAGATCACGCAGGTAGGTGAAGCAGTTACCGATAGGTAGATTGATGATGTAGACACAACTAATGGGTACAGTGTTACTGATAGCCTAGCTACCTGCAAAGCAAACACTAAGGCCGGGATAGTCGACTTGGTGACTATTATAAGTACAGAGAGACAAGTTACTGGGGCATTTGATAACTTTACAATGGAAGCTCGCTCAAGAACATGCACAGTGACCACCCTATAGGTACAACTAGCACAGCCTAAGCAAGAGTACAAAGCTTCAACAAATACCCACTAGTAGGGGATGGGGGGAGGTTACAGGACTGCAATCTTAGATGAATTATTTACAGTCACAAGTGGCCACATTACAGGAACAACTAACAACTACATAAGTACAACAAAGAGTAGGAAAAGGTCTCATTATACGAGTGCATATGCACCAGGACAGGGTCCCATTATACAGGTAATGGCACTGGGACAGGGTCCCATTTTATAGGTAGAAGGATAGGGGTCACTAGTACAAGGATAGGGGCCACATGTTGAGGTTAGAGCAAAGACACCTCCCCAGGTGATATCAATTAATAGGTATAGAGATGTTGTGTCTGAGGCTAGGTGTTATCAGGATCGATTATAGATTTCAATCTCTAGGTTTTGTCATATGACTATTACAAAGCCCAATAGGTAGTCAAGACGAGGAATATCTCACGAGACTCATAAGAATAAAGCTCTGTGGAGCCACGGCCTCATAGGCATGGTGAGTGGGAGGTGACTAGTCCACCGCGTCGAGAGGCCATATGAGGGTACAGGAGAGATCAACAAAGGTGTCGGATCCTCATAGAGATGGTGCTATTTTTTTTTTTTTTTTCTATGTTTATATTGGTTTGTGTGTCAAAGAGGTGAGTTGTATATGAGATATTTTGAGAGACACTCAATATGTATATATGTATTGACACATAAACATTTTGGCTATAAGTTGATGATGGGATTTACATATGATGCATTTTATTTCCATTATATTGGTATCATGGAAATTAGTTGTAGGCATGCTTGATGTCATGGTTTGTTTTGATTTGATTGAATGGTTTAAGTTCCCATGTATTATGGTTTTTGTAAATTATATTATTAGGTATGGTTGAGTTTAATTTCCAAGTTATTGATGTTATGGAAACTAGATGTTTAGGCATGGTTTGGTTAAGGTTGTAAATGATTGCTTTTATTTCCATTGTATTGATGTCATGGAAACTAAATGTAGGCATGGTTTAGTTATGGTTGTATAATTTGATTTTATTTCCATTATATTGATGTCATGAAAACTAGATGATTAGGCATGGTTGAGATTAATTTCCAAGTTATTGATGTTATGGAAACTAGATTTTCAGGCATGGTTTGGTTGTGTTTGTTTCGATTTAATTTCCACATTATTGGTATTATAGAAAGTAAATGATAATGTGTATGGGTGATGTATGTTTTGTTTTAAGATAATTTCCAAGTTATTGTTTTTATGGAAACTAACTAACTAGGTTTTTGGTTATGGGGAAGAATGGTGGGGGAAAAGAGTGGTCGAGCTAACCTTTGAGGGCCCCATGCCCTCAGAGTGCTACCTACATAGCCCTTACGAAAGGGGCCTCAGGCCAATGTAGTTCTCCCTTAAACCAGGGAAGAATGAGATTGGATTAGGTAAGTTGAGTAGGTAAGTTGGGTAGGTAAGTTGGGTAGGTAGGTCGGGCAAGTAGGTTAGAATAAGTTGGTTGGGTAAGGTATGTTTGAAAATAGGCAAGGTCGAATGTTGAATAGGTAATAGGAAAGGTGAATTAGGTGTAGGCATAGATGAAGGTGTTATGGTTGATTCAATTTTGATGGTCTTGTCCTATTGAAGAAACAAAAAGTAAACAGATAAGAAATGAAAAGAATCAACATGCTCGTATTTAGCAAGGACTATAATTGTTATACCCCTAGACTTATTAAACATAATTCCCTAGATACACTGCATGAGTGATGGGTCTAGAGTTGAAATAAGTTGCGTGATCACAATTTTTAGAATACATGCCACGTCCCTTGAGTTGATTTAGAAGATAATAAACAAAAGGTAAGATGGAAGAGTTTCTTAAGTGTAACCTTGTTGTGGGACAACATGCCCCTTCTGCAAGATACCAAAAACCAAAATAGACAAGTCCATGACCAAAATTTACTAGTTTTCTTGACTTTTTCTTCTTGTTTGTATAGATTTATCGATGTAAGAAGTCTATATTGTGGTAAATAAGTTCTCCTTGAGGTATTCGTGAATCGATTGATGCATGAAGCTCCAAATAATTTTATTTGAGAGATACATATTAGTCTTCTTTTTATTGGATAGACTAAGTGCAATAGGTGGCTAGATTTTTATAGTTTTGCTTCGAGGAGCAGTACTACTTATAAAGCACCATGAGAGAGAAAGATAGATTACCTTTTTAATGGAATCATCTATTTGCAACAATTTTAACTCAAGGAGTAGAGTTTTGTTATCCAATATATTTTTTTATTTTGGACTTGAAGTCATGGACAAGACTATAAAGGAGTATAGGCCTCTTTTATGAAGGCATAACCATAACACGAAAAGGTTAGCTATGAAAGAGGGGTTTAAGTGACGAATAACCATGGGATTCCATTCTAAAGAGGAAATAAATTATCCATGAGAATAATGCCATGAGTAGAGCCATGAGTACTCATATTTAAGACAATGTTGAAAGGGTGATGGATAATCACACAATTTTATTTGAGTCATTGGTCCTTAAAAGAGGTAGGTGAAGGGAAAGGTTCACTCAAGGGATGAGCATATAAGTGACATAAAGTGATGTAGTAATTTATTTTAAAAAAGAATGGTTGAAGATGCAAAGCATTAAGTGGATCAATTCCGGGTTTACCCTAAAGAGAGGATAAAAATAAGCTCCTGGTCTAGAGGTATGGGTGATGATATAGGGTCCAAGCCAATTAGGAGAAAACTTACCTCATTTACTTTTCTCGCTTTGGTTACATGTTGGTTTTCCTTGAGGAAAAGGTCACCAATTTTGAAGGTTTGTTCATGAACATGTTTTTCATAGGCACGTTTGATGTGTTTTTGGTAGATTTGGAGATGGTCGAGAGCATTTAAATGACGTTCGTCCAATAGCTCAAGTTGCACCAAACGTTCTTGGAAAAAATCATCATCAGAGAGCATATCCTTAAGTGATATATGAAGAGATGGAATTTGGACTTCAAGAGGCAGGACAACCTCTATACCGTAGACCAAAGAGAAAGGTGTGGCATTGGTAGAGGTACAAATATCGGTGCAATAAGACCATAAGGTGAAAGGGATGTGCATGTGCCGTCCTTACCAGCCAAATCAACGGATTTCATAATAATTTTGTTGAGGGTATTTTTGGAAGATCTAGATTGGCCATTTTCCTAAGGGTAATAGGGTGAAGAGAAACTGAGTTGAATGCCAAAGTTTTCACACAGTTTATGGAGGGTTTTATTTTTGAATTGTTTTCCATTGTCAGTGATAAGGTAATGAGGAACACCAAAACAACAAATGATATGGTGATTGATGAATTCCACAATCTTTTTGGCTTTGGTAGAAATGAGAGGAATGGCCTCCACCCATTTTTTGTAGTATTCGATCATTGTGATGATCCATTGATGATGTTGAGAAGAATGAGGGTTAATCTCTCCGATGAGATCCAAACCCCATTGAGAGAAAGGCCAAAATTCTTTGGTGACTTGTAAGGCATGACTTGGGGTGTGGTGAAGGTTAGTGTGTTGCTGACACTTCACACAATGCTTGACGTATTCACAACAACAATCTTGGTTAAGGATTAGCTAGTAATAGCCGAGGTGAACAATATGTTTAGCAACAAAGTGAGGAAACTAAAATGTCCACCACAAATCACTTCATGGATTTTTGTAATGGTGTAAGGGATTTCAGAACTAGTGAGGCATTATAGGAGGATACCGTCAAAACCATGTTTTTAGAGAAGATCCCCCATAATGACGTAATGAGAGACAATTTTTAGTAAGGATCATCATCCATTTCGAGGAATATCTAGAGGTAGAATTGAGAGGGAGCGGAGATTTTTATTTTCTTATACCAAATCTTGTGTGGGCCAATTTCAATTCTTCCCATAATATTGACAACGTGAATAAGATAAGAGGGTGACTGCAACTATTGTACTATGACAAATATTTTAGAATCGAAGGTGAGGCAGGTATTTGTGAGGCAAGGAAATCCATGGTATCCATGAATTTGTTAGTGGATCATAGAGTGGTTTGAATGAGGTAGGTGTCAAACGTGGTCAAAAGTATGTCAACATGATGTTTATACTTTTGAAGGACCTTGTTATGACACTGGTACAAACCATTGACTTGGTTCACAACTAGTTAAGATTCACAAAAGGTATTAATGGATTTAAAATCTAAATCTATAGAAGTTTGAATCCCCAAGACAAGTGCTTCATACTTAATGATGTTTTTGGTGCGGTATAATTCAAGTTTAAAGGATAGTTGCATAGGCTCATCATCAAGAGGAATGAGGATGACCCTTACACCACCCTCACGTTGACATTTAGAACCATCAAATAATAATTTCATCTAATAAATGGTGTCATCCAGGGAAAGAGTGGCAATGGATTCGTCAGGAAAATCAAAGTTAGAAGATTGATTTCCAAGAAGAGGGGTGTCTATAATCGATCTATAATGGTTTGTCCCTTAACAAATTTTTAATGAATGAATTTTATGTCTAGGTCTATAAGGAGCATGATCCAACGCGTGGTGCATTAGTGTTGGTAAGTTTTAGCATACATGTAATACATAGGGTCCGTGTTGTTGATTTATGAAGGTTTTGCGGTTAAGTAGGTAATGGTGAAGCTTAGTGGTCGGAAAAGACCAAGACTAGGCAAAGCTTTTCAGCATGAGTATACCTAGTCTCATATTCTAAAAGAGTATAGATTAAGTAATAAACTACTTACTCCCTATGTTTTTCATTGTGATGAGTGAGCATGGTACCAAAGGAATGGTTAGTGGCATAAATGAAGAGGTAAAAAGGTTTGTCATATTTAGGTGGGATGAGCACAGATGGTTGAAGAAGGTATTTCTTCAACACTTCAAAGGCTTTGTGGCACTCATCATTCCAATTGAAGGAAACATCCTTTTTAAGAAGATGATGAAAAGGGGGCATTGGTCAGAAAGTTGGGATATAAAGCGTCGAATGGATTACAATTTTCCTTGCAAACTACAAAGTTCTTGAAGGTTAATAGGTGGAGGCATCTCTAGAATAGCCTTGATTTTGGGGGATCAACTTCGATGCCCCGCAAAGAGACGATGAAACAAAGGATTTTTCTGGAGAGAATGGCATAGATGTACTTCTTTGGTTAAAGGTGAACACAGTATTAAATGAGATGATCAAAGATGACTTTTTAGGACTCGGGAGGTGTTTTACATGACTTTTAGACTTACCGAGAAGTTCATCGACATAATCTTCCAATATGCCATGTATGATATCATGGAAGATATAGGTCATAGAGCATTGATAAGTGGCACCCAGTGTTTTTCAAACTAAAGGGCATGATGTAATAACAGAGTCCCCAAGGAGTGATGAATGTAGTTTTTGTTGATCTTTTAGAGTGAGTAATATTTGATTATAACCGAGAATCCATCCATAAGAGATAGCATCTCATGGCCGGCTGTAAGATTAACAAGTTGGTCAATTATAGGAAGAGGAAATTCAACCTTAGGGAGGTAAGGTTAAGGTTGCGGAAGTCTATGTAGATGCGGAGTCCCACTGTCACTTTGGTGACAGAACGTTGTTAGAAATCCATTGTGGATAGTCAATGGGTATAATGAAGGAAACAGAAAGAAGGCATTACAGTTATTCTTTCACAAGAATGGAAATGCGTGGATGAATTTTTTGCAGCTTCTATTTCATAGGTTTGGCATCAAGAATAGTCACTATATTATGGACCACGATACTAGGGTCAATATCTGGGCATATCATCATAAGACCACACAAAAGTGTTTTTATTATCTCGAAGGAAAGAGATGAAGGCTTCTTGTTCGGTAGAATCTAAAGATTAGCCTATCTTTAGAATTTGAGGGTTGTCTTGATTGAGGATGTTTATTTCTATGGTTGACTCATTTAGCATGGTTTGTGTCTCAGAAGGTATCAATTGGTGAATGTAATAATTGTCTTCACCTAAATAGGTGAGAATAGAATCATCATCCTGACATTGAACGACATTGATAGAATTTGTGTCATCATCTTACATGTTAGGATAAAGAAGAGGAAGAAAATAAAGCACCTCACCATCACGATGATAGGTCAGCGGTCCCAAAGAAATGGTGTTTATGAAAAAAAAAAAAAAGTTAGGAGGGATGGATTCTGGATCTATAGACTCTGTGGGTGAAGGAAAGTGCATTTGGCGAGGACGGTGGGGAATACTTTTATTCTTCGACCAAGGTAACGTGAACCTTCTTAGGAGGAGGTTGTGAAGAAAAACCAATTCCACAATGGTCTTTTTGTTTTCAAGCGGTGTGAGATATGATCGTGTGTGACAACCTTTCTCATAAATATCAAAGCCAAATCCCTTCCGCATACATTAATGAAGAAAATGTGGGTGAAGCAAAGTGTTTGGTGAGGTATTGGAATTCAGATGAGAAAGCTCAGGTTTGGGTAGGTGGTCAATATAATAAGAATAATTTTCTAGTCCCCCATATGTCAAGTTGGTACGAAGGTGGGGAGGACCGTATGGAAAACCTCTCCTACATGATGGTCATAACGTGGGTGTTGGTGAAGGATTCCATACTCCTGAGGAGTAAGGAAAGTTTTTATGTTGTATAGGTGGTACTCCCCTAGGGTAAGGAATTTAAAAACACTTGCCAAGAGATTAGAGGTTGGTACTTGGGTAACAAGGATGGATGAGCTACTTGAAGTGGAGAAGATGAGGAATCAGTTACCGATGAAATAGGTAGGTTGGTAGATGGGTTAGTTGTGGAAGTTGTGGTAGTAGTGGGGATAGATGGGATAGTTGTGGAAGGTGTGGAAGAAGTGGTAGATGAGCCAGTTGTGGAAGGTATAGTGGTAAAAGTGGTAGATGATGCAACGGAAGAAGATGAAGTGGTAGGGGTGGTAGATACCTTGACTAGAATAAGGACATCATTTGGTCAGTAAATCATGTTGCAGGTTTTAAAAGGTGAAGGATCCACCTTAATGGTGTAGGGGTGCCCTTCATATTCAAACTTTAGGAAATGGTGAAGGGTTGAAGTGACACACCCCATAACGCAAATCCAGGGTCGGCCAAGTAGCATCTTATATTTAAATTCCCCTCAAGCACATAGAATAGTTTAGGACTAGTGTGAGACCCATGTGGATGTGGAGGATGATGGTGCCAAGTGTAGAAGTCATGGCATCATTGAAAGAATGCAGCATAACAGGGTTTTTTATGCATGCAATGGGTGGGTATGCATAATTGTTCGTATACATGGGAAGAAATTATATTAATGCTAGCACCTCCATCAATCATAATGTGTCAAACATGAGTATCATTGATGTAGGCGGTGATGAAGAGGGCAAGATCAGGATCATCTAATTGTAGAGGGGAAATCTCTTAATCATCGAAACTAACAGCAAAAACCTAAGGAGAGGTAATGGGGGCAGAATTTTGAGGCAAAGCAATGGGGAAACCACATGATGAGGGGTAAATATGGAGGCCATAGGTGTAGGATCATTTGGTGAAATGTTGATAGATTATAGGACCTTAATGAGGGCCTGACGATGAGACTTAGAGGTTTGAATTAAATTGTAAAAGACATCTTTAGAGGAGATTAATGAAGTTGTTTAATCATAGTGTGATGTGTGACTCCATTAGAAACAGGATAAGCCACTCATGGATGGTTACCCTGGGGGCAAGTGTAGGTGGAATGGTGGGTGAAGGTGCACTGGATGGGCTAACAGTTTTCTCTTTTCCTTTATTTTTCTATAATTGAGTGACTACTTGAACCAATTTTATTTGAAATATTGGAGGAGGAAAAGAGGGTTGTGGAGATGCAAGTAAAGGCCACTGAATAGATATAGGGCTAGGTCGTGCGGTAGTGGGTGAAGGGGGAATGGAATTCTCCTCCAACAGTCATCTTCATCAAAGATACCATCCAAAGTATAGAGTTGAAGAAGAATGTTTTTGAGGGCCTTAAAACCTTTGACAACATTCCCTAGGGAGTGATGATATGCACATATTTTGGTGTCTTCAAACCCTACAGTTTGGGTTTGAGCGGGTCATAAGGCTTAATGGGTGGAAATGTGATAATAGAGGTTTCTAATAACCTAGTGAGGATGTTAGAAAAGGATCCTGCGAATACATCACAATTTGAACTCGAGTGGGTTTAGATGAATGTGTGGATGATTTTCGTGAAAGAGGGGAGTTGGGGGTTGAGTCATTTTAACTACCTTCTTGTTAGGTAGTGTGTTATTTGGTTTAGGTTATACCTTCTTCAAGTAAAGGTGTTGGAATAGTGCGTGAAGAATAAGGGGATGCATAAGGTGTAGGCTTGCGAGTCAACTAAGGTGATAATAGAGGTGTGGGTGATGAAGAAGGTGTGTGTAGAATAGAATATTAAAGCAAGAGTGTGGGTTTCCTCACTTTAATTTTTCCTTGGAAAAGAGGTAGCTTGACATGGGTAGATGGATGTGGGCCTAAGATTGATGGAAGAGGAAAAGGTGAATAATAATGTGTGGAATAAATCGAGTCCGAGCTGTAATAGGTTGGGTCTTCCTCTTAGGTGCATGAATATACTTGGTGGCAGTTTATAAAGAGGTGGTCAAATCTATCTTCACATGGGGTGGAATAGACTAGGCATTGGTAAGATCCCTAATGTAGTGGTAGGTGTAGGTGCAGGTGATGGTTTGGGTATAGGTGAAGGTTGGGGTGAAGGTGAGGCTAATGAAGAAAAGATTGATATGACCATCTTAGGTGTGATAGATTTGGTTGCCTTGAATACTTTAGGATAGATAGTTGAAGTATTTGGGGATAACATATGTATTTGGGTGGATACTGGGATTCAAAGGTACCCCCAAATTTTGGAGAAATCAACATACTCTAAGTGATCACCAAATGAGAGAATGGTGTAGAGGTAGAGGAAGATGATGATGACTTGGTGGTAATCCCTATGAAGAATTCTAAGGTCTATGAGATATGGAAGTTTTTGGATTTTGACTCTATAGGTAGAATTAATGTAAGAAGGTTGAAAGGATCTTGGAAGACCCTGCGAGAAACATCACTTATAGGAAGAGGATATAAAATTGGGTTAAGGAGACGAGAAAGGTGGGAGGTGTAGACTCTTCCTTAGGTAGAGAAGAGGATAATATAGGCTCTTCCATGGGTAGAAGTGTGGGTAGTACAGATCCTCGATAGGTGGAGGGATAAGTGGGGTAATATCCTCTATAGATGAAGGAGTAGGTGAGGTAGGTTGCTTGGTAGGTAAAATAGTGGGTAGGGTCAGCTCCTCCATGTGTAGAGGAGTGGGTGAGGTAGGCTCCTTTGTGGGTAGAGGAGTAGGCAAGGTAGGCTCCTCCATGGGTAGAGGAGCAGGTGAAATAGGATCCTCTCGTGGGTAGAGGATCTCGTGTAAGAATTTCCTCAATAGATGGGATGGGAGGAAACTAAGAAGAAGGGACAGGTATTGTGTCAAAGACGGCATGAACCTCATGAACATTGGTGTCATTTCTAGAGGTCTCACCATGGAAAATTTTAGTTACAAATTTTTCATAAAATTTTGAATATTAGGGATTTTGGAAATTGGAAATGGTGAATTTTCAGCAGTCATTTGCTTCCCATTTCGCCTAAAATTTCCACCGATAAGTCATTTATATGGGTCAGTTCACCTACTATTTATATGTAAAAATTAACTTATGTATGTATTTCACCAACGTTTCTAATCAAAATGTGTAAATATTTGCTGAGGTATATTACATAGTGGGAGGTTACAAGGGGGTATTTAATACAGACGTCTAACAAAGAGTGGTTGTCCGTCCAACTTGGGTTGGATGACCATCCATTTACTTCCATCCAACCTAGGTTGGAAATCCATCCATTGGCTTCTGTCTAGCCTAGGTTGGACAGCAAGCAATGGACATCTGTCCAACCCAGGTTAGACGGTCATCCATCATATGTTGTACAACCCAAGTTGTACGAAAGATGATGGACAGCCATCCAACCGGGTTGGATGGCTATCCATTTCCTGCCATCCAATATGGGTTATACGAAAACCAATAGATGATTTTCTAACACCCTTACAACTAAGCAAAATCCAATAAAATTCAACCCTACCAAAGCACCTCTGCCACAAAATATTTTTTCAAAAATTCACCATCGATTCGAAAGTTGATTTTGTAGATTCGCCACCCATTCTAAACTAATTTTTGAAGGGGAGGTCTTAAAATAAACCCTAGGTCTCACTAGCCTAGTTTGAAGAAGGGGTATGGTTTGGAAAAGGTTTCTTAAATATATGAAGTTTTTGATTTTCTAGCGCGTTAGGGTTGTCTAGGAAAAAATCTCCAGTATATAACATTTCTTGGACAATGTTCTTCAAGGTTTTACAATTATTGTCACTATGTCCCCTAACACTATGATAGTTATAGTAATCATTCTCCTTATATCATGCGTTTATAGGATGGGAAGGGTCAAAACCAATATGTGGTTTGACAAGTGGTAGGGTGATGGCTCCCACTTTTAAAATATTTTCCAACACAGAGGATTAAGGCTCTCCTATAGAGGTATAATGTTTATGTTCATACTTGTATTAGAAATTCTGAACAGGGGAAAAATTAAGAGGAGGTTTTGATTAGTTTGTGAGATGAAAGGGGCCGCCTTCAGGACCACTGCATTGGTAGATCCTTTTTCCTTATAATGAATATTGGAATGATTGTTTTGTGGCTTAGAAGAACAAGAGGATTCATTCAACCTAAATGGAGCAATCTTGTTGCGTAACTTAAGCTTTTCTCTTCAAGGGAATGGATCTCTAGCTTCCGAGCCATGGTGAATGCCTCATCAAATGTTTGAAATGTTTGTACCTGAATATTTGGGGAAATTTTTCTAGCACAAGCCCTAGTGAACAACTCTATCAGCTCGGGTTGTGGAAGTTGAAAGGTGAGTTGATTAATGAGCCCTCACCAATGTGTGATGAATTCAATGATAGACTCATCATCATACTAAAAATAAAATAGATATCAGTCATAGAGATCTTCTTATAAATATTAATTGAGAAGTGATACAGGAAATTATGGGCCAATTGATTAAAGGAAAATATTGAGTTCCTAGGTAAAGAACTACGAAAATTCAGAGCAAGTCCTATCAAGGACATGGGGAAAGTGGTAAGGAGTAAGGAATCATCATGTGTGATCAACGTGTTTGAATGATCACAAATTTTGTTAAGGGTCTTCCTTGCTATTAAATCGATTAAACTTAGGAAACTCCCAATGTGTGGGATAAGGGTGAATGGGTATGGATGGATGAATAGGATCATTAAAGATTTCATCATAATTCAAGGCATTATGAGAGCCGAAATAGATGCTTTGAGGTTATACATCTTATCCATGATCATATTTATAATATCCATCGTAGGATTAGATTTATGGATGCACTCTACAGTATAAAGAGGTGGATAAGATGAGTGGGTCATGGAAGGCATGCCAATATATGGTGGTGCCGAGTAAGAAAATTGAGATGGGGATATATAGGCATTGGAAAAAGAGAGAGGAAAATACCATGAATATAAAGTGGAGGTGATATGATGTGACTAAGGCAAGGTGTAGGTAGGAGGAACTTGTGTAAATACCCTCATAGTGATGGGTGGGAGAGTTTGGGGTATAGAAAGGACCAAAATCTGAAAAGGGGTATAATCTACCAACACCAATGGTGGTTGCAAATTTATAAGTACTGATAAGAAAAATGCAAACTTCAACCCCGAGGTGATTTTAGGAGTTCATTGAAAATGGGTTGTGGGAAGGACTATCCTTTGGCCTTCCTAGGACTGGAGAAACCCCATGGAGTGGAACAAAAAAAAAAAATCTGAACCATACATATAGGTGATCAAAGGCCTAAGAACATCATGGAATTTATTTAGGAAGATTTAGGAAGGATCTAGAGAAGTTGGGATAGTTTCACTAAAATCAGGGTTCACAGGCCTAGGTAGTGCACAGGCCAAAACAGCTGTTGAGCTTCTAAAGGTGATTCTGGAGAGCTCTAGATGGAGTTAGGAGAAAAAAAAACATTTTCAGAAATTTAATTCAATCCCTACAATATGGTGAAATTATTTTTTCACAACACTTTGGCGTGCAATGGGTCTGCAAAGTAGGTTTTCTCATGCACAAGTGGAGTACTAAAAAAAAATACAATTTTTTAGGATAAAATGGAGGAATAAATACCTGATACCCCACCATTGGATTATAAGGCCATTTCTAGTCAATATCATATAAAATTTCATCAAAAATGTCCATCGGGAGCTCAAGTTATCATCATTTCAAGTTGTCCTCTTGGAGCGAGTTCGGGAGTTAGTCAAATTTTGGAAGGACACGTGTCAGCTCAGGAGCTGGTGGGATTTTGTGTCCCTCACATCCCTCAAGGTCAGGGACATCAAGGTCATGAAAATTTCCTAGCCCCCATAAGCCCTTTGGACCCTCATGCAACCTCCAGGATCGTCCAGTTCAACCCCAGTGTGTTTTGGGAGCTCAAATCCTTCACCGTTGGATCATGCCACATGTCATCACCTAACGCACCATGAAAAATGATGTCCCTCATGTACCTTTGAGGTCAGGGACACATAAAGGTTGGAAAAATTCACCCAACCCCTAAGGATACTTCTGGTCACCCATGTGACCAGCTTCCAACCCCTCAGTGCTTTAAAGCTAATTTTTTTGGCTTTAATCCCCTTGTCGTCGGATCTCCGCCACATGTCAAGCTGAGGTGCGCTATGAAAATTGATGTCCCTCACATCCCTTTGAGGTGAGGGATGTTAGGGACATGAAAATTCACCCAACTCAAACTCAAAAATTTGAAAAAAATTTTAAAAATTTTTTCTGCTTCTTTTTAACATTTTCTCTACTTGCAGAAGAAAAGTTGGAGAGAACACCTCAGTCCACCATTGTTGCTCCAAACCAGCTCCACCATGGAAAAAAACCTTCCACTCCATGAATATGCATAGGTTTTAAAAGAATATATTGATCAAAAGAGCTAGAGGAATGAAGAATGAAAGAGAAGAGTGAAGGAATTCTTCAGAAACCTCCATTTCTATGAGACGAAGATTTGAACATATCTTGCAAGCTAGTGCATGAAATGAAGAACATGTATATTTTTCTTGAGTTCTTCACTCTCAAAGGCCATTAAAAAATCACCTTCAAACCTCCCATTTTCATAGCAAGGAATTCTCACAAGTGAATAAATTTCACTTCGGCTCCATGAAGAACAAAGTTCAATTTCTCGTCAAACCGACAACCGGATCGAAGAGAAATTTCACCAGTGAGACAAGAAGAAAAAACCTATCACAATGGAGTTGATTTCATCATGAATGGAGAAAAAAACAAGACCTAAAATTTCAAGCTCCATTAATGGCCACCATGACATAGTAGTGGAAAAAATCAGTGAGCTACCTCTCCACTTCTCAGGGTTCCAGTGGGTGAAATCGCGCATGAAATTGGAGGGAATGATCGTTGAAAAATCTAGTTTTTGTGTGAACTAGTTTTTGTGCCATGAAGTCCCTATTTTTAGGGATATGGAGGACTTATTTTTCATCATCATTCTTTCCCTATCACATGAAGAAAATGTGAAAAAGGTAGGCTACCTCTTCACTTCTCAAGGTTTCAATGGGTGAAATCATGAAAATTGGAGGGAATGATCATTGAAAAATCTAGTTTCACGTGTAAACTAGTTTTTGTGCCATGAAGTCCCTATTTTTAGGGATATGGAGGATGTTTTTTTTAGTATATTCTTCCTTTTGATGAAAAATATCATTTTCTTTTTAGATGAAGGAATTACTCAAAATTCGGAGCGTGGAACCCCAAAATAAAACCCATAGTTTCAAGACTTTTTTTGCAATCTGACATCCACGGTGCACTTACTAAAAATAGCATGCCTTCCTACATAGGGGTCTATTACTTTAGGTAAGCCACCATTTGAAGAGGAATATCAAAAAAGGTGGTGAACATAGAGGAGTATCACCACTTAGAAAAAGTCATCAAAAAGGTCATCTCGGCTCGCAATTGACACTTACTAAAAATAGTAAGTGGTTCCACAAGCCCCTACTATAAATATCACTAGTTGGTCCAAAAAAGGTGAGAGGAACAAAGTAAGAAAAAATAATTCTACCATCCCAATAGAGGTTGGGAAAAGCTAACTATGACAAAAACTAAAAATAGTAAAAATAAGAAATTGCCTCATGTGAACTGAGGAGGTTAAAAATGGTAGCAAGTTGTTCTGAAAAGGAAAGTTTGCAATAGACATTGAGAGGATAATCATCATTTAGGTCGATATCACCAAATAGAAAAAAATTTGACATTTACTAAAGATAGTAAGTTTCCCTTCCAAAAATAGTAAGTGTCAAGGAAACATGAATTTCAAGTGCACTAGAGTTGGATAAGATAGTTTCATGAGTGTAATCAATCATGAAGAGATTCATGGAGTTTTTCATCATTTGAATGATCAATCATATTAAAAAAAGTAAGGCATCACAAGGCACATCATGTGAATTCATCTTCATCACTTAAGGAGTTGGGTGATTCAAAGTGAGTTGATCAGAATGATTTCAATGAGTCAAAGAGTTCATCAACCAAGTTTCAAGGAGGGTCATCATGGGCATTATATGTGTTCATCTCAAGCTTGCATCGGTAAACCTCATAACAAGTGTTTTTAAACACTCATTCTATGGTCAGGATGTTTATGCATCATAGAGTTTGTGGTCATCACTAGATTGGGAAAATGATTCAAAGTTATTCAAGGGAGCAATCTTCATAGTGTAGAAGATCACCAGTGGCAGAAATCTTCACTCAAAGTTCATGACTGCATCAAGGCATTCAAAGCATTTCATCATGAGGGTGTTTTTTCCTCCTTCCTTCCTTCCTCTTCCTCTCTTTCCCTCTCTTCTTTCTCTCTCCATTCTAATTCTTCATTATGCGTCATTATTGTATTTCATCCTATTCACTTAAGTGACCTATTTTAAATTTGTAAAAAGTATTTTCTCAAAATTATAAGAGAAATACTTAATTCATGGAAAATGAAAGGTCACGAGTGGAATATGGAAATGAAGAGTCATGTGAGGGAGGTGAAAGGAAAATTCAGATTTCTATAAATTGGGATGGCCTCTCCATTCCAAGGGATTCAGATTTTTGAAGAACTCTTACTATGTAGCATTGTGATAGCTTGGTTGAAGCTTTGTATTCATCACTACACATGGAATAAAAGCTACACTTCTTCTATTTCCCTTTTTTTTTTCCTCTATTTCTCTCTTTCATGCACTTTGCAAGCATAGTTGATCCTGTATGGAATTGGAGAGGAACTTGGTGTCCTCGATAGATGAATTTAAAAACTTGGTGTTTTAATTCATTGGTCCTTAGCTTCATTGTGCTTTCCTCTATATTGAAGGTTGAACTACTCTCGAGTTACTGGGTGTGAGCTCTGCAATCTACTCATGGAAGTAATCTTCCTTGCATAATTTCCCCCTTTACCTTTCCTTCATCATTGTAATTTCCTCCCTTGTACCCCCATACAAGCACTTTTCCATAGGTTCAGTGGAGTGTCCTGTGTGATCCCCGACCAATTTGGCCACCCACAACATTTAGATAGGATTAGGATTAGTTTACTTTCAATAATGGGAGTTGTACCATTCAATGTAGAGGCGTAGCCCCATGAACATTGGTGGAGACACCTGATTTTCTACCCAAAAAATTTTTCTCACCAACATTTTTGGTGACTCCTTTGGGAGATATTTTCCTAAGTGCACCCAAAAAAGATCTCTACCCAAAATAAAAAAATAAAAAAAGTATATATTCAAAAAAAAAAAAAAAAAATCAGATTTCAAAGTAAAATCATTCTTGAAGGTGACTCCATCAAGGAATGAAACCCTGTCACATTGTTCCCACACCATGAAGAAATTTCTAGATTGGAGTGAAGTACCAATGAGTGATAGTGAAGAAGAAGAAGATGTCTTCCTAGAAAAGAAGATCGTTGATCAGCCATGGTTTCCAGACTAGTGTTGACAAAGGAAAGAAGAAAGAACCTATCACCGATGAAGAGGAATGGATTCAAAGGAGACATAAGATAAGGTGTGAAGCTCGAGAATATGCCAAAATTCTTTACAAGAGATGTATGAGAAACTTGAAGCATGGCCCATAGCGAGGAAGAAGAAGAGGAGATTTTCCTATAGAGGAAGATCTTGAAGATCATTCATACCATAGGGTTTTCATCCCTGAAAGGTTCTTGAATGCCACTGAAGAAAATCCTATCCTTGAGCCTTCGATGAAGATAAAATCAGCATTCAAGAAGATGATGAAAAGATAGGATGGTGCAAGATCCATTGAAGAATATTTTTGCAATCTCGCACAACTCACTACAAAATTGAGAACATTGTCCTTCTTCTACCATTCTCTAGATGAATTCATCACATACGGTGATGAAGAAATGAATATTTTGAAAAGAGAATATGTGGAAAGACTTTCAGAGCATAATAAAAGGAAATTTTGACCCGAAGTCTTTGATGAAATTTGGAGGTATGCTTTAGCTCTACAGAGAAGATATGAACATCTTGAAGCACCACATCAAATGGAGGAAGAAGATGAGATGTGCCCTATGGAGAAGACCCTGATGGCTGCCCATATTATGAGGTTTTCATTCCTGGAAGATTCTTGGATGCTCTGAAGAAGATCTTATCATGGAACCTTCTGATGAAAGCCAAAGAAACATCATGGAGGAAGAAGTAGAAGACATGAAGATAGAATCACCATTCAAAATTCCATTGGCTCGAGTCACAACCCATAGGGGGAATAATATATTCAATAAAGGAAGATCCTTGCATAATGGATGATCAATGCTCTCTGAAGACTCCACCAATGATGAAGAAGATGACCAATTCAAAGTAAGCATGAATGATCTCTTTTCAAGTTTTGATCTTTCAATTAATGATGAAATGGAGAGATGTGAAGAAGTGCAAGAAATTCACCCGACATCATGGTCTGAAGATGATGAATTCAAGATGGTCATAGATAATCTTCCCTCCTATTTTGATTCTTCAAGTGATGTAGAAATGTTGCATGAAGAAATGGAGGAAGTCAAAGAATCAAACTCTCTTCCGATGCAATCATGGATGATCGAATGGAAGAAGCCCACTCTCTTTTCAAATCCAAGGAGAATGAAAAATTTAAACACAACCTCTACTCACTCGGGGAGAAGAATCATCATCATGGTGAAAAAAAGCCTTTCATCTTTCACTTGAGCAAGAAGATTCAATAATGGATGGTCAAGATGTAGCTGAAAATTCTTCTCATATTGCTTGCCCCAACATGGTTCTCTGCTTCTTACCAAGAAGAAGATGATATGGATTTTGAGCTTGAAGGAGTGCCCTTCCCATGAAGCTTGGACCTCTTCTCCTTGTTAGTAGGTGTCATGAATCAAGTGCCCATGTTTTGCAAGAAAGTGAATCTTTGGCAACACAAAGCATGGAAGAGGTGAATGAGGATGTTTCAAATGAATCATGGGCCCATATGGATCATATTTTTAACCATCTCCTGGAGGCACAACAAGAAGATTCTTCCAATGAGGATAAAAATGAGCCTATGGAAATTTTAGAACTATCTGTACAAGATATCTTGAAGGTTGTGGAAGAAACTGAAGATCCTCAACTCAGTCTTGAACTCTTAACCAGGCTATGAGAGATACAAGATAGGTATGAATCAATTTTTGCTTCCTATTTTGGTGCACCAATTTTGATGTTGAGATGGAGCAGTTGGATAAGCTTGATGACTTCTCTAATACTTTGGTTGATGAGAATGAACATGAAAACATGTCTTTTTCTTCCACATCATGTGAAGAAGTTCATGAGTGTAAAAGAAGAAAGGTTCTTGAATCTCCTTGGAATTCCTCAATCTTGAAGATAACATCTCTATTGTGGGAAATAATAACATGGAAAATATTGAGCTTATTTACACCAAAGAAATCCATGTTCAAAACAAAAAAAAAATCTGAGAACATTGGGAGTGTGATCAAAACCAACTTGTTCCCATCATTTTGGAATGGTCCATCAATGAAAAGCAAGAGTTCATATGGAAAAATCCAATGAAGGGTGAAGAATGCTTATATGGCCAAACCAAAAGCTGTAATTTTGAAAATGATATCAAGATGCACTCGAACGAATGCATATTGGTGAACAATTTCTCTAGACAACAAAGTGGGAGTATGCATGATTCTTTCCAAATGATCCAAAATCAGACTGCACTCACCATCCTCCAAGCTCTGATTCATCTTGAACATGTTCCCATGCTGCAACAATATCTCAAGGATGATGAATATCTCTAGCTCAATGATTTAACCTCCATGTGAAAAACACTTTCTCAAAGAAACAAAGTGGGATGTTTGGGAAGTTCTTGAATGGGAAGAAAATCAAGTTTGTTCTCACTCCTTCCAAGTGTTTTTCTGATATAAGAGACAATTTGAAGTCACAAATTCAAAGAAGATGAATGTTTTCATGATAGGAGAAATTTTCCCACTCTTGAAGACATGGAAGAATGGTGTCACATGGTCACGCAGGACGTAAAGTGGGAGCATCAAGGTACAAGAGTTTTGAGAAAGTGATGAAGTGTTCATTGGATGAAAGAACATTCTCTATGTAGTATGAGTATGAAGATGGAATTATGGTCAGCCTTCTTCTTCTCAAGCCATGAAAAGCCATCACAAAAGCATGGTTTGATCAAATAATAGTTTTTGTGCTTCAAAGGTCATACTTCAATCCATTATTTCATGATGGCATGTACTTTTCTCAACCCATTGTTGGGTATGTGTATATCCTTTCCCACCTCTATAAATTTCCCTCCCCCTATATATAATTTCCCTTTCTTGTTGTGTGTTTTCCCCCCTTGGTGTGTTTCCCTTCCGTTTGTTTTTTTGTGTGTGTGTGTGTTCAATAAAGAAAGTTGTGTAGCCTATTTTTCTAGTGACTCCGTAAGGCCCAATGGATAAGGCATTGGTCAATGGATTATATGGTCTAAAGTTGAGATTCTAGATTCTCCATGTCACATGTCTTCATTGTACTCATCCATGTCATGTCCCAAGCTAGAGCCAATTGTTGTCATGCAAATGTGCAACAAGGAAATTGACAATTTTCAACATGACAATGATACCCATGTACCAATTTTTTCATGTTTTATCCTTCCGAGCACCCGGGTCTACCCAGTCAGTCCAATGACCTCCCAATTGATGTTAACTCATTCCCCTAGGTGATTTAGGAAATTCAATTCAAACCCCTAGGTGATTTTAGGAGTTCATTGAAAAATGCAAACTTGGGCAGTTGTGGGAAGGGCTATCATTGGCCTTCCTAGGACTAGAGCAACCCCATGGAGTGGAAAAAAAAAAACTAGACATGGAGGTGAATCAAAGGCCTAGGAACATCATGGAATTTGATTTAGGAAGATTAGGAAGGATCCAGAGAAGTTGGGATAGTTTCACAAAAATAGGGTTCACAAGGCCTAGGCAGTGCACATGCCAAAACAATTTGTTGAGCTTCCGAAGGTGATTTGGGAGCTCCGGATGGAGTTAGGAGAAAAAAAAACATCATTTAGAAAGGAATTCAAATCCCTAAAATATGGTGAAATTATTTTTTCACAACACTTTGGCGCAATGGGTCTGCAAGTAGTTTTTCTCATGCACAAGTGGAGTACCAAATAAAAAATCAATTTTTAGGGATAAAATGGAGGAATAAATACCTTATAATACCCCACCATTGGATTAAAATTCCATTTTAGTCAATATCATATAAAATTTCATCAAAAAATTCCATCGGGAGCTCAAGTTATCGTCATTTCAAGTTGTCCTCTTGGAGCGAGTTCGGGAGTTAGTCAAATTTTGGAAGGACACGTGTCAGCTCTAGGAGCCTGGGGGATTTTGTGTCCCTCACATCCCTCAAGGTCAAGGACATCAAGGTCATGAAAATTTTCCTAGCCCCCATAATCCCTCTGGACCCTCATGCAACCTCCAGGATCGCAGTTCAGCCCCCAGGTGCTTGCATGGGAGCTCAAATCCTTCACCGTTGGATCGTTGCCACATGTCATCACCAGCGCACCATGAAAATGATGTCCCTCATGTCCCTTTGAGGTTAGGGACATAAATTTTGGAAAAATTCACCCATCCCCTAAGGAGACTTTTGGTCACCCATGTGACCAACTTCCATCCCCTTAGTGCTTTAAAGCTATTTTTGGCTTTAATCCCTCCTGAATGGATCGATCTCCACATGTCAAGCTGAGGCACGTTGTGAAAATTGATGTCCCTCATCCCTTTGAGGTGAGGGACATCAAGGACATGAAAATTCACCCAACTCAAACTCAAAAATTTGAAAAAAATTTTAAATTTTAAAAATCCCTTCTCTACTTTTGCTTTAACTTCTCTTTGCTCACATCTCTAGAAGAAAAGTTCTAGAGAACTTCACCCCTCAGTCCACCATTATTTGCTCAAACCAGCTCCATGGAAAAAAAACCTTCCACTCCATGAATATGCATAGGTTTCAAATAATATATTGATCAAAATAGAAAGAAGGAATGAAGAATGAAAAAGAAAAGAAGAAGGAATTCTTCAAAAACCTCCATTGTCGTGAGACGAAGATTTGAAACATATCTTGCAAAACACTGCACATGAAATGAAGAACCATATTTTTATTTGAGTTATTCACTCTCAAAGGCCATTAAAAATCACCTTAAAACCTCCCATTCATCAGAAAGGAATTCTCATAGAAAATAAATTTCACTTCCGGCTCCATGAAGAACAAAGTTCAATTTCCCATCAAACCAAGCAACTTACCGGATCGAAGAGAAATTTCACCAGTGAGACAAGAAGAAAAAACCTATGCAATGGAGTTGATTTCATCATGAATGAGAGAAAAAACCAGACCTGAAAATTTCAAGCTCCATTAATGGCCTGCCATGACATAGTAGTGGAAAAAATCAGTGAGCTACCTCTCCACTTCTCAGGGTTCAGTGGTGAAATCGTGCGAAAATTGGAGGGAATGATCGTTGAAAAATCTAGTTTCACGTGAACTATTTTTTTGCACCATGAAGTCCCTATTTTTAGGGATATGGAGGAATGATTTTTCATCATAATTCTTCCTATCACATGAAGAATCAAATCATGTGAAAAAAGTAGCGAGCTACCTCTTCACTTCTCGAAGGTTCCAGTAGAATTGGGTGAAATGTAAAATGTGAAAATTGGAGGAATGATCATTGAAAAATCTAGTTTTGCATAAACTAGTTTTTTGCCATGAAGTCCCTATTTTTTAGGGATATGGAGGGTTGTGTTTTTTTATTATTCTTCCCCTGCTGATGAAAATATCATTTTCCACTTGTTCAAATGAAGGAATTACTCAAAATTGGAGCGTGGAACCCCAGAATAAAACCCAGAGTTTCAAGACTTGTTTTTGTTGCAATCTGACATCATGCGGTGCACTTACTAAAAATAACATGCCTTCCTACATAGGGGTATATTACTTTGGGTAAGCCACCATTTGAAGAGGCTACAAAGAAGGTGGTGAACACAGAGGGAGTATCAAAAAAACTCATCAAAAAGGTCATCTCGGCTCACAATTGAAAAAAACTTACTAAATAAAGTGGTTCCACAAAGCCCCTACTATAAATAGCTAGTTGGTCCAAAAGGTGAGAGGAACATAGTAAGAAGAAATAATTCAAGCTACCATAGTTTTAAGGTTGGAAAAAAGCTAAGACATGACACTTACTAAAAATAGTAAATGGGCCCATGTGTACTTACTAAAAATAAAGGTTGTTCTCAAAGGGAAATTTTGGCACAAAGAGACACATTGAGGATAATCATTCAAGTTCGATATCACCATTTGGGGTCAGAAAGGAAAAATTCAACACTTACTAAAGATAGTAAGTTTTCCCTTCCAAATATAGTAAGTGTAAGGAAACATGAATTTCAAGTGCACAGGTTGGTCTAGTTTCTCAGGTGTAATCAATCATGAAGAGATGGTGGTTTTTCATGGTTTGGAATGATCATCTCATATTAAAAAGCAAGGGCATCGCAAGGCACATCATGTGAATTCATCTTCATCACTTAAGGAGTCTAGGTGATTCAAAGAGAGTTGATCAAAATGATTTCAATGAGTCAAAGGAGTTCATCAACCAAGTTTCAAGGAGGGTCATCATGGGCATTGTATGTGTTCATCTCAAGCTTGCATTGGTAAACCTCATAACAATGTTTCTAAACACTCATTCTAGTGGTCAGGATGTCTATGCATCATAGAGTTTTTGGTCATCACTAGATTGGGAAAATGATTCAAAGTTATTCAAGGAGAAATCTTCATCAAGTGTAGAAGATCACCAGTGGCAGAAATCTTCACTCAAAGTTCATGATTGCATCAAGGCATTCAAAGCATTTCATCATGGGGTGTTTTCCCTTCATTCCTTCCTTCTTCCTCTCTTTCCCTCTCTTCTTTCTCTCTCCATTCTAATTCTTCATTATGTGTCATCATTGTATTTCATCTATTCACTTAAGTGACCTATTTTAAATTTAAAAAGTATTTTCTCAAAATTATAAGAGAAATACTTAATTCATGGAAAATGAAAGGTCACGAGTGGAATATGGAAATGAAGAGTCATGTGAGGGAGGTGAAAGGACAATTCAGATTTCTATAAATTGGGATGGCCTCTCCATTCCAAGGATTCAGATTTTTGAAGAACTCTTACTATGTAGCATTGTGATAGCTTGGTTGAAGCTTTGTATTCATCACTACACATGGAATAAAAGCTACACTTCTTCTATTTCCCTTTCTTTTTTTCCTCTATTTCTCTCTTTCATGCACTTTGCAAGCATAGTTGATCTTATATGGAATTGGAGAGGAACTTGGTGTCCTCGATAGATGAATTTAAAAACTTGAGGGTGCGGTAGGTGACGTTGATGTGAGAGTATGTAACGCTTAACTAGTTTTCATGGATATGGCGGGGGTTGTGGAGGTAGGCATACCAAGCAACCGTTGTCCCGATGAATCGTCGGTAGAAGATTAGGTGAGGTAATGTTTCAAGGAAAAGAGGTTTTGATCAAGGAATTTAGAAAAATCCTCGTCACCTATAGGTCTGATCCACGATATTAGGATCCATTAGAGATGAGATGAAGGGCGGTGAAGGGATAGTGGGAAAGGGTACACAACTAGCATGAAAAGTGAGGGCTCACACCTGTTAGTAAGTCCAAACCATATGAAAGGTGGAAAATAGGTATTCTAGGCTCTACAGAACTGATAGAACTCAAAAACAAATGTTTGGTGAAGTCGGAGAATAGAAATAGGTTGTTATTTTTGATAAAAATAAAAAACACAGAGGTTGATACCGGTCAGTTAACCAATATCGGTTAGCGGGAAGACCGATGTCGGTCGCTAGACCAATACCGATTATCTTGTGAATAACTAATAAATTTAGAAATATGAATAAGAAAGGTGTAAAGTGGGTATAATTGGGTCCTATTAAGGGTGACAAAGACTCAAAAATAAGTGTATTGAAATAATTAGAACACAGAAATTTGGTATGTAAGAAGAGAATGCGGTTTTTGACAAAATAATCAAAAACACGGAGAAATCAATGGCGGTCTATTAGCGGTGTCGGTATGACAATGGAACTAATGGAAGTCACGGTACCAATGCCAGTTCTTGATATTTTGAGAAGATGAAGAAATTTTTAGATTTTGAAGTGAATTAAGTCAAAATAAGCCAACACAAAAGTTGTGTATAGTAGAAATATGTCCTATCACACTCAGAAAAACTAGAATACACCGGTTGTGATGGTGGAGTGTGAAAGAGAAGAAAAAGTGATGAATCATCCTCACAACTCAAAAATCTAGAAGACAAGAAAGAAATCAATAATCCCACAAGAAAAAACTAGCAAAAACATGTCAATCCTAGGTATCAGATTTTAGTGTTGAGTGGTTTATGCCTTTTAGACTGACTATGAATGATATAGATTTTTTGGATAATGAAGGTGCCCTTAAAAGCAAGCTATGGTTCGTTTTAGGTTATTTTTGCTAAAGTTTCCTCGATATACCTTTCGTTACATGAGGTTTGAGCTCGATATAACAAACCGAGATAGAACACTGGGCGGGGCCCACCATTAACGGGTTGTTAAATCCTTGATGGCTTCTTCCTAGAAGGGAATGTTTAAGAAATGTGTAAATTGTGTAAGTGGTTTGTCTTGTGTGTGAAATGTGAACTACGCTCAATCTAATCCAATCACCAAGTTGTCATGACCTCCATTGTGTGATTGCTAATTAAATCTATGTGATCTAATGCATCACTCAAAGGATGAAATGCACAGATTTTAAACCCGAATCGAAAATGATATTAAATGTAGATAATAGGATAATACATAGATGAATGCTTTTCAATAATACGATGATGAGAATAAATAAGAAGTGTTCTTTTTAAGCACCAAAATATAGATTTCCTTTAGACAAATAGAAAGAAAAGCATATTTACCATATTTTTGAATATTTTAGGAAAGAAACAAACACAAAAATGCACCCTATATGAAAATAAAAATAACCCACAAGATGGTCCCACCGGCATGCCAAAATGTTTCACCACAAAAAAAAATTGTATGAAACAAATAAGGGTAAAGGTGAGGAGGTTTACATGTGAAGTCAAATAAGGGTTGTATGCAGCGTTGTAGAAGATCAAGTTGATTGTGAAGAGCTCATTTTTTTCTAAGAAGGACTACCTAAAATAGAACACAAGACCACATGAGAGCATTAATAATATAAGTTGGTGGAATGCCTAGTGAGAGCTAGATCCAGAATCGGGGTGTTTCCTAAAAGGTTGTCAATCCATGTTTTAAGACAAATCAATGCTAACAAAGAACATGAAATAGAGAGACCTATTGTAGTTGTATAGTTTAGGTATCCTACACAAGCATAATAAATTAAATCTAGTCTAAATAAATGCATACAAGACTAAATCTAAAGAGGGTGGTTGGTTGTTTGAGGTCTGTGGGTATGACAGAGGATGTTAGGGAAGTGTAGGTGAGATTCTGGGAAGTTTTGAGAGGTTTTGGGTAGGTAAATTAGCTTGCTGGTCTGGGATAAATTACCAATCACAGAGACCGGTATTGGTTAGGCGACTGATGTTGGTACCTAGTAATGACCGATGTCGGTTGGATGACCATTATTGGTAGGATAAATTGGGTAAAATGATTTAAATGGGGTTGTTTCAGAATCTCTATGCAATCATGAAATGTTGAGGGGGTTTAAGAAGGCTAGTAGTATTTATGTGAGGACTTAGGGATGATAAAATAGGTGGTTAGAGAGACAGAGAGGTTCAGATTGGAATATTTTTAGGTAGGTGGGTGAAGGAGGTATACGGGAGAGAAACAAAATCTACAAAATAAATGAATCAATACCAGAAGCTAAAAGAACTTAACAACATGATTAAGATACTTATCTAGAGATTGCAGGTTGATAGATGATGTTTGGTGGTTGGTGAATGCTCATAGAAGAAACAAATCTAGGTCCAAAGATCGGGAAATGAATCTGTACGCTTCCTTGTGACTAATCTGAAGCTAAAGAGAAAGAGGCTAGCTACTAGTGAATAACTAGAATGCTTTTGGTCCTATGTTTAATCTTTGAATGCTCTGAGGGTGAAAGAATGCTAGAATTCTAGAAGCCAAGATTGAGGATCCCATGTAAAGAATTGGAAATCCTTATTTAAGAGAACCAACAGTGGTTAGGACTGCAGCCTTTGGATGAGGAATAATCAGCATCGGTTAGGGAGAAAAGGTCATACTTTTCCAAAAATATCCTTTTCTTCCCAATTTTGGCATGATTCAGAATTGATTTCGGGTCAAGAGTGTGGAATGGTGCTAAATGGAGCGGGAAGTTGGTTGGAGGAATGATAGGAAATTAAGGTTAGGGTTAGAATGAGTCCTAGTTAGTTAAGGGGAGTGGGGACTTAGTCTAGGTTAATTAATAGGCTTGGAATAGGTCTAGGATGAGGTGGAGAGATGAGGTGGCTAGGTGAGGTGGAAATTAATTTAATTTAGGTAATTAAATTAATAATGATGTGAGGAGGGGTAATGGTTAGATGTATGTTAATCAAAGGGGACCTAGCGGGGTGTGACATAATTTGGGTGTTTGCAACATCCTCCATAACTCCACAGACTCCTCAATATTATGCTTCTTCGTCAATTCCCTCTCCCACACCTCAGTATACTTAAGCCACATTTCTTCTCTCTACCTTTCTGTCGCAAGGTCTACCATATTTAACCACACCTACTCTTGCCCCTACATGCAATGGGGTGTTTATCTAGCCATAAGAAGGTTCTCTAATCTCAGAACCACCATCAAGAACTTAATAGACAAAAAAACAGCACGAAGGTAGGACCCTCTTGGTTCACACAAGAATTCAAACTCGGTAACTACGAACAAGTTTACGTAGACACCATGTCTTGCAAAGTATAATTCACAGTAAAACACCATCCCACCAATGATCTACAACATGCATCCAAGGTTCATTTGCATCAAAAAAATTTTGATACTCTTCCTGTGTCCAAGTCCTTGATCTGTAATACTAGCTTTTCTTTTATGCATATGAACACAACCACTCGTATAACTCTATCGAAAGTATAAAAATAACGACTCATAAAACTCGTGATAAATGTGTTCTTCAACCCACATGTATGCATTGAAATCAGGTCAAGATCTTGTATCTCGTGTAAATTGATCTTGTATGTCAATCACCCAATATTCAATAGATGTAAGAGTCAACCAATATGCCATCATTATGCAACATCATGGTAAACTATTTGAAAATAGGTCCCGCAATGGAACCAAAATGTAGTCTTATTTTCCCACTCAAAACCCTATACGTGTTGGCACATCACTCAAACATATTTGAGTTCTCACCTGAAGTGCACAAAGGTATCATGTTCCTCTTTGTTATTTTCTTACCATGGAGTTAACATGCATATTCATATTAACCAAATCCCAAAATGCATAATCCATTCTAACAATCAGATCCATGAACTCAAGTTGGAAACACACATAATAAAGAACATATTGATCACATATGGATAAATACCAAATTTACCATGTAGTAACCATTAACAGAGACATCAAAACCAATATCCATCTACAAAGATCCATTATATTACTTCATCACACATCCCAATAGTTGAATATAACATAGATACCATCACAAGTCATTTGTGCACTACATATATATAGGGTGGGGACTTTCCCTTCACCTCTTATCTATTCCAAAAATAGGCCGCATGCTATTAGTAGCCATGCACCATTTTCATGCATAGCCACACATACAATTTTGTTATCTATAGACTACTGATAGTTAATTGAGGTGACAATCCTATTCTTAGACTATCTCCATGTAAAAGTACTCTGAATCGATCCTCCAAAAATAGACAATGTGTGGCGTGCACATCTCTGCATCGTTGGTGTGTTCTGCACGCCATCTTCTAAAAATAGATCTTCATGCCCAAAAATGGCTAAGTTCCTGAAAACTAAACTTCTTCTCCATGCATGCATTCTTCCTATCCATTTGTGCCTTTGCGTATGACTTGTTTTCCCGCGCGGACTTCTTGTGTGCTTTCTTTGTCAAGTGTTCTTTGATCAACATTACCCCGCACTAATTTCATTGTCACCCCGATAATGGGTATCTCCAAAAACTGAAGTAAAGAATAGAAGAATGGAAAGAATGGAAAGAATGAATGAATGTATGAAAGAATGTTTTACCCTACAGTCTCTTCTTCAACTTGAACAACTAATTCAGGATATTCCTATTTTATTTCAGCCTCCAAGGTCTGCCATTCAGTGAGTGCTTGTTCTACTTTTTCTAGAATGTCCACAACAATGGACTCCAATTCATCCCTCGCAATCTCCCCTTTTTCATTTTGCAAGACTAACACAATGTTAGACATTGAGGTCATCCTTCCCTCTAGAAAATCCATCTTCTACGTAATGAGCTTCCCAAGCTCTTCCGGTAGAAGTCTTGTGTGGATCTTATTTTTTTGTCGGGGCCTTGTGCTTTTGCTTAACCATTGCCAACCTTTTTGCGTAGCCCAATGTTTCGTCCTTCATTTTTCTCTGGACCTCATTATTTTATTCTAGGGTCTTTATGTTGATAAGCACCTCGGAGCAAGTACATATTTTTAAATCCTAGTCTACTTTCTTCAAGTATTCTTGTAGCACTTTGACAGCACCCCCTCATAGGATGTAATCTTCTGTATCACTAAAGCTTTCTCTAATTCTACCTCTTGTTCTGGATCCCTTGGTGCTAGCATGCGCAAAGGTTCATCTTCAAGTACCAGGTCCACCAACTTTCCTACATAATGTATCGTTGAGGGAAATGTCTATGGTACCTTGGTCTCTAAGTGTGGCCTAGATCTTATGACATTATCACCAATCTCCTCTATGATGCTAATGAATACAACGTTCTTTTTCTACACTAAGTCCCTCTCTTGTGTTAGGTGTGCTATTTCTCCATCCTTAGTTTTAATCTCCTCTCTAAGCACCCTAATTGTGGTAGCCTTGTCCATATTTTCCTTGCCACCTCTGTTGAGACTTTGACCAATGCATTACTCACCTATTCATCCGACATGACAGTAGGCTTTACTATCATGTGTCTAGCCTGAGGTGTCTTCTTCAACCTTCGTGATACGCATGACTCCTCACATACATCAAAATTTGGCTCATCCATGTGTGTGTGCATGGACCATGAAAATTGCTTCCTCATGCATACTGTGGCCATATCTTCATCCATGAGCTCCCAACCATATAAGTCTTTCTGTGTCAGTGTGCTCTAGAAATGGGCATGGACAATTTTACCTATGTCCTCTACATAGCCCATAGCTAGTGGAATGTGTTCTCCACTCATCCTTTCAAACCATTGTTGCTTAGGGACTTTAGCTTCTAAATTTAGGACTTGTGTCTCCATGTCCTGAGTAGTCTCTGCAGTTGTCTCCTCTGGTCCCTTTTCTTCCTCTCCTCTTTCCTTCGATTCCTCATCCTTTTGTTCTTCTATGTTCTCTGGAAGTATAGGAGAATTAGGCACACTTTCCTCTGATTCTTCCACCTCCTCATTCAACTTCAGTTTCCTCCTTTGCATGGTTGCCTCCTTATGTGGAGAGAGTCTAGGTGATTTGTGCACTGTTGGTGGAGTAGCACCTTGGGTCCTTGTTCTCCTGAACACCCTCTTAAATCTTTGCTCCCCTTGGACTGCATTCAAGTCCTCATCATCCCCCTCTTATGGCTGAGGTGGTGTAGTGGCATGCTCAGCTTCATCCTTATTCGTAGGATGTCTTCTACCTCTATGCTCTAGACCACCACTATCTTCACGCTCATCCTCCACTTCAATTGGCTCTGTGGGCTTAGGCGTTGGGATGTTCTCCATTGTATGCTTTCCCTTTGGTGGTGCTGGAAGTGCAAACTCACCTTCCACATACTTGTTATTCTCCATCTTTGGCTTTAGTTGGAGATACACCAGCGCTGCTCCAATATCTCCCACCACCAAACTTATTGGTTTAATGCTCAATACATCTGAAATGAGTCTTTCAACATATGCACCCCACCCTAGATACACATATTTCTTCCTTAGTGTGTGGTAGTCACAATCTACCTTATCCGCATTGAATGTCAATCACCATGCATCTGTAAACCTATGTACTAACGCCTGGAAGTACCTTGCTATGAATGCATATGGAAACTTACACCAAGGGCTCCATGCTCCATCTTTCATGGCAAACCACGCTATACAAAAATGTTGGTATATAGCAAATTGAACTGTCTTTCCAACCACCAAAGGCAAGTCCTTGGGGATGCACCATTCTTCCTCAAAATCTACACAGAGCCTATCATACCACTTCTCATCCCATTGCTTAACCTACTATGTCATGGATCCCTCACACAAGTACTTCTTGAAGCATTCTATAGGTGATTTGTGTTCCATTGGATACTCCCATACCTTCTCTTTCATTTCCATCAGGTACTCCGATCTCCATGAACACCAGTGATAATAGAACAACTCCAAAGCTGATCTTTCCTCTGTGCATGCTTCCTCAATGATTGTCTTTGTAATATAACATGAAATGTTGTAGACTACTCCTTCAGACATCTTTTTGGCAATGTGCAGCCACATGGTGTTCACTTGTGACCACCTTTCCTATCCATTTAGCTTTGTAACAATCCTTGTGGCCGCTTACACAACCTGGATACTTATTTAGTTTTTCGATGTTCATACCGCACGGACCCTTTATATACCCCAACTCCTTTCTGGTCTCCAATATTGCGGTTTTGTCTGTCATCGCGATCATCCTCTGTAAATTGTCTCTTGTGCCTTTCAGCCTCGTTACCATGGAGATGAGTGTGGCTGAAATTATGACTCTGTGACCTGCAAAGTAGAAAAATTCCTCATGCACTCTTCTCATGAGCCATTGGTACAAGGGCTCATATTTCCCATAGTAAGGGAGCTCATATAGTTGGTAAAATCCTATCCTCTACAAGATCTTCTCACCAAAGCATGTCTTCCACCATGCATTTATTTGTCTTCATGCTCGCTTTCCTGCTGAACGCGTCAAGCTCCTTCTTATTCTCTATGGTACAATGATTGTACTCACTCACTTTTCTTTTCCTTATGTGAGAATCCCACTCTGGTGACTATGACACCCTCTGGACATGGCATTTCAAAAAAATCTTTTTGGAGCCATATCTTCTTCTTCTTCTACCACCTTCTTCTTTCCTTTCACTCCTGCTGTAATTGCTTTCTTAGGTGCCATTTCTACCTTATAATCCTTTGTAGATCCTTGCCACTCAAATTATGCAAGGTGTAAAGCAAACCCTAGTTCGATTCAGCGTGCCCTAGGTGAAATTACATGCCCTAGCTCATCTTTTTCACCTTTCTTCGCTCAAACCATTTACCACAGAGGACACAAGATTCTTCTACACACAGATCTCTTGGACATGAATGGTTACACACCTCTCACACCTTAAAAAGATAACTTGAATCTTTGCACTTGGATTCTTTCAAATACTCTTAATTGCAATGGTAAAAATGAACTCACATCCCATCCTTATATAGATTTTCAAAATTTTGATACATTCATTGCTCCTTCACCTACCAAATATCCTCTCATTAATTGACCAATTCCATCCTTTATGTGTGTTACATCCTCACACCCCAGCTATAACCTTTTAGCGCGCCTTCCTACCCTCTGGTCACAAACTTCTCTTAAACGCATTTCCTTGCACACAAGTACCTCATCACTGTACCTTATCCTGGTAGTTATCATGGCCTCTGCTTACCTCGCATTATATTGTTCCTTCATTCATCTCCATCCTTGGTCACTTTTGAGAAGCAATGTTTTTACTTTGACAAACACCCATAGCAGCTTATTCTTTTCATCTTTCAATTCCCACAATCTTGTACCTAGATATCAAAAACCACCCCACACTAAAAGGATGTGTAGTCCTTTGCACATAAACATGCTTCATGTAGTAATTAGCTTCAAGCGCGCAAGAACACTTATTTCACAACAACAAAAACTAAAGTGATAAAGCATAGCAACAATGAAGGAAATACATTAGGAAATACATAATGGAAACCTAATCTAAATGGAAATACTGCCTTATTACAAACACCAAGAAGACTTATTTATAGTAGGGCTTCATCCTACTCCCATTAAAGTAACCGGGTAGTTGTGTTCCATCTAGTTCTTATAACTAGAAAGTTCATGTTTCAAGGATGTAAGTAATAACATATGGCCCTAACCAATGTACGTTAAGTTTACTTGGATGGCACAAGAACTTAGAGTCATAGAGAAGTACCATTTGTCCAATCTCAAACTTTTTATCCCTTATGTTTATGTTACGCCATGCTTTCTATCTAGCCTTTTCCTACTTTTGACTCCATTGTGCTATGGATCATCACTCATCTAGTTGAATCATCTTCTCAATACACTCATCTAAAGCCTGCTCATCAGCTAGACCTCCAGCGCACACAATTCACAAAGAAGGTAACATAAATTCTATACCGGAGAATGGATTCCGCTCCAAACACCAACTGAAACGGTGTGGCTTTGTTCAATATCTTATAAGTTATTCTATATGCCCAAAGAACAGGTGACACTTTATCATAACAATCCTTTCTTCCAACATCAAAAATTTTGTCAATGTCTAGCTCAAAATCTTGTTAAAAGCCTCGGTAGTTCCATTTTCCAGGAGGATGATAGGGTGTAGTCTCATGATGTGCAACCATAAACTCATCATATAGGATCCTAATTGTTTCATTCAAAAAGTGTGTACCCCTATCACTTGTCAAGCTTAAAGGACACCCATATCTTGTAAGAACATTCTCCCATAGAAACATACCTATTGTAGTTGTTGTAACATCCTTCATAGGTCTGTATACCGCCCACCTTGTGAGATAATTTATACAAGTAATGATATAGCGTGACCCATTCCTACGCGTGGCTAGCGAAATAGGTCCTACAAAATCGATGGCCCATTTCTCAAATGGTTCAGCACTAGTAATCGGTCTCAAAGGCATCTCATCTCTTTTCCCTGGTTTACCTAGATAGTGACAATGGTCACATGCTTTGCAATACTCTTTACAATCTTTATACAGTGTCTCCCACCATAATCCAGCAAGTAGGATCTTTCGGGTAGTTGCATCACCTACATAGTGGCCTCTGTAATACCACCATGGGCTTCTTCCATAATATCCTTTCACTCATTTTCTAATACACAAACACTTGACAAGTACTTCATATCTACCTAACTTGTAGAGGTCACCACCGATTAACATAAAATTTGTCACATGTATAGCAAGATATTTCTTTTCTAATGCCTTCATTCCTTCTAGCACCACACCAATTCGTAGAAAAAAATAAATGTCTTCTAATTCTGATGGCACCCATTGTAACCTATATAACTATGCATCTGGCATGGTTTCTTCAATTGTCTATGCTTCTTCTCTGAGTGAATTCTAGACAAGTGGTCTAGTTCGAGTTACTTTTCCCTAGCTTCACCACAACTGTGAAGTCAAACTCTTGAAATAGGAGTACCCATCTACATATGTGCCCTTGTAAGATGGGTTTGTTCACCAAGTACTTAAATGCCATGTGATCTGTATAAAACACAAATGGGGTTGCTAACAAGTATTTTCAAAGCTTGTGCAATGCATAGATCATTGAAAAATATTCACACTCTGTAGTTGTATAATTTTGTTCAGCAGGAGTCAGCTTCCTACTAGCAAAACAAATTGGATGATATATAATAGCTTCACCAAGTTGAGCTAACACATTGTCAATGGTCATGCCATAGGTGTTCACATGCACATAAAATGGCTTATCACATGAGGGAAAGCACATAATGGGTGCGGTAGTAAGTTTCTCCTTTAATATCTCAAACACACATTGTTGCGGTTCTCCCCAATAAAATTTACCTTTCCCTTTTAGTAATTCTTCCAAGGGTGCAGCAAATTTGGCATACCCTTTGATGAAATTTTGATAATATCCTATGTGACCCAAAAATCTGCACACCTCACTTTGACTGGTAGGCTCTTCTAGGCCTAGAATGATTGCAACCTTAGTTGGATCAATCAGCAAACCTTCCTTATAGATTATATGTCCTTACAGTATTCCAAAAGGTGTAGTAAATATGCACTTCTTGATGTTCAAAGAGATACTCAATTGTCTACACCGTTCAAACATTAAGCATAGATTGTCATAATGATCTTTCACAAGCCCATATATTGTCTAATCATCTAGATAAACCTGTAATAAGTTGTGAATAAAATCTTTGAATGCCTGAACAACTATCCACGAGAATACTGATGGCGTGTTTTCCAATCCAAAAGGAATGATATTATAGGCAAAGCTACCCCATTTAGTAGTAAATGGAATCTTTTCCTAATCCTCCTATGTAATTCTAACCTGGTGATACCCAAAGAACCCATCTGTAAAATAATATATTTCACACCCTACAACTCCTAGTATTTCCTCAGTAAATGGCATAGGGAATGGATTTGTTACACATGCAAGCATTCAGCTCCTGTAGTCCACACATATTCTAATTCATCCATCCTTCTTGATATTGATCACCATTGGACTAATCCATTCTAACTCATCAAGAGGGCTTGATAATTACAAATTTCAGCATGTTATCAATCTCTTCTTTGACCTTTTCACACAAATTGATGTTCATTCGTAAGGCCTCTTTCTAATCAAGGCGTGTGCCGTCCTTAAGCTTTATCTTCATTTCCCCAAGTTCTTTATGCATGCCTTTAAGTTCATGATACCCTCGAGGGAATAAATCCACGATAATCCCTGAGTAACTCAATGATATTTTCCACTTCCGATTCTGACCAATAGTCTTCAATTATGACCTCCTTTGGCTCATCCTTCGAACCTATATTCACCTTCTTTTTCTTCATGGGTTTGTGATAGGTGCGTGTATCCTTATCTGCATTGTCTAATACCTTGCACACCCCTTTTGAATGTTCAATATCCAGGTTCTCATCTTCCTCATCCTCCATGATGTAAATCATCTTTCCTTTCTCTTTCTCAAGGAAAGCACATTCAAGTAGTATGGATTCCATTTCTTCTTCCTTTTCAAAATGTGCTCCGAAATCTGTCTCACCAAATAATTCCTGAATATGCTCTTCTACCTTTGCACTATCTCCCATAGTTAAGCACTTCACACATTTTAATGCTTCTTCAATTTGGAGGTTTAGTCGATAAGTATTCAAAAGTCTAGAGTATTCTTGTAGTCAAATCTGGAAATTCCCAAAGCATCTCGATGTAGTTCTATGTATACATACTAGGATCATGTGCATCCTTGTAGAGTAGAGTACAATCTATATACCCAGTGAAGGTGGTAATGCTTCATGTCCCACTGTCTAGAGTCTCTCACATTGTTGAATGTGATGTTGAACAGGTTGATCATCATTATAAGTGCAGATCTGCGTAGGTGCATTTCTCCTTAAAAACCTAGTTGATAGGGCGGTTCCAATCTCCTCCCATTCTAGAAGATTATCTCTATGGACTACCCACCAGCACATTGCTATCCCGCGTAAGGTATATACTAACATATATCTTCTCTTAATTTGATCTATCCATTGTGCTTCCATGGCTTTCAAAAATATAGAAATATCTTCTACCCCTGTATACTAAGGTACTGCGCTACCTATACATCGAACAGAATGAAGTCCATTCTTGCATGCAACCATGCTTTTTACCTCACGCCCTAATAGTTCATATGTACCATGATCCCAATTGTCACAAGAAATACTCTTAGTATCACTAATAGAATGAGAGTCTTCCTGTTGTAGGATGTCTTCCTTTGATGGCTCATTGGCCTCTAGGTCCTGAATAGTGCGTACATAGATTTTGTTTAAGTCCTCATCACTTAGAGGCTCAACATATGGTGTAGACTTCCCATTTTTCAAAGGTATCACAACCCTTTCCTCCTTGTTCTCAAAGCTAATATACCCCTTATTGAATCTCAAGTTAGCATTATTCACATAACACTAAGGGCATCCAAGTAAGGCTAGAAAACTGTCTGCTTCTACAAGTGCTAATACCTCAAAATCCCTAGTGAACTTGGCCCCTTATATGGTTATAGATGCATCCTTGAAAACTCCTATGGGAGTGGCCTTAGTCTGATTTGCCATAAACAACACATTAGATGATGGCTGTAATGAAGGCCTCCCAATTGTACCCATGCATCTAATGTAAGCACATTCACTTCCGCACCTGTATCAATCAATATGTTTCTTAGTAGCCATCCATCCACAACAACATTCAAAGTAATTTCCTTGTCATAGTCAATGCTATCAGGGGGAAGATTTGCATGCAGGATCTGTCGTCCGATCTCAATACTTGCGCACGGGGTGTTCCCTTTTAGCCAACTTCCTAATAGTGGAATGATGTTCTCCTAGAGTAACATTTTATACACTTCTCTCAGATCATCGGTATCAATTTGGACTATCTCTGATGCTTTCTTCTACTCCTTTAAGTAATATATCTCACCCTAAAGATTCCTTAGCACTTCCATGATATCCTGATAAACCTCCTTCGATAGGCGGGATCGGGTACCGAGGCATGAAAGACGTCATCTTTAGTGATGGTAGGTTTGTTGTAATGCCTCTGTTTTGCGCATCACTTCAGCTCATGTAGTAATCTTCTTTTGTTAATGCCTTAGGTTTTGGTGCTATCTTTTGCATCCACTTATCTTCTACCGTACGTTGGATTAAACCATTCCAACACCTTTGTTTTCTTGCCTATGTTACTTCCTTAGATGCTCATATAACTCTAGGTACTCTTCATAGCTATGGTTCTTTCTACGAAAGAACATGCAATATTTTGAGGACATTCATGCCTATAGTGGTCGGGAGATTCACATATAATATGTTCCATGAGGGAACTCACCTCTTCCTCCACCACGGCTTCATCCTCCATATCCACCGTGATATCCACACCCTCTTCCATGACCTCCTTCAAAATACCCTCACTCCTGTCATAGCATGTTTCATTATGATCCTGATCCTAGTGCTCATTCTTACCCTTAGAATAATCAATTACACTTGTCGCCATACCCTAACGCGTCTATAGCATCCTATATCTCGACCAATCAACTCGACAATCTTCGATATCATGGGTCGTGGATAGGAAAATTTTACTGATAACAAGATACATTCTTCCTTATCACATGTTGTAACAAAGGACAGTGACTAGCATCATGATTCAAATGACATATCTCACAATCCAATAGTAATGAGCGTATAGATCTGTGAGGGAAACTATCCTTTGTGTGACCCTCCACTTCACAATTTGTACACCAAATTCTTGAGCGCATTTCATGGGCTGAATTTGCTGATAGCTTCTCTAACTATTTTTCCATAGCTACAATCTGTGCCTCTAGGAATGGACTAACACTAGTGTCAATGCTCCCAACTACCTCAGCATGCTAAACTACTTCCGATACTTCACGTGGATCGATGTATGTCTTATGTGACCGTTATCTTTTGAAAGGTGTAATCAATCCATAAATGAACCATTGTGCATGATGGCTTGTGTGAATATCATAGGAAATATTAGATATGAGTGTTTTAAAATGGGCATCATACTCACATACACTCTCAGTAGTGCCTTGCTTGATATCCTTGAGTGTGCTTATACTCTTCTTCTCAAATTCTAGGATATAGAATTCTTTCAAGAAAGCATCCTTCGGTGCTGCATAATCCACTTCTAGAGGTGAATCCAACATTTAGCGCACTTACATTATGTGCAGATGATGCACCTAAAAATGTTCCTCCAAATAACATTGAAGTCGTTTGTCTTGCCATTGATGTACTTTCTCTCTGACTTACTGCCCGGTTCTCCTGCTTCCCCAAGTCACTTGTTGATTACTTTTCATACTAGATACTAGAAAACCAAGTGCAAGGGCTAGGTCACCAGTGAATTAATATGTGTTCCCGTGGCCCGGAGTAGTCTCGGTTGGCACACTTCTATGTGAAATCAAAGGGGTATCTCTGTCATGTTTTCCAAGATGGGGAGTTCCGATGCTCTGGCTCCACGTCTTCTATATGAGCTTCAAATCCTTCATGAGTCATCTCTCTCCTCAATGCCATAATTTTTGCAACGGTATGTTGCTTCTCTATCTCCCTCTCACACACCTCATTATACTTAAGCCACCTTTCCTCTCTCTATCTTTCTACCGCTAGGTCTACCATCTTTCACCAAACCTGTTCCTACCCTTGTGTGTGGTGAGGTTTAGTTATCCATCGGTTTACTCTCCAGGTTCAAAGTTACCATCAAGATCTTGATCGCCAGTGGAATACCTTGCAGATATGCTCCTCTTGGATACCACAAAACTAGAATTCAGCTACCTCTAGGAAAGAATACATCGAAATTGAATATTCCAGAATATAACTGTTTAGAACACCACGAAACCACATATCCACAGCATGAGTCTAAATTAGATCAGCATCATAAAGGGCTTGAAATTATTCTTGTGTCTAGACAAGTGTGTGATACCTCCAATTCTACTTAGATGCATAAGCAATCAGTCACTCGTATAATTATACTAGAAAGATGGCGAAAAACCTCTCATATAAGTTGTCATACAGATTTTGTTCTACCCATGTGTGTGTGTTAAACTTAGATCCAATGTTGAACCGCCATGCATATTCTTCCTCCAGATCGTGTATCCACTCTTCAATACTTGCTAGAGTTAACCAGTACGTCTTCATTGTGAACCATCCTAAAAACAACTGAAAAAGAGGTCTCGGCAATGAGAACTAATGATGCAACCTAGAATTCACTAGATAACACCCTAGATGTGTTGGCACATCACTCATCCTAGACTAAACACTCACCCAAAGTGCGCAATGGTACCAGGTCCCTCTTTAGGGTTGTTGTAGCAGAATGTTAACATGAAGAAGACTTAAAGCATACAGATCCATAACTTAATACATCATTATACAAAGTACATATGCAGATCTAGATCTAGAAAATAATAGGTTTAAACAATAATCATGATAGAAATAATAACATGCACTACCCACTTATACACAGGAATAACACTTAGGTGCAGTCAATATCTTCCATCTCTTAATTATCACAATAACATAAAAGTTTCTTACAATACTGGAACTCTATGCCGGTAGGCACGCACGATATGATACGGTAATCCAGAAACATGTACACTATGTTATCTCTCTCTTTATATCTGTCCTCTCCTACCAGGTAATTCACTACATATATATAGGGTGGGGAATTTCCCTTCACCTCTTATCTATTCCAAAAATAGGTCGCATGTTATTAGTAGCCACGTGTCATTTTCATGCATAGCCACACATGGAAGTGTGTTATCTATAGACTACTGATAGTTAACTGAGGTGACAATCCTATTCTTAGACTATCTCCATACAAAGCACTCGTAATCGATCCTCCAAAAATATACAATGCATGGCACGTATGTCTCTGCATCGTTGGTGTGTTCTACACGCCATCTTCTAAAAATAGATCTTCATGCCCAAAAATGGCTAGGTCCTTAAAATTGAACTTCTTCTCTGCACATGCATTCTTCCTATCCATTTTCGTTGTAATACCCCTAGATTTCTGTTTGTCATGTTTGGAAATTGTGTCGTGATATTAAAGGAGTGCCAAGGGTGAGACAATAAGCCTCGTTGCGTAGCTATGTGTATAGTTGCATGCATGGATGTATGTCCTTAGAAGGGTATACACACATACATGTAATTACACATGCAACCACTTGACATCACTTACTACCTAGCAGTAGCACCCTTAATTAACTTGACATTCTCATCTTACCTTTGTTTCTGGTAGGAATGTAAAGAATACTTGCGTGAATAAAATATGAAGTTGGCTAGTGTGATGTTGTTATCTCTTTGCTGAACTTTATTGATTTATGTAAACATGGTTTTTCATCAATGGCTAATGGCCACCTACCTTGTCGTAGAAGACAACTTGATGTAAATTGATATCTTTATTGATCGTTGTTTGTGATGATTGAAAATGATAACTTCTATTCTTTTTTAGTATTGAATTATTAAGGATGACTAGAATTACTCTTTGCTAACAAAGTGTTATGTCAGCAAGAAACAAGGTTAATGCTAATTGGATGACCGCTCTCAGGAGGAAAGTTGCAGCCCTTGTATGTAAATACTACATGAGTGATCTGGTTCATCAAGTGTAAAAATATTGTGTATGGTTCATCTGTCTTGGATTATCATTATTTTTCTAGTGGTTCAATGATGTTGCAACCCATTCAACTATCATTAAATTGGGAAAGGATGAATTTATAAATGAATACTTCGGTATATACCTTTGTGTGAAAGTTGGTTTGGCAATCGATTTTGTTAGCCTAAATATTGATAAACCTAAAATGGAAACATTTTATTCTTATTTAAATCATCGGTCAACCAAGGCCATTGAGTGAATTGTTATTCTTGGAATTATTCCAATCTTAAGAGACTTGAACTTTACTTGGGATATAAGACATGCAGTTTTGGGTAAGTTTGATTGATTATTGTAAATATTAAAATTGGTCATTTTAAACCCATGCATTACTAAGGCTTATGTTTTAATTAAGCCTTGACCTTGCATAGACTTCATGCATGTCATAATTTGGTGGAAAGTTACATGTTAAGTGGAGAAATAGTCATCATGTGAGCATATTCAATTTAGAATCTTATCTCCATGCAAAGAGTTTGACCAAACGATGGGATATTATTGGATTCCATCATGCAATAGAGGAATTATTTTATATTTTTAAACCCTACTAATTCTAGAGGGAAGCATTGGTGGTGAAGGATTAGTTTTTAAATCTGCCAACAAGGCACTGCATTCTTAAATGCATTAAGTGTGCATTTACTTCATTGGAAACGATGAAGCTTCTTGGAGAAGATAACCGCATTCTCACCATTCGATCATTCTTGTTTTTGGCTTGAGAAGTTAAGTGGGAAGGAGGATAACTGCAGTTAAACTCTGGAAATTTTTGAGAGGAGACTCAAGCTCCAGCTCCAATCTTTTACATGCAAGTTTAAATCTGTCATGAGGGCATCGACTTGTGTTAAATGCGTATTTTGGGATCGTTTTGGAAGCTGTGAGTGGATTTCAATCACCATTTTTTTGTAGAGCTTGTGAGATGATTCGTTGGAAGAGTCGTTTGGCCTAGAACATTTTGGTTGAATTGATTGATAACGTTTTCTAGGCATGATAAATCTCTTTCCCTCCTCTAGCAGTTTATTCCATTACAAATTTATGTAAATAAAATTCCTTGCATAAGTTTTGGAAAGTTAAAACGATTTGGGTTTTTGGGTTGCTAATTTCTTGCATTAGTTATATCAGGGTATGTAATAGAGTTACCTGATATGAAACGGGTTATAGTTACAGAACTCCTTCTATGTATTCGCCCTTGGTCATGTGAAATCTTGTATTGTTAGCTCTAGTTGTAGCTAAATAGATCTATTGCTAGGACTGTGGTAATGGTTAAGAAAATCTCCTGAAATATTATGTAACTGCTTATAATTAAAAGGTAGTATTTGGGTATGTCGGGTGTGCACGTTTTGGATGGCCAATAAAGCCCTGTTGGGAAATGTGGAGAATACCTGAATTTGGGTTTTATTGTCAATAGCTTGATAAATGTGATGGCGAATTAAACCCCGGAAAGAAAAATCTTTGGGACCTCAGATTTTGATTTACTAAAATATTAGTGTCTAGGATTTGAAATGGAGTTACAGTACAGCAATAAACAAGTTGTAGCTAAAATATTTTCCTCCAGTGAATACACCTTAGTAATGTGAATTAATTATTTGATTCCATTACTGTAAATAATTTTATAACCAGCACATGGATGGGTATGTGAATATGTTTTTATGGTTAAAATAATTTCTTGGTAAGGGAATATAATGAATTACCGATCCTGGGTCTTTATCAAAGATTGCTCGATAAGAGAAGGAAGGGGAAAGGAACTCCTGCAATGATTTACCTTATGGATCTCATCTATGGTCGTAATTTTGTTATGAAATGTTTTAAAAGAAGAAGATAAATTGTGAGAACTGAATCCACGAATCAATTATGGAGTGATAAGAAACTGTCGTCTTGAGCCTTGTATTACAAGTTTTGAGATCTTTATGTAGATAGAAGATCACAGAGATAATTTTCTCTATAGGTAAAAATAGGACAATAGCTTTAATTTCTAGCTAACCGTCCAGATGGACTAGAACCATGTTTTAGAAATATGCTCTCCTAATTCCATTTAAATTTTTAAAAAAAAAATAAAGAGCATAAAAGTACGGAATAGCAGGTTATGGTGTCTTGGTAGAGAAAGATCAAGAACTTCTATGGGATAATAAGAAACTTAATCAATCCCTACTCGAAAGAAGTAACATTTTGTCCTAATTGAATGTGTATGATCGCCATGGGAAAACAAGTCCCTGATACAAGTATCCATCCTTTTATAATTTTTAAATATACTTACCATAATCTTAAAACCACTACTTGTAGTTTCCGAATGAGTTGCATGGAGCTTCGAGACTATAAGTAGAGAACTACTTCAGCTAATTAAGTGTATAATCATGTTTCCTGGAACTATCTCGCTTAGTTCACAACAACTTCCTGAAATTGGTAAGTAATTTGTGATCGTTTGCTAATGGTTAATGGGTTGTAAGGTGGCAACAAACACCATTAGGGCTAGCAATTATGTAATGAGTATATTTGTATAGCTTACTCGGATGAATAGTAAGTAATGTAATAATTATATTTGTATAACTTCTTAGATGAATAGTAAGTTATGTAATAATTATATTTGTATAAATTCTTGGATGAATAGAAAGTTATGTAATAATTATACTGGTATAACTTCTCGGATATAGAGTGAGTTATGTAATAAGTATATCTGTATAGCTTACTTGGATGTAGGGTAAGTGAATCTGAATATAACTGCATGATATACTTGAACAACAAAAAGGTAAACATAGTTACTTCAAAGACCTAAGCTAAGAAGGTATGGAAAGGGGTAAGTTGAATGGATTCTGTGTTTCGTCCTCTTATGCCTTTATGGGTTATTAGTTGTTCGATGAAGGAATAATTAATTGGATATGATGTTATTGCTAACTTGTCCTTTTGTGGAGATTATATGAATTATTGTAATGCAACTTTTCATTTTCTTAAGTGATCAATGGCATAAACTATTAGGCATGGGATAAATATTTGTCATGCTCAGTTCGTATGAACTGACAGGTGCTAACATGTTTTGTAGATGTAGATCCATAAGTTGGAAGGAAGACCAAAGTTGAAAAGTTATCGTTATGACTGAAAAATATTGCTTCTAGAAATGTAAACTATGGATTTATTACTGATTTGTCATGTTATCACAACAAACATGATTTAGATACTTGGTTGTAATTGTAATGATGGTAATCAATGGAAGAGGAATGTTTGATCTCTACTTAGTCTTGCTTTTATGCTAAGTAAATGAATGAAATAACAAGGTTAACAGTTATTGAAGGAATTCAAAGGAACGAGTGTTTACTATAATTTTGACTGTTGTCATCATGATGAGGGTTAAATGAATGAATTAGTAAGTCAGGGTGATAGTACTAATTGGGCTACATCATGACTGTACATCTGTCTGTAAATTAGAATGGTTCAATAATAATGAATATCACTTGAGGATATTAGTAATACGAGATTTTGTATTGCCAAGATAAGTGGTAAATTGTCCTATGTGGGATTGACAAATGAAATATTATATCCTTAATGAGAAAGACGTATATAGTTGAGATAGATATTAAAATCATATTATAGGTCTAATATGAGTCATGTTGTGACAAAGCATCGATGAGTCAGATTGCTATGTGTAACGAAGTTTACTTCATTATTATGGTTACTGATTAACTGTTGGTAATACTACAGTTTAATGGATCAGATAATGATCAAAGGAAAAGTATTCCAATGTGATTATGAGGATGTCCATCGTATATATGTTTATTCTTCTTAATTCCTAGGTAAGGACATTGTTATGTTCTAAAAATCTTAAGTATCTCATTTCTTTGTAAGCCCTTATTTTATTGGGCATATGACTTTTGATTCATCATGCATAGGCAACTTGGGAATGCAAGGTTACCTAATCAAGAGTGAATACTAATCAAGGATTAAAAGAAATCAGGTTCTTTTTAAGGACAAGGATTAAAAGGAACCATGATGATCTCTTAGATGAAATCTTATGATTTAAGTTAAAATAAAGGGGAGAATCCCTTAAGGGTGGGTAAGTCTTAGGTGTTGAATCCTAAGGAAATACTTACACACTATGAACTTATCACAAGTATCAATAAACAATTTATAATAAGTATGCTCAATTGAATGATTACAGTTAAGCATAAAATAAGAAAGATGTTGTACTTAGGAAGGAAGGTTAGATATCCTCATGTGTACGAGGAATTCAATAGAAGGATGATACGTCCTTATACCTTCCAGCGATAAGTGATTGCACCTTCTACATTTGTAAGGAATATAGAAGTATGATACCAAAGCTGCCCTAAGGTGATATAGATATATCAGTTACATATAATGAAAATACTTTGGTAAGAAACATAGGCTTAATGGTTAAGCAAAGAAAGTAACTAATCGACAATAATGAACTTAAAACAATTATTGCTTCGATTCCATTTATGGTTGTCTCTAGCTTGCAATCTATTAAGGTAATTAAGATAGTTTGAAAGAACTTAATACTCTTAAAGCTAACCGTGGTAAGACCTTGGTGGTGACTCATTCGAGGAGGAATAGTCACAAGACATGGACTATCTTGTTATGGTTTTAAATTTATGTTAAAAACAAAAGAAAGATACCCTGCTCCAATACGAAACGCTTGGTGAGCTAACTCACTACATCCACTACACAGTTGTATCCTTGTAAGGACAATCTGTCATTATTTGGATATTTTGCTTAGTAGTTGTGTGGAGTTGCCTCTTCAAGAGTCTAGATTGCAGCAGGGAATTGAAATAAGTACAAACCTTGATAGAGTTACAAACACATATTTGACCTTCCAAGTACGCACCTTATATCAAATTATGATGGCTATGGGAAGGGAAGTGGTCTAGTAGCAAGGTGAATTGTTATGAAGACACTTACTTTCCCATAGGCATCATAGAATGACATAGAGGTACATCTTTGCGTGGGTTAAAATGGATTTGTACCTTGTTCAAGACTTGTAGCTGTTTACAGCATCTACATTTTGAATCCATATGACTGAATAAGTGATTAAGGTGAAATGACAAATTTCCTAATGACGAGTGTGTCATCATGGAATTGAGCATGGCATACATGACTCAGAAAATTTGCGCAAAGTGGTGTAAGTTGCTGATTACATAGTCAAGATTTCCCTTTAATCTAAGTTGCGGATACCTAGGGAATTCATAGGTGGAACCCAGGTAGACACTTAGGAGTATTCACTTGTATATCATGTCTGTAAAGGAGAACCAAGGATACATTTGATGTATAGGCTTGTACAGAGCATTGAGAGAGAACGAGTAAGTTCAAGTATTCTCTCATACAGCTGCACATGGTTCATGATCAGTTATTAGAAATGGATTACACTAAGGTTTATGTAGATTTAAATATATGGGTATTTAAATCAGATGCATAAAGTTTAAAAAAAAATCTAGATGAGAAGTAACAAAGTGGATGTTACACACACCTTTGCGAATGACTTGCTTTCCCGTGCAAACTTCTTGTGTGATTTCTCTGTCAAGTGTTCTTTGATCTTCAAGAAATCAGCATCCTAATTGACTCATAGTATGGGGATCGAGCACGATGCCTTTAGACTAAGTCAATAAATGTATAAACGGGACGATGTTGAGATAAATTCCATATTATTATTACCAAGTTCCTTAGGGGATAAATTTCATGTATTACATATCCATTTATCTCTCCATATTTGATTATTTATTTAACTAAACACCATGTCATAGTTCAATGTGTTTATGATGTTTAAGTAGAATTAGTAGAAATTTGACTACTACGTATAGTTCATTCAACAATTATTATATTATTTTATTTAAGATCCACCTTCTTTAGCTTCAATGCAAAAATCTATGAGAAAAATAAATGTATTGCTATGGTATCACCACTTCCCCCATAATTTCCAAAACATTTATGGAGAAATTTGAAAAGAAAGCAATTGATGGTTTCCCATTAAAACCATAATGGCAGAAAAGGGGTGTAGATGATACCAATGTATTATGGCTTCTGCTGTAATTGAAAAAGCTTAAGGACTTTCTCACTCACCTCAAAAAAATTTCCTCTCAAATACAATTCACCGTGAAATTTAAAGTTTACGAAGCATTTCCTTTCCTTGATCCCTTATTAAAAATAAATGAAAATGGAAAACTATCTCTCAAAGTATATAGAAATAAAACTCACACTAATTATTACCTTAGGGAAGAATCCCACCATCACCCTTCTAGAAAATGGTACTTGTTTACCTTAAGCCTCAACGTTATTGTGAGAGTTAAATAGTTTGTTCCTTCATAAGGTATATATCGAGAATAGAGATTCAAAACAGATCAAAACATTAAACATAAGTATATCATCACAAGAACATGTACTATTTGAACAACCCAACATATTTATATTAATTCTTTATAACATATTACAATTCATGGTTTAGTTCTCATTCTCACACACTTTTTTCTATTCTATCATCTAATCTATATTCCCTTTTAGTTCGTTTACCTTTTATTTCTCTTCATACATACATTTTTATATTCATGTCTATCTATAGTAATGTATCTATTTATATATTTCTCTCTATCTCTCTTTCATGTCATTCTTTATTTATTACAATGATTTATAATATTCAATAAGTATGTATCCGTGAAATAATTTATCGCAAGGGAACATTATTGGTTTCCACCAACGGTCATAGGTTTAGGTCCCTCCTCTTGGAAATGGAGAGGCTCCCATTTATTGAATGTGGGGAAAAGTAAAATTTTTGGGTGGCCATTAGGTCAGGGATCACACAAGAATACTCCACTAAACTTGTGGCGAATTTCATGTATGGAATACAAGGGAAGAATTTTCTCGGAGAGAGGTAAAAGGTAGATAAGAATATAGGGAGAGGGAGTTAACATAGTGAGTAGGCACTTACAAACTTCACTCATATTAACCAAAGTAGGTCCACATCCAACGGGAAGAAAACAAATGTGTAAGTAATACAAATATTAACAAATCAAGTACACAAATTTCAATTGATTTATTCCTACAATATACAAAGTTCATTCTTGGTTGTTCAAGATTACAATGCTTGCATAGTTGAAAGTATGGAGTAGAAAAACATAGACAAAGAGATAGAAGAAATAGCTTCTTTCTTGTAGTAAGAGAAAAAAATCTATCAACCCCTTGGAATGGAGAATCCATCCCAATATATAGCCTTACAAAATGTCTCTTCATCCCCCTCCAAGTGAATTTTCACATTCCTACCACTTGTGACCTTTCATATTCCTATAGGAATAAAGATGAGTCATTTTCTTATTAATGAAAAATAACTCTTACAATGTAAAATTAAAAGGTCACTTAAGTGAATAAGATGAAAAACCCAAAAGTACATTCCCAATTAATAATTAGAATGTAGAAAGAGAGGGAAGAAGAGAGTGATAAATCTGAGCATGAATATGCTTCCAATGATGAAGAGCTTGCTCTTGGTGAAGTTGGTGGAAATACCTCGAGGATGAATTCCTTACCTTTGACCTCTTTGTTTAACCGAGCTACTATGAGTGTAACCTTATCCGCCTACAGGATGCAAACACACCCCAACACATTGATCCAAGTCTCGGGAATACCACCAATGGTCTTACACTATGTGAAACAAACTTTATGATCTCTTATGGTATTAGATATGGAGCCTATAATCTCTACGGGGATTCCAATGTATCCTCATTGAAGGAGAAAGGATATCTTGGTTCTTTCCGAACCAATATTTGGAAATAGCTTAAGAGTACCTACAAGGATGACTATTCACTAAGTGGAGGTGATCCAAGATTCTACACACTTTTTCTTACATCTTCCAAGATTTTTGATGCATACTCTTCGCAAGATTAAAGTTTTGTAATATCAAAATTTATCATATCATACCCGACATTTATTATGCATGACCATATAGGAGATAAATTAATGTGAACACATTTTTTCTCACCAAGGAGTGAGAATCAAGACAACTCATCTCATATACCAATGGGAAAACACTATCCCAATGGGATTTTTCTTTCTCAACCTCAAATTTGTCATTTTTACCTTGGAAATAGTGGTAAGGGTAAAATTAAATAGAGAGAGAATCTCAGGAAATAATATCTTCCCTTTTTCAAGGATCTTCTCCACCCATTTATCATTGGCTCTCCCCTGCATAGTGTACCCTTGAGCTCTCTTGATCACTTGGGGATAAAAGCTATTAATATGAGAGATATTTTCAACTAAAGGAAGAGGTGTCACATTGAGCTCTAGGAATGACTACACATAAGAAGTTAGGGTTCTCACATGTTCCTCAAGTTATTCCACAGTCTATTTATTCTCTTCATTTCTTTTGAGCAACCAAGTTGCGGACTCTATGAACGAGTGCACATCTTGATCATGTGTGGCATCCCCTAAGGAGATTATAGTCATCTCATAATCATAATATATCATATCTCCCATGGGTTTTATCACTTTAGGATGTACAACCTCAACATAATAAGATTTAAAAGCCTCGGTGAAGAAACGGTGTGTTTGGTTTTGATGTACTTTGAGATGGCCTCAAAGTTAGGTGTCGTTGTTTGTTGCACCATTCTTGATTCTCCTCAAAGTAACTCTTGTACCCATGGGAAATTCTCAGCCAATGTCAAACAATAACACTCTCATATTTAATCATGAATTAATGAATGAGCAACCAATATTTTCGGGTAACATGGGATTGTCTCTAAGTGTGGGACCTTTTGCTGAGAGACAAACCTCAGAGAAGGTCAACTTCACCTACCTTATCTTACTACTAAACTACTCCTAGAAGGTAAATTTCACTATCTACTTCTATCCTAAGCTTCCAAGGGATGCGAGAGAGAGAAAGAGATTGCATGAAAATGGAAATCCTAAACTACTATAGAGGTGATTACACAAGAAAAGGGATGGGAAAACATTCAAGTGAGTAAAAAATGAGATGAAGAATGGGAAAGAGAGAGGTTAGACATAAGTGACACAGTCCCTAGCTGCATTTATCAACATCATTTCCATGGAGCACAACAGATTAAATCTGCAAGAAGAACAAGGTATACATAATGCATCTACAATTGTAATGAAAGGAAAAACACAATAATATCACACAAGTTTGGGTAGAAGAGCCACAAAACATGGATTTATTGCTTAATTAGATGCATAATTCATTATAATTGCAAAATAAAGGAAAAGATCTCTCCTAGAATACCCAGATAAAGGCCTGTAACTCATAAAAGCTACATAAAAAAATTTATAGAGTTTTCTTCTCTTTTTAGAACATTCCCCCCAAAAAACATGCCTAAGCACTTACATTTATGATTTAAGAGAGAAGAGGGAGAGAGAGAATTCACAGAGCACATTTTTAATGGTCCCAACCATCCAAAAGATCAAAATGATTTTCTACATAGGATGATGACATTTTGGTATGTTTTGATATGTTAATAGAAGGATTGGAGCCCAAGAAAACATGTTTCTTTTATGATTAAATGATCACACCTACAATTATACATAGCCCAAACCATTTTTTCTTTTTTCACCCATTTAGACCCACCAAAATCTGATTCTCATGATACCAAATTAAAGTTCTTGAGGAGAGATATATTTTGAATGAGACCAATTTTGTGTAATTTGGAGCAGGGGATCAAAAGATATCATCATTTGAATATTTTTACATGCCATGATGAATAGAAATATGACATGTGGTAGCATTTGATTTTCTCAAAGATTTCCCTCTACCACATGTGCATTATTTCATGTCTTCCATGTGTTCATATCTTGATTGGTTGTGGGATCGGCCTTTACTTATTTTTTTACTTTTCCTTTTTTCCCCTTGTCTTCATATTTATGAATTAAAACACGGAAAATAAGAATTTGTCACATTACTTTTTCATAAATATACAATACTTTCCTTTTTCACATTTTTCTCTTTTGAAATGTGATCCAATGAGAAATAACCATGTTTCACTTATAATTTTCCTTGTTCTTTTACCTCGACTATGACAATTATGAAACGTGACCAATGGGAAGGCTCCATGCTCCTTCGCATCATCAAATTTTGATAGCCTCATCTGACAATTGCAAAGTGCGAGCCAATGAGAAAGGCTCAACACTTTTCATTTCAATATTTTTTGAACTACCTATGACACCTACTGTGAAGTATTAGCCAATGAGAAAGCTCCTACTTCACATGTGGGCATTTTGATAACTCTCTTTAATTGAAATGAAACCAAATGAAAATGTTCCATCCTTTGTTACCATTTGTCATGCTAAATTGATTTTATGGGCCTTCACATTTGTCAAAATGTGAAATAATGAAATGGCTCATGACTTAAACTTCTTCATCACAACTTCTACCAGATCTGGAGGGACTTAGAATTTTTTTGGCTTCCAAAATGTGTTTCCTTACGTATCCCTTTTGACTTTTTTTACTTTATGGACCCGATGAAATATGAATTATGGATTATCTCACAGACTTGAGGTCCATGGAATGGATCTACCTTAGAGACTACCATGGAATGCCACCACATGGTCTTTCTAGTGCCTTTGATCTATATGTCGTGTGTCCTTATACTTTCCTTTTTGTACCTTGGATTTAATATTTTCCACACAACACTAGCCCTTTGACCTTTGTTTCATGTTTCAGAATGGATTTTTAATATATTTTTGAACCTACACAACACTTTAAACTTAGTCTCCCACAAGTTTTGAATGCCAAATATTGAAGCATTTGGGAAAGATAATTTGATTTTTTAACCATCCCAAGCTCTTAAAAATGGCTAAGTCCATTTTTAACTCTGTTAAAGCCAAAAATAACATGGGGGAATTTTTGGATAACAATTTGGTGACCTTATGGTAATCTTCCTGCTAGATTAGATTAGTAGCCTTTTTGCAATCCATTGGGCATGGATTCGAGCCCAAAACTTAAAAATGATCTAAACTTGAATTTTTTTCTTACCCCTAAGCCATTCTGAAAAAAATGAAATGGACTTAGCTAATCTATGGAACTTCAAATGATCTTTATAACTACTCCAACTATCTGATTCTACCATTAAAACCCACTCAAATTGATCTGGGGATACCTTGGTCTACTCTTGAAGTTGATTTCTTGGGGATTTTGAATTAAATTTTTTACAAACCATCCAAAACTAAATTCTTACCAAGGAAAATGCACGAGGACTAAAACTAATCTTGGGATCTAAATGATTAGATATTTAAAACTGCCCCATATCTGATTTTAGCCATGAATATTACTCTGCCTCCCAAAATGGACTAAAATGATCTCATGGGCTCTAAATGGAGCTTGGAAATTCCCAACTTATCTGATTGGCCCTAAAATGAACTGTGTAAAGTGAAAAAAAAAAAAAAAACTATATACAAACATTAAAAACATACATGTTTCAAGTGGAACATGCAAAGTGTGCACAAGCACTTAGGAAAATAAAACTACTCTACCAACAAGAAAATGTGCTAAAATCACTTGGAGGAATTGAAACTACTCTACTATATACAAGGGAGGAGACTTTACTTCAAGTATCAATGCTTTAAATAGATCCCATTAATTGGAATCTGTAATTCTTCTCCATCCAATCTTGACAACTGGAAAGCATTACTTGACTTGCACCTGAAATGATATAAGGACCACTCCATATTGCATCAAATTTTGAGTGTTTACCTGGTTTGGCTCTGTTTGCATCCCATTTTAAGACTAAGTCTCCTTCTTGGAAGCTTCTAGCCTTGGCCTTTTTATCAAATGTGTTTTTAATTTGAGCTTGACCCTTCTCCATTGCTTGCATTGCTTGGTTCCTTAGTTCCTCTAGCTCCATGAGCTCTGCATATCTGACCTCCATGGCTTCAAATTCAAACAATTCCAAGTTGCTTGATAAGCTCCAATGTTGGTAACTCAAGAGATATTGGAATTTTTCTTCTCTTCCATAAAATAACTTGTAAGGAGAGTTACTAGTTGATCTTTTAGGAGTAATATATCTTCCCACAAGGCTGATTTCAATCTTGTATGCCAAGTCCTTTGGTTTTCATCCAAAGTTCTCCTTATGATTTTTAACAAGTTTTTGTTTGTGGACTCAACTTTCCCATTTCCTTGGGGGTAATAGTTTGAATATGTGCTTAAATATATCCATTTTTCACATACCCACTCAGAGATCTTGGTGCCAAGAAATTCCAATGCATTATCAGAGATAATAGTGGAAGGAACACCAAATCTTGCCATAATACCTTCATAAAAATCTAGAATGTTGGTTTCATTTTCTTCCTTAAGTGCAACTTGCCTCTGTCCACTTGGTGAAGTAATATGTGGCTGTTAGGATCCACTTGTGGCCCAAAACTTGAATGTGGATTGATTACTCCAATGAATTCCAACCCATTGCATGAATGGTTCATTCATGAATGGTTCATTAACAAAGATGGGGTGGAGTGGAAGGGTTGTTAGCCTTTCCTTTCCAAAAAAGAAGGCACACTTCTTGCATTTTTTAACCCATGAAAAGCAGTCATTGAAAATATTAGGCCAATAATACCCAACCTTCATGATCTTGAGAGTTGTTACCCTTGGAGAAAAGTGACCTCTTGCTTCTCCATCATGGAATTCATGCATTATCCTCTCAATTTATCTATCTTGATGCACCTTAAGAGAACACCATTCACATCTCTTTTGAATAAAATGCCATCAACAAGCACATATGGAATAGCTTGAAGTCTAAAATATCTTCTCTTAGCTTTACTTAATCTATGGAGGGAACTAAATTTTTTGGAGGAAGTGTACCATATCCTGAGTCCAACAATGGATAGGTAAAGCATCACTGGTTGTTCTTGATCATTTGAAGCACTAAAATGGATTCTTCATCGGTTTTTGACTTGAAACAAGTTTCTCACACAACCTTTTCCCTAACCAACTTGGTTACTTTAATATCAATGTCATACTCCATTACTTTTGTTATCCACCCAACTCTCTTCTCATTCAGATATTTTTCCAATAGGAAGTCTTTTATACCAACATGTGAAACTAACAGATGAATCTTGTTATTTGACACTAGATGCCTGAACTTCTTCAAACTTCTTATAACAACTAGCACATGATTTTCAATGAATGAGTACTTTACCTCATAATATTCAAGATTCTGACTAAAGAAGGAAATAGGTTGTTCTAAATCATCTTTGTTCAGTTGCATCAATATGGAAGATATGGTCTCAAGCACCTCCAAAATCATATAAGATGAAATCCTTAGAGAAATATGGATTTATGAGGGTCGGTGCTTGTGCAATGGCCTGCTTTATAGCTTTAAAAAACTTTCTCTTCCTTCAGTAGTCCACTTAAAATCCATGTTTTTCTTTAACATCAATGTAGTGGCTTGACAAGATTAGCAAAATTAGGGACAAATATTCTAACAAAGTTAATTCTCCCAAGAAACTTTGAAGATTTTTTTATGGCTAGGAAATGTCAAAGAAAGAATGGCCTTCAATTCTTTCTAGATCAATAGTCAATCCCTTCTTAGAGACAATATGGCCAAGGAGTTTACCTTCATGAGCCAAGAAGATGCATTTTTTTGGGTTAAGGGAGACTCCAAACTCTCTACATCTCTCAAACACTTTCTGAGATGAAAAATATGTTCAGCTACATTTTTGGAGAACATTGTTATGTCATCAAGGTAGATAAGAACCATCTATTGATCACCCTCTAAATTCCATATCCATGGCTCTTTGGAATGTTGCTCCAACATTTGACAGGCCAAATGACATTTTTCTATAAGAAAAAGTTCCCCATTTTATGGTAAAGGTTGTTTTAAACTGATCCTCTTCCTTTACCATGATTTGGTTGTATCCTGAGTATCCATCAAAAGGAAAACCTCTCATAACCTACCACCATTTGTAAAATATGTTCCATAGAGGGTAGTGGATAATGGTATTTCAAAGAATCTTTGTTTAGGTCTCTAAAATCAACACACAACCTGATCTCTCCATTATTTTTCCATACTGGAACTAGGTTGGTGACCCATGATGAGTGCTTGATTGGAAAAATTATGCTTTCCTCTATCAATTTGTTCATCTCCTTTTTCATTAGAGGTTCAATATGTGGGTTAACAGGCCTCTCTTTTCTAACATAGCTTAGCATTTGGATCCAACTCTATGGTATGTTGAGCTAAACTAGGATTAAAACCTCTAAGATATTCATAGCTCCATGAAAATATATCAAGAAAACTCTTGAAAAAGTTCTACAAAATCATGTTTTTCTTGTGAAGTACTTACTTTTCCAATTTGAAGGAACTTGTCTCCACCAACTGCAATAGGCTCTATGAGTCTTCACCTTTGACCATTATATTTTCTTTCTCCTTTCTAAACTAGTCATTTGGGTTGAAGATGGATTCCAAAGTTACTAAACCCTTGGGCATCTTGTTTGATCTGAGTTGGATAATCTGATCACCATATTGTCTTTCCAACTTATCTTGGTTTTTTGAAGAGAATTCAACTTCTTCTTGAAGGAAATTTATAATTTGTTGATCATTCTCAAATACTTTCCAACTTGTGACATTTTTGGTATGGCAGGCCTTACTACCACCTTGATATGTGGTTGCACCTTGTCTCTTTTGATATTTTCAACAACATCAAACCTTGCTCCAATGGTAGCAAGCAAGTTCAACAACTTTGTTCTCTTTCCTTGGGATGGCTTGAATATTAAAAGCTTCAAAATCCTCCAAAAATCCCACACTCTATGCTTGTAGGATTTGAGTAGATTATTTTTGGCCACATTTACTCCCCTGATCTGGTTCACAATCAGTTCATTATCTCCAAAGGTCTGCAATTCCTTGATATTCTTCTTCCTTTCCCATTGCAAGCCATGAATAAGAGATTCATACTCTACTACATTATTGGAGAAACTAAATTGGAACCTGAAAGATGAGTAATACTTGATACCTTTGGGAGATATAAGTACTACACCTCCTCCTGCACCTTGTTTACATCTTGATCCATCAAAAAACATCTACCAAATGCCATCATCATCTTCATTAACTAGTTTGGTAACATTAGGTAGGGGTGGATTTTCTTCATGTAGGAAATAGACACCAAGACCAACTTCTTCAATCTCTTCCATTTCTTTGTATGGATCAAATTTGTAATGCCTATGTGTCCACTCATCAAGTAGAAGATCAAGAATGCCCCCAATCTATGAGTGTCTTCTTCTTTGGTACTTGGACAATCTTCTTGATCTAAGATTATGCAATTGGCATTGATAGGACTAGGCACATAAGGCTCTATGTGGTAAGTAGAAATTGGTTGAGATTTGATAGTAGATTTAGCACCATACCTTGTCCTAAAGAGCATATGAGACTAGTCTGCTGAAAATATCCTCCAATTTTAGCAGTGAAATCTCTAGATAGACATAGAAAAAAGTGGAGGTAAATCAATTATGGATATATCTTGAAGAACTGAAACATCAGGACATGCATGTAGTGTGAGGCTTAGACCTCTGATAACTCTAAAAGTCCCCACTATTGTTATCCCATCCAACTATACCACACCTTTTGAAAGAGGCTCATACTTAAGTCCTAGCTGGGTCTGCATAATCTATTTTGGCATGATTGAGTTGCTTGCTCTAGAGTCAATCATACAATTGTGCACTAAGTTGTTACCTATGATCAAAGACACATAGAAGGGTGGAGGTTTCTTTTTTTTTTTGGTTGGACCTCTCCTTGTTGTCATTGTATTGGTAAGAACCTTATCTTTCTCTTTGGATGACTCATTTGGATTAGAAAAACTAGCCATAACTACTTGCAAGAGATCCCTTTGGCCTGGAATTGCCAATGATTCCCACATAGATATGTTCACATTGGTTTTCTTCATTTTCTCGAGTATATTGAAAGGATTTGAAGGATATTTTTTTTCACTTTACTCACAACAATTTTCTCTTGCACTTGAGTTGGAATAAAAGGTCTTCTAGGTTGATCTTGTCCATTTGGAGCTATTTTTGAACTACCACCCTCATGGAGTGTCAAGGAAGGTTGAGGAGGGCCTGCATTTATATATTGTCCTTCCTCAATAGCTCTCTTCTTAGACCTGGTGTTTGCAGCTACACCTTGTGGAAGAGTTGATTCATTCCATAGAAGTCTTCCACTTTCCAATTCACAAGTGAAGTGTCATTTTGAGGTGTTTCTTTGAGCTACCATATGTTGCTGATTTTCTTCTCTGATTTTTTTGTTTCTTGAGAAGAAAATGCACTTTGTACCATTAGAGCTTGGTTTAGGATGCCATTTGGGCATGTTTCTTGGTTATGTGGATGATTACAAGGGAAACACCACTCATAATCTTGTGTAAGATTGTTTTGGAGATAGAACTAGAGCTTGAGATGAAGAGGTTGCATTTGGATTATATGGTTGAAAAGGCCTAGCAGAAGGAAATTGGATTTGATTCTGATTTTATAGCTTGGGAAGGAGGTCTATTTGGTTGATATGGGGCTTGTTTGGTTGGTATGGAGGCTGGTAAGGTCTATAATTTTGGGCTTGTTGCCTCTTAAGTGATACCAACTCATTCCCAAAACTTTGTAGTTGTTTCATTACCTCTTGTAGTTTAGTTGAGGTTTTAGAAGAAGTGGAGGCTTCATTAGATTTGATTTTTGGGGTTGGGATAGGTGCTAGTTTAGGTGTTTGATTAGAGTTGGGATTCTCAATTTCAGGGTATAAAGGCATTGGAGGCCTAGGAGCAAGTTTCCCATGGATTAGACTATTCTCATCTCTAATGGCAATATTATATGTAGTTGGTAATGTCCTACCCCCATGGATTGAATCATGACTAAAATATCACTATTCAAAGCCTTAAGATAATAAATAAATGCATGTTGGGGTGTAGGTCTTACCACTTGAGGGATTGGTCCCAAGTCCTTTGAAATCTTGTGTTGAAATCAATCATCTTCTCATTAGGTGCTCTCTTTGTTGTTGTAAGTTGCTCCACCAGGGACAGGTGATCTGATTTTTCTTCAAAATAATTACACAAGGTTATGCCAAGTTCATCCCAACTAGGAATGGATCTAGGTCTCAGGATTCTATACCATTAAAGTGCCTTACCCTTGAATGAATATGCTAGTAGCCTAACTACTACATCATCATGTGTAACTAGATGGAGAGCACACACATTAGCAACGTCCTGAATATGCTTAGTAGGGGTGACTTGATTTTCACTAGTGAAATATGGAATGCTCTTGAGTGCAACCATTGGAATGTCATGTTGTGCATTGAGCAACAAGAGGGATTCCACCTGTGAAATTGGAAAATGGTAGATTTCTATGGTGCTACCATGAGAGGTCTCAAAATTCTAGTAGATTGCAAGAAGGGTCTATCAAGAGGTGGAGTGGAGAGAGTCCTATTTGGTGGTGAAGGTGACCTTTGAAAACTTCTCCCTCTTCCTCCCCTAGGTGATAGTTTCATAAACTCAAGGGATCCTTCCTCTCTTGTTCTAGACCTTTTCTAGATCCTTCTCATGAAACTCAAGCTCTTAGACTACTAAACTAGTAAATAGAATGCTTGGAGTCATCAGATGTGTTGATGCAAAGCTTTTCAAGGCTGAAATTCACCAAGATACACCCAATCTTGGAAAAAATGAAGTTAAAACAAGGAGGTGTAATGGAACACCTTCAAAAGGGACTTGGTTGCACACTATGAAATATAAGCTTTCAATACTTATCCCATTGGGCATGACAAAAACTATTATCACCAAAAACAACACCCTCGATTTGATCATGAATTAGTGAATGAGAAACTAGTGTTTTTGGGTAACATGGGATTGTCTCTAAGTGTGGGACCTTGCTATTGAGACAAACCTCTAGAGAAGGCCAGCTTCCTCTACCTTATCTTATTATAAACTACTCTAGAAGGGAAATTTTTCTATCTACTTCTATCCTAAGATTCAAGGGACCAGAGAGAGAGAGAGATTGCATGAAAATGGAAATCCTAAACTACAGAGGTGATTGCACCAAGAAAAGGGATGGGAAAACATTCAAGTGAGAAAAAATGAGATGAAGAATGGGAAAGAGAGAGGTCATACATAAGTGACATAGTCCCTAACTACATTTATCAACATCATTTCCATGGAGCACAATATATGAATCTTGTAAGAAGAACAAGATATACACAATGCATCTACAATTGTAATGAAAGGAAAAAACATAATATCACATAAGATAGGCATAAAGAGCCACAAAACATGGATTTATTTCTTAATTAGATGCATAATTCACCATAAATGCAAAATAAAGGCAAAGATCTCCTAGCAGAATACCCTTAGGTCAAAGACACCTGTAACTCAAAAAAGGCTACATAGAAAAAATTTACAAATTTTTCTTCTCTTTTTAGAACATTCCTCCCCAAAAACATGTCAAAGAACTTACATTTATAGATTTAAGATAGAAGAGGGAGAGAGAGAATAATGCGTATGGCATGTTTTTAATGGTCCTAACCATCTTAAAGGATAAAATGATTGCTCTACATAGGATGATGGACATTGGGATGTTTCAAGCATGTCAATGAAGGCTTTCCCAAGTGAAAAATGTTACTCTTATGATTAAACAATCCGCCTACAATCATATATGGCCCAAACCATTTTTTCATCTTTTTCATCTATCAAGACCCACCAAAATCTGATTCTCATGATGCCAAATTAAATTTCTTGAGGAGAGATTTCGAATGAGACCGATTTCATGTAATTTGGAGTAGGGGATCGAAAGATATCATCATTTGAATATTTTACACATCGGGATGAATAGAAATATGACAAGTGGCCGTATTTTATTAGCTTGGAGATTACCCTCTATCCACGTGTGCATTACTTTCACATTTACCACATGTCGATATTTGATTGGCTCGGGATTGAGTCCTTTTCTTATGTTTACTTTTTTTTATTTTTGCCCTTGTCTTTGTATTTATGAATTATGGGCCAATAAAATAGTGTCATGCCTCTCTGTAGTGTCAGACTATACTTAAACTTTGTTAGTTCTTTAGAAATGTGAGCCAATAATAAACATCCACGTTTATTTGCAATTTACCTTGTTCTTTTGCCTCGACTGTCAATTACAAAAGGTAGACCAATGGGAAGGTTCCACGCTCCTTCACATTGTCAAACTTTTGATAGCCTCATCTGATAATTGCAAAGTGTGAGCCAATGAGAAAGCTCCATGTACTTCACATTGTCATTCTTTTCTTTGAACTACCCATCCTGCTATGAAGTACTAGCTAATGGGAAGGCTCCACGTAGCTTCATGCTTCACATTTTTTTAGGTTTTGATGGCTTTATGTTGCAACTTTAAGTTTCTCTTCCCTAGACTTAGAAACTTTTGGCTTCCAAAATGTGTTACCACGTGGCACTTTTGAATTTTTAACTTTACGGACCCAGCAAAATATGAATTGTGGCTTATCCCACAGATTTGAGGGCCACATAATGAATATGCCTTAGAGACTTTCGAAATGTCACCACATGGTCTTTTTGTGCCTTTGATCTATATCATGTGTCCTTATACTTTATTTTATACGGTGGCTTTAATATTTTCTGCAAAATACTAGCCCTTTGACATTTTTTCATGGCTTTAATCTTTTCTTCACAACACTAGCCCTTTGACCTTTGTTTCATGGTTTTAATCTTTGAACCCATTAATGCTTTAAGACTTAGTCTCCCATGGTTTTTTCAATGCCAAAGGCCGAATCATTTGGGAAAGAGAATTTAATAGTTGGTTAACCATCCCAAGTTCTTAAAAATGGCTAAGTCCATTTTTAACTCTATTAAAGCCAACAATAACCCGAGGTATTTTTGGATAACAATTCTCTTTTGATGTCACTAGATTCTTGAATATTCCATGGAGTAGAGGAAAGAGGAGATGATTACACTTTGCTTGGTACTCAAGATAAAATAAATCAAATCCATCATCATTCATTCCTTCTATGAACCACTTGAAACCCCTCATCGATCTACACTCATCATCATGTAGTCTCTCCTCTTAGCCTCAAAATCATCGGTGTAGTTTCTTTGAGTAATCCTCAACTTGTGGAATGTGATACAATCCTAGAAAAAAAATCTCAAGGGTTTTCCTACTATCAAATTCTAGCCAAGATACATAGGAATACAAAATTGAAGGCTACAAATGAGGTTTCAATGTTCGCTACATATATACATTTGTGCTTGAGTAGATCCGAGGGAAATAGGGAAAGATACGCATTTCTTCTTTACACTTTTTCAACTAGTGTGAACATGAAACAACTGCCTACACAACTTAACCATGATGATCTTGTCACTTGGGTACATTGGTAACTTGCGAGGTGTAAGATCAAACCCACCAACTCTAATGTAGGTGAAGGTGGGAAACTAAATGAAGTAACTTCCATTTTTTTATCAATCCAATTACTTGAGGTGAAATTATTTTCTCAGGATTTCCTTGAGTAACCTTATGATATACATGGTGAATGCATCATTCACCTTCGAGAAGTGACAGTTATTTTCCTGATATGTGAGTTGAGGATACTTCTCATATGTTGGAGACTTTTGTGACACATTTGAGGTAGAGGAGAGACCTCGGAAGGGACATGTGTATGTGAGGAAATACACCAGATAAGAATTCATTGTGAACTACTTAGATGTAGGTAACTATAATAGTTTTTGGTGAATGTTATTACTTACTATATGCCCCCATTCAATCATCTGATCTCCTTTTGTGACCACCAAGATTAATTACATCATCCAGTCTTGGAATTCCTTTAAATTTTCTTCTCCCATCACCCTATTTAGTAGGACTATTGCATCTAAGTATGCCTCATTAAATTCACTTTGAGACCAAATTTTGGGGATCTAAAAAGGCTTCCTTCCCTGTTTGAGCCATGATCGACCGTCAAGCCTTCCAAGTATGAATTTTTATCACCCATTATTGAGAGTAAAATTCTTCGAGTGATGATAACCATATTGTTACAAGTGGTAATTTCCATACATTTAGAGATTCCTTTCAGAGTGAGTCTTTGTTAGAATTGAATTGTCATCCGTTATAATTGTTCTTGAGTTTGGATCATAGTGTTGGGTGTAAGCTAGACTGGATTTTTTTCTTTGAATGGATAATGGATGACCACCGGATGTGAATATCCCACTTGATAATATATTCTCCTCCATATTTTCATGAGGATCACTCATCATTCTATCTTTCAAATCCTTGAGTCCATGTTTGTCGCATCATTGTCATCCACATTGGGGTACTCAGTGTTTAATGGGAAAATTGGCTCTAAACCAAAATATTTGACCTTCATGGTGACAGGAGTTATTGAAATATATGGAAGATGGATGATTATGAATGATTTGACCCCAATCCCTATACCTACTATTTTTAGCATGTCATTTTATGGATGTCTATTTTTAGTAAGTTTCTCAAATTGTCACTTTTGAATGTTTTCGTCTTCAAAGGAGTGATGGTGACATGGAAAGTAGTTTGTTTCTAAAACTTACTATTTTTAGAATGTGAGGACCTAAAACAACTTAATATGTATATAAGTTGGTCCTCTGGATGTCACAATGGGATGAAAATGGTCTCAAAATTTTAGGTTTTTATCTAGGATTCTATGCTCCAATTTTAAGATGTTTCAATTGCTAGATTTTTACATATCTAAAAAGGTAAGTGCAATGGCTTAAATTTTCTTTTGGCTGTAAAAAATCACTTAGACCATCAATGGGGGTAATATTATACTCAAAAGAAAGGTGTTTTTGCAAGGACAATGTTGTTGAAATTATAAGGAATTGTTAGACATGGTTTTGTAGTTATGAAAAAAATTATGTTTTCGAGCATGAGGGTTCTTGGAAATTTTCAGTAGCATAACATTGAAAAATTGAATTTTGGGTGGGGGAAGAAAATTTTATTTGAAAATTGCAAAAATTACTAAGTGTTTATACTTAACCATTTCACTCCTTTGTGTACCTTAACTCACCTTAAACTCAACTAGGCTTAACCCAAGTCAGTCTGTGGTTTGAGGGTGAGTTGTAACCACAAAAAATAGGGGACATACGAGTTGAAGTGGTAGAATGAAAACCAAATTTGTCTTTTCACTAGATTGTGCCAAGTGTCACAAGTGGGAAAACATGTGAGGAAGATGGAGGGGCTGAAAATGGGTCTCCGGGGTGATAGGAGGTTCTTCATGCGACCAGAGGTTAGTAAGAGAGGTGGGGCACATTTTTTTGTTTTTAATGTCCCCTTAGCTATTGGTACAATGGGAAAAGGGACATAAATCCTTAATAATTATGCCATGGGTATGTTTGTTATGAGGAACGGACCATGTTAGTTAAAACACACATTAAGTCTTCCTAGTAACAAAGTTTAGTTATATTAAGGAATGAAACTCAATCCACCACAAGTGGGGTGAAATTTTATGTCCCTAATATTCCCTTTCACAAGGTACAAGGAAAAAAAAAATTGAAAAATTTTAATGGGGTCAAGGGGTCATGTTTTTGAGTTGTGAAACAAGCCTAGGAGCCAAGTTGTAATGTTTTAAGTGATAACCTAACTCATCAATAAGGAGAACACTTTGGTTTCCTTAGTGTCCCTACTATCCCCTTGAACTAAATGAAAAATTAAAAGGGACAAAAGAGGTGAAAAAGTGCACTCAAGCTTATAAAACATGTTGATGTCACCCTATCAATGTGAGAATAGAACAGGAGTTACTTTTTCCACCATTGGAGAAAATATTGAGTTTGGAGGCCAAATCTCATATGATTTTGACTCCAAAACACATGTTGAGTTCATTAAAACCATTTTCAAGATCTTATTATACTTGAAATTTAATTTTCAGGCCTAGTTACTCTTTTAGCACAAAGGGGCAATGGAAGTGACACATACTATCACAAAACATTATGAGGAAAAGGATCAAAACTAGTATATCCACCATGTAGTGGACTCTAAGATTTTTCCATTGAATATTTTTTAGCTTCCAAATCCTCTAAGAACTATTGGAATCTTCAAGACAAGGTCACTTTCTCCATTGAAGCTTTCATTCACCGTACCTAAAATTACCTAGTTTTTCTTAGATGGATCCCGACACCACATGCCTCTATAGTATTCCTTGAAACTTCCTTAGATCTCTTCATTGTCATTTTTCATAACATCTAGATGGATTAAGCCCTTAATAGAGGGTATTCTCACGATGTGATATGGCTAAAAGTAGCTAATTTAGTGCTTCAAGGAGCACTATTCCACCTTAGAACTTAGTATATTCATGAATATATTTAGATATACTTCCTGGATATGAAACACAATTAAAAACCATGTTATCATGTTCATATTAGTTAGAATGAGGATGACATAATTGATAGGCTAGCTAGAAGAATCGTTCACAATGACCGAGAGAGGAAGTTTCAAGTGGGGGTTTGGTTGTCATGGCCAAAATTTTAAATTTTGCATGTTATACATTTAAAGCATGACAACAAATGGCTCTAACTTAGGGACATAAACCATAAGGGACAATGAAGGCCTTAGACATCTCATAAAGGAGCAGACCAGTGCCTTATCCATTGGGTGATAGATTCACTACTTCAAAAAGTAGTATAAAAATGACATAATCAAGGAAAAACAAAATGAACACATGATAGAAAAGGGAAACACACCAAGCAGAAAGGGGAAACACACAACTAAAAATAAAATTATGATACATGGTTGGGGACAACCAATATTGTTACTTATAGAGATTTCAATGTTGCCCATATTGAGTCAACTACGATGAGGTTCCATCAAGATATGAAAGTTAGTTAGTGTTCTTTCCACGAAATGTCTAATTTTGAAGAGACCAAGCCGAGAGATAGTCAAAATTCTAATGGCTTACTTTATGGTCATGTCTCTTTTCCCAAAGTAGTTTAAGATCTCCAATCTAAAATTTTATATTTCATGCCTTTTGATCAAACAACTTATTTACTTTTGATTGATTCCTTCGAGAAAATCCACTACTAATCATCTATATTTATTCAATTTTCTAAGTAGCATATCCTTTTGTCAAGAGCATCCATGTATTCTCCATTCTCTATTGCCTTTACTAGTTGTAAGGTAGGTAACTCCAATGAAATGGGGATCCGAGCTTCAATTTCGTACAACTAGAAAGGGGAAGTGTCAATGGCCTTCTTGGGAATCATATGATCATCCCACAGAGCATAATATACCTTTTAATGTCAATCTCTTTTATTAACATCTACTAGTTTCTAAACAATAGTAACAATGTTCTTGTTACTATATTACACCCTGACCATTACCTTTTGAATAGTAATCATTATAATGTGATAATGAAATACCATGATTGTAACATAAATCAATTATCTCAATAGAAGAGAAACAAGTAGCATTATCAATTACTATCTTGTTTGGCACTCCAAACTAGACAATGATATTTTCTTTTAGGAAGTTGCACCGTCTCTAAATTGGCATGCTTGGTCAGAATGGCTTTCATCCACATTGTGAAATAGTTTGTGGCAGTGAGGACATACATATGACCCACACTAGAATGTGGATTCAATACACCTACAAATTCTAAACCCCACTACTAGAAAGGTTCTTTAATGAGCATGGGCCAAAGTGGCAAAGTAGTTAGCCTTAGATTTCCTACAAACTATTAACATAGATCACATTTCTCAACTTGTTTATAGGTATCTCGAAAGAGATTATTTAAATAATAACCACCTCTCAAGATCTTGTGTGTAGTAACCATATGTTTGATTATGGTATGCTTTAAAACTCTTCTTATTGTGTTCCTCTTCAATGCACCTTAAGAAAGTTCCATCCAATCCTTTCTTTTACAACACATTCTCCTAGATAACATACTTTTCTACCTTCAAGTGAAGATTGTGTCTCTCTACTTGTAATCCATATCTAAGGGATGATCACCGAAAGTTAATAAGTATGCAATATATGAATACCATGGATTGGTAAAATGATGAAGAGAACAAGAGTGAGATCTTTTGTCTAACTTTCATAGCACTTTGAATAATCTTCCCACCATTCTTTAGAAAGGATTTCACACAAACCTTTACCTCATACCAATTTAGAAGGCCTAATATTAAGATCATACTCTTAAATATTGTATACCTTATTCCCTCTTTTTGTACCGGGATCCTTTTGTATTAGAATAGACTTGACAATTGGGCTAGGAACCATAGTATTAGTATGTGAGTTCAATATATAAAACTTGAAAAAAAAATTAGATCCCGTACCACTTCATATGTATGTTTCTCATGTTGTGGATATTTGAGTTCATATGCTTTTAGTGGTGCACTCATGAATGCAATATGTGATTGAACTTTTTCATTATTCTCTTGAACAAGGATAGTTGAGATGGTGTGCTTAGAAGCATATAAGTAAACAATAAACTCCATGTTAAAGTCAGATGAGACCAAGGTGGGTGCCTTTGTAATAACACCTTTGATTGATTTGAAGTCTTCCTTAACTTCTTTGCTCCATTTTAAGGTTTCCTTGGGTTTCATCATGTTGGGAATCTCCTTAGTGAGCTCAGAAAATTCAAGAATGAACCTTCTTAATAAATTTACCTTACCAAAGAATGAGTGTACACCAAGTTTTCTTATGGGAAAAGATAACCATTGAATGGATTCAACTCTCTCTAGATCAAATTTTGTACCCTCCTTACTCACAATTTTTCCAAGGATGTTTCCTTCTATTACACCAAAAATTGAATTCTTCAAATTAAGAGAGATATGGTGTTTTCTACAACATATCAGTACATACTCTAGCTTATATAAATTCTCTTCTCTCTTCTTTGAATACACAATCAGGTCACCCATGTATACCACTATGCACTTTCCTCTCAGTTCCTTGAAATATAAATCCATTTCCCTTTGGAAAGTGGCACCTACATTAATTAATTCAAAATGCATACGATGGTATGCAAAAGTACCCTAAGGGGTGGTGAAAGTAGTTTTGAATTGATCTTCTTTGGCCACCTCAATTTGATTATAAGTTGAAAAAAATTAAGCATGGACATCATTTTGAACCATTGAATGCTTGAAAAATATGGTCCACGACTAAAAAGGGGTAGTTATCTTTTAGTGAAGCTTGATTCAAATTTCAGAAATCCACACAAATGCATATTTAAACATTCTTCTTTCTTATTGGCATAATTTTGGTTATCCATGTTGATTGATGGATAAGGAAGATGATGTGAGCATTGTGTATATTTTTAACTTCTTTTTTATGGTTCTAGAAATTTTGGGATTTTATTTCCTTTTCTTTTTCGGAATGGCTTTCCATCGGGTTTCAAGGGGATAAAGTGTTGCATAGATTGTGATTAGATGGACTTGATATTTGCATATGAATAGGCTAGCACATTAGAATACTTTTTCAACAAATTTGAAAATTTTATGTGTTCCTTAGGTGAACAACACTTTCCAATGTTTACCATCCTTGGTTACTCACTTGTTTCAATATTTACTTTTTTATATTCAACAAAATATCTGGTTTAATTCTTAACTTCACCATGAATGAACCTATCATGTTTATCAAACAATTCTTCCATTGAAACCTATCCTTTCAAATTTCTATTTCCTTTTACCTAAACCACTCCATCCTCATCAACATGATCACCTTTGGTAATGTTATTGTCATTGGTTGTAAAATCCTGAGGGAGGGTATCACTTCCTTAGAAATACATAGACCTAAAATCACCATTCTGCTGCAAGAAAGATAAGATATTACCATCATCATTGAACACCTACCAACCCTCGAGTGATTGGGAAAACTTGGATGAAAACCATTTCCACTTTGAATACTTATGTTCACTAAAATCGGGATGATGAATCATCATAAAGGTAGAAACCACCAATGAATCCACTCTACTATTTTGATCATGAGGGATAGATTTGATATCAAAGCGAATCAAAAGCTTCTATTTATTTTCTCACTCTATTTCCGTAGTGATGTAGTTGATATTTTTTTACTTAGAACAAGTCTCTTACCTATTTTACAATAACCTCTGCATCTCCTTGCACTATGAACTTTTAAATTCCCATTTCTTCGGTGGCTTATAATCCAAGAAATTATGTTTCATACTCAGCGAGTGTTATTGGTATTGGAAAATTGCATCTTGTATGAAAAGGAAATAAATCTCCTTGTGGTGAAGACAAAACAATTCTTGCACTTGACCCAGTTGATGAGTAACTTTCATCAAACTTCATATTCTAAATCTCATTAGAGATTTTAGTTGGGCTTTCTTCAAGAATGGGAAACTCTTCATCTCACTCGAAACTCATAAAATAATTTTCATTGCCTCTATCTTTGAAAGGAACCTTTCTACTTTCCCTACTTTGGAATAGGATTTGTGCTCTAGGATCATCATATTTATGAACCGTATATTTCATTTTTGGTTCGGGAAGAAGCTCTTCATTTCATTTTTTAGTGGTATTGAAGCAGAAGACTAGTACATTTGTGTTTCTCTTCCAACATCCTAACATAAACTTCAGCTAAGAAGTATACCATAGATAGTTAGCATGTCAACCACCAAAATTTTCACATTTACTCATTTTTCTAGAAAATCTACGAAAGGAAGTTGTGCATATTTAATCCTACCAAAAAGAGGGATTTATTTGTTTCTATTGAGTAAGCAATGATCGAATGCTCAAGGGAGACCCAAGAAAAGAGCTTAGTTAACTTTAGCAGAGACATGACATTTTCAAATGCACCAGTTCAATAATGCAATTATTTAATCGATATCCATTGATCAATAAGGAAACATAAAAAGGCTCAATCTTGCCAATGGATGAAGGTGAAAAATCTAAGAGATTCAAGATTTTTTTACACAGGAGTGGGGATTGAACCTTTAGAATTAGGTGATGCATTTGAATTTGAGTTATCATATTTGATAAATTTGACCAACATATCAAATTGTTCAAGATGATTTTGTAAATATTCTGACTCAAAAATCTAAACCTTAGCTTTATTTACATGGTCAATGATATCAAAGGTAGAAGAATCACTTTCGGGAACATTGGAAACACTAGGAGTAGGTTGAATTACTTTAGGGGCAGTAGAGGCATATTTTTCATTACTCTTTTGAGATACGAGAGTAGAAGCACTATTTTTAGAATGAGTGGAAGTACTTGACTTACCCGGAGTAGAAGATGTCTTAAGAGAGGATGTGGATTTGTGCTTCTTCTTATGTAACTCTAAGGATGTTGGGAGTAGAGAACCTCACTTAATTATCATTTTTAGGTTGTAGAGTCACCTTTTATAGGCCCTTTTTCTCCTTCTCTACATGCTCGAATGTTTTCTCTTTTCAAGAGTTTTAGAACATGTGAAAATATCACAATAATGGTTGTTCATGTCAGCTATGGTATCTTCATATTATCCTCGAGAAGAATATGGATATTCAAATAATCTAACTTCTGTAGAGCTTATCTCTTCAATGAGTAGTTGACCTTCTTCATCTTCTTCTTCCTAAACAACCTACTCCTAATTTTCCTCATCTAAATGTGTCCCATAAGTGGCATTCATGGGTGGAGCCTTAAGTGTAAGCCTTTGAGGTGCAAATGGAAATTCTTTGCTTATTAGGAAAGTTCTTCCTCATAATACCCCTATATGGGGTACTCTAAGCAAGTTATTTCTTGAGAACAAGCAAGTCAATGCCTAGTTTTTTCATTAGAGGACTTGTAGCTCCATAACTTGAACCTTGGGTTTTATCCTTGTTTGACCCTTTCTTGATATTTCCTTAGACGATGAGGTTATATTCTACATCTATTGTGAGTTATTGGGCCTCATCTAGGGTAGTGGGTTGATATCTTCTCAGGATGAATCCCACCTCTAGTAATTGAGTGTTCAAGAAGAACCTCAATTGGTTATCTTCAGTATGCCTTGCAACTTCAACAAAATCTTATAGAGAAATGTCTTGAATTTAGAAAGTAAATCTATCATAGCCTCATTTTGTTTCTTCTTCAATTGAGACCATTGTGCAAGTAATGCATGAGCATATTAGGTGAGACTTAAACCTAACCTCATATTTTGTCTTCATTTGTGCCCAATGTATGATGCATCTTCTTGGTAGGTGGTAGAACCAATTTGCAGCAACTTCTTCTTGCAATGACTCCATAAAAAAACTTACTAAAACATCCTCATGTTCAACTCCTAATACACCATATGTTGTGATGAATGCAAGTAATGTGTTTGTTTGGGTGTTGTTTTCCATCTCCTCTGAATTTGGGAAATTTATTCCTAGATCCTATGGGAAAATCATGGAGTGGAGGGGTGGAGCCAATGGACTGTGATATGTCCCCATGGTGTAGGTGTAGCCATTTATTTTTTTTTTGCTTCTTCTTCCTCTAGAGGAATAAGATCTAGTATTGGTTCAACTAGACCTTCAAGAGGATCTTCAAGAGGAAATTAGGGTTACATTTCGGTGAAGAATTATTTCCCAAATTATCTTATTGTCTGAACAAAATGGAGTCTGAAATCTTGCTTGATGTTGTTATTCAAATGTAGGATCAGCAAGGCCACTTGCACGATCATCTTAGGTATATCTTATTTCCACTAGTTTGTACAAGATTTTTCAAAGAGGAATATGGAATTTTTATCTTGGAAAAATAAAGGTTTCTTGTAGAAATCAGCAATGGATTTTTAAGAAATTAGTTCCATATTTCTAAAATTTGTATTTTCTAAATTTATTTTTATTTTTAAATATTTAATTATTTTTGTAAACTTTGTGGATCTTTTGGGTGTAAGGCGGCTTAAGTTGCCCCACGGTGGGCACCAAAAACTATTGGAAAAATAATTTTTCACAAGGGAAATTAGTGGTTTTCACCAAAATTCATGGGAATAGGTCCCTCCCTTGGGAATGGGAGGCCTAAATTTATTGAATGTAGGAAAAGTAAAATTTGTGGGTGGCACTAGGTCGGGGATCACACAGGAATACTCCACTAAACCTATGGAAAATTTCTTGTGTGGAATACAAGGGAGGAATTTTCTTGGAGAGAAGTAAAGGGGGATAAGAATATAGAAAGAGAGGGTTAAGGTAGTGAGTAGGCACTTGCAAACTTCACTGAAATTAACCAGAGTAAGTCCACATCTAATAGGAAGAAAACAATTGTGTAAGAAATAATAATATTATTAACAAATCAAAGACACAAAGTTTAATTGATTTATTTCTCAAATATATAAGTTTCTTTCTTGGTTGTTCAAGATTACAAGGATTTCATAGTTGAAAGTAGGGAGTAGAAGAACATAGATATAGATAGAAGAAATAACTTCTTGCTTGTAGTAGGAGAACAAAATATATTAACCCCTTGGAATGGAGAAGCCATCCCAATATATAGCCTTACAAAATGTCTCTTCATCTCCCCCAAGTGACTTTTCACATTCCTACCACTTGTGACCTTTCATATTCCAATGAACTAGGAATAAAGATTATTCATTTTCTTATTAATTAAAAAATACATCTTACAATGTAAAATTAAAAGTTGGATTGATTGAATATCAAAAAATCAAAAAGTGCATTCCCAATAAAGAATCGGAATGTGAGAGAGAGGGAAGAAGAGGCCGATCAATCTGAGGATGAATATGCTTCCAATGATGAAGATATTACTCTTAGTGAACTTTGTGGAAGTTCCCTAGACTCCTTTCCTTTGACATCTTTGTTGAACTGAGCTATTGTGAGTGTGACCTTCTCTACATATGGGATGCAAACACACCCCAAAGTAATGATTCAAGTCTCGGGAATACCACCAATGGTCTTGCACTATGTGAACTAGAATTTATGATCTCTTTTGGTATTAGATATGGATTCTATAACATCCATGAGGGATTCCGATGTATCCTCAATGAAGGAGAAAGGATCTCCTACTTATTTTCAAACCAATTCTTCGAAAGAGATTAGGAGTCCCTCGAGGATGTTCACTTTGGGTTTAGGTGATTCGAGATTCTACACACTTTTGTTAACATCTTCCAAGATTTCAGATGCATGCTCCTAGAAAAACTTAACTTTTGTAATAGCATCATTTATCATACCATGTATAAGCACTCATTGTGTGTAACCACATGGGAGAAAAATTATCAGAGACAAATGCAAACACATTCTTACTCACCAAGGAGTGAAAATCTAGACAAATCATCTCAAATACCAATGGGAAAACACTATCCCAATGGGATCTTTCGCTATCGACCTCAACTTTTTTCATTTTTACCTTGGAAATAGTGACTAGGGAAAAATTGAATAGAAAGAGAATCTCGAGAAAATAATACATTCCCTTTTTAAAAGATATTCTACACCCATATATAGTGTACCTTAACCTCTCTTGATCACTTGGGGATAAAATCTACTAAGATGAGAGATATCATCAATAGGAGGAAGAGGTGTCACATTGAGCTCCAAGAATGATTGCACATAAGTAGTTAGGGTTCCCACATGTTCCTCAAGTTGTTCCATAGTCTATTTATTCTATTCATTTCTTGTGAGTAATTGAGCTACAAAATCTTTTAAAAATTTCACATCTCCCTCATGTGTGACCTACCCCAAAGATATCCTAGTGATCTCATATCCAGTTGATTTCATCTCTCACATGGGTTTGATCACTTTAAGATGTGTAAATTCAGCATACTTGAGATCCAAAATCATCAGTGAAGAAATGAGAAGTTATCTAAGCTTTCTTAGGATGTTTGGTTTTGAGTAAATTTGAGATAGACTCAAAGTTAGGTGTCATTTCTTGTTGCACCATTTTTAATTTTCCTATAAGTAACTCTTATACCCATGGGAAAGTCTCAATTAGTTTAGATACAAAATCGAGAACAGAGGAACTCTTAGGTGCTTTTTATAGAACCAAAACTTGACTGATATGAGATGAATCATACGCCTCTGTGGAAACACTTAGATATTAGGGATGATTAGGAGATTGAGATGGGTCAATTTCTCCTATCTCAAGTGGCTCAATAGGATTTTCTCTGACCTTTACCTTTTTTTGAAGCCTCTTAAGGGGAGAAACTTTAGTGCACTCAACTTCTACAAGCTTCCTCTTAGAAGATTATTTTGAATGAGTAGATTTTATGACCCTATCAGGTACTCTTAGAGAAGAAGTGAGAGACACTTTCTTGGATGGATCCAATAGACCACCAAATTCAATGAAAGAGGCCCTCTTCCACTTGAACCAATCCTTTGATATTTGAATCACTGTCATGGTTCTTTCTTTGATGTCACTAGATTCTTGAATGTTCCAAGGAGTAGGGGAAAGAGGATATAATTTCAATTTTTAGTACTGGAGATAAAATTGATTAGATTCATCATCATTTATTCCTTATATGAACCATTCAAACTTGAAATCCCTCATCTGATCTATAACCATTGTCATGTAGTCTCGCATCCTAACTTAAAAATCATTAGTGTGGTTGGCCCAATATTCCTTAATTTGTCGAATGTGATACAATCCTAGGAAAAAAGAAAGTCTCAAGGATTTTCCTACTATTAAAGTCTGGAAAAAATACATAGGAATAAAAATTAATTGTTTTAAAGGTGTTAATGTTTGCTACATCCATTGCATTTTTGCATGAGTAGATCCCAAGGTAAATAGGGAAAGATACACCTTTCTTATTTGCACTTTTTCACCTGGTGTGAACATGAGACAACTTCCTGCATGATGCAATCATGATGATATTTTTACTTTGGTACCTTGGTAACCTGCAAGGTGCAAGATCAAACCCTCTAACTCTGATGTGGGTGAAGGTGGGAAATTGAATGAAGTAAATTCCATATTTTTCGATCAATCTAGCTACTTGAGGTGAAATTATTTTCTCGGGATTTCCTTTGAGTAACCTCATGATATATATGGTAAATGCATCATTCACCCTTGAGCACGATATATGAGTGAGGATACTTCTCATATGTTGGATACTTCTCATATGAGGTAGAGGAGAGACCTTGAAAGGGCCTTATGTATACAAGGAATACACTATATAAAAATTCATTGTGAACTTCTTAGATGTAGGAAACTACAATAGTTGTTAGTGAATGTTATTACTTATGATCTACCCCTAGTCAATCATCTGATCTCCTTTTATGACCACCAAAATGAATTGAGCCATCCAGTCTTGGAATTCCTTTGTAGTTTCTTCTCCCATCACCCTATTTAATAGGACTATTGCATCTGAGTATGCCTCATGGAATTCACTTTGAGACCAAGTTTTAGGGATATAAGAAGGCTTCCTTCCCTATTTGAGCCATGATCCGTCCATCAAGCCTTGCAAGTATGAATTTTGTATTTCCCATTCTTGAGAAGAAAATTCCTGAGTGATGATAACCACGTTGCTACAAGTGGGAATTTGTATACATTGAGATATGCCTTTCAGAGTGAGGATTGTTGGAATTGAATTGTCATCTTCAAAAAAAAATCTTAAGTCTAGATCATCTTGTTAGGCACAAGCAAGGACTAGTTGTGCTTGAATGGATAATGGATGACCACCTGCTCTAAATATCCCACTTGAGAATATATTCTCATCCACAAGTTCATGAGGTTCACTCATCATTCTAGCTTTCAAATCCTTTAGGTCCATGTCTTTCACATCACTATCACCCACATTGGGATACTCAGTGTTTAATGTGCAAATTGGCTCTAAACCAGAATACTTGACCTTCATGGTTACTAGAGTTAGTGAAATGGATGAGAGATGGATGAGAATAGATGAGAATGAATGATTTAACCCCAATCCCAACACTTACAATTTTTACCATGTTTTACCCCAAATGTCTATTTTTGGAAAGTTTCTTAGATTTTCAATTTTGAGTTTTTGTCTTAAAAGGAGTGATGGTGACATGGAAAGTAGCCCATTTCTAAAAATTACTATTTTTAAAATTTGAGGAGCTAACACAACTTACTATTTATATTAGGTGGTCCTCTGGATGTATGAATGGGATGAAAATGGTCTCAAAATTTTATGTTTTTCTTTGGGATAATATGCTCCAATTTTCATAGGTTTTCAATAGCTAGATTTTTGCAAATCGAAAAGGGCAAAATCTGATGGCTAAAATTTTCTTCTAGCTGTAAAAAATTACTCAAACCATCAATGGGGGTAAGATTATACTAAACATAAAGACATTTTTGCAAGGAGGGCACCGGTGAAGATTCAAGGAATTTTGAGTTAGGGTTTTACAATTAAGAGAAAAATTATGATTTCAAGCATAAGGGTTCTGGAAATTTTAAAGCATAATAGTGAAAAAATAGAGTTTGGGAGGAAGAAAAATTCATTTGAAATTTACAAAAATGACTAAGTGTTTATACTTAACCATTGCACTCTTTTGTGCACCTTAACTCACCTTAAAATCAACTAGGATTAACCCAGATCATTTGGGGGTTAGAGGGTGATTTGCACCCAAAATAATATGGGACAAATGAGGTGAAGGGGAAGCATGGACACCAAGTGCACTTTGCACTATATTGTGTTGAATGTCATAGTGGGAAAACATTTGAGGAAGATGGAGACGCTAAAAATGGGTCTCTAGGGGCTGATGGGAGGTTACGCATATGACAAGAGCTTAGTAAGGCATGTGCACGTTTTTGTGTCCCTAATGTCCCCTTGGATGTTGGGATAATGGGAAAAGGAAAAAAGCATTGAAAAGTAAGCCATGGGTCTATTTTTCATGAGGAGGGGACCAATTCGGTTAAAACACACATTATAGTCTTCCTAGCAACCAAGTTGAGTTGTCTTAAGTGACGAAACTCAATCCACCATAAGCGAGGGTGCACTTTTGTGTCCCTAATGTCCCCTAACACCAAGGTACAAGGTTCGAGGGACAACAATATTGAAAAAGTGGACCAAGGGGTCAAGGGTCATGTCTTTGAGTTATGAAACAAGCTTAGGAGCCAATTTACAATGTTTTAAGTGACACAACCTAACTCATCGATAGGGGACACACTTTTTTGTACTTAATTTTACCTTACACCAAAGGATAAGTTAAAAGGAAAAACTAGGTGAAAAAGTGTGCTCAAGCTTGTAACACATGTTGATGTCACCATGCTAATGCAAGAATAGAACACGAGAGTTGTTTTTTCTACACCGTGAGAAAATATTAGAGTTTAAAGGACAAACCTTATATGATTTTGACACAAAAACACCTAGTGAGTTCCTTTACAATAATTTTCAAGATCTAATTCTTTCTTAATTTGAGTTTCAAGCCTAGTCACTTTTTTAACATAAATGGGTAGTGGAAGTGGTCCAGATTATCATAGAAAATTCTAGTGTCAAGGATCAAAATTGATATATCCACCATGTAGTGGATACCAAGGGATTTCCATTGAGTAATTGTTTAGATTCTAACACCTCCCAAAAGTCCCAAAATCTTCAAGACAATTTCACTTTCTCCATTGAAGCTTGCATTCCTCGTACCCAAAATGACCCGGTTTTTCTTAAATGGATCGACATGATTTGTAAACTACCTATTTTACATAATAAATAGATAATATGTTGTGATAATGAATGAAAATTTTGAATAAGCTCTTAATATCTAGTTTATTATGCAAGAATTATTCACACAATACTGAAAATGAAATATGTAAGATAAGGAGACAATAATTGTATCCTGATGAAACCCAATGTGGGAAAAAAACTACAACTAGGTCAATAATTGAATCCCTTCACCATGTAAATCTCCATTACAATAAAATTTTACTATCAAAATATGACCTTTCAAGAAGGATTCAAGCTCCTTTTACTTGCATTACTTGCTTACAGTCCTCAACAAGAAAAAACTCAACTCTTTATGAATAAAACAAGAACAATTCCAACTTCCTCCTTTGCTCACACTTGAATTAACTCAAATCACTTTCTTAGCATGAATAAATTTAGTTATATTTATATTTTATCTTCCCAAGGATTGAAGGAATCCAAAACAACCCATTTTGAGAAGTGTAAACATTTGTAACTGTTTGGATTTCTCATTTTAGCGTTATTGGGATATAATTGCATGGCTAAGTTACGTAGCCTTTACTCAATAAATTCATGGTAGTTTTATGGCAGTCATATGTTTAATAAACATAAAAGAACAAGAAATGGTCTCTTTTTTCATTCCAAGGTGTCAGGATCATAAATCGGCTGACTTAACCATTTTCCTAGAACAATGAACATGTTAAGGGTATGTTTTATAAGTCTTAATAAGGAGAATACATAGAATTGGGTATTTCTAGATCCATTTTTGGATCATACCTCCCCAATTTGAGGCTTTTAAGTCCCTAAAAGATTCAAGGACTAATGAGGTGAGGAATTTATTCCCCATATCTTCTACGGAAGACAACTTGGACTTGGTAGGCAAGTGACCTTTCAACTCAATCAACCACCTATCTTGTACTCCTTGCTATGTTGTCCTCTCTTTCCGCTACAATACCACATCTTCCTCCAATTATAGCTAATTTTTTGGAGAAATATCCTCAATAGATGGTAGCAACAATCCCTCTTCTTCCTAATCCAACATGGAGGTATCAAAGAGATGTAAATTCTCAACATTCACAACTGAATATATTCTCATATAAAGACAAAACTCCAAATGCATTCTTACACAATTATTCCATAATTTCAAATAGACCATAACAAAGAGTTTTGAGTTTCTTATATTTTCCCTATATCCTTTCTCTACTCAAGTACAACCATACCTTTTCACCAACAAGGAAATAATGCTCAGTTCTATGTTGATCATGTCGTGCTTTGTACTTGGTCTATGACTCTTTCAACCTCTCATGTACCTGGAGGTGTATCTGATGAATTTTCTCAATGAACCTTTCGGGCTTACGGGTTTCCAAATTCACTTTTTCCGTCATTTCTGCATGGTAATCTTAAAACAACATCAAATGTACTCTTAGGAGAATAACCAAAACATGTATCAAAAGGAGCCTTACTAGTAGAAGCATGAACTGTTATGTTATAAGAATGTTGGATATATACCAAATTCTCATCCCAATTCCTAGTATGTTCTTATTATACTCTCTCAAGAGTTGGACAAAGGTACAATCTACGACTCTTGTTTTCCCATCTGTTTGTGGATGAAGAGTGGTACACGTCTTGACTTAGTATCCATATTTTCACACAAAGTAGACCAAAATTTCCCAAACAATAGTGAGTCCATATCGATACAATAAAATCAGGAAAACCAAAATGAACCCACACACTAGTAAAAAATAAATCAGTTGCATCATTGGCCTTGATGGTCTTCTTACAATGAATGAGAATACACATTTTACTAAATCGGTCCACTACCACAAAGATGTAATCATGCCCTTTCTTAGAAGTAGGAAAACTTCCCACAAAATCCATAGAGATGTTTTCCCATAGTCGGGAAGGAACTAGTAATGGCATATATAACCCCAAATTTTGGTTTCTAGGCTTTATTTTACTACATAAAACACAACCTCTAATGAATTTAACAACTTTTATTTACATGTTTAGCCAATAAACATACCTATGTAAGTGCACTACAATCTTTGTCACACAAAAGTGACCAATCACCATAGAATTGTGTTCTTCCCTCATCAAGTGAACTCTTTCCCCTTAGGCACACAAAGCTTCTCATTATTATAGAGAACCCCATCCTGAAAGTTGTATTATCCCCTAGGTTCAAATCCCTCACTTAGAGGTTTTCACTAAAATATGGATCCTACTCATAAGATTCCTTATATGCTTCACACACAAAAGGCTCAAGAAGATTTAAAGTGCCCATAGCTAAAATTAAAGGATGTGTAGATAACATATCAGCTAACTTCTTAGTCAAACCTTTATTATATTTTATAATCAAGTGAAACTTCTACAAGAAACCCATCCACTTATAGTGTCTAGCTTGCTGAAGTTTATTTTGAGCCTACAAATATTTAATAGGTTGGTGATTCGTGTGTATGATAGTTTCCTTACCCATCAGGTAATGTTTCTATTTCTTAACCACTTGCACAAGAGCATACAATTCCTTGTCATATGTATAATAATTTAGAATTTCACCATGAAACAATTCATAATGATAACATACAAGCCTACCTCCATGAATTATGTTGGCCCCCATAGCATAGTCATTGGCATTAGTTTCCACTTGAAAATTATATGTAAGTTAGGTAATGCCAAAAATGGAGCATGACTAATCTTTTATTTAAATGACTCAAGCATTTTGTTGTTTCTTACCCCAATAAAAATCCTTACCCACGGTTGTCATCGAATGTATAGGTGCTGCTTTATAGAAGATAAGTTCTTGATGAACTTCCTCAAATATTGAACTATACTAATAAAACTTACTGCTCTCAATCAAACTGGACAATTTAGGATAATTCACAATGGCCTTTATCTTTACCATATCAATCCTCAACTCTCTATCTCCAACCACATGCTCCAAAAAGACAAGTGATTGTTGAGAAAACTCACACTTCTTATTCAACACTAGCTAGTTCTCCTTCAAAACTTGTAAAACTTGGCGTAAATGGTTAATATGTTCCTCAAAAGTTCTACTAAAAACTAGAATGTCATCCAAGTACACAATGACAAAGGAATCAATAAATGGTCTCATTACCTCATTCATCAACCTCATGAAGGTATTTAGTGCATTACATAGCCCGAATGGTAAAACCAACCATTCATACAACCCTTGCCTAGTCTTGAATGTTGTTTTCCATATGTCCTCTTCCTTGATCTACACTTGGTGATACCCAAATTTCAAGTCAAGCTTAGTAAAATATTTAGCATGTTGTAACTAATCCAACAAATCATCAATGCAAGGAAGATGGTACCTATTCTTGATGGTTATTTTATTTAATGCTTTGTAATCAACACACATTCTCCATGAACCATCTTTCTTAGGTACTAAAACAATAGGAGAACCACATGGATAAGTGATAGGATGGATTATACCTTGTTTAATAAAATAATACAAAATTTATTTTACCTCATTATCATCCTTCAAAGACTACCTATACAATCTGAAGTTTGGAAGTGGATGATTAGGTAGTAAGTGTATCTCATGCTTAATTGGCGACCGAGAGGTAGCCACTGAAGGATCTTGGAAAACTTCCCTGAACTACTGAACCAACTCTTTCATTTTCTTCTACTCTTTATTAGTAAACATGCTACAAGTGGTTTTAGATGCAACTAATTCCTCTTCTTGTATATCTCTCAAAATAAGTAATGCAAATTTCCCACTAGCATTAATAAGCTTCTTAGCTTTAGAGGCACTTACCAAAGAGATCTTTGAATATCCTACAAAGGATAAAATGATATAAGTCTTACCATCCTTCACCAAATGGTATCAATTGGATCTTCTCATGAATATGGAATCCCTGATATACAAGTATGGGCTTCCAAACACTACACCACACACATCAAGAAGAATAATATCCAAAGTAGTTTCATCAATAAACTTCTTATCAATACCAAACGTAATTTTTATTGCTTTGTAACCTTGATGTATACGCATTTCTTCACCCAACCCAATGAATATAGATTCAAATGATTGTAAGTTTCTAGCTTCATCTTATCAACTAACTCCTTACTTATCAAATTATTTTGAGAACAAGTATCAAAAAGAGCATCCAATTTAGTTTTCTTCACTTGAATTTTTATATGAAATAAACAATATTATTACTACCTAAACATATCTCTCTATAGATAGGGGTACCACGCATTATCTCATCCACATATTCACGCATGGCCTTCTTTTTGTTCTTATTATTTTTAAGGGATGTAATTCTAGGTGGAGCTTCCAACATCTTTCCTCAGAATGAGTGTCAACATTACAAGGACCACAATGAAATGGAAGTATCCTTATTATAAATAGAAGTAGCATTCTTATCAAATTTCCCTTTTCCTTTCTCCTTTTTCTTGGTATCACTTTATTTTTTGAAGCATGTTGATAGGTAGATTAACTCTTCTTCGTGTCCATCTCTAGATAATGGGCTTGAGAACAAGCATCATCTACATTCACCAACTTCGCTAAGAGAGCTGGTCTCCTCAAGTGGTTATGGATTCCACCGATGTACTTCATCAAAATTTCCCGATCTGCTACATCCTTTCCCATTTAGACATCTTTCTTTCGGAACTCGCTAGTGTACTCCTACAAATTTTGGCCTTGCTTTTCCCTGAGATATTTCAATACATGGACTGCCTTCCTCATAACAAACATGATAGAATTTTTTTATTGCTCTCTTAAATTCATCCCACTTAGTAATAGGAGGAAGCTTCTTAACAACCAAAGAATGAACATAGCTTTCAAACCAAGTTAAAGCATGATTGATTAATTTTAACCTTGCAAATGAAATATGATGACTCTCATTGATTTGATGTAAACTAAACTATACCTCAAGTTGAGCTAGCCAATGGTCTAGCTTCTTGGCATTCACATCCCCATCATAAGGTTGAATTTTTATCTTTACCTTTGCTTTGAATGGAGGAGGAGTAAGGTTGGCATGGGGCTGCTCTTCCTCATACTCATGAGGGTCTTCTTTATGGTCTCCTAGTGCCTCTTTTGGAACACCAAGCTTCTCCATGAGCAATCCCATGATGGAATCCAACTTTCCCATAGACAAGGAAATACTACCCACATCTTTGGATAGACTTTCCACATCCACCTCCAACTTGTAGAAATGTTCTTCTTTAGTCTCACATACATCTTCACTATGAGCCATGTTTTGGATTCCTTTCTTCCACTTCTTGGTGGAAATATATACTTCAAAAGGAATGAGGATACCTTCACCACTTTCACTTCCCTTTCGGGTAAGGGGAATCTAACTAAAAATGTCAACACAAGTTAAACCACACAAAAATAATTTGATCTTAACTGCTTTGATACCAATATGATCTATAAACTACCTCTTTTAAATAATAAACAAATCATATGTTGTGATAATGAATGAAAATTTTGAATAAGCTCTTAATATCTAGTTTATTATGCAATAATTATTCACACAATACTGAAAATGAAAGATGCAAGATAAGGAGACAATAATTTTATCTGGAGAAACCCAATGTGTGAAAAAACTCCAATTGGGTAAGTAATTGCTTCCCTTCACTATGTAAATATCTAATACAATACAAGTTTACTGTAAAAATATGACCTTCAAGAAGGATTCAAGCTCCTTCTACTTGCATTACTTGCTTATAATCCTCAACAAGAAAGAACTCAACTCTTTATGAACAAAACAAGAACAATTCTAACTTCCTCCTTTGCTCACACTTGAATTCACTCAAATCACTTTCTTAGAATGAATAAATGCACTTATATTTATAGTTTCTCTACCCAAGGATGGAAGGAAGGTGAAACAAACCATTTTGAGAAGCCCAAACATTTGTAACTATTTATATTCCTCATTTGGTCTTTGTTGGGATACAATAGTAGCGGTTACTTAATATTTACTCAGTAAAGTCGCAGTAGTTCTGCGGATATTTTACGGAAATCACATAGACAGAACAAAACAATAAATGGTCTCTTTTGTCATTCAAATGTGTGTTGATCACCGTCATGCTAACTTAACCATTTTATTATAAAAATGAACATGTTGTGCATATGTTTTACAAGTCTTAGTAAGGAGAATACATAGAATTTGGTATTTCTAGATCCATGTTTGGATCATGACACCACATGCCTCTATATTATTCCTTTAAACTACCCTAGATATCTTCATTTTTCTTTTCTGACCTCCGGATGGGTTGAAACCATGCATTTATCTTTAGGATGGTATTCTCACGCTACTATATGGCTAAAAATAGCTAATTGAGTGCTTTAGGGAGCATTATTCGACCTTAGAACTTAGTATTTTCATGAACCCATTTTTATATACTTCTCTACACATGAAATGCACTTGAAAACAATGTTAGCATATTTCTCTCAACTAGAATGGGGATGACATAATTGATAGGCTCGAGAGGAGATTTCAAGTGGGGGGTTGGTTTTCATGGCCAAAATTTTAAATTTTGCTTGCTAGAAATTTAGCATGGCAACAATATGTAATCCATACAATACCCAATAGTCACCTCTTTTCATATTGTATCTTCATCTCGATTCTATTCTCCATTTGCATTGTGTGGATTTTCCTTTATTTCATGGTTTCCTTTAGACTTAGGTGTATATCTCATTATTTGGAGGATTTCCGGTGGTGCGTGGATTTCTTTGGTATCCTATGGTCCTACTTTTTTCATGGATTCTCCTAATGGTCGGAAAATTTTAAGTTTTCCATAACTTTTTTACTTTACCACATTATGTAATTCCTTATGGCTTCTACTCTATTTGTGCCTTAGTGTACAAATTTGATGAAGAACCATGTCAACATCATCCTTTGACTTCAAAAATTGTCTCTTCCTAGAGACAACTAAATGATGAAGAACCCTATTAAAATTGTGTTATCTCTATACCTCTTGTCATTTCTTATTTCCATGCCACTATGAAAATGACATTCTTTGTCCAAATTTGGATAGTATACACTTGTTTCCTACTTTATTGTGGGAATACCATGACATTAACCTATGAGAACTTAGACAAATTGCATAGGGAAATGCTCCTTTGTTCACCTTTCCCAATAGGATTTGCGGGACATAGTGTGTTCTAGAAATTCTTTTCTAAAAAAATTACACTATGATACATGCATCTTATGGTGCATCTATAAGGAAGTACTTAGCATATTTTGTTTTTATTTTTCCTTCAAATTTATTCCATGCAGACTTGTGCTCTTGGATATATTTATTTCATAATTATAACTTGGTATTCTCCTAAATCAGTGTGATGAGCTTAGTTGGGGCTTGATCACCCTTGATCCCTGTATTTTTTAATTTGTAGATAGCTCTTTTTGTATTCAAGTGATGGATTTATCCATAATTTGATGTACTCCTCCATATATGTTATCTTATATGTTTTTCCAAGATATTTTGTCTTATACTTAGCCTCTAATTTTGGAAGCACAATGGACTAAGAGGATGGGTGAATCAGTCCTTCAAAACCCTTAAACAATTCAAATTAACTTACATACACCATTTAACATTCAACCATGCATTAATGTGATCTTAACAATATGTAACAACCATCCACAAGAGCATAACCATGAAATAATACAAAAGAACACAAGATATAAGTGGGAAACCCTCAAGGGGAAGAAAACCCATTAAAATTTTGATTATATTACTCAAATCAAAATAATTTAGTGAAGCACAAACTTCACAAGGAGCACTAACCCCTAATTTAGTAGAACACCAACCCTACAAGGAGCACCAACCACTATTTTATTGAGGCTACAACACCCTAAGGTGATAAATAACCAACTAAAACACCTTCATATGAATACCTCTAATGTATCGTTGTTGTTACAACTGATATAGATCACAAATTTAGCTCAGACACCTTCAAACTCTCTTTAAAAGCACCTTCTCGACTCGTTAAAACTTTATTTTTCATGGACTTATTTGGAAACAAACCCTTACAAAAATTTCTTAAAAACTATTAATAAATTCACACACACACTCAGCTCTATATTTATTCCCTTGAATCACTTTCACTCTCTCACCTATCTCGCACTTTTCCCTCTCACTTAACTAGTTCAAAAATGAACTCATACATGCACTTTTATACATGACTCAATTAAAAAAATATAACATAGGTCAGTCATGACCCAAGATTTCAGTCATACCAACTTAAAAATAGAACACAATACTCATATAAATTCACAACATTGACCCATATAGGTGGTAATGCACCAAGACAACTAAACTTGCACAATTAGGCCAAGAAGCCTAAATCCTTCTCCAACGAGCTCATCAAGGACTTCAAACACTTCACCAAGATTTTTCATGCATCCAAAATCTTCACACATGTAAAACATACCATATTAAAATCATTAAACTAATCAATAACATTTGATTAATTCATTTTCTTCATATCACTCTCAAGTAGGATTGTTTCCTACTCAAAACAGCACTTCTAAGAACAAGTCTTCACCAATGAAGCTCAAGATCACACAAAAACACCTCAAATATTCCATGTATCTAATAATTGGAAATATATTGACCTTTATATCATAACAATGTATATTATAACTCATGAAACATCCAATAATGCAAATGAAGCCACTTCTCCTCTTGATAAACTAAACTACCTAGGAATATGTTTTGGAAACTCAACTAGTTTGCACCCTTTCTGATACATTCAATACCTCTAAATTCATTCACTAGGAAAAAAATTCATCCCTCTTCACTCTCCAATGGATATCCATCATCAGCTAAGCCAAAACATTGGTCTTCTACATCCATCTTCTCACCAAAGCAGTGTTGTCTGAACTAGTCAAACTAGGTCAACTTGTGACCTCAACCATGCCACCTCATCACACTTTTAGAGCTTAAAAAACATGAAACATGTCATATGAGATGTGTAAAACACCTCCAAGGCCATTATACTTCATCACCATTCCCAAAAGTGCTCAAGCACTTCCATTCACCAAGCCTACTAAAATTGCCCTTTTGGCCCAAAAACTAGTCTTCAAAGATAGGGCACACTTTGCACTCTAGGACCTCAACCATGACCTAAAAATATCATGGAAATGTATTACAACTCCCAGGATTTCATAAATGGTAATTTAGTCAATAGGTTCAATGGAAATATTTTGCACAAACTAAAAATCTTCATAAACAAGCCTTTTTGAGTGGGGCCCACATATTGTCACAAGCTCTAAAATACCTCATTGGAAAGATGGGGGAGTACTATATAACCTCCAATAATATAATTTTTAAAAACAATACATCATGGGAACCTACCAAGAATATATTCTCCATTGCTAGCAAACTAGGGTTTTAAGGCCATAAAAAGTGACTTACCTTCTTAACAATCATTCATAAATGTTTGTGCCTCATTTAACCTCATTAAAAATTTGATGTCTTCTTAAATCCATACCCCAAAATCAATGAAAGAATAAGATCCCCATGAAAACCTTACACATGTTAACCATGAGTATTTCTCTCACTTCGACCTAAGAAATATGTCTTCTTAAGCTCGATAGGACTAAAAACACCATAGTTTTCAAAATATTCTTCATATCAACCTAAAAATTGGCCCATACCACCATGAAAACCTATGATAACATATCCAATTATCATCTTCTCATAAATAGCTTTTCATATTTTCAACCACTCGGACTTGCACAACTAATTCTTAGGGTTTTACATAGATTAGGCCAAAGCGAGTAGAAGAACCTCATACCTCAACTTTAAACCTCTCCAAAAGTCCCTGAAAACCTTAAGACATAATTTCTCACTCACCTACATGCCCTTTTGGCTCACATAACCCTACAACTCACTTTCATGCTTCATTTGGTCTTCAAGAACCTAGACTAGTTTTATATGAGCACCTGCAACTAAGTCTTCAACATGTACCTACACTCTGAAGCTCATGTGAGTGTCTCAAAACACTCCTATCATGCTCTCCATGCCTCTATCATGATCCTCAAGTCATCATGAAACTCAAACCATCATGTTCCATCACCTAGGATAACTAGGTCACCTGATTAGGCTTGTTAAACTAAGTTTTTCTCATTGTTTCCACTCATTCCATCATCTCACATCTTAATTGTCTATGTCATCATCATAACACACATCCTCTTACAAGCCTAGATCATCCTCTTTGTCATTAATGAGATTTTACATCAATGAAAACACTCAAGATTACTCATGCCAACATCTAAGTCCATCAATTTTTGTCTTCTGTGTCATATGGGTCTTTACGAGATATCATATTATATGGATTCTTTGTTTAGCTCCTCTTCCATTTTATCCAACTCACCTTCTCCTTCTGTGTAACCCCTAGCCAACCCATGACATATGCGTAGTATGTGGCCACATTTGAGACTACAATTTCCAAGGATGTGAAAGATTTTTCCAATTTTTCTTTGCTTTCCTTGTTTAGTGAAATTTTCTACCCAACCTCTATGGTTGTGTAGTTTCCATTACTTCGGTGTAGATTTGGTTGTCTCACACCTCATCCGTAATAGAGATTAATAAAAAAATTACGAAGTATTTTCTACTCTTTTCTCTATTAATAGTGTTGTATATCTACCTCATATCGGGGTCTAAATGGCTAGATGGATGTAATCATATGCTCCATGATATCTTCTAAAACCGCTCATCTTTGCGTCCAATAATTTTTGAGATTTCCTCTAGTATATTACTAAATGTTAATTTTAACATGGGAGTAAGTTTGTTGAGATGCATTATACATCCTTTGTTTATTCTAACATTTCATGCTACACTGATTGGAGACTTTGAGTTTGTTTCTTCTTTGAGAAGACCTTTTTAATTAATGTTAGATAATCCTACAATGACTCGTAAGAAGTGAGGTCGTGAGATAATGAGACTATATTTTCTTGAGGTGTGCTTGGCAACATACTTTGTTTTACATGAGGAGGAAAAATTTTTGTGGCACTACTATCTATGTTGTTTTGATGGTTTCTTTTCTTTCTTTCTCCTCTCCTCTTCCTTTAGTTTTTATTCTTTCTCCTTCTCTTTTTTATTCTTTTCTTCCTCCTCTTGCTTATTATCCTCCTCTTATTTATTCTTCTCATTTTTTCTTCTTCTTATCTTATTTCTTTCTCTTCTCCTCTTCCTCCTTTTTCACTTCCTCTTCTTTCTTTTCCCTCTCATTCTTCTCTTTCCTCTTCTCCTCCTCCTTTGCCTTAATTTTTTTTATGCCTCCTCTTCTTGTTTCTCCTCTTTCTTTTTCTTCTCTACCTCCTCTTTTATCTTATTCTCAACCTCTTCTTAGTTTTTCATGTCCTCTTATTAAATTTTCTTCTTATGTATCTTCTTTTCTTTTTATCTCCTTCTTCTCTTTATCCTTCTTTGTTTTGGTTTCCACGTTTTTATTTCAAATATTTCTTCTATTTCTATAATATACACTTTTTCTTTGGAGAATTTTCTCTTCTTGTTCCACAATATTTGATCAGTCAAACTCGGCACTTAGTGAAGAAAATACATAAGGTTCAAGCGGGAGAACAAAGTGCATTCAAAGGCGTGGAAGCATCAGAGAGGATCGCGCCATGAGAACAGAGGCAGATTCGGGAATTAGCCATTTTCATGATGAGGATCTATTTTGGAGATAGTGTGCGGAGCACTCAAACTGATTAGAGACTTACGCATCACACATTGGCTATTTTGGATGATCGGTTATGAAGTGCTTTGCATGGATGTAGGCTAAAGATAGAATTGTGAATTAATAGTTGACAAAGAGAGATCTATTGCTAGCATTCTTGCATGTAAGCCTATTTTTGTAATGGTGTGTGGCTAATAATAGCATGCAACCTATTTTGGGATTAGATAAGTGGTGAAGGGAAAGTCCCCACCCTTATAAATATGTAGTGAACTATGTAGTAGATATATAGAGAGAGGATAGATATACGTGTGATAACTAGGGTATAGTGAGATTATGTTGCTAGATTTGTTACATGCATGAGCGTATACTACTATTATTGTAATGAAGCTTTTGTGTATTTATTGTAATTAATATAATGGATATTATGGACTAAAACAAGGTGTTCTCATGGTTATAATTCAAGTATTGCATGCTTGATTCCATTATGGTTATCTGTTAAGTCTGTTATGTTCTAGATCTAGGTCTGAATATGCATTGTATGAAAGATATATTAGCTATAGATCTGAATGATTAAAGTCTTCATCATGCTAACATCCTACAACAGCAACCCTAAAGAGGGACTTGGTACTTCACGCACTTCGAGTGAGCACTTAGTCTAGGCTGAGTGATGTGCCAACATGCACGGGCTTGTGTTGCTAAATTCTAATTTGCATCAATAATTCTTGGATTTCTATTTCAAATTTTTCCATGATGATTTACTCCTCTAATTCTAATTAATTATGAATATTTTTTATAAGTTAGTTTGGAAATAAATGGACTATATCTTCCATCACAAGTGAAAACTATTTCATATAGTGCAGAAGTGCTTCCACTATGGTTATTTGTTTTGTTTTACTACTATCTTCATATTGTTTTTCCATTTTATAAATCTCATCATATTCAAGGCATACTTTATAAAATTTACATATGGTATTTGTAAGTTCAAATTGTTCTAGTGACTCATCTTCCCAAGTATATCCTAGCTTGTTTCCACCTTCGTCTATTCATTTTTCCTCTTATGGTTCTTCCATTGGCTTATTCTCTTCTTCGGATGAGGTCCCTTGATCATTTGACTCTATTATTTTAATTGGGTCCTCTTTGCGGTACTTTGGTTTGTCATTGTCATCTTCCTCAACACCTTCCTCTTGAATAGGTTTTAGTGCGGCATTTTCCACCTTGAGTTTCTTAGGTTTTGTGCTAGTTGTTTCGTGCGCCTCTTTGTGGCCACATTTTTCCAGTTATAGACCATGGGTTATTTATTTGGTTTCTCCACCATTTCCTTTTGCCTTTATCCCAAGATTTGGTTCTCAAAGTGAATTTTCCCATGGTTTTAATTATTTGACTACCTCCATGGGATCTTCATGAAGTCTTTGAGATATTACGCCTAAATTTTTCCCATGTTTCTTCTATAATGTCATATATACTTGGTGGCACTCGTTTGACATTCATCAATAGGAATATCTTGGAGAGATTGTATTTATTTCACCACTAGTTCATCAAAAGATTCATAGGGGAGTGGGGCAATGTGGGTGATCCACGAGATGAAAGGGCACAAAAATTTATAATCAATTACCATGATGAACACCACTTCCTTTTCATATCTAGCCACTATTTGTTACGAATGATAAAAATTACACAATATTAAAACACTGAATATTATAATTTATAAACTGAATTCATTTGGGATATCAATTACAATGATATATGTTATATTTTATAATGTTTGATCTCCTACAAAGGTGGATTCAAACTTCATCTTCAATCCCTCATATCTCTCTCCATGAATCTCTCAAATTTATCCCTAGGATATCTCTCTCATCCCTTTATTATCTCACACACCAAAATAGCTACGTGAGTTGTTTATTCAACAACTTCACTCACACACAACTATTAACTATATTATTAATATGAGTTGTATTAACTCATTATTAATAATATTACAATTTATTAATAATGTCACAATATATTTGTAACATTGAAACACTAAAATTTTATGTGACCAATTTTCTAATTTTGTGGTCCATCCCGGTAATGAAGTAATTTGTTCCACTACGGGAGAGTGTTCATGCGGGTAAAGATTTGTTTTGGTATGGGTGTATTAGTCTCCCATTCCACCTTATCTTCTCTTATCGGTAAGGTATTTTTGAAGTACTTCACTAAGAATAATAACATGGTCGATATAAATATTTTTAGCATTTAACACTTCACAAAGGTTATACTTGTACTAGATCATTATCATTTCTATGGCTATTGTGGCACTTCTTACATTTACTCCATCCTCTTTATTTATGTGGAATATTTTCAGACATATTACTTTTGTATCATACCTTAACACATTATTGTTAATGTTTGTGATGAACTCCTCTTTTAGTATTAGTTGTACCCATTAATCGTGTTGCTTGTTGTGTTGTGATTTTCTTCTTATTTAACTATAGTGTCGAGTATCCTCTTTCCAATAATCAGCTAACCCTCTCCATTACTTGAGTGGTTATTACATAGTGTTGATCAAAATATAACATGTCATTATGTAGCCAACTATGATTAAATCTAATGGTGCTATCTTCTAGAGAAAAATAGGAAATATTCATCCAAATATCTAGCTTTAGCTCGGAAATGATCTTTTCGTTGCCTTTTTATACTTCGGTACTTGTAGGTTCATCCACTCTAACTAGAAATGTACGGCTGACCTCCAATCAAATGTGATCATACTCTGGTACGTTATAATGTATGTACTTCTATGTATCGCGAGCATGTGTGACCTTGAATGGAATATGGGAAAATTCTCTTATCGGATCTGGTAGCATTTATTTGATTGATCTCTTTCTAAACTTGGGCTGGGGCAATTCTAATTGTGGGACAACTATAGGAGTCACCCATGTTCTTTCTTTCAATGAGCCCTAATTTTTCTCTTCACGTGATTTTTATATCTCTTCGTTATTAGTTTTAGTCAACTAAGTGAGGTTTCCTTCTTTTTAACAAAATTTATATAGTTTTTATCTCTCTTACATATTCATCTACCACATTCATTACTTTTTCATGGTTATGCCTTCATTTTCTCGTTATTTTTATTTATCGTGGATGATATTCTTCCTATCTTTACGTAAAGTTTCTTTGATTTGTGTTTTACTATAGTATTTTTCTTCCTTCTATGGTGTTCTAGTGTTCCGCAACTTTTAAATTTTGTATGTGCTTTGTCCATTTTTATTTGTCCTACAGTTTTTTTCTTTCTCCTTTAATAAGCGATCTTCGCATTTTCCTCTTCAATCTATAGTTTTTTTCCTTTTTCCTCTTCCTTCATGTAGACACAAAAATATGAACGTAGTTTTATTACGTTATGTCCCAAAGTATGTTATTATATGCATGATTCCTAAGTAAGAAAACTATACATTGATAACACTTATTTTTCTTTACATAATTTGCTTTTTATCTTTCTATGTTTTTATCCTCTACATTTCTAGAATTATCTATTTACTTTTGGACATCACACAATGTGTTACTCAGCTGAGTATTTCCTGATTCATCTTTGGAGATTTTTGGACATAAACACCTAGTAGGGTACAATAGTGGCCAATATTTTTGTCCCGCTATGGGTGCTTTTGTCCCTTCGCTTGTGGTTTTATATTTCAAAATGGAAAACAATTTGTTATCTTTTCTAAACTTATATTGATTTGGGTTAGATTTTAAGGTTGTTAAGGTCAAAATTCAAGCAAATGAATAATATATATATCCTACATATACATAAAGGAAAAGTAAGAGGTAACTACACAAGTTACTACCAAGGACGTATCTAATAGCTAAGGAAACTATTCTTAGGCAAGGGACTACATTTGGTGCATTATTTCTTTGCATAGGAAGGGGAAATTTTTGAATTCTCATAACACACATTGTCTTGGAGACAAAGTAGTTGTAGCCCATTATCTTAGTACAACTTGCACAAGGGAAACCTAGTTTCAAGGAACACAAGTTCTATCACACATGCACTAAAACTACATAGAGTTTGAAATGTAGTGTAGCACTTGGTGATAATCACATTGGGGTGACCGTCGAATTGATCTCGACTCAAGCACTTGCATATATTTATTTAGTATAATGTGTGTTTGAGTCTTATGCAAGTATTTAGGGTTTGTTTTAAAGTAACATGTATAATGAAAGAACCCTACAATAAAGCGAGATGTGACATAGAGTGAAGTGAAGGTGACATTTCCGGACAATCGAAGGAACCATATCCGCACCCATCACTAGGACAATAGTGCCTAATTCGGACACCAACGTTATGAGATACTATCCAGATATCGGGATGTTGTCCCAACATAACTCTCATATTATTTTTTTCGAGATGAAGGATACATGATTCATACTAATCCTATTCCACCATCAGTCCATCCCATTCAATCGAAATCAGCTAAGTCACTCCTATTCTCTTATCGGTTTGCACTTGCTCATCATTGTACTTTCACATATTATGTGTTTTTGATATATTTGATTTACTCAGGACTTCTAATTTAAATTGAACTTTATTAAATCATTTAGTGAATTTGACTCTTGCATGCTCTTTACAAAATATATTCTTTTCCAAACCATAACGGCTATAGGTTTTGCATGCTTTCTCTTTTATGCCCATTACTCGTAGTGTTCAATTTGGTCCTCCACAACATATTGAGCTCCTCCCTCCTACTCGTAATCATTCTAACGTTATCGTTGAATCTAAATAGAATGATCCTCCCCTTAATTCTAATCATATACCCTTTAACAAGATAGAATTTTATGATAGTGAACATTTATATGATGAATACTCTAATTTTGATCAATAACAACTTGATCCTCTCACTAAATTTCATTCCACATTACATGAAAATCCAACTCATGTACCACATGTTCTTGATGCTAATCCAACTCATGTAACACATGTTCTTGATGCTTTATTGGATTCCAAGTGTGGTCGTGACAATGTTTCTCATGTAATTATGAATTGTAACTTAGGGTTCATTGTTGTTACCATGAATTTCATCTCACTTTATTCTCCCGCCAATACAAGGCATCCACCATCCATATTCCTATTCCCACACATAACACTCACTTTTCTTCCCCTATCATCTCTCATATCCAACCTAGTACCTCTTCAGAACCCACACCTTATATCTATGTACCATGATTTCATGTGCTCAAATTTTTCAATTATAACATGTATATTCTTCTTCTTCTCCCTCTCTTGATTATTCACTTCTCTTACATAGTCCTCTTGCACCTAAGGTTTCTTCTTACCCACTTCCCCTAATTTTATTTCACCCAAGTTTCCTCTTTTTGATGGTCATGGAGATCCACAAGAGCATCTTATATAATTTCATGTTGCATGCTTGGACAATACTTATAATGATACATTATTGACAAAGTTATTTCCTAGGAGCTTACAAGAGTATGCTTTGCGATGGTTCTATGATTTACCTCTACACTCTATTAGATCTTTCACTCCTCTAGAAAATATATTCTTGGCACATTTTTCTATGAACATTGGAACTAAAATATCATATGCACAAATGGATAAAATGAAGCAATGATCTAATGAGCATCTTAGTGACTATGTTTTGTGTTATAAGAGTAATCTTACTAAAATGAACAATGTATTGGTTAAATCTAAATTGCGAGAACTATTTTGCCAAATTCTCTTCCTTCCTCTATAAGAATGTGTGATCTTTGATTCTTATTGTTCTTTTGATCATTTATGTCATACTCTTAAAGATTGAAAATAAATTACTTTTTATGGGAAAAGTATGGCAATAATACCTCCAATTAATCTAATAGAAAATTCCAAACAAAATCCACCTTTAAGAGTAAATCTAATGAGCCTAAGCATGTTTTCAATGTTGTATCTCAACCAAAAAAGCTCCAAATACAACCTACACGATGCAATTTTACTAGATTGACATACCCACCCGACATCTTATTGCCTAAGCTCATTGAAAGCAATTTGATTTCTCTTCCATCCCCTCTTGAGTTAGATCCTAATCATCCTCGTGGTAAGAATTTTGATGAAAAAACACATTGTGATTATCATAGATGTAATGGAAATTCTACTTGATAGATGTTTTAAGCTTAGACATTTGATTCAGTACTTGATTGATACTAATGAGCTCAAATTTCTTGAACCTACTATTTCTAAATCTACAAATGACAATGAAAACTTAAGATTTTCAATTATCCATTACCCAAACATGAAAAAGTAGTTCTTGAGTCTTCTTCTAATCATGTTTATCATGTGGTTCCACCTCCATCATATTTTGATCATCCTATTAGGTTTCTTGTTAGTCTTGGTGATATTCCCCATCTTTATTATTTTCATTGATGCATATTTTCATGCTTCTTTTTCATCCCATAGACTTCACATTGATGATTTTTTTGGTATCCATGTTGTTAACAATGTCATGCTACATCCTACTTTCAGATGTAATGCACATTCACTACCTTTCCTATGAGATATTAGTTTTCCATTATCTCAGATGACACGTAAATCACCTACTTCTTGTGGGCATGTGGTTCTCTCAAGCATTGTTGGGCCTCTTACTATCTCTATGCATTTTTCTCGATGGATCGAGGTTATGCATTGTTACAAGGACTTAGGAATTCCTTGGCTTAAGGTTGTTAAATTTGTTCCATCCATAGTTTATTTATGTCTTAAGTTTGTACATGAGCATCATGTTGTCACTATTTTAGGTATCCCACCACATAATCCTTTATCTATGGCCTCTTTCACTCCCACATCTTCAGTTTTTACTACCCCTAGTGCACCTACTTCTACACCTATTGATGATGGTCACATGACTTTGACATACACTACACTTCTATGACATATAGAATTCCTATCACTCCTAGTGTTATATCTCCTTCACATGTGGTTTCGCTTCTCACCCATGATGTCTTTATCGGTCCCACATCCCTCCTCATCATATTATATCCCCACACAAGATACATGGTACATCTAGGCCCACTTCATGGTCTCATTATCCACATGCACAACATAGTCCTACTCTGCACATCATGACACATGCACTTTCACATGACACTAGGTCCTTGGATCATGTTCACATACGTTCCTCTTTCACATTAGCAAATAGTGGGCCTTTGCCCTCTATCCTCATTGGATAGATCACTATGAAAGTTACACTTGGGGGAATCTAATTCCCCCTTGCTACTTGATGATGCACTCTTGTTCTAGGTTCAAACATGATTGTTGAGGGTGCACTTACATACATGAACCTCACTTTGCACACATACACACTGGGGGGAAACCTTTCTTCCCTTCCCTAGTCATAGAATATCATATTCTAATAATACAAAAACATTCAAATATTTACAAAAACCCAAAAAATAGCTTAGACCTTGGTTGGATGTATATTTTCTTGCTTATATTATTCCATGTTTTATTTTTCCTGTCATTTTAGTTTGATTCATGGTATGTTCTATCCTTTTACATGTACACATGCACGTTCACATGGTACTTTAAGGTGAATGTAGGCTATATATAGGTTATCACATGATGCATGGTGCATGATATTATTCTTTATCGGTCCCACCGAGGATCCTAGGGGCATTTACCTTCCCTATCTTTCCACATTCAAGTGTTATCATTGCAATATCTAATACTTTAATTTATATTTCATTCAAATATATATACATTCTAACATACTACTCATTATTCTAACATGCTAATGGGTGATTCATGTGTAGAATTTATCTTGCAGGATTACTTCCAAACATGGTTAATAAACTTATATTATTTGTTTGTGTATTTTCTTATATGATTTTGAGTTGTTTACCCTTGTTTTTAGGATATTGTATGTTATTGATTATTTCCTTGTTTGTATGGCCCTGAAGGCCTTGAATGTCTTGTGACATCCTAAATGATGTCCCATGTTTTTACAATCTACTATGTTTTCCTCTTGATGTGTTATTGTGTGTTTAACTTGTTTATATTACATTATGCCATCATTGTTTATCACTAACACTTCTTGCTATCTTATTTCCATTATTTTACATGTGTCATGGTTGTTACTATGCACATACCTTATTTCCCCTACAAGAATCCTTCTTCAAATGTGCACATCAGATTTAGGTCCTCTCATTTGGGTCGCACTCACATCTATTTATCTCACACACCCCATATGAGTGGGGAAACCATTGGGTGATTATTTAGCCTCTTAATAGTTCAAAAATTAGAGACATAATGGTACATTGTAGAATTAGGTAGAAGAGAGACTCGGAAAATGGTTTAGAATCATACATGATCTAGAAACAATAGAGGGATAGAATCACCTAAAGCATATAGTGACGGTGGGCGCTATTGTCCCACCTAGGTGTTTTTGTCTTAGGGGAAAATAGGCAGTTTGATAGATTTCAAAAAATCCAGCAACAAATATTCGATTTCAGTTACAATCTAGAATGAAGGAACAAAATCAATAGCATGTTTCATATTTTTGGTAAGTGAACTAGTTGTTTTTATTTCTCAATTCACATATTTCCTACTTTCATATTGGTATCTAATAAGGAGTGGAACCTAGGGCATGTGTAAGGAAAACAATTTGTATGGAACGAAGTGTCATCTATGACCAATTACTATTGGGTTGGTGACCATCTACAGTGGCACTTATATGTGGGTTTTTGGGGAAGCATCATGGATGGAGGGAAAAGTTGGCTACTCACCCAATGTTATTTCTCCGGCATCGGGACACCCAATTCGACAAAATTCACATCGGTTCGATAATAAATCACTCTCAACCCATCCTACCATCTCTAAGGAAATTTTCTCTAAGGAAACAATACATAGGGACATTCTATCATTTCTCTCTTAGCATTCAAATGTACTCTATCCTTGATTCACTTGTTTATTTTACACATTTCTATGCATATAATTCTGATTTCTCTAAGTTAAAGTTCAATTTCATATAATATGAACTTTGAATACAATTTTATTTTTTTTGCAAGTCCGACCTCATCCCAAAAAAATGTAACACAATTGGAATGAGGAGCAATCTCAAGCATAAATTCTCACGTAAAGGAAATATTATGTTACAAACATATGTATCTTTTTACTACATGCACAAATCACCCATGTGATTCTTACCTTCTCTTAGACTCCATGATACACATCCTACAATTTCCATTTGACGCGTTATTGGATAAAATATTATTTGTCTCTCCACAACGTATGCCTTTCATAACTACTTTATGCTACTAAATATTCATTCACCAACATAAAGTGGAGGAAAATCTATACACAAAATATGCACATAATTCTATTACATTATGTCCCAAAGTATGTTATTATATGCATGATTCCTAAGCAAGAAAACTAGACATTGATAATACTTGTTTTACTTTACATTGACATTGTTTTATCTTTTCATGCTTTTGTCCTCTGCTTTTCTAGAATTATCCCTTTACTTTTGGACATCACACAATGTGTTACTCAGCTAAGCATTTCTTGATTCATCTTTTGATCTTTCTAGACATAAGCACCTAGTTGGGGACAATAATAGCTGACATTTTCATCCCTCTACGAGTGTTTATGTCCCTTCGCTTGTGTTCTTATATTTTAAAATGGCACACCACTTGTTATCTTTTCTAAACTTGTATTGATTACTTTGGGTTGACTTTTAGGGTTGTTAATATCAAAATTCAAGCAAAGGAATCATATATATATATATATATATATATATATATATATATATATATATATATATATATATATATATATATATATATATATATATATATATATATATATATATACATAGCCTACTTATACATAAAGGACAAGAAAGAGGGAACTAAACAAGTTACTACTAAGGACCTATCTAATAACTAAGGAAACTTTTCTTAGGTAAGGGACAAAATTTGACATGCATTATTCACTGCATGGGAAGGGAAAATTTTGAATTCCATAAAACACATTATCTTGGGGAGAAATTAGTTATAGCCCGTTATCTTAGTGTAACTTGTATAAGGGAAACATAGTTTTAAGGGACATAATTTCTATCACACATGCACTAGAACTACATAGATTCCAAAATGTAGTGCAATGCTTGGTGAAAATCACATTGGGGTGATCGTTAAGGTTAGTCTAACTCAAGCATTTGCATTTTTTTAGTCTAATGTGTGTTTGAGTCTTGTGTAGATGGCTAGGGTTTTTGTAAAAATAGGTACAACAAAAGAACCCTACGGTGAAGAGGATACAACATAGAGCGAAGTGAAGATGAAATTTCCAAACACCGAAGGAACCAAATCCATGCCCATAACTAAGACAATAGCATGTAATGTAGTCACTAAATTACACACTTTGGGTATTATTTATTTTAGGTCTCATATTACTATTCATATGGTTTTTGAGTGAAGAAAGTACTAATTAACCCATGTCCTTTGGCCATTTTACTTTGATTTTTTTCCTCACTTCCGACCTTCCACATGCACTTTCCCAATCTATTTTTTCATTTTGTGTTCATCTTATCTCTGACTGGGGCGCCCTGATCCTCTTTGCACTTTACACTAGTCTTTTGGACACTTTTTAGTAATTTGAGCTTTCCATATTTTTAGTGGTCATCCTTTTCGGGGTTAGTTATGAAATTAGAACAAGAGAACCATATAAATATAAAGTTATGAGACCATAATGAGGGACCAAGCACTAAGCACTTACTATCACCACCTAAGGTTATATCCATCCAAGGCATCTAAAGCTCCATTTGCATCTACCTAGCTCCATCACAAGGGACAAGGCTAGTTCATCTGCATCACACTTCGTAGGAGGGGAGTTAATTCCATTCCGTACACCATCTGATTACATTCTACATCTATTTATTGCTCGCTACTCACAAAGTGTGACTAGCACAAGAGCACCTAGGGCACAATTTTCACACACACACCGAGAACTACATTGGGTATGAGATGTAGTGCAACACTTAGTAAAAGTCCATCCATTTGGCAGTTGATGACAGTATGATCCCTTCATATGCATTTTTTTTTAGGGTTTTGATGCTTTTTCTGGGGTTTTGCAAGTGTTTCCTCCATCTTTGATTTACAATGATATCCAGTGCAAGTTCAAAGAACATCCATGCCATAGGAAGCAAAAAGACAGCGGCTAAGTCACTCAACGACACCTTGGAGGAGGTTCCCTAGTCATTTCTATAGACTAGGGTGCCCATATCTTAGACCAAGGTGCCCGTGTGCCCCCATCCCTTTCCAAGCCCCGAGTCTACTCGTGACATCTCGGATCGCACTTTCGGAGCTCCTATGCAATCGTTTCTTCATTTTGGTCATCGGTATTCACTACAACACAGTCTTGATAAGTTTGTAAACTAGCTAAGGCCTTTCTAGCCCTCTTTGCTCATTAGAGCTTCACATTTTCATAGTTGAGCTTTCTTAGATCATTTCCTTTACTTATTTAGCTATTTTTATTGCTTTAGATAGCATTAGATTAAACTAAATATAGATCTCCATATTTTCCATTTTAGTTTAATCATTTTGGTTTAATCAAGGGCTCTTGAATTTTTAGTTGCACATATTGACGCTTCTCCATTGATCATCTCCTTCTCTAACCATGACTATCATGCAACGTTTACATCTAATCACATACATATCAATGCATCTATTAGCTCAATCCCCATAAATAATACTAATGTTTTCCCATTTGTCCCCATTAGTGCATTCTCTATTTCACTTCTTATCATTATTGGGTATCCACTATTGCAAATTTAATACGATGAACAAATCATATGGTATCATCAAACTACACGTTATGGTTGGTCCTCTCACTTTATTTGTACCTTTCCTTGTTGGAAAAGTAGTTGATGGTTGTGACATGCTTCTAGGACTCAATTGGATTCGTAGGTCTCAATCCATCATCTCTATGAATCATTTGTGACTCAAATTCATTCATAACAATCAAGTTATCTCTATTGATGGTATACCTCCATCTACTCCATGGTCGTCATCTCCTCGTGCATCGGTTCATGCATCTCCTACATCATCTAGCACATCACAATCTATGTTACTAAAAGTACAATCTACTCCTAATTCACCTACTCACACACCATCTACGTGGCCTCACCACTTTGTTATTCCTACTCATGGTTACTACCTCTCGATGTAGGTCACCGCCTTGTTTCATTCCACACATGTGTCCAGCACTTCCACACTCAACTTCTTATCAATCTCCATCACCTATGCATTTTTTCACACTTATGTGCTCATCATATATTGATCCATTGCATTCACATAGACTTAACTCACCTACGCAACATTTATCTACTATACCACCACTATTACCACATGGTCATACACTGCTGTCATCACCACCAACATCAGATGAGGGACCTTCATCCTTCACTTTCATTGGTTAGTTCATTCACTCATATGCACTTAGGGGTCATATCGTTCACACCTCCCCATCCTAGCATTGACACATTTTTCATATTCACATTATCAACCTATTAGCATAGGCATCGTCATTACCCGATGACACACTCTTGTGCTTTGGTTCACACTTGACTGTTGAGGGAATCATACACACATGAACCCCACACACTACACAATAGGCTTTACACATCTCACACTACATCTTATCATCACTATACATACTAGGCATCTTATAGATCACATAGTCATCTCTCATCACCGCATCTACTACTAACATCTACTTGTATGCACTGCACTCACTACCCTATGATGCACTCTAGTTCCTCGGTCCATACTCGACTATCCCACAATTACAAATCAAATGGACCTCATCCTACTTACACATTCATCATTCAACCTCTTTTCATGTGACACTCCTATGTTAGTGACATACGCTAAAGGCTAAATGGTCGCCTACTCTATCATCTTCTAGTGGTATACGCTTTATGCTACATCACCACCTCTTTTGATCATCTCATTGTGATATATGCTTTAGGCTACATAATCACACATCTTAATACATCATCTCTAGGTCACATTTCATCAACACACATGCATTCACCATAGTGCGCTACACACAACACATAAATTCGACCATTTCTCTATGATGCACTCTCGTTTGCGGTTCATTCTTGATTGTTGATGGGACATAAAAAATGAACCTCACTACATACAATTCCATTCACTTGGGGGCATGTAGCTCCTATCATCCATCTTACATTTCATTCCATCCATCCACAACATACTGCATATCTTGGTGGTGTTTACTCTTACTTGCATTTTCTTGGTCATGTTCATTTTACTACACATGCTAGATAGGTCTCTTATATGTCATTATCTTTATCATACACACATGCACATTCACGTCCTTCTCTAGTTGTGATCGCAGATACAAGTATTTTACACACAACATGGATGCTTGGCTACTACTAGGTCCCAACGGATCTTCGGGGCATCCACATTAGTACACTACAAGTGTTATTGTTTCATTTTGTTTCATAGCACACTCCTTTATTGGTTATACAAGGTCCTGAAATATGGGTTATCTTTTTAACATGTTAATGGGTGTTTCATGTGCAGTATTTTATTTATAGGACTTCTTGCTACCATGGCTATCTATTTTTATACTTATTTTTCATTTTTGCTATTGGTGCAGACCTTGCCCTTTGTTTGGTGTGCATATTTTTTTGTTTGTATGCAACCACTACGGCCTTGAGTGTCTTGTGATATTATGAGTGGTGACCCATGTTTATAACCCGATTTTTGTGGTCTATGATTGGCTTCTTACGTGTTTAATTACATTCTAGCTTACATATTATTTGGTAGATTACACTTTTTTCTACATGCATGCTTGTTCATACTAACACTTTTTCCTAGCCACTTGTTGTGTGTGCCTTGGTTTCTACCAAGTGCATTCCCTTCCCCTGCGGGGCACGGTTTATGCGTTCGGTCCTCTTTTCGGGCCACATTCTCCTATCCATGATATCGCATGTGCCCCCAAAGAGGGGGGCATCATTTGGGATTTACACACTACATCGATACACTTCAGTTTTTAGTTTCCATCCATGACACATTGGGCTATACAACGAGTGGGTTTAGACCATTCTATAGAACCTTGATACATAGTGGCTTTTACAAGATAGGTTGTCCTTAGCATTATGGGGAGCAGTTATAGGTTGGAGGATACATCGGACTATCCTCCCCACACAACTTCACCAATGATTTCGGATCACCCCAAAACCAGGTAGTACTGAGATATCTCTTCATATTCTCAAGGAAGTAGTTACGAGGTTAGAGACTAACACGGCTTTCTCCTTACACTTCTTCAGCCACAATGGTGTGAGATCACCCAAAAAAACTTGCACTTCACCGACAATTATATGATATCATTTTTACACCATTTCTCTCATCACGGATTAGGTGCACATATTCCTTTTTCATTTTCATACTTTCATTAAAGTATTTTCTTTACTATATACATGTGTTTTTACATATATAAATACATATTTGACTACTTGATCATATTCTCTTTTGTATGTCTATTTGTATGGGAAGAAAGCAAGTCAACAACAACTAAAACAATGGCAACAACAACAAAATTTTGTGGCAGCATACACCTCATACTAACATACAAGAACATCACACACATTGGCAGCTACACATGTGCTTCCACTGTAGGTTCACTCTCATCACTTTTTACACTTTTTCATATTTAGTCTCCACACTCCACTATTTTCTCATTCCATGCTTTGTTTAGTCCATCAAAGCCACGTTTTCTACATCAATCTACATGGATATCAGGTACGCATCCCTATCTAATTTATGTTACCAAGCATTCTAATCACCAACATAAAGTGGGGGTAAATTCAGTCACTAAATCACGCACTTTGGGTATTATTTAGTCCCAATCTCATACTACTATTCATATGGTTTTGTCTGAATAAATTCTTGATTAACCCATGTCCTTTGGCCATTTTAGTTTGCTTTCTGTCATCACTTCTGACCTTTCACATGCACTTACCCAGTCTATTTTGTCATTTTACGTTCATCCTATCTCTAACTTGGGCATTAACTAGGACCGGGGTGCCCTAGGCGCCCGGTCCCCTGTGTGGCACCCGATCCTCTTTGTACTTTACACTAGTCTTTTAGACACTTTCTAGTTGTTTGAGCTTTCCATATTTTTAGTGGTCATCATTTTCGGGGTTAATTACGAAATTAGAACAAGAGAACCATATAAATATAAAGTTATGAGACCATAATGAGGGACCAAGCACTAAGCACTTACTATCACCACCTAAGGTTACATCCATCCAAGGCATCTAGAGCTCCATTTGCATCCATCTAGCTCCATCACAAGGGACAAGGTTGGTTCATCTACATCACACTTCATAGGAGGGAGTTTATTCTATTCCATGCACTATCTACTTACATTCTACATCTAGTTATTACTCACTAATCATAAAGTGTGACTAGCACAAGAGCACCTAGGGCACGATTTTCAAAAACACACCTAGAACTAAATTGGAGTCCGAGATGCGGTGCGGTGCTCAAAGTGATAAGTCCATCCATTTGGCGAGATGAGGACAGATCGACTACTTCATATGCATCTATCTTTTTTAGGGTTTTGATGCTTTTTCTATAGTTTCAAATTGTTTCCTCCATATCTTATTTACAAAGGCATCCAATGCGGTTTAGCGACATCCACGTAACAGGAAGCAAAGGAAGGTAGTCACTCAAGAACACCTTAAAGGAGGTTCCTGGTCATTTATGTAGACCAGTGGCACCCAAATCAAACCAGGGCACCTTAGGTGCCCCTATCCGTTTCCAAGTTCCCAGTCTACTCAAACAAAGCTTATATTTGCACTTTTTGGAGCTCTTATGTGGTCATTTCTTCATTCTAGTCATCTAGTATTCACTATGACATAGTCCCAATAAGTTTTCGAACAAATTTAAGGCCTTTCTAGCCCTCTTTTCTCATTAGGGCTTCACATTTTTGTATCTTAGGTTGCTTGGTTCATTTCCTTTACTTATTTAGTTGTTATGTATTGCTTTGCATAGCATTAGATTGAACTAAATATAGATCATTATTTTCCATTTTAGTTTAATCACCTAATTCGGACACTAGTGTTGAGACATGCTATCTAGATCTAGTTGTTACTATCCCAACATAATTCTCATATTTTCCGGATGAAGCATATGCAGTTCAAACTAAGCATATTCCACCATGAATGCAGCCTGATCTAGTCCAAACAACCGGATATAAACTAAGTCACTCGCATCCTCTTATTGGTTACACTTTCTCACCATTGTACATCAACATATTATGTGTTTATGATATATCGATTTACTCTAATCCTTTGGTTAAGATTTAATTTTATCAAATCGGTTCCACAATTTTTCTTATCTTCTTTAATCAGTGGTTTTTCTTATTTTTGTACTCTCCTTCTCCCTTGTCTTATTTTTTAGTCACAAATGAAAGAGCAAAAGGAAAGAAGATAATAATATACATAAGGGGCATATTTAAGCCATAATTGACATCATATTATTGTTATATGTATACACAGATTGCTACAATCATTCAAAGGGTAAAATGCACCAAAACACACATGTCATGGGTCTACAAATCCTTAGTTTTGTCAAAATTTTGGCATAATAACATTACCAAGCAAGAGAGGATTCTTCAATGAAGAAACACATTACATTTTATAGAAGGGAGGAGAGGAGAGGGGATCAAAAGATGTTGGAGAAGATGCTCAACCTACTAAACCTTTCTAAAACATTTTTACTACTTCCAATAGGTAACCTCCTCACCTCATGATGGTTCATGATTTTGGAGTTGCCTTTGCTTACATAATAAAACTCCATATTTTTTCTTATGGAAAAATCTGTAGATTAATGGATTCCCCAAAAATGGAAGATGGAGGAATGTGATGTTGCCAAATTTCCAATTATGTTACACGGATCACCATTCTTCATCATTTTAGTTGGGCACAAATAATATACTCTTTTAGAATCATCTGAAGGATCTCCAAGTGAGGGAGGATCAAACAAGCATCTCATAACCGAACATGGCATCTTTTGACTTCTAAAAATGACATAAAACATCCCCATAATCAACAATTTCAATCTCCCAAAATACTCAATCAGTCCTTGTAAAGCTTCCTTCTTTTGAAATTCCTCTCCAAAACATTTCTAATGTATCAAAGATGAGGTGAAACGGATCTCCGCAATGAAATATATCATCAAAAAACCAATCCCAAGCATTCATGATGAAATCCTTCATTTTATAGACTCTAGGATGGTTTTCCTTTGTTTCATGTCCTTTGTTTGTTTGTTCATTATATGACTTTGTTTTTGGAATCTAAGGCCTTTGCGAACTTCTTTGATTCACCTGTTGCTCCATAGGAAATATCTTGATTCGTGGAATTTAACGCGTTTCATGGCCTTTCAATACCTCTATGGATCAAAACATGTTCTATGGCATTACCTAAATACTCCACGGCTACTTCGATGGATTTTGAAATTCTAAGTTCCACAAACCTCGCTAAACCTTCCCACATATCACTGAGGTCTATTTATTTATTATGTGAATTTTGCATATTCGTGACCAAGTTCCTTTGTTCATGCGGAAGGCTACCTTTGTTTGGTGACTTTATTTAACCTCATGGCCTTGTGAAGTCCATGGAATGTTAATCCTTTTGAATCCTACGGAAAACTAACTTAGTGTTTCACAGTTTCGACTTTGGCCATGTTTAAACTTTCCATTTATTTTTCCTCGCAATGTATGACGGCATGTTCGCCTTACATCACAACCTCTCCAAAGTATCCTCCAACCTTTTTATGTTCCATTGTGTTTGAATACTACCTTTTGTTATACGGACTTAACCAACCTCGTGGAGCTCTAACCTTCGCAAGTTTTTACATTAATTACATTGTTACGCTTGCTCAAACTAGGAGAACCCATAGAACACTAAATTCCACATTTAATGGTACATTAGGATAGTGTTTCATGGATTTCTGATAAAAATATGCTTATGTGTTGATTTGTATTTCCTTCATTTTTTGGATTAGGATAACCCACGAACATCGATATTTTGGATTCCACGGAATACTAACCTCCAATGTTTCGTGGCTTTTTAAAAATACCTAAGTCTAAAATTAGACTTGGTAAGTTTTCAAAATATCTTGGTGGTTATTTTGAACAAAACTTTTGCTAACTCAATGGAGTTGGTTGTCTACTGTAGACACTAAATCACGCACTTGGGTACATTTCTAGGTCCTAATCACATACCACTATTCATATGATTCCTAAGTGAGAAAACTAGTAATTGACATCTATATTTGGCCTCTTTCTTTTTTTTTTTTTTTTCTTTGTGGTCTTTCACACCCTACTATCCAGCTAACTTTCACTACTTTATCTTTCTTGGCTCTGGACATTATCACCTAGCCAAGATGCCAACACTCAAGCACCCTTGATCTCTTTATATCTTGTTCACCCCTTTTGGGCCTCTTTTATCTTTTGGGCATCTTGTTTTCTTATGGTTTGGCCTTTTAGATGTTAATTACAAAATTCAAACAAGGGAATCATATAAATACAAATCTATGTGACTATAATAAAGGACCAAGCTCTAAGCATCTACTATCATCACCTAAGGTTGCATCCAAAGGCATTCTAAGAGCATAAAAGCATCCATCTAGCTTCATTCAAGGGACAAGGGACTATTTTTCTACATACACTTCATAGGAGGGGAAGTTCATTTTTCCATACACACATTTACTTACATTGTTACATCTAGCTATTACTTGTTATTTGGTGCATCTTGCTTAAGATATTCCTGGGCACAATTTGAAATACATGCACGAACTACATGGATTCTAATACATAGTACAACACGTTTCAGTTGTAAGTTCACTCTTTCGGGTGACCGCGGTGTCATTATTACTCCCCATTTACATCTTTTTTTGTTTAGGATTTGATGTGTTTTGTGGTTTTGTAGGAGGTATTTTATTTTGTAGATTACAAGTGAGCTCATTGATCTTCTAGCAACTATAGGTGATCAACAATGAAGGATAACAAACAACTTCCGACACAAAAAAATTATTTTCTAAGTATTTTTGTAGTCATACTCCAACAGCGTGCAGAAGCAAACTTTGGTGCCTAGTCACCCCTAACCCAATCTATGCACCCTGGTCCCAACTATTCTGAAAGTTTTATAATTTTTTGAGTGTGGTTGCGATAGATTCCTCCTCCTGTTCATCAGCCCTCAAGTCTAACATACTTTGGGATTAATTACAAAATCAATTAAGTCTTATATTCCCTCTCTTGTACATAGGGATTCATTTTTATCAAGCTTATTGCTTAGGTTAGATATGTACTTTATTTATTATTATTACATTATGACTCTGTAATTAGGATTTCACAAAAATCTATTTTTGTTAAATCATTTGGAGAACTCCGACTCATTTGAAAACTATTGGATCCTCATTTTTCTTCTCTCATGGCTCATAGGGTGTCTCGGTCTCCTTGCTTCAATTGCTTCAAATGCACCCATCTTGCAACGATGCTCACCATAAAACCCTAGACATTATGCATCTTCCTATCAAAATGCCACCTTCAAAATTCAATGCTATCTTCGGTCATCTCTCGTGATCACTCCATTAGTTATAATGTCAATCAATAAATTTTCAAATCCATTCAAGCTTTACATTATTTATTTCAAGACAAATTTTAGGCTATGGAATCACGATTACATCTCTTTTTAATCTGAAATCCAACATCTTAAGGATGCTTCTCAAGCTCATGATTGTTGTTCTTCCACATCTCATCCTCGTTCTATGCCTTCTACATGTGCTTATATCAGTGAAACCTAAGTCTTACCGCACCTCTCAAGTTTGATTTCAATGTTAAGCAATGAGATATTCTTCCTCGCCTCCTTACTCATCAATTGATCAGCTTGTCATCTACTCATTGCTATCATCCTTATCGTTTAGTCAAATATCAAGGTCTCTCATTTTTTGTTTATCATCAAATAAATGGACATAATGACAATGATTGTTATGATTTACAACAAATAATCAAACATATTGAGTGTCAAGGTTTTTATCTCTTTTTTGTACAACATTCTATTACATGACCATCCCCTAATTCTACATTTAAATGGGCTCCTAAATATTCTCCTACTATGACCAATGAGTATCAAAGCTATTACTTCCAATGTTCATTCTTCATCACTCAAGCTTTTCCTAACCTACTCCAACTAAGAAATCACCTCTCAAGGTCTATTCCTCATAACCTCCTTCTCTCAAATCTTTTACACCATTACCAAATAAGCAACCACTCACTAAGCAAGACCAAAAACTCTAGATGGCCTCTTTCGACTTCTGTCATTCAAGGTCCCTCTCCAACCTCCACTTCAGCATCCAATCACTTTTATCAAAAAAAGACTCCTTACATTGATCCCCTTAACATCATTGACTAGATATACATTTCTTACACACTTGGATGGCATCATGCTTGCTCTTCCCCACTCCTAGCATTATCATGTGTCTATCATTTCTACTTTTACGCTTTGTGCTTCACATCTAGTATTTCTCGTTCATCATACATACATACATTGCTTGTATTTTCATTACCCTATGACACACTCTTTTGCTATGGTTCACACTTGATTGTTGAGGGCATACTACATACATGAACCTCACACACTACACACTTCTACACTCAACACATTCACGACACGTCTTTCTAACATCATATTCTCACATGAAACACTTCCCTATGACACACTCTAGTTCCACAATTCATACTCGACTACTGAGGGGATATATATGAAATGAACCTCACCACATTCACACTCTTTATGCTCTATGCTTCATTGATCAATATTTCTAGTGTACATGTTTAAACCATTTCTCAATGACACACTCATATTATATGGCTCATTCTTAACTACTAAGGGGGAATTTATAAATGAACCTCATCTCATACTCATTCACATATGCTTGGGTGGAATGTGGCTCCTATCACACTCATATTACATATCATTCCATCATGCTCATTCACAACATACTACATATCTTAGTTACACATTGTTTTTGTTTGTTTATACTCGCACGTTACACTTTGCTTACTATGTTAGTCGGATACATCGTATGTCATTATCTTTTCTATAAGAACATGTGTGTTCACTAGTCTTCTAGTCATGAATACATCCTTAACATACATCTTTACACACATCATGGATGTTTGGCATTGTACCTCTTACTAGTCCCACCGAGGCTCCTGGGGGCATCTACTTTTGTACACACTACAGGTGTTATTGTTTCATTTTGTACTACTTCATCTCCTTCTTGACACACAACTTTATAATGGATCATACATTATTTGACATACTTTCTATGTTTCTAACATGCTAATGGGAGTTTCATGTGCAACATTTTCTTTATAAGAACTATTTGCTACCATGGTTATTTGATACTTTGTTTGTTATTGTTTTCCATTATATGTCATTATTTGGGACTATGCACTATGTCTTGCTTGTTCATTGCTTGTATTCTTTTGGTCGCTTCATCTCTAATTTTCTTCCAACATTATGAGTGATGTCCCATGTTTAAAACCTAATTTTCATGTTCTATATTATCTTCTTGTTTGCTAGATTTCACAATGTATTCTATATGAAAATTTATCTTATTTTCACTAACACATGTTTCCAACCACTTTGTTTGCATTTGCCTTGGTTTTTACCAAACACATTCCTTCCCCCTATAGGGCATCAATTTCATATAAACTCTTGATCCTCTCTTTTGGGTTGCATCCTCCTAGTGACGTCCCATGCACCCCAAATGAGAGTGACATGCATTAGGTGAATCAGTCACCCCATTCAATAGTACACAGTCATAGGACAATAACAAAGCATTCTTTAGTTACAAAAAGGGATCAGAATCTGACTTGGGTCCTCAACACAACACAGACACCAACACCTAGATATAGACATGAGTATTTGGGTGCTCCCAACCTTTCTTGGGTGCCTATGATCAAGGGAAGTTACAAGTGATTTTCTCATATTGACACAGCTTTTGCACATAATAGACATAATCCTCCAACAATTATAATGCATTCTATCTCTTTTTCTATTTGCGTTGGATCAAACTAGATCAAAATAGAACAAAGTAGTATCACACCATCTATAGTGGTGTATAATTTTCAGAAAGTAGTCAAGGATGGAGAATAGCACTAGACATTTCTCCCCAACACTTCTTCTACCATGGCATGAGATCACCCAAAAACTTGCACTTGGCGTGAGATTTCCCAAAAAACTCATTCTTGGCATGAGATCGCCCAAAAAACTCGTTCTTCTTCAGCATTTCATTTTCACTTGTCATGGATTAGGTACACATATTCCTTTTATTTATTTTTCTCATTTTTACATATTTGGATCAAATTTTTCACATATACACTACTTTGACTACTCGTTTGTTCTTCTTTTTATAGGTCTTTCCTTGTGAGAAATAGCAACCACATCATCGAACACATTAAGAGACAATGATAATAGGGACAATGTGACACAACACATATGCTTTCACCCTAGGGTCACTTCCTCTTCTTTAGCTTTCACGCTTCATTTTATCACTCCACGCTTTTTCTTGTCTCCGGCACACTTTCACCATTAATCTACATGGTTATCAGGTATGCATCTCTTATCTACTTTATGTTATTAAGTATTCACTCAACAACATAAAGTGGGGGAAAATGTAGACACTAAATCACGCACTTGGGTACATTTCTAGGTCCTAATCACATACCACTATTCATATGATTCCTAAGTGAGAAAACTAGTAATTGACATCTATCTTTGGCCTCTTTTTTTTTCTTGTTTCTCTGTGGTATTACACACCCCCACTCCCCAGTCGACTTTCATTACTTTATCTTTCTTGGATTTGGACACTAGCACCCAGTAAGGATGTCAACATCCAAGATTCCTCATCCCCTCTGGGTGCCCCCGACCTCTTTGTATCTTTCTCACCCCTTTTAGGCCTCTTTTATCTTTTAGGCATATTTTTTTCTTATGGGTCATCCTTTTATATGTTAATTACAAAATTCAAACAAGGGAATCATATAAATACAAATCTATATGACTATAATAAAGGACCAAGCTCTAAGCATCTACTATCATCACCTAAGGTTACATTCAAAGGCATTCTAAGAGCATCAAATCATCCATCTAGCTTCATTCAAGGGATAAGGGACTATTTTTTGTCTAGGGAAGTTAATTTTTCCATACACGTATTTACTTACATTTCTACATCTAGTTATTTCTTGTTATTTGGTGCATCTTGCACAAGAGCTTCCTAGGGCACGATTCTACACACACACATACATAGAACTACATGGAGTATGAGATGTAGTGTAATGCTCAGTTGTAAGTTCACTCTATTGAGTGACCGTCGAGATCATTCGACTCCCTAGTTGCATATTTTTCTTTTTATAATTTGATGTGTTTTAGGGTTTTATAGGAAGTCTTTTCTTTTGCAAGTTACAGTGAACTCGATGATCTTCTAGCAGCAGACATGCGATAAATAACAAAGGATAGTGAACAACTTGTGACACAACAAAAATTAGTTTCTAATTATTTTCATAATGTGGTGCCCAGTGTCTTAGAGGCTATTCCGAAAGTTCTATCATTTTCATAATGTGGTTACGACATATTCCTCCTCATGTTCATAAATCCTCCAATCTAGCATAATTTTTTCAAACTTTGAGGATATCCACATATTTGTAAGAAGGTCATCATATCTTGATACCAACTATCAAGAACATGGGGAGGGGGCTAATTTTCTTGTAACATAAAGATCTCTCTATTATCCCTTAAATTTGTTGCAAGTTTTTCACACAAACCCTTTCCTCTCACAAGCTTGGTGACCTTGATATGAACATCATACTCCATGACCTTGGTGATCCATCCAGCTCTTTTCTCATTCACATCCCTATTCAAGAGGAAATATTTCACGCTTGGATGAGACACCATCAACTAAATCTTGTTATTTGAAAGCATGTGTCTAAATTTCTTAATTGTCCAAATGATAGAAAATTATTGCTTCTCAACAAAATTGTACCTAATCTCATAATATTTGAGTTCTTGACTAAAAAAAGTAATAGGTTGCTCCAAGAAATCAATTTTTGTTGAACCAAGATGGTGGAGATGTTATTACCTCCTCCAAATTCATAAAGAGTAAAATATTTTGCATAATTAGGGTTTATAAGAGTAGGGGTTGAGAAATGGATTTCTTGATATTTTTAAAACTATTTTTTATTTTAGTTTACTAGCTAAAGAAAACTTTCTTATTGAGCATAGAGGTAAGATGCTTAGCTAAAGTAGTAAAGTTGGGGATGAACCTTCATACTGAGAATTTATTGTTCTTAGGAAGATTTACAAACCTTTCTTGTACTAGGGAGAGAGAGAAAGAGAGAGAGAAAATTATATCCAATATATCTAGATATATGGGAAGTCCATCCTTTAACATTGCATGTCCTAGAAACTTTCCTTCATGAATAACAAACACACATTTCTTAGGATTCAAGGAAACACCAAATTCTCTGCACCTATTAAAGGCCTTCGTCAAATTATCCAAATGTTCACTTGTGTGTTTTGAGTATATGGTTATGTCACCCAAATACAACAAGATCATTTCACCAACCAGTACCTTAAAGGCCATATTTTTTCCCTTTGGAAGGTTGCACCAATATTTTTTAACCCAAAAGGAATCTTCTTATAAGCATAATTACCCCACTTGGTGGTGAAGGTTATTTTGAACTGATATGATTCTTGCACAAGGACTTATTTGTATCCTTTATAACCATCTACAAGAGAGAACCTCTCTACCCACCCACCTGTCTAAAGGATTTTTTCCATGGATGGAAGAAGATAATGGTCTTTTAGAAATGTTTTGTTCAAGTCCCTAAAGTCTACACACAATCTAATATTCACGTTCTTTTTCCTAACTGGAACCAAATTTTCTACCCAAGAAGAATGCTTGTAGACAAAATGATGTTTGCCTCTATAATCCTGGCCAATTCTTTTCTCATCAAGGGCTCTACTTTGGATTTATATGCATTTGTTTCTGCCTAATTGGTTTTGTGGTGGGATCCAATTCAATGGTATGGTTTGTGAGGCTTAGATCAAAACCTTTAAAATTTACATAACTCCAAGAAAACACATCATTGTACTTCTTATAAAGGTAAACAAGATATTTCTTTTCAAAATAGCTACATACCTTTCTCGAACTTTAAATACTTGTCTCTTAAAATGGCCACCTACTCATAGCTTTCCTCATTGACAGTTATGTTCATTTTCTCTCCTTTGAACCAATCATCAGGGTTAAATATGTTTTCCAAAGTGATCAATCCCTTAGTCAACTTGTTGGCATTGAGTTAGATTATATGATCCTCATATTTCTCTTGCAATCTTGACTGATTTCTAGTAGAGAACTCACTTTGCCTCATCTTGTAAAAAATTCATAATTCATTTATCACTATAAAAAAACTTGCCAACAAGTTGCATTATCTGGTATGGCAGGTCTAACAACGAGCTTGACATGTTGGTCTAAACCTTTCTTGATGTGTTGAGGAATATCATACTGGGATCTAATCACCTGATAGTCTATCAACATATTTTTTACACTCTTGCTATCACTTGAATGTTGAAAGCATCAAAGCCTTCAATCATATTACATGTTTTATGCTTATAGACTTTCAAAGTAGGTTTTTCTTGGATACACGTGGAGCTCTGACCTGATGTATGACCATTTCATTATCCCCAAATACTTGTAACAAAATGATTCCATACTTTTGCACCAACTGGAGACCTTGGATCAATGCCTCATACTCGACACATTATTGGTATAGCTAAACTGAAGTCTTAATGTAAATAAATATTTCTCCTCACTTTACGAGATCAATATAACTCCAATGCCAACACCATTCTTACTTTTTATCCATCTAAATACAATTTTCACCCCATCTTGATCCTCTTGTGTATTCATAAGGTTAGGTATGAGGGAATTCTCCCTCACATACAATAATTCCCTAACCTTGTCTCTTCCATGTGATCATAAGGATCAAATTTAAAATGCTCCTTTTCCTAATTGTCAAGTAGAATGTCAAGAACCTCCTCTATAGATGTGGAAACCTCATAAAGATCATCACTCTCCTCTTGATCATGCATAACACAATTCATATTCATATGACCAAGTGTATAAGGATCAATGTGATTATGGGAAATAGGCTCAACTTTGATAGTTACTCTAGTTCCATATCTAGTTCTAATAATCATATGTGACCAATTTGTAGACAAGTATCCCCTACCTTCATAGTAAAATATCTAGAAAGGCATATGGAAAATAAGGGAGGGAGGTCAATGACTGAAATGTCTTGCAAGATTGAAATACTTGGACATGCATGTAAAGTAAGATTCAAATATTTATGATCTCGACTATGTTGATAGAAGTGCCATCTAGTTGGACAATCCCCTTGGTGATTGGTGTATACTTTATGCCTAATGAATCAACAATATTCTTGGGCATAACAGAACTACTAGCTCTAAAATCTATCATACAATTGTGTATAAGGTACTTACCAATGATTAGGGAGACATATAAGGGAGGTGGTTTGATGATCTTACTTGTTTCATCTTCTTTTGGTTGACACAAACTTGTAGAAGTACCTGAAGTAACCTTTGTTGGCTCACTTATGTCACCAAAATGTCTCAAAGCTTCTTGTAACAAATCTTTGTGTGCCATATTGGAGAGTGCTTCCCACATAGTCATGTTCATGCCACTTTTATTCATTTTTTCCACTATATTTAGAGAAATGTGTCTAACTTTTGTCTGGACCTTCATTGTAGTAACATCCTCTTTTACTTGTTGACTGGTTAGAGTCTAATTTCTAAATGGATTATCCTTTTAACAACCTAATTTCTTTACAATTCATAGGGTTTAGTAGTTGTACATTCTCTTTTTGTTTGGGAGGTAGATGTTTGACCACCTATGGGAGATATTTCTCCTTTCATAACTCTCTTCTTAGACCTTGTGTTCAAGTGCAACCTGACGGTGCCCCTATTTTCAATTTCCTTATTTACTCCACAAAACTCACCTTCTTTCCAATTAAGAAGGGTATATTCATTTGATACCTATCCTTAAGCTTCTTCTCCTCTTGCAATTGAATCTTCATGTTTCTCTTAGAGTGAATCTTCATGTTTCTCAACTTGGTGAGAACTCCATTTTTGCAAGAATTTTGATCATGAGGTTGATTACATAGGTAACACCATTCATAATCATGTGCTAGGTTGTTTTGAATTGGGAAAATGGCCTTATAATAGCTTACAAGTAGAATGGTATTGTGTGTTTAAGGCCTAGGGTAACCTATTTTTCCTTTTCCTTAGACATTACCTTGATAGAGTTTCTTATTGGGTTGATATGCTTGATTGAGGGGTTGATAAGGTCTGCTTTGTTGGGCTACTTACCTCTTTATGGTTACCATTTCATTTCCAATATTTTACAACATGGTCATAACTCCATACAACTCAATAGGGGAAAAATTAGGAGGAATTGGTTGTGATCACTCTAGGATTGGGTGAAAAAGTAGGTTGCATTGGGAGGGGTTCTAGAAATAGAGGCATTGGTAGCCTAGGGCTATCTTCCCAACTTGGACTAGGTAATTTTCAGCTCTAATAGTTATATCATAAGAATCGGTAAGATATCCCCCACGGATTGAATAATAATAGCCACATCACTATTCAAGGCTCTAAAAAATAGGAATGCAATATTTGGAGAAGGATTAAATAAAGGGGGATTTTATCCCATGTATTTTAGAATCGATATTAAAATCTATCATAACTTCATGAGGGGATCTCTTGATGGTAGTGAGTTGCTCAATGAGGGATAGATGGTCACTCTTATCTTTAAAATGTTTACAGAGTTTCTCCCCAAGATCATCCCACGTATGGATAAAGGTTGTTCATATACTTCTATACCATTACAACGTCTTCCCATTACAATATGAAGCTAATAATCTAAGTGTTACATCATCTTCATTAATAAGGTGGATAGAGAAAACATTTACAACATCTAAAATATGTTCAATGGGAGTGGTTGAAATCTCTCCTATAAAGAATGTGATGCTCTTAAGGGTAGTTCTTTGGGATATCATGAGGTGCATTTAAAACTAAGGGGCTACTACCATTAAAAGTAATAAAGGGTTGATTCCTTTAAAGGGCCATGGGAGAGGTGGGTTTTAGGTTCCTATGATTCGGATAGGAAGGCATAACAGAAGGGGGAAGTTGAACGGACTCTAGGTGATGGGAATAGGGGTCCTTCAACTAGTTTTACTCTTTTCCTTGGTGAGAGTTGTAAGTATTCAAAAGACTCACCTCTTTCTTTGTTTTTCCTTGTTTGTATCCTTCTCATGAAACTAAGACACTTGACTGCTGAAACCAGTAGATATGTTGTTGGGAGTTTCCATATGTGTTGTTGTGAAGCCTCTTAAGGCTAGTTATCACCAAGACACACACCAATATTAGTGAAATGATATAAAGCTCATAATTCTAGTCACATCATGCGTGCTAAAAAAAATTGTGGCTCAAAATTACACCCTAGGATTTGATCATGACAAATCAATAATTTTGGATAACATTGAATGATCTCAACAATGTGGGACTTGAATGAGTGAGATCAACCTCTAGATAAGGATGGTTAATCCACCTATGTATAATGCTAACACAAAAAATATCTCTAAGCTAATCCTACTCTAACACATCCAAGTAACCAAGGAGAGAGAGGGCTAAGGGAACATGACAAAATAAGCTAAAAACAAATGTGATTACACCAAGAAACAATTTGATCATTCTCTCTCAAATTCTCAAAGAAGTAAGAAGGCTAAATGTAAGGTTGAGGGGAAGATGTTTTCCATGACCCAACTCTATAAAAAAATCAGCTCGTAACCCTATTTGATTGACACAAATGGCATGCAACTTTGTAAGAAATAATGAATATACAGTCACAAATGAAAGGATAAAAGTCAAGAAGAAAATAATGGACACAAGGGGAAGATTCAAGCCATAATTGACATCATATTATTATTGTAGGTATGTAAAAAATACTACAACCATTCATAGGGATAAATGCATCACAAAACACATGTCACAGTCTGCAAATCCTTAGTTCTGTTAAAATTTTGGCATAATAGCATTACCAAGTAAGAGAGGGTGCTTCAATGAAGAAACATATTACATCTTATAGAAGGGGGAGAGGAGAGGGGATCAAAAGATATTAGAAAAGATTCTTGACATATTAGACCTTGCTAAAACCTTCTTACTACTTCTATTAGGTAACCTTCTTACCTCATGATAGTTCATACGCCTACGAAATCTAGAAGATGGAGGAATGTGAAATTGTCAAATTTCCAATTATGTTACATGGATCACCATTTTGCATCATTTCGGTTAAGCATGAATAATGCTCTTTTAGAAGCATCTGAAGGATCTCCAGGTGAGGGAGGATCAAACAAACATCTCATAACTAAACATGGCATCTTCTGAATTCTAAAAATGATGTAAAACATCCCTAAAATCCATAATTTCTATCTCTGGAAATACTCGATCATTCCTTGTAAATATTCCTTATTTTTAAATACATCTCCAAGACGTTGTTAATGGATCAAAGCTAAGGTGAAATAGAGCTCTACAATGAAAGATATCATACCAATCCCAAGCCTTCACAAAGAAATAATTTGTTGTGTAGACTCCATGATGGTTTGCCTTTGTTTCGTTGCCTTTTTTTGTTTGTTCATTATACAGACTTTGGTTTTGGCTTCTAAGACCTCCATGACATATTTGATTCACCATGTTCGTAAAAATGTCTTTAATTAGCGGTATTTAATATTTTGTGGACTTTCAAGACCTTTGTGGATCGAAACACATTGTGTAGCATTACGTGCATGCTCTGTAGCTCTTGAAGTTTTAAGTTCAGAGAACTTGTACTAAACATTCCCATATACCATAGAGGTCTATTTCTTTTGTATGCAGATTCTTCATATCCACGACCAAGTTCCTTTGTTCCGTAGAAGGATACCTTTGTTTGGAAAATTTACTAACCCCACGACCATTTTTCCTTTTCCCCATCCTTGTGAAGTCTCGCAGAATTTTAATCCTTTGATAAGCCCACAAAACACTAAGTTCTTGTTCCTGCCTTTAACCTTGGCCACGTTTGAAATTCCATATCTTTTGCCTTGTAGCACACAACAAAGCATATTACCCTTTCATTTTGGCCTCTCCAAAGTGGCCTCCAACCTTTGTTGTCCGACATTTCATGATGGACTACTACCTTTCATCTACGAATGTAACCGACCCATGAGCTCTAGCCTTATCCAAGTCTTTTGCGCTAATTCCCTAATCAAAATTTTGTTTGGGTTTTGAGTTGTATTTCCTTCATTTTGTGGGTTAAGAGAACTCATAGAACACCGATATCTTGGATTGTATGAAACACTAACCTCTAATGTTTCGTAGATTTCAAAAAAAAATGCCAAGTCTCAAATTGGACTTGGTAAGTTGTCAAAATAGCCCGAGGGTTATTTTGGACAACAATAATATTTCACGAGCCACACTCCATGGACATGTCTTGAGATTTTCATGCCACTTAATATAGACAGGTTTGATGGCCCCTTATGCTAGAATGTTTTTTTGCTATATACGGTCCTAGCCATCTAATTTTTACTTCCCGATTTTTAATACTTAAGAATTTATCTCCAATCAAAAACTTTTTGTGTTTACATGGTATATCATGCCATACTTTTGTCTTCTTTTCTCCTAAATTTGGTTTTGGTGGAAATGAATTTTTTTCATCTAGATTCTCTAAAGTAACCAATGCTTTCATGTTCTAAAGGCTCCTAAATCATTTGAAAAGCTACAACTACTCTCAAATTGGGAATGATAAAATCCATAGGTACTACAACATCCAATCAGTAAACTAGTTGAAATGGGGAATACTTGGTGATTCTTTTATAACTAATTTGATATGCCTATAATGTTGCAGGAATATTCAAGTCTCGATTCACCTTTTATAGGGAACACATTTTGGTTAGAACATTTTCTCGGGATTTTATTAAATGCTTCCACTATTCCATTCACCTATGGATGATATGGAGTGTTCTTATTGTGATTAATTAGGAAATGCTTGAGGAGTGCTTCCACGCTTTCATTTTCAAAATGTTTACTTTGATCAATAGTACTATTTAGCAAACATCCAAACTGTGTGATTATGTTTTTATAGATGAACTTTGTTGTTATCCGAGAAGTATAATCTTTTTTGCAATTTATTTTTCCCATCTTGTTAAAAAAATGTCCATGCAATAATGAATCTTTCTTGTGAGTGCCTTCTCATAGGTTTGATTAGCCCGATGAAATCTATGGCCCATTTTTCAAATGGGGCTAAGGTTAGAACCAGTCCTAGTGGAATTGCATCCCTCACATTTGGTTCACCTACTCTTTGGCATGCATAACAAGTTCTAGTATGCTTATGGGCATCTTCGAACAACGTAGGTCACCATATTCCCGTCATCAAAATTCTTAGCGCAATCATATCTCCACCGCTACTCCTTCATGTGCATCTTGTAATGTGTTTTCCTTTTCATGATGGAGAATAAATCTTCTTAATATATCATCCCTACCTTTTTTATATAATTATCCTTTGATTAAGGTGAAAGGGAATACTTTGATCAATAGCCTTTGTTTTTTTATCTTGTATATCCTGCGGGAAATCACCAATTGATAAGAGTTGTGTGATTATTTATAATTATTTGGAAACTACTTTTATACTAAGATATATGCTCTAGGGAAATCATCGTCAATTGGTCCCTAATCTTCTCTAGTGTCGATTTTAGACAAATAGTATAGCCAATTATTCAATTTTCTTGGCTTGACAAATATAAGGAAATTGAATTCTTTGAACAACATTAACCACCTACAAACTTTACCCTATAATAGTCGTATGTTTATCAAGTGCTTCAAGGATTCACATTTAATATAGAAAACAAATAGTGTGGCTAGTAAATAATGTTTGAATTTCGCAAAGCATACACCATAGCTAAGGCTTCTCTTTCTCGTGGTAAAATAATTTCTTTTTGGTTTAGCTACTTTTCTACTTGCAGATGTGATAGGGTGATCCATCTTATCTCGTGCTTGAGCCAATACCATGCCTATTTTTATCCCAAAAGAATCTACATGTACATGAAAATGTACCTTCCAGTCTAGGAATATAAAAATTAGAGAATGCAATATTTTGTTCTTCAATATTTCAAAAGTGTCTACACACTCTTTTGTCTATTCAATCTATTTATTTGTCTTCTTTTTAGTACTCCTCTAGTGGGGAACTTATAGCTACATAGTTCCTTATGAATTTCTTATGATATCATGTATATCCTAATAGAGTGTGTGCATTTTTTTGTGTTTTGGGAGGTGGTAATGTTACTATTATGGATGTTTTCAATGGATCTATCAACAAACCTTCTTTGCAAATTATATGTCCGAGTAATGTGCCAAATGGTGTAAGGAAGATGCATTTCTTTATGCTTAAGGAGATTTGTAATGCATTACATATTTCAAACACTAGACGTAATACTTGTAAATGGTTTTAGTAACCCATAAACCGTCCAACCATCCAAGTATACTTCTAGGAATTCATGGATGAATTCTTTGAATGCATTGACCATGATACTGATTGAATACAATCGATACATTTTTCAATCCAAATGACACTACCATATACATGAAAAAACTCAATTTTGTTGAATCGTTGTTTTTGGTTGATCTTATGGATTTATTCTTATTGAATAGTAGCCTAAAAACCCATTAATGAAGGAATATACTTGAATAAGCTAAATGTGAATTTGTAATCCTAATCAATGCTATAGTAGCAGTAAATGTTGATCAGAGAATACTTGTTAGAGATCACACAAGAAGTCCGCGTGGGAGAGAAGGCCAGGATCAAGGGCACGGAGGGACAGGAAGAACCCGCGCGTGGAGGGAAAGTTCAAAGCATTTAGGACTTAGCCGATTTTGAGCATGAAGACCTATTTTTAGAAGATGGCATGTGGAACACACCAATGATGCAGAGACGTGCGTGCCACGCATTATCTATCTTTAGAGGATCGGATCAAGCATTTTACATGGAGACAAGCTAAGAATAGGATTGTCACTTCAGTTAACTGTAAGAGGTCTATAGATAGCACACTTGCATGTGTGGCTATGCCTATAAATGGCACATGGCTATTAATAGCATGTAGCCTATTTTTGGAATAGATAAGTGGTGAAGGGAAATTCCCGCCCTATATATATGATATGAATAACATAGTAGGATATACACACAGAGAGATGAATGTATGAAGGTATAGAGGTATGTGCATATGATTGGATTACTGTATTAGATCCATGCGTGCATCGGTATAGATTGCCATTATTGTAAGGAGCTTTTGTGTTTATTAATAGATGGAAGATATTGGTTGAATCTAAGTGTCATTTCCGTGTGTAATTGAGTGGTGCATATTATTGGTTTAAATCATGATTACTATTTAAAGCTTGTTCTTTCATAGATCGAATGTAGCATGCATTGTAGAATGATGAATTAACTATGAATCTATATGTTTCTTCCTTCATCACACTAACATCCTCGCTACAACAACCTAAAGAGGGACTCGGTACCTTTACATGTTTCGAGTGAGCGCTTAGTCTAGGCTAAGTGATGTGTCATCACGCCTAGGGTGTTATCCGGTAAATTCTAGGTTGCATCATTGGTTCCATTGTCGGGACCTATTTTCAGTTATTTTGAGAATGGTTCGCGATGAAGTAAATGCGGTTTAACTCTAGCAAGTATTAAGGAATGGATACATGATCGGAGGAACAATATGCATGATGATTCAGTAGTGGATCTGAGTTTAACGCATGCACTTGGGTAGAACAAAATCTATATGACATGCCTATACGAGAATTTTTTGCTATCTTTCTAGTAGAACTATACAAGTGGCTTACTACTTATGCATCTCAAAGAATTGGAGGTATCGTGCACTTGTCTAGACACATGAAGAATTTCAGGCCCTTTATGATGCTGATTTGATCTAGACTCGCATTGTGGATACATGGTTTCATGGTGTTCTAAACAGTTATATTTTGGAATATTCTATTTTGACATATTCTTTCCCGAAGGTAAAGCTGAATTCCAGTTTTTGTGGTATCCAAGAGGAACATATTTGCAAGGTATTCCATTGGTGATCTAGATCTAGATGGTAACTTTGAACCTAGAGAGTAAACTAATGGCTAACTAAACTTCACCACACGTGAGGCGGGAATAGGTTTGGTGAAATATGGTAGACCTAGTGGTAGAGAGGCGGAGAGAGGATAGGCAACTTAAGTATAATGAGGCATGCAAGAGGGAGATAGAGAAGCAACATTCCATTGTAGAAAGTATGGCGTTGAGGAGAGAGATGGCTCATGAAGGATTTGAAGCTCACGTAGAATACGTGGAGCCAGAGCATCAGAACTCCCCATCTTAGAAAACATGACAGAGATCCCCCCTTAGCCTCACATAGAAGTGCGCCAGTAGAGACTACCTGGGCCACGGGTGCGCATCTTAATCCACCTAGTGACCTAGCCCTTGCGCTTGGTTTTCTAGTATCTAGTACGACAAGTAACCAACAAGCTAACTTGGGAAGTAGGAGAGCAGGAGTAAGTCAGGGAGCAAGTACATCAATGGCAGGATAGACGGCTTCAATGATATTTGGAGGAACATTCTTAGGTGCATCATCTACATAGAATGTGAGCGCATAGAATGTTGGATTCACCTCTGGAAGTGGAACTACCTCACGATCGTGGGGTTCAATATAGTACTCTTTGTCAAATAACAGGGGAGTACATCTACATGTCTTATTCTAACTACAGGTGGAGGATCAAGAGGTATAGGTGATTCTAGTTCTAGTGGATCTAGAGGTTCTAGAGGCAGAGGAAACACAGGAGGTTCTGGATCATGTGGTCAAGGTTTGTAGCAACCACAGAATATCTATATGGAGATGTCTCTTCATCTCCTAGAATATAGAGGTATAGAGGATGTTGCTGAACATATGCATATGTGTGAAATATTGTGGCACGCTAAACAGATCACGGCTTTTGAGAAAAAGGCAAGTCAATCTGCTACTACATTACAAGGACGTGCACACAACTAGTATAGAAAGTTTGACCCTGATCAAACTTGTGTGGATTATGCAGCATTGAATGATGCTTTCTTGAAAGAGTTCCATATCCCTGAACTTGAGCAAAAGAGTATTAGTGCACTCAAGGATATCAATCAAGGCACTACTAAGAGTGTACGTGAGTATGATGCCCATTTTAAGACACTTATATCTAAGCTATCTTATGATATTCATGCCAACCAACATGCACAATGGTTTGTTTGTGGATTGATTACACCATTTAGAAGAGCACTGTCACATAAGACATACATTGATCTGTGTGAAGCAATGGAAGCAGCTTTGCATGCTGAGGCAATTGGGAGCATTGACACTGGTGTTAGTCCATTCTTAGAGGCACAAATTGCAGCTATGGAAAAGCAGTTAGAGAAGCTATCAAAGCAAATTCAGCCCATGAAATGTGCTCAGGAATTTGGTGTACAAATTATGAAGTGGAAGGTCACACCAAGGATAGTTTCCCTCGCAGATCTGTATGCTCATTACTATTGGATTGTGAGATCTATCATTTGAATCATGATGCTAGTCATTTTCCTTTGTTACATGACACGTGATAAGGAAGAATGTATCCTACTTTTGTAAAAATTTCTGGTCCACGACCCATGATACTGAGGATTGTCGGTTGATTGGTTAGATCTAGGATGTTATAGACATTGGGGTACGATAGACAAGTGTAACAAATAATTATAAGGGTAAGAATGAGCACCAGGATCGGGATCATAATCAAACATGCTATGACAGGAATGAGGGGCGTTTTGAAGGAGGTCGTGGAAGGGGATGTGGATATCGTGGTGGATATGGAGGATGAGGCCATGGTGGAGGAAGAGGTGAGTTCCCTCATGGAACATGTTATACGTGTAGATATCCTTACCACTATAGGCGTGAATGTCCTCATAATATTACATGTTCTTTTGCGAAAAGAACCATAGCTATGTAGAGTGCTAGGACTTATATGAGCATCTCAAGATGTGACATAAGCAAGAGAACAAATGCATTGGGATGGTTAGAATCTAGCGTGCGATAGAGGATCAAAGTGGATTCCCAAGATAAAAGAAGGACCCAAAGCCTTAACTATAAAAATTACCACACGCACCGAAGTGGTGCGTGTAAGAGAGGCATTACACCAGAAGCCTACGATCACCAAGGAGGAGGTTTTACATGCAAGGTACCCAGATCTTGCTCATCAAAAGGAAGTTTACCAGGATACCATGGAAGTGCTAAGGAATCTTCAGGGTGAGATACAATACTTAAAGGAGCAGAAGAAAGCATCAGAGACAGTCCAAACTGATATCGATGATCTGAGAGAAGTGTGTAAAATGTTGTGCCAGGAGAACATTATTCCACTATTAGGAAGTTGGTTAAAAGGGAACACTCTGCATGCAAGTATTGAGACAGACAGATGCAGATCTTGCATGCAAATATTCCCCCTGATAGCATTGACTATGAAAAATAAATTACTCTAAATGTTGTTATGGATGGATGGTTGTTGAGCAATATTCTAATAAATACAGGTGTGGAAGTAAATGTGCTTACATTAGATGCATGGGTACAAATGGGGAGACCCCCATTGCAGCCATCATCTAATGTGTTGTTTATGGAAAACCAGACTAAGGCCACTCCCATAGGAGTTTTGAAGGATGCGTCTATAACCATACAAGGGGCCAAGTTCACTGGGGATTTTGAAGTATTAGAACTTGTAGAAGCAGACAATTTTCCAGCCTTGCTTGGACTCCTTTGGTGTTATGCGAATAATGCTAACTTGAGATTCAATAAGGGGTATATCAGCTTCAAGAACAAGGAGGAAAGAGTTTTTATACCTCTAACAGATGGGAATTCTACACCATATGTTGAGCCTCTAAGTGAGGAGGACTTAAATGAATTTATGTAAGCTCTATTCAGACCCAAAGGTCAATGAGCCATCAAAAGAAGGCATCCTATAGTGGGAGAATTATCATTCTATTAGTGATACTATGAGTATTACTTGTGATAATTGGGCTCATGATACATATGATTTAGTATGGTGTGAGGTAAAAAGAGTAGTTACACACAAGAATGGACTTCGTTTGGTTTGACCGATAGGTAGCAAAGAGTACTTGGTATACGGGGTAGAAGATCTTCTTGTATTTTTGAAAACCATGGAAACATATTGGACAAATCAAATTAATAGAATAGATATGTTAGTACATACCTTGTGCGGGACATGACAACGCACCTTTGGTGGGTAGTCCACTGAGCTAATTTTATAAAATGGGAAGAGATTGGAGTCACCTTATCTATTAGGTTTGTAAGGAACAATGTACCTACGTAGATCTACCCTTATCATGGTGATCAACCCGTTCAGCATTAAATTCAGCAAAGGTGAGAGACTCTAGACATTAGGATAGGAAGCATTACCACCTTCACTATGGGTTAATAGATTATACTCTACTCTACAAGGATGCGTACGCACCTGGTATGTATATGCGTGAGAACTACATCGAGAGATTAGGAACTGGAAAAATTTTGCTATAGGAATGATCCATGCCTTTGACTACTTTTCTTCCCAACCTCTAATAGAAGAGGCATTAAAATTTTTCAAGCACTCAACTATGGGAGATAGTGCAAAAGTAGAAGAGCATATTCAGGAATTATTTGGTGAGGCAGAGTCCAGAGCGTGTTTTGAAAGGGAAGAAGAAATGGACTCTATACTACTTGAACGTGCTTGCCTTGAGAAAGAGAAAGGAAAGATGGTTTACATCGTGGATGATGAGGAAGTTGAGAACTTGGATATTGAACATTCACAAGGGGTGCGTGAGGTTTTGACTGTGTGTAGACAAGGATACGCGCACCTATCACAAACCCATGAAGACAAACTTGGAGGTAGAAAAGATCATTGAGTTACTCGTGGATTATCGGGACTTATTACTTGAGGGTATCATGAACTTAAAGGCGTGCATGAATCAATTGGGAAATGAAGATAAAACTTAAGGAAGGTTCGTGGGAAGTGTGAAAGAGACCTTACATAATGAATCCTAATTTGCGTGAAAGGTAAAAGAAGAAATTGATAAAATGTTAAAATCTGGAATTATCAAACCCCTGATGAGTCAAAATGGGTTAGTCCAATGCTGATCGAGATCAAGAAGAATGGACGAATTAGAATATGTGTGGACTACAAGGAGATAAATGCTACTTGTGTAACATACCCATTCCCTATGCCATTTACGGAGGAAATACTGGAAGGAGTGGCAGGGCGCAAAATATATTCTTTCACAGATGGGTTTTTCAGGTATCATCAGGTTAGGATTGCTCAAGAGGATCAAGAAAATACAACATTTACTACTGAATGGGGCAGTTTTTCCTATACTGTGATGTCTTTTCGATTGAAAAATGCACATGTTGCATTCTCATGCATAGTTGTTCAGGCATTCAAATATTTTATTCACAACTTCTTACAAGTCTACCTAGATGATTGGAAAGTATATGGGCTTGTGAAAGATCATTGTGACAATCTACGCTTAATGTTTAAATGGTGCAGACAATTGAGTACCTCTTTGAACATCAAGAAGTGCATATTCGCTACACCATTTGTAATATTGTTAGGACATATAATCTGCAAGGAAGGTTTTTGGTTGATCTAGCTAAGGTTGCAGTCATTCTAGGCCTAGAAGTGTCTACCAGTCAAAGCGAGGTGCACAAATTTTTAGGTCATACAGGATATTATAGAAAATTCGTCAAAGGGTATGCCAAAGTTGATGCACCCTTGGAAGAGTTACTAAAGGGGAAAGGTAGATTTTATTAGAGAGAACTGCAGCAGCATGCGTTTGAAATATTAAAGGAGAAACTTACTACCACGCCCATTCTGCAAACCCACTAATGAAGGAATATACTTCTTATTAAGCTAAATGTGAATTTTTAAGCCTAATCAATGCTATAGTAGCAGAAATGTTGATCAGATAATACTTGTTAGAGATCACACAAGAAGTTCGAATGGGAGAGAAGGCCAAGATCAAGGGTGTGGAGGGACAAGAAGAACCCGCACACAGAGGGCAAGTTCAAAGCATTTAGGACTTAGCCGATTTTGAGCATGAAGATCTATTTTTATAAGATGGCATGCGGAACACACCAACGATGTAGAGACGTGCGCACCATGTATTGTCTATCTTTAGAGGATTTGATCAAGCATTTTACACAAAGATGAGCTAAGAATAGGATTATCACTTCAATTAATTGTAAGAGGTCTATAGATAGCACACTTGCATGTGTGGCTATGCCTATAAATGGTGTGTGGCTATTAATAGCATGCGGCCTATTTCTGGAATAGATAAGCGGTGAAGGGAAATTCCCACCCTATATATATGATATGAAGAACATAGTAGGATACACATAGAGAGATGGATGTATGAAGGTATAAAGGTATGCACATATGATTGGATTATCTGTATTAGATCCATGCGCGCATAGGTATAGATTGCCATTATTGTAAGGAGCTTTTGTGTTTATTAATAGATGGAAGATATTGGATGAATCTAAGTGTCGTTCTGTGTGTAATTGATTGGTGCATGTTATTGGTTTAAATCATGATTACTATTTAAAGCTTGTTCTTTCATAGATCTGAATGTAGCATGCATTGTAGAATGATGAATTAACTATGGATCTATATGTTTCTTCCTTCATCATGCTAACATCCTACTACAACAACTTTAAAGAGGGACCTAGTACCTTTGCACATTTTAGGTGAGTGCTCAGTCTAGGCTAAGTGATGTGTCGGCATGTCTAGGGTGTTATCCGGTAAATTCTAGGCTACATCGTAAATGAATAAAAAATAAGTACGAAATTACATAAAAGCAACTAAGTAATAAACTATAAAACCTATTTCAAGGAGGAGAAAGAGGGACTTAGCTTATTAGCAATGAAATATGGAGTGTCTTGAGGTGATGACCAAGTGAATAGAGAAGCAGGAGCCTTACAAAGAGACCCAGAAAAATGTAGATCTTGAAGAGCGTGATGGATTGGGGTGCCTGGAGAGGGACAGGGGCACCCACATGCACTCTAGACTTGTTTTCGGGTGCCCGGTCTCCGAGAAAATCTAAGAAAACTTCCTTTGAGGGGTCACTAGTTGTTCATTGTTGTTCACCTTTAGTTTCTAGGTGGCCGCACTATAATCGCCGAGATCGCTAGAAACATGTAATGAAGTATGAACCTGTAAAACCCTCAAATAGACATCAAATACTAAAAAAATAAAGATGCAGAATGAGGGGTCATATTGTCCTCAGCTATCATAATGGTGAACTTACGTATGAGCATTGCACTACATCTCAGACCCAATGTAGTTATGTGTGTGTGTGCAGGGTGGCTCTTGTGTGTGTCGCACTTGATAGCGAGCAAGTAAGCTAGATGTAAAGAAATTTAATATATGTGTGTATGAAATAGAATGAACTTTCCTCGACTATGAAGTGTATAAAGAATAACCATCCCTTATATACCTTGGATGGTGCTAAATGGATGCAATGAAGCTCTTCGATGCAACCTTAGGCGGTGATAGCTAATGCTTAGTGCTTAGTCCTTTATTATGATCACATAACTTTATATTTATATGATTCATTTGCTTTAATTCCGTAACTAACCCCGAAAAGGTGACTACAAAAATAGAAGATGCTCAAATTGCTATAAATGACCCAAAAAGTGTGAGTGAAGTACAAAGGGAATAGGGGTGCCCAAAGGGGATGAGGGCACTGGTGTTGGCATCCCGGGCCGGGCACCGGTGTCCAGGATGACAAATTATGAAGTATAAAAAGGAAGATTGAGTAAGTAATAGTGTAAGACTGAAAGTAACAACAAAAAGCAAAGAAAGGTGGCTAGAGACATGGGTTGATTAGTACTTTTCTTACTTAGGAATCGTATGAATAGTAATATGTAATCAAGACTATATAATTACCCAAAGTGCATGATTTAGTGTCTACAACTTCCTACCTGTCATGTTATCTAGTACTTCCTCGATGAATGGAGTGGGAAATGGATCATGGATGCATGCTTTATTTAGTTCCATATAATCCACACATATCCTTATCTCTCATGTTTTCTTATTTTAAACCACCATTGGGCTTATCCATTCGACATCTTCTACTAGTTTAATGATTCATGCATTCAACATTTTATCAATTTTAGATTTCACCTTAAATTTTAGGTTGGGGATGAGTTTGAAGGGTCTTTTATTTTGTGGTTTTACCCCTTCCTTGATTTGAATTTTCATGGTCACCGCTTCTTCTTTGATCCTGTGTAGTTCTTTGAAATATTTGGGGAAGATATCTTGATATTATTTAATAATTTCTATGATTTTGGAGACTTCCTCCTCTTTCTAGTCATCCCCTATTTTTACAAATTTTCTTCTTGTTTTTCCCAATGTTTTCTTCTCTAATTTTTAATGGTTTGTAGAAATATTGATCCTTCTCAGGATTTTTCTCCATCACCTTTCTTTCTCCTTCGACATTGAATTTTAAATTTTGAGTTTGTTCCTTTATATCTTCTCTAGGTTGTTTTTCTACGGCAAAGTAGTATGTCATCTCCTTTATTATTTGTGGTTCCATTCTTCCACTTTTCTTTGTAGATGCTTCTTTTCTATTTAATTTGGCTATCTCGTATAAACCGACTAATCACCTCCTCATCAGCATTAATAAACACGTGGATCCTTTGTAGTTCCTTAAGGATGGGTAATTTAGTATCCCAAAAATTAAAAGTGTGATAAAAATATGTTACTATTTGGTCCCATGTCCATGTTCCCATTCTTGTCTCCTAATGGAGATACCAAATCCTTAGTAAGGAACCTAAAATCTAGAAGAAAAGCTATATCTATACCAATGGGGATGTTTCTCTACATATCTTCCAATGTTTTATGCATGTGTTAATGTATTGTTGAGGATCTCCTTCCCGTGTATATTCTGGTATTACTACATAATATCCTTCACTTTTTTAGTATCTATTTTTTATCAAGATTGTTAGTGATTTCTAGCTTTGAATGTTGGGTTTATGTGTTGCCCACCATTGAGCAACATTTATGGTCAATGTATCATCCAATGCTTTCATTTGTGCTTCTTTGTTTGGAAAGACTCTAACCATTTGTTCTAAGTAGTCTTCTATATCTCCGATCCATGTGAATTTGGCTAATGTTCTATGATATGCTCCACAACTTAATCCGAATACATATTTTACTTATTTCTTGTGTATTTTTTCTTCTATGCTTTTGTTCCACGCTTTTTGAGTGTTTTTGTTTTGTATCATGGTTCTCTTGTTATAACCGAGGTAAAGTTTATTATTTCTTTATGTTTTGTGGTTTCCTCTTCTTCCTCCATGAAATAATAATATTCTTTTAGTTTATGATCCTCTTCTACAGACCATTATGATTCTTCCTCTACTTCCATGAAGTATTGTTCTTCATCTTCTTTTGTATCTTTGGTGTGTGGTGATATCTTCCATACATGTATTTTTGGACCCTTGTTTCGGGAGGCCATACATCCACACTTTTACATCATGTTGTGTCTGATTTTTGCTTTCACTTTCAAATGTTGCTTCCTTCTGAAGTAGGCTCAAGATCTTTATTAAAATTAGAAATATTAATGATAGTATATATTCCTTGTACCTCATAAAATTCTTATTCTTCAGTATCATGTCAACCTCCTATGAATAAATTGCACCATTCCAGTTGCTAATGGGAGATGGATTAAAATGTCATTTGAATCCAAGGTAGTTTCTTTGTCTTCAAAATTTAATGTGCGTTGCAATCTACAACCATTCTCATGCTAATATGACATTGTATTTTGGGATTTGTGGCTACATTTTCCATTATATCGAAGTCTATTATCTTATTTATTCCCATGAAGTTTACTTCTACGTTCTGCAATACTTCCAATGAGGATTTCTTAGATCCATTGGCTAGTCCAATATCATAATATATAGGTTCCAAACATGGTATATCACATGTTGTTTCGACATGATGTTTATACATATTCCTAGATCTAATAACACACATGAAATTTTGGTGTCATATATTTTTATGTCCAAATATATGGTTGATTTCCGTCAGGATATCTAGATGTAAAATAGGTTCTTCTTATTTTTATTCATGACTTTGATCCACTTAACTCTATAGCTCCTTTCTTATTTATTGCAGTATTTATAAAACTATTTTAATTTTGCAACCAAGCCTTGTCTTACAGTTAATTTTTCTATCTCTTTAAGGGTTTTAATTTCTTCTTCTCCATAAAAAAGTATTCTTCCTTTTCACGGTTTTTGGTTTTTCTTATTACTTCTTTACTTTTTGTGAATTCTTTGTCATGTAACTCACGGTTAACTAGTTAGGATACCATTCTTCTTCGCTATTTGTATCATCTTCTTCTATTTTTAAAACTTCTTTTGATTTTGCTATATCTCGCCCCTTCTTATATCCACTCCTAGTGGTTACTGCAACTCTACACAATGTCTTTGCTTCTTCTATTTTTATTTTTATTGGTATTTCTTTTTTTATATTTTTGTATGGCTTCTTCATTTTTTCTTATTTGCTTGGATATTGATCTTACCGAACTTGAGGAATTTTCAATATTTTTACTTATTTTGAATTGTCCACTAAATATCCCTCTCATGGAAATTGCTTAATCTTCCTCTTGTGGAATTTCTACTACCTCCCTTTCGAGGTAATCATTGGCTAGTATTCACTTGAAGTGGGTTCATTATATTTCTCCAATTGTCGAGTTTTGGTTTTTTTCTTTCATTTAATTTTTGTATTCTTCCTTCTCTTTTTACTCTTTGTTTTTCCATCTTTTTCTCTAACTCCTTTTCGCAGCCTAACCTATCTATTTTTCCAATCTCCTCATCATTCTTTTAATCTACTTTTTCTCTCATCTTTAATTTTCTTAATTTCCTTAATTGACTACGTAATCCGTGTTTCTTCATTTTCTCATTCTTCATGTCCTATTTCTTCTACCCCAACCATCACCCCAAAAAATTTAATCTGTTACATCTCTTCGATCGCCCCTCTTCATGCTCGTTATCCCACAAAGGCCTAACCCATAAAGAAATTGTTGTGTTATTTTAATCAATCCTTTCCCTATCGAAGGACACGAATTAGGAATGGAATCTTTATGAGAAATATTCATCCGGCTATTTCGTAAAATTTCACTTTTATCATCAAAACCACTTCTAACTCTTGTATTGCCTAAGTAATAATAAAAGAACATATTGTTGTTTGAACCAATAATCAAGCACGCAGTCCATGGTTTGTCCAACTCTTCATTTTTCTATAATTTCTCTTTTTCCACTTGGTTTCCATTCTTATCTAGAGCCATATCCACTCGGTTCTCTTAGCTACCCGTAGAATCCAATGCCACAATAAGTATGGAAAAGTGACTAGAACTCTTCTCCAAATTCTCCAAAAAAACATTATCAACCCTCTTATAAGGTTCCTCAAGTCATTGTGCTTCTTACTATATGAATTTATTATTCATAGCTTCCCATCAATATCCAATCTCGCTTAGTGTGGGTTTCAATACCCTAGTGGTTCTATCTCTCCGGACATCCGATTAAAAAAAAAGTAACTAGGCTCATACACCAAATGTTGACCTTAAGCCTCGATGCTATCATGAGGGTTAAGTAAAGATGTTCCTTCGTAATGTATATGTTGGAGAATATGGCTTCAAAGTAGATCAAAACATTAAACATAGGCATATAATCACAAGAACATGTATTATTTGAACAAACCAACTTCTTTATATTAATTCTTTATAACATATTACAATTCATATTTTAGTTCTCATTCTCACACATTTCTATTTTATTCTATCATCTAATCTTTATTCACTTTTCAGTTCTTTCTCTTTATATTTCTCTTCATACATACATTTTCTATATTCCTCTTTATCTCTAGGAATGTCTCTATTACTATCTCTCTCTCTCTCTCTCTTGCATGTCTCTCTTTCTTTATTACAATGATTTACAATAAGTATTTAATCCATATGATACCTAATAGTCACCCCTTTTGATAGTGACTTTGTATCTTAGATTTTGGTCTCCATCTTCATTGTGTGGATTTTCCTTTGTTTTGTGGTTTCCTTTAGTCTTCAACAAATTTTTTAGTGTTTGTTAGATTTTCAAATGATCTGTGGATTTCTTTGATATCCTTTGGTTTTTCCTTTTCTATGGCTTCTCCTAATGTTTGGCAGAATTTTTAGTGTTTCGCAGCCTTTGTACTCTATCGCTAAAGATGTACTCTATCCTTACGAATTTTATTCTATCTATGTCTTAGTGTACAAATCCAATGAAGAACCTTGTTAACATCATCCACGAAGTTCAAAGAGTTGTCTCATCCTTAAGATAGCCAAATGATGAAGACCCATGTCAACATTATTCTAAGAACATTGTTCTTAAGAGCAATGAGGATTTCAGATAGTGACCACTTGGACCATGAATTTAATCACCTTGAATCCGTGTTTAAACACAATGGTTATAACGAGAAACTAATTGCCAAAACCTTTCACAAGGTTACTAATCCTCTCTAACCTAATTTAATTCTCCCTTATCTGTGTTGTCAAAATATTTTTACCCTATATAACAAACAACACTTATAAAATTGTGAAAATATTAAGTTAAAAAGGTATTGTAACCTCTTTCCTTCCAATCAACACCCTTTCGAGGAATATAAATTCACTTAAAGATAAAATTGAAACTTTTAAGCTTAATAGCCGTGTGTATATGATTAAATGCTCTTTTGGCAAGCCATATACATTGGCAAAATTGGAAGCTTAATTCAAACATGGATCAAATAACATGATACAAACATCAAATATGTCAAAACTAAAAATCTACATTAGTTAAACACTCACTCAATACAAAGCACTCAATTTAGATCGATTCTGTCTAGGGTCATTACCTTAAAAGATCATTACACAAAAATGCATCTTCATGAAACCATTGAAATTTTGTGCCATGAGGACAACATTAATAGGGATAAGGGTTTCTTTATTGGCAATACCTAGAAACCCATCATCCATAACCTTCTAAAATAGGTAATTAATTATTTCTTATAGTTTGGTTATTAAAATAAAAATAAGAATTTAATTTAAATTAATGTTTCCAAACTAGGTTAACATCTAAAACTTTATTATTTCATTTCAATTAATTTTTTTAAATCAAATTAATTTTTTCTATTTTAATCTAATATATAAAATCTAATGTAAACCATTCCTTAACACTATTACATTATTAAAAATTTCCCCTTCTTATCTCGGCCATTAATTTTATAATTAAATTTTCATTAAACTTTATACATCATCGACCTTGGTCTCCTCTTCTCACAAATTATATTTATCCCGACTAATTGATTAACAATCTACACCATTCATTTTCATCTTGTCCCTAAATATGGGTCTATCCATATGACCTTAAACATCGACCTATCCAAACTTCAACATAGTTTTTCTAGATATATTTACACTATGTCAAGCTATGAAAATATTAAAAAAAGATTTATATTACTTTGTTGATGATTACTTATGTGCATTAGATTGTAGTAAGAAACATTTCCTCAATAAACAAGAAACAACACAAATCAACAGCTGACATGTTACTTTTAGCCATGCATATTACGAGAGGGTGGATCAAATTGGTTGGCTTGTGTCAAGGTAAATATCCTTGTATGTTCATCAGATTTGGTGCTCTATTAGAATATCCACATGTTCTAAGCCTTGTTGTTTTCTTTGTGATTTGGTAACAACTTGGAGATTGTTAGTTTCTTTGGGCACCACATTAATCATTTTCACATTGCGTAATTTCTTTTCTTTTCTTTGCTTCTCCAATGTGTGACCGTCTTCCTTTTATGTTACACACGCACCCTACAATATGCATAAAATATTTTGCACTCTATGTTCAAAGGAAAATTTCTCGCAATGTGGTTTGGTTCTCCGCAAAGAGACCAAATAACTCCCTATCATCGAGGTTTAGGTCTCATCCTTCTTTGTTGATAATCTCCTTGTAACCTCTACTTTATGTACCGTAAGGCCTTGTGGTGCATTCCATCCTTGGTTCTATTCTTGATATCCTCCATAAGGTTCTTGAGGTGGAGATATGTTCCATATAGATGACAACTATGGTGAAGAAGGTGTCCAACCCATATATTTTTACAGAGATAACGAGGCCAAACTTGGACTAAATCATGCGGAGATTGAGGTATCTATTACGGGTTGGTCTCGTGGCAACAAACCTATTATGTATTTAGTCGAGGGAGGTAGACATCTCTAATTTTGGAACAGTTGGTTACATCTTAGAAGGAAATTGTGTTTATACTGCAAATACATTCATAGTAGCTTCTTCCTTCACATCCATCAAATACCTACTATCATTAGCTTCATGCATAGTGGATTTTTAAAATGTGCATACCACATTCCGAGGTCATCCGACATAGTGTCAGTAGTTGGTGAAAGTTTGTAAGTGGGTGTCCCCAATTTTAGTACACTTCACAATACTCTACCCTTCCTCCTAACTTTATCTTTATGTAGTAATTCTTGTGGTGACCTTTGTCTCGCAATCTACACACCATATATCGAGCCTTTGTTTCTTTCCTTCTTGTAATTATTCCGATCTTTTCATTATTGTGTTCAATTTTGCTTCAGCTTTCTAGTTATATGAACTTCATTCTCCATAATCCTCAAATTTCTCCAACCTAACAGCTTTCTTCAATGCCCTTTGATTTAGTTTAAAATTTTGTTTGTGTAATTATTGTAAGCTAGGAAAAATACACTACTAACAAGGAAGTAAAATACCAATAATCATACCTCCTCCTTCGCTTCCGTAGAAAACCTCGAAATGAGCTAGGAAACTTGGATTGAGCCCTGATTGTGTGATATGTAGGTGCTTTTCTTTAAGACGGAGCAAGGCCTTCCTGCAACAATGATCCTCTTACTTTGCACTAGATGGGAAAAAGGATTATGAGGTTATTTGGGAATTAGGATGAGGCAAAAGGATGTTCTTTGCTCAAATATGCAAGAACTTAGATAGAGCATTCAAGATTATTCTACGTGTCCTTAGAGGAGGGGTAAGGTTGTATTTATAGCACTGGGGAGCAATTAACTTAGAGTAATTTAAGTAATCATGGTTTGAAAATGTGGGCAAGATTAGGAGAGTGGGGACCACGAAGAATGGGTGAGGATTTGATTTTGGATTTTTAATTCATAAGTGGAGGATTTTAGGTGAGTGGGACCACGAAGAGTGGGTGAGGATTTGAATTTGAATTTTTAATTCAATAGTAGAAAACATGGAGAATAATGATATGTAGTGAGGATTGGGTTATTTTTGAATTTTGAAATGGATAATCAATCAAATTATATTTGATTAATTCAAGTGTATTTTTGTGGGAAATGAGGAAGGAGAATTAATTGATTTAGGATAGATGTGAAATTAGGGTGTCTACATTTTCCTTTCTTTAGAAGGGTACTATGAAAGTAGTGTCCTTTCAAAGAAAGTAGACAGGATGGGGGAAGAATTCAATCTACTTTTATTAAGCAAAAGGTAGAGTGAATGTTTTTTTGGGAGAATAGAAAGTGGTGAGTGATGGATGTCATAGTATCCTCCAAGACAAAAATGTCATGAGAAGATGTGATTATGGATAGATGTGGTGATGCCCCCTCGAGAGGACTGACGAGAATGGAATATACAACATAACTCTCGAAAAGAAGAGAAATGAATTATGCGGAGAAGAGGATGATAATGGAGTGGAAGAGACTAGAATGACCGCACAATGCAAATGGAGAAAGGATTCAATTGGCCTTGAATGCTAGGTGTGAGGGTGTGTGGGAAAGAGAAAAGGGAATGGATAGGATTGGGGGTTGATTACGAGAAGAGTAAGGGAGATAGGGGAGGGGAAAAAAGGAATGAAAGAGGTAGAAATAAGAGAGAGGGATGATAGGGGAAGAAGGGAATGATGAAGGAAAACAAGGCAAAAATAGGAAAATGACAGAGTAGAGGGTGAAGGGATGAAACAGAGAGATGTGTAAAATGAAGGAAGCAAAGAAAGGTAGTAAAGAGGGATGCGTGAAAGTGAAAGAAATGATAGAGTGAGAAAAGCAAGAAACAAAAAGGGATAAATAAGAAGGAGAAAACGAGGTGGGAGTAGGGGTGAAATGGATGAGAATGGAAAGAGGATGAAAGAAGAAGTAGAATGGAGAAAAAAAAGAAACTATGAGGGGCGAGGAAAGTGTGAAAAAGAGTAGAGAAAAGAAGAGAAACAGATACAAAATAAACGAAAAGGTAGGGGTGGTAGAGAAAAGGAGAAGTGGTCAGAAGAAACATGAAAATTAGGGGAGAGGAAAGGAAGATAGAGCGAATACATGGAGAAGATTGAAGGAATCATGTCATGTGAGGAAGACCAAGGCAAAGAATATGGAAGACTATATGGAGATGCATGTGGAGGGTGGTATGATAAAAAGACAAGACAATGTCAAGAGCCAAAGTTATCGATGGGGAAGTAAGGAGAAAACATGATGGAAAAAGGGGAAGAAGACGATACAGGGGAAGGGAAATAAGACGAGGGGTGGGAGAGAGAAGAGGATAACAAAGAAAATGATGTAGAAAGAAGGGAATACAAAAAGGGGTAATAAGTGGAAAGGGAACAATATAAGGAATGTTCAGAGAAGAAAGAGGGGAGGAATGACATCGATTGGAAAAGATGCAGAGATGCATGAAATGAGGATACTAGGATGATGAGAAAATAGAAAAAGGATGTATGATGAAGACAGTAAAGATATTGAAGAGGGCGAAGAGAAGATGGAGAGATGGGTAAGAAGCGACAAGAAAGGGTGGGATTGAGGGAAAAGAATAGGAGAGAAAAGAGAATGGGGGATAAAAGAGGTAATGCCAATGAGGGGACATTAGGGAAATCCCCCTTACAATGAGTGGTGGGGAAGGGTGAGAGAAAAAATGAAGAAAAGGAGAAAGCTAACAAGGATTGGAAAGGGTAACGCTAACAAAGGGACGTTAGGGAAAGCCCCCTTACAATGAGTGGTGGGCTTAGAGGAGGGAAGGAATGAAGGGAAACTCTAGAAGGTCTAAGGGAGTGAATGAGGTCGTGCAGAATGAGGATTGATGATTTTTAGGGAAAGCCCACTTACAATTATTAGCGCGGGAATAGAAGATGATGATGAAAGAATGATAGAGGAATGTTAACAATAATGGTGAATGCGTGTGTGGGTAGAAATGTGGGGGATTTGAGAAGATGAAGTGGAAAGAGTAAAGAAAATGGGAGGGATGAGTTGGGACTAGGTGAAAGCGAGGAGAGGATGTGGGTGATGAGGATGAACGAGGTGAGGATGAAGAACCAAGACATGAAAATAATGGGAAGAAACGGTATGAAGGATGATGGATCAAGAAGGGGAAAATGGGGGAAAAGAACGTGATTCAGGAAAGTAAGAGATTAGATGTATGTTGTAAGAAGATATGTGGAGAAAGGATAATAGTAGGAGGAAAGAGTGGGTAGTGGGAGATACCAAGTGGAAGAAGTGATCAACGAAGAATGAGGCAGGGAGAAGTTCATGATGACAAGTTAAGTGGAGGAAGGACTCGACATAAGATTTTCATGTGACGGAAGTGGTTAAGTAAGGTTTGCAAGCGAATGAAACTGGAGATGACAAGTGGCCAAGAGAAAAGTGGTGTTTGCGAGAATGTAAAAGGAGGTGAAAGGATGTGATAATGGGGAATGTTAAGAAAAAGTGAAGGGTGAAGGGTGTGTAGTGATGGGGAAAGGCAAGGAGATAGATCATCCTTAAGAGGGACTCTTAAGTGAGATCGCCATGTCGGGTGAGTGGTTAAGTAAGATGCAAGCAGAGGAGGGTGATGGTGGTGGTAAAAAATGTGATGATGGGGAATGAAGAGGAAAGATGGATGGTGAGATTGTAGAGTGAAGGGCGAGTGTAAGATGATATGTCATGCTTAAGAGAATCTCTTAAGTAAGATCGCCATGCTGCCAGAGAGGTTTCGTAAGATCACCTAACCGACAGGGATGATATGCAAGGCAAATACAAAATGATATTGGGGATAGGGGTGGAATGGTAGGTTGAAGATGATGATCGCGACAAGAGGTGGGAGAAATAAGATGGGGAAATATGATGGGATGGGGGAAGGCCATAGGGCAGATCAACCTTAAGTGGAAGTCTTAGGTAAGATTGCCATCATTTGGAATGGTTAAGTAAGATTACCAAGCTGAAGAAGAAGAAGGATGATGATAGAGTTGGTGGGAATAGGGTATGACAAAATGGATTGAAGGGGAAACCTCAAGTGAACTTTCCATACTACGAGAGCATGTAAATAGGATGACCAGGCATAAGATAGATTTGGGGAAGGATGAGAAAAGAGTGAGTGAGGTATTCTGAGTGGTATATGATATGAGATGAGGTGATAACAAGAAAGAAAGGAAACAAAGGAGTGTAACATGAATGGATGAAGGAATATATGTAGTGGAGGGTGGAGAGTGTGAGGGGAATCCTTAATTGGGATGCATGCGTGGTGAGAGTAATGATGCGAGAATGAGAAGCAGAAGAGGTGGAATGGGAAGATGTGTTTGGTGGTGATTGTTGTTTGATGAGAGGGGAGGTGGTGAAGAAGCTTCTACGGCAAGAAGATCCTAGGGAGAGAGTAAACCTCCATTGAGGATCCCATATAGAAGGGGTTATTAAGTAAGATTTTCAAGCGGGAAGCAGAAGGGGGAAAGGAAAGAATACAAATGGGTGAGAGGGGACAGGAATGGTGAGAAGGGTAATATGGGGATAAGTGGCAGAGGAGTAAAAATGAGGAGCGAGGATGAATGTATCAAATACACAGTGATCATGGTGGGGAGAAGGAGCTGCGGGACAGTGAATGCTACTTGAGAAAGATCGTCAAGTAGGACTCGTAAACTGCAACGGTGATCAAGTAGGATTCCCAAACTGGGGAATGTATTAGTATGGGTGAATGGATGGGGTGCAAAGTAAGATGTTGATCATGCAGGAAGATACTCACATGATGAAAAATATCTTAATTTTAATATAACACATAACAGGATGCATCGTGATATAAAAGATCAGGATGACTAGACTGTAATATGCGTGATAGCATAGACAGGGGCCATCAAAAAGGTTTGATGCCCCAGTATGATATGCAAATGGAAGAGAGCATAGACAGAGGCCATTAAGAAAGTATGATGCCCCAGTACGACATGCAATTAGATAACATAAGAATATTAGAGAGAACACCAGGATACATAAAATCAAGATACCCCTATAATATATCAAGATACAAGAAAGCAATTAATAATTTATAACTAATAATGCAACACAAGAACTAATAAACATGTCCCTAACATGTTCCACAGTGAGGATTGATCGGATGCATGTGCCAGGGGTATGAGGACATAGTAAAGTATTGGGTCATTGTCCTCAAACAAGGAAACAATGAAAGCCAAATTTTCCCAAGCGAGGATTCATGCGAGGAGAAGTGTTTTGAATTCAAAGTAGTCATAAAGTGATTGGATCATCCGTTGGGGATAATAGTTCTAAGGTTGAATTGTGTTGGTATTTTTAGAGTTTTTGCGATTTCACAACATTTTTGTTTTTGTTTATGATATATATATTATTTTATTTTATTTTTCTAATGTTTTTTTGGATTTTTTATAATCATTTCTATTTTTTATTTTTTTTTATTTTTGATTTTTTTTTGTGACGATTTTCAAATGTGTTCGGATTTTTGACGATTCTTTCTAATGTTTTTAGATTTTTGACGAGTGTTTCTAATGTTTTTGGATTTTTGACGAGTTCTAATTTTTTTGTTGGATTTTAGACGATTGTTTTTAATGTTTTTGGGTTTTTGACAATTTTCAAATGCTTTTGGATTTTTACACTGCTTTTAGATTTTTGACGATTTTCACACTGTTTGTGGATTTTTACACTGTGATTGGCAATTTATGGACTAGAGTGCAGACTTATTTTTGAGAGGCGATAAACCAGGATATTATCCGTATGTATTGTGTTCCGTGTGGTAACTTATGCTCAGAATAACACAAATTCTCTTTCCATTGGTAGGATATGGTGGTGATGATATGATGAAAAGAAGTCCAGCTCCATTCTTGACTCCACACAACTAGTAAGATGCATGGGCTCATCACCGAGAATCAAGAAGGATGTAGGAGGTAGATAATGAATATAGAGACAAATGCTAACAACAATCCCTTTGGGAAATTGTGACTCCATTCTTCATAATGGTACTGAACCAGTTTCAAAAATGGCTTTCACTTTATGAGTCACGTGCTAGACTTAGACAGTTATGTGGCTTGCTAATTGGTAAGATATGAGGTTAAGGGATAGTTCTCTCTTCACTTAGGCATCTAAATTACTTCTTTGGGGATTCTATAATTTGCAAGCATTGTAATATTTTGTATTTTGAAATGACTCCTATGCCTTACCCCATGCTACTAGTGAGAAGCAAGGGCTCATCATCGAAGGTAAAATATAGGTGAGTGAATTCCCTTTTTTTTGAATATTTTGCAATGTTTTTATGTTTTTATGAGAATGACCCTCTACGCTTTACCCCATGCCACTTGTAAGAGGTAAGGGTTTATCATCAAGACAAGACGTAGATGAGTAAGGGCACCTTCCTCCATTCCCAGTCTCACATTACCAGGAAGAAGTGTGGGCTCAACACCAAAGACTATGAAGGATGAAAGATGTGATGATGAATTATTCATAAGTTATTGAATTGATGGATTTTTACAATAGCGTGTTGTATTTGGGAAGGAATGTCTACCCCCAATCTCAGCCCCACATGACTAGTAGGACGTGAGGGTTATGTTGGTATCCGATTTAATCTCCTTCACAACTTGAACATCATCATGAACTTGCACAAGACACTCAAGGATAGATAGATGGTTTGTATGTCGTTTTTAAATGGGTAAAGACACCTATCTACTTTTTGCATTCAAGATTTGAGGGAGTGGATAGCACCTTCAAAAGGGTTTTGATCTAACTCTCACTGTTTTAGGTTACGCTTATCAACCAAGGCAAGAGAACCTATATTGCAGCCCTTATGTGGTAAAGGAGATGGAGATATCCTTGTGTTTTGCATATGGTATGGAAGAGGCCTTGTGAAAACATGATCAAGCATCCATTATCCAAACTCAAAGGATTTGTCACTACTAAATGATGGAAATGCTTTCAAAACAAGGCTAAGGCTGTTAAAGACATGATAAAACCCTGATATGCTTTGTGCATTTTTGTGAAAGGATGGAGTTCTTTTGTGGACACACAATGCAAATGCAGGGGTAGTATAGGTAGGATGAGTTAGTTTGAATGAAATTTTTGTGGGAGATGCTTAGACAAGTCTAGCTGGGAATTACCAACTTCTGTGAAAACCTTTGTAGGAAATTTGCAATACCTACACAACAAGGATGCTTCCAAGGGTTTTAAATGCTCCTTCAACTGGATATGTGCACAAATGGAGGCCCAGATCTGCACTCTTCCACACAACCTTTGATAACCTGCCACAAAATCTTGAAGCAAAATACCAACAAAGTATCCAGGAATCCCTGTTTAGTCATGACCTAAGGTGCACCCAAAGGTTTACAAACAGTCTCATTATTTAGGGGTAGAAATGATTTTAAATCATTTCATCTTCTATCAGATGAAAGCTCTTCTGAGTATAAGATTGCAAATTCCATTAAACCATCAACAAGAAGTGAGACCTTGTATGATCAGAGAGATCCTAAACACAAGATTGCAACATGAGCAAGAAACACAAATTGAAAACATTCTGAGACATAAGTATATGCAAATTTTTCCAAGAGATAACACCACATAATCCAAAATATGATCAAATACATCAGTAGGGGAATGTTATAAGAACAATCTCAGAGCCTGTTGATGGATTTACAACTGAAACCAACTCAACATGATGAAATCTGATACAAAATGGAGTTAAAAATGGCTCTCAAGCGGTTTTTTCTAGAGAAATGGATTTCTTCCAACCTTTTTGCTTGAAAATTCTGAGTCTTTTTCTCTCTTTTGTCTCCTCTCTTTACAAATGCTTCAAAAATACATTTTATATCTCATGCCAGCTTGGATCCTTGTCTCCCAAGCAAAGAATATGCTTAGGGATCAAATTTGTTACAAGAAACTTTACCCATTTCATGAAAATGACATTAAACTGTAAAACAACTCGTAAAATGTCAGGGATGCATAAATAATTTAAAATATTACATGAATTCAAATCCTTATCCATCCAGGGTCACGTTTTTGGCATTCAGACATGCCAACATGCATTTGCAATCATTTTCCACCTTTTACTTCATCATTTTTCACCTTTGCAACCTTTTATTTTCACTTTTCACGTTTTTTCATGGGTCTAGGGAAAAATTCATCAAAAAACATCATAAGCCATCAAATTAGCTCCCAAAAATGGTGCCATTGCACTCAGAAGGCCGAGGGGATGTGAAATCATATAAAATTTCATGCATTTTGATGAAGAAACGTGATTTCCAAGTTTCTTGGAGTTCCTATGGCGCCCAAAAATGAAATTACACAGCAACCGTTGATTTAAAAATCAACTTTTAATGTTAGCCCTCCACGTGTCAAAGATATTCCCCTTTTCCCCTTTGGACTAGGTGGACACGTGTCCAAACATGATTGGGGTGGGTCCCCATCTTAAAAAACACATTTTTAATCCTTTTTGACCTTTGGAAAATTTTGAAAATTTTCCCCGCCCGCCCTGGACCCGCCACGTGTCCCTAGGTGGGCCCCACAAAAACCGTAGGCCAATTTTGATGAATTTTGGCACTTTTTTGAGAAAAGGAAAATTTTCTCCAAAACTCCGTGGGCCCGAACACCCGCTCTCTCCCCGCCACGTGGCGGTCTCCCATTCATTTGCAGAGCCGACCCTTCAAGTTTACCTTCAACCTTCCATGAGCACAAAAACCTCTTGCGGGACCGCGTACCACTTTTCACCTCTCAAAAATGCCACATGTCGCCCCCTGATTGGCTGCGGGGGGACACGTCCAATTTTTTCCTGTCAGGGCCGCGAAAAACTTTTTGTCTTTGCCAAAATTTGTAAAATTTTCAATATTTTCCCCTAGCTCCGAACCTCCACCTCCTTTTGTACACGTGTCCTGTTTTCATTGGACGCGGCCTATTTTTCATTTTTTACCTTGCAAACATAAAGGCAAAAATTCCTAAAATTTTCCTCGGCCCCTTCTTCCATCTCGCCTCCTGGACACGTGTCTTCCTCCAATTGGTCACGGGCTCTTGGGCCAAATTTTAACTTTAACATTTTGAAGTTAAAAACTTCAAAATTTTCACAAACTCCACCCCTCCATGCTGACTTTCCTGGACACGTGTCCACTTCTTATTGGAGGTGGGCCTTTGGGTCAAAATTTTACCTTGGCATTTTGAAGCCAAAAACTTCAAATTTTTCCAACTCTTTGCCTCTCCGTTTGACCCTCCTGGACACGTGTCCTCTTTTCATTGGACACGGGCCCTCAGGTCAAAATTTTCCCCAAAACCCCGAATCAAAATTTTTCTCCAACTTCCCGCCATCCGCCTGATCTCCCGCCACGTGTCCGCTTCCCATTGGATGCGGGCCTTCGGACCAAAAAATGACTTCAAGAAATTTTCCAAAATGGAAGAAAATTTTCTAAGTGACCCCGCCACCCGCCGATCCTCCAACCAATCAAATCATGCCACGTAGGCACATCACTGTAGCAAATTTGGGGGCCGCAGATCAAAATTTTCCTTTGTCAATTTTTCAAAATTAACAACTTATAACATTTTCCGACCGCCCTAGCCAATAGAAACCTGCCACGTCACCAAAAGGATGCAAGGATGAATTTGATGGGCAAATAACACAAGTATGCCCGTCAAAACGTAAAAAATGCAGGGGATGCCCTAGAAATCAAAAAAATTCACAGGGAGGGAAGATTTCTTGGTTTTAACTCCAATGAAACATGATTTTACATTGATTTAGGCCTGGGGAACGAGATTTTAACAGCAAATAACTTAGATTCGATCCATTTTAATTTTTTGCATGAATTTGACAAAGGGAAAATGGCTCAGCCCAAAAAAATGAAGAAATTAGGGCACAAAAGAGGGGAACTTGGAAATTTGTTTCAATTTAGGGCAGAATGACAAGACTGTGAGTCTTGTCAAAGTATTCAACTGGAAAAAATGAGTTGCAGATCACCCACTCGAGCAAATAAAATGTTTTTTCGAGCAAAACTAGATATGGAAAATTAGGGCACAACCGCAAAAATTAAAATTTGCACCAACAAAGAGGTTAAACGTAAGACCGAGATGGACAACCAAACAAACTGGGTAAATAAGTTTAGAGCTTTGTTATGAAAGAGATAATGTCTTTAAAGGGAATATATTACCATCAAGTAAGCTTTTAGGTATGACCATAGGTAAAAGCGATGAAAATGGGAGATATTATAAGAAATATGGTACTCACAAACTTAATAGGATCTATATTGCTTTGTCTCGTGATGATAAATATGAAGATGTGACTTTGATAAAGAAAATATTTACCAATGGAAATGAATAAATTTAAATTATTTAGAGATAAGCAAGCAGTAGAGGAACAATGTACACATTGTTTCCCATAATAGTGAAAATCTCAAGGATAAAATTTCTGTAAATGAACCGCATTCATTGGTTCATCAAGATCTTGACCATCTTCAGTGGCCAATTTATAGGCTCCAGAGCCAAAGTTAGTTGTAATTACATAGGGTCCTAACCAATTAGGCTCAAATTTTCCTTGTTTTTCTCGTTTTTAGTGGTATTCTTTTGATTTTCTTTTAAAACAAGGTCACTAATTTCAAATTCTCTGGGTCTTACCTTTTAATGATAACTGCGTTGCAGTCGGTTTTGATAGACTTGAAGATGATTGAGAGCATTAAGTCATTTTTTATCGAGAATCTCAAGCTCTTGAAGCCGTGACTATCGGTATTCATCCTCATTAATTACATCTTTAAGGGAGATCCTTAAGGATGGGAGTTCTATCTCAATAGGTAAAATGGCTTCACAACCATAAACAAGGGAAAATGGGGTGGCTCCGGTAGGCATGTGGTAAGATGTACAGTAAGCCCAAAGAGCGAGGTAAATTTGAGTATGCCAATTACGTCCATGGGTGTTGACAATATTTTCCATGATGGATTTTAAGGTCTTATTGGTTGCTTCCACTTGACCGTTGCCCTGAGGGTAGTATGGAGTGGACCATTTAAGTTTGATGTGAAAACGTTTGGCTAGGTCTTTTACATCCTGGTTTTTAAATGATTTTCCATTATCTGCAACCAGAGCGGATGGAATACCAAATCGACAAATGAGATTATTAAAAATGAATTTCGATATTTGGCTACTGGTAACATAAGTGAGAGGCATAGCTTCTACCCATTTAGTGAAGTAATCGGTAGCGGTAATGATGAACTTATGTCCATCGGACGATGTTGGTTTGATTTTACCAATGAGGTCAAGTCCCCATTGAGAGAAGGGTCATGGTGTGGTTATCGATTATAATGCTTGGGAAGGTGTGTGGATAAGATTTCCATGCTTTTGACATGCTTGACAACATTTGACAAAATGACATGTGTCACTTTCCATGGTGGGCCAATAATATCCAACTCGCAATATTTTCTTGGCTAAGGCGATACCATTCGTGTGTGCTCCACAGATACCAGAATGGACTTCAGTTAAGACACTCGAGGCTTCTTCCTGATTAAGACATCGAAGCAGGTGTCATCATATCCTCGTTTATAAAGAGTTTATGCTAAAATGGTGTAACGAGAAGCACGTTGTGCTAAAGCACGTTTATGCATTAGTTTCATGTCGACAGGAAATGTTTTATCATGAATGAAGGTATAAAGATCGTGGTACCAAGGGTTATTTAGACCCATGATCTCACATACCATAGTGTTTTCAGGAAGATCATAGGTAGGCATTAAGAGATGTTCGATGAGAAAATGTGCTTGGGGTTGACTAGATGTGATTTCTAATAGGGATCCGATGGTTTCCATAGCGTCGGCAAATTTATTATGAATTCTGGGGATTTGATCAAAGTTAATTAATCGAAAATAGCTTCAAGACTATCCACCATGCATTTATATGGGATAATTTTTTCATCCTTGACCTAGTATTCTTTGGTAACTTGCTTGATGATAAATAAAGAATCACCAAATACGATAACTCTGTAAGATTCCAAGATATAGTCAGTTTTAATCCTACGATGAGAGCTTCATATTCTATGATATTGTTGGTACATGGGAATGCTAAGCGAAATGATTTGGGGATAACATGTCCCCTGGTTGTGATAAGCAAAATACCAACCCCGAGCCATGGAGATTACAAGATCCATCAAAAATAGAGTCAAGTCGGCGCGATCTCTATGTGTAGAATATCTTCATCGGGAAAAGAGAATCGAAGTGGTTCCGTGTCGGGAAGGGGTGTCATCGACACTAAAATTTTCCTCCAAAATTTCTATTTCATTAATGTATGTATTAGAATAGGATGTTGTTATGTAATTAGTAGTAGCGTCGATAGATAGAAGATAACGGCGCCGTCAAGACGGTGCCGCCAATAATGTGGAGTACGGTAAGCAATCAAAGTACAATAGGAATGTTGTAAAAAGTAAATATTTGTCGTAAGTGGTCCTAGAGTAATGTTAAAATGTCAAAGTTTGGGTAATTAGAGAAGTAGGGTCTACATGATTAGGAATTAGAAATATTATATTGGTAATAAGGACAAGGAGTGAGGTCATAAATATTTTGTGTATTTTATTTGTAAAAAGTCTAAAAATGTGGAACCCATGTAAAATGATAAGGTTTATCTTATCTTAATGAGATAAGCTTATATATACAGATAAGAGTTAAGGTATGGAATATGATTCGTCAGAATGGATTTCTTATCCTATCTTAGAGATAGGATGGATAAGCTGGAAGTTCTATAAATAGAGAGGCCACCCCCTCATTTAGCATAGAAAGAAGTAGTGAGAAATATTGTAGGAAGCGTGCGAAGGAAGCCATCGATTAAAGGTGTGTTGAAGAAGCCATCAAGAGGTGTAATTGTAAAGTTTCTCCCATAGTCTTGTTGAAGTATCTCATGGGTGAAATTAGAATGATTTCATGTTAATATTATAATTTATTTTGATATTTCAGATTTTTCGTCATTGTCTTATCATAGTCAATGGTATTCTTGTGTTCGGTTGTTGTTTTGTTTCCGATTACACCCACCAAACTAAAGGTCATGGCATTAGTAAATAATCATAAGACGAGGAGTTCCGGTGAAGAATTATCATAGTGCCGGATTGGTGATGACATTTTGGTTCCGTTGCCGGGACCATTCCTCGTTGGTGGATTTTCTGGAGAGATATTCCCACTTAGGCAAAAATTAATTGGAGGGTAACCTTGTTTTTACCGTGCATAGTAGTTACCATGGTAAAGTCATTTTACCGTGAATAGTAGTTACCATGTTAAAGTCATTTTTGCCATGAATAGTAGTTACCCTGGTAAAGTCCTTTTTGTTGGGAATAGTAATTACCATGCAAATAAAGTCACTTTTACCGTGAATAGTATTTACCGCAAAGAACTTCACTTTTACCGTGAATAGTGTTTACCACAATAACTCGTTTTTACCGTAGTAAGTCAAGTTTTACCATAGTTTACCGTGGTCATTTCTATTTTTGTAGAAAGGTGTAAAGTCACTTTCTAGTATCGTGATTCCAATTATTTGTGCACATAAGTCTTGTTAATTGTACTTGTGGGTTGGTATTTCACGGTGGTTACTTTTGAAAATGGGAAAGATTCCTTTTTTCAGCTCAATCTAATGAAGATGCTTCTTCTTTCATTCAAGAGTTTAAACGATCTTGTATTTGTAATGGCTTTATAAGAGAGGGAACAATGGACTGAATTTTTTCCTACCTTTTTGGATGGTTCAACACTTAGGTGGTTTGAAACACTAGGTGATAATGTGAAAAATTCATGGGATTTATTAATCGAAAGTTTTCTTGAAGAATTTGGTGAACAACAGAAATATGCAGATCTCATGATCGAGATCACAAAGCTATCCCAAGGAGAGAAGGAGAAGATAAGGGATTATCATGCTCGTGTTCTAGAGCTAAGGAGGAAGCTCGATGCCCGAGATCCAGGAAGGAAGGACTAGCGGATGGGTTGATGAATGGCGTGGATAATCTCCTATGTAAGCACTTCATTCTTGGGATGAAGCCGAAGATCAGACAACGAGTGAAGTATGACCGCCCAGCTACCATTGAACAAGCAAAGGAGATTGCAAGAAGGCAAGAAGAAAGCATGGAAGAGGAGCCCAAAGAAATTGTTGCTAAAGTAGAGCCTACACCAAAGCACCTTTGGTCCGAATCCACAACCACTCCCGGTGAGCACAAATATTTCTCCTAATACATCTACCGAGTATGAAGATCCGCTCAAAAGATGGGTGGCTTAACTATTAATCTTCTTCAAGGAAATGAATTTAGTTCTCGGGAGGAGGAGATAGAGGTCCAAAAAGAAATATTTCTGAAGTTGTTTGTTATGGTTGTTATAAAAGGGTCATTATAAGTATAATTGTCAGATAGAGCTTCTACATCCGGTAAGGGAGATAATGATAAAGGAAAAGCACTGTGAATTCTTTTGATGTAGTAGATAAGAGCAGAAATAATGAAGTAGATGTGTTTGTAATAAAAAGAAAGAAAGAAAAAGATAATCAAGATGGAAATAATCCTAAGAAGATGAAAGAAGAAACTAGTAAGAAACATAGGAGAAGAAAGTTGGGTGTGCAGGATTTTCCGATTTCACAGGGCAATGACCATACTCCATCTTGGAAGATCTATCCAAAAGGCCTCCGCAAATATTACATATGGTCAACTCTTGGCTATGTCTTCCGAGAAGAGGCGGGAGTTGCGAGGTGGACTCAATGCTCGAAGAAGGAAGGAGGTTGAGGTCCCTTTTGGAGGCAGAGGCAGATCCCTATGCTCCACAAGCCGAGGTATTATGTAATGGTATTTCAATTCATGATGTCTTAGTTGATGGAGGTGCTGCGATTAATGTAATGACCAAGTCAGTAATGAATATGTTGGGTTTAAAATTGATCGCCCTTCAACACTTATGTTAAGGTCATTAAATAAAGGAAAAACTAAACCGAAGGTGTAGTTTCAAATGTGGCAATATCTGTTATGGGTGTGGTATGTGTGGTAGACTTTCGGGTGATGAAAATGGTATGCTATTGCGTACCCAATGCCGGGAAGACCATGGCTAAGGAGAGTTCATGCAAGAAACTACCTGGAATGAAGGTTTCATGACACTTGGACGTGGTATAGAGAGGGTGAAGATAAACGTGATCCTCGACATCATAAAGTAGAACCCGTGGATTCAAGTGATGAAACCGATGATTGGACATCCTCGACGATTACTCTAGTACCAGTGAAGTGGACACCGAAGATGAAGAAAGCGAGGTGGATGTTTCGGTCATGGATATCCCCGACCACACCAACTCATGACCCCATAAAATTATCGAAGAAGAAGTTGATGATCGTCTCCAACAAATAAAGATTGGTGATCTTTGTGATGGAAAGTGAGAAGGAATCCTACCTCCACTCTTTCAAGGTACATACACCTATTCACTTTTGATTACAAGGAACTCCGTCAAGTAAGTTGGGTAGAACATTGTATTGAGGTGGTAGATGGTGCTAAGCCTATAAAGCAAATGCCATATAGAATGAATCCTAATTTTTCCAAGACCGTAAAAGAAGAAATAGATAAGTTGCTTGATGCAGGATTTATATTTTCGTGGAGAATTCAGAATGGGTTTCTCCTATTGTGATCTCAATAAAAAGAATGGGAAGCTACGCATTTGTGTTGATTACGGGAAGCTCAATAAGGCAACAAAGAATGATCATTACCCTCTTCCATTTTCAAATCGATCTTGGACGAAGTAATGGCCAGAGTGCTATAGTTTTGTTGATGGATATATCGGCTACAACCAAATTCGTATAGCAGAGAAAGATCAGCTGAAGACCACGTTCACCACTCCTTGGGGAATGTTTGCTTATAGAGTTATGCCTTTTGGGTTGTGTAATGCTCTAGCAACATTCCAAAGCGTTTGATGAATAGGGTGTTTGAACCCTACATTGGGAACTTCATCAGAGTATTTCTGGATGATTTTTGCATCTATGGGAGCAAGTTGGACCACCCGCACTGATGGAGACATCATTTCAAAGGTTAGATGAAGCACAAGCCTCACTAAACCCTACAAAGTGTGTCTTTGGATGTTCTAAAGGCGTTTTGTTAGGGCATGTTGTATCCAGAGATGGTATTGTACTGATCCTAATAAAGTTTCAAAAATCAAAGATTTACCATTTCCTATAAATAGAAGTAAGTTGAGATCATTTTTAGGCCATGTGGGTTACTATAGAAGGTTCATCAAGAATTTCTCAAAGATTGCACAGCCACTAACCCAGTTCTTGAAGAAGGATGTTGCTTATGAACCAGGAAACAAGGCGCATGAAGCTTTTGGACAACTGAAGGAAGCCCTGGTGTCTTCACCTGTTTTGAAGAATCCAGATTGGAGCAAGCCATTCATTGTGTACACTGATGCCTCAGATGCAGCACTAGGTAGTACTTTGAGCCAAAAGGATGAAAATGGGAATGAACATCCAATTTACTTTGGGAGCAGACAAATGAGCAGTGCTGAGGTAAACTATACTGTAACTGAAAAAGAGGCTCTGGCTATCATTTTTGTTGTAAAGAAGTTTAGAAATTACTTGCTAGGGCAGAAATTTATAGTTGTAACAGATCATCAGGCTCTGAAATATATTGTCAATAAGCCTAACCCATCAGGGAGGATAGCAAGATGGATAATTTTGCTACAAGAATTTGAATTTGATATTATAGATAGGCCAGGAAAGAAGCATGTCAATGCAGATGCACTCTCTCGAGCCTATGATGGTTTAGGATCATCTTGTGATGATGATGATTTTCCGATGCAAAGCATTATTCTCCCTGACACAATCCCAAAGTGAATACATAGATATTTGGAATTATCTTAATGAATTCAAGTTTCCGATGGTGCCAATGCAAAGACTAAGAGAAAGATTACTCAAGCGATCGTCCATATTCTATTCTCGCATGGAGCATTATTTCGAATAGGACACGATGGGCAAAGACAAGAGGGCGATTGGACGTGATCAAGGAAAGGAGCTGCTTAGAAGAATTCCACAATGGTACATGTGGAGGGCACTTCTCTGGACAACTTACAAAGCAAGAAGGATCTTGGATGCAAGTTATCACCGCCCACTCTTTTTAAAGATTGTTATAATTATTGTAAGACATGTGATATTTGTCAAACACATGGTAACCGTAAGACTTCATCACTCCATTATGTCCTATTCTTCCCCTTGGTCCCTTTGAAAAATGGGAATAGACATTGTAGGTCCACTTCCAACTACATCACGTCAAAATAAGTATATTGTAGTTGCACATGATTATTTAACCAAGTGGGTCAAGCTAGGCCATTGAAAATGACTTCCATGGATGAAGTGGCAAGGTTCATATATGAACGCATTATCACCGATTTGGTTGTCCATTAGAAATTGTAACAGATCAAGGAAGCCACTTCATTAACGAGGTGGTAGAAGCCCTAGTCAATAAGTTTTCTATCAAGCATGTGAAGGCAACAACATACAAGCCAAGCACAAATGGACAGTGGAGCGAACAAATTTTGTGTTGTGTCAAATTCTAGCAAAAGATGCGGCCTTGCAGTACATAAATGGGATAAAAGGATTCATGCCGCATTGTGGGCATAGAGGGCAACATCAAAGTCGCAACAGGATACTCCCCATTTGATTGGCCTATGACATTGATCCAGTTCTTCCTATTGAGTTTGATATTCCCACTGTGAGAGTTATGAAAAATGAAAGGATGGATGAAAGTGATTTAGTAAAAGAAAGGTTGGTACATCTTCATTTGCTAGAGGAAATGAGGGAAATAGCAAATGATACAAGCCATAAGAAGAAAATGAAGCAGAAGGAGTACTTTGATCAAAAGATCCAGTGGTCTCCATTTCAAGTAAATGACTTGGTTCTAGTATTTGATTCCGATACAAAAAAAAAGAAGACAGAGAAAATTTCTTCCAAAATGGATGGGGCCCTACAAAATAGAAATTTGTGCATGAAAATGGTACGACTGACTGGAGGAATTGGATGGCACTCCCATTACGAAATGGGTCAACCACGACAAGTTGAAGATTTTCCAAGCACTGAGAATAGTCTACTCAGGACGGAGTAGAAGCTAGGAAGGGGAAGATGTCGACACTAAAATTTTCCTCCAAAATTTCTATTTCATTAATGTATGTATTAGGAATAGGATGTTGTTAAGTGTAATTAGTAGTAGCGTCCGATAGAAGATAATGGCGCCGTCAAGATGCGGTGCCGCCAATAATGTAGAGTACTTATGAATAGCGATCAAAGTACAATAGGAATGTTGTAAAAGTAAATATTTGTCGTAAGTGGTCCAGGTAATGTTAAAATGTCAAAGTTTGGGTAATTAGAGAAGTAGGGTCTACATGATTAGGAATTAGAAATATTATATTGGTAATAAGGACAAGGAGTGAGGTCATAAATATTTTGTGTATTTTATTTGTAAAAAGTCTAAAAATGTGGAACCCATGTAAAATGATAAGGTTTATCTTATCTTAACGAGATAAGCTTTATATGTAGATAAGAGTTAAGGTATGGAATATGATTCGTCGAGAATGGATTTCTTATCCTATCTTAGAGATAGGATGGATAAGCTGGAAGTTCTATAAATAGAGGCCACCCCCTCATTTAGCATAGAAAGAAGTAGTGAGAAATATTATAGGAAGTGTGCGAAGGAAGCCATCGATTAAAGGTGTGTTGAAGAAGCCATCAAGAGGTGTAATTGTAAAGTTTCTCCCATAGTCTTGTTGAAGTATCTCATGGGTGAGATTATGATTTCATGTTAATATTATAATTTATTTTGATATTTGAGATATTTCATCATTCTGTCTTATCATAGTCAATGGTATTCTTGTGTTCAGTTGTTGTTTTGTTTCAGTTACATCCACCAAACTAAAGGTTGTGCATTAGTAAATAATCATAGACGAGGAGTTCTCGGTGAAGAATTATCATAGTCTTTGGATTGGTGATGACAAAGGTGCCTCAAAGCAAGTTGGTGCAAGGGCTTGTCCTTTAATTGCTTTCGTAGAACAAATTCAACATCAAATTCACTAAGTAATATAATCTAACTAGACATTCTTCCCGTGAGAATGGGTCCGGACAACAAATACTTGAGAGGATCAATTTTGGCATTCAACTTAGTTGTGTGATTGAGCGAGTAATGATGCAACTTATGGAATGCAAAGGAGACTTCTAAGCATACTTTTTTATTTGGGAATAACGTACTTCGTGCTCAATAAGTGTTTGACTAAGGTAATATGCAGCTTGTTTTTGCTTGATCGTTATGTTGTGCTAGTAGAGATCCTATGGCATGTTCAAATGGCAGATGTATAAAGCAACATGGGTTTATCGGCAACTAGTGACATAAGAACAGGTGGACTAAAGAGGTATTCTTTTAACTTACAAAAGATTCTTGGCAATCGTGGTTCCAGTGAAAATGTGCATCTTTCTTGAGTAACTGATTAAAGTGATGGCACTTGTTAGCCAACTATGATATGAAACGTTAAATAGATTATATCTTTCCCTGAAGACTGCGTAATTGTTTTAGGTTTTAAGGAGGAGGAATTTCCATAATGGCTTTGACTTTGGCAGGATCCACTTCTATGCCTCTTCGTGAGACAATAAACCCTAATAATTTACCAGAGGTTACTCCAAACACACATTTCTTTGGGTTAAGACGAACCTTATACTCACGTAATCTATCAAAAATGTGTCTCAACACACTTGGATGCCCTATTCATGTTTTGGATTTTGCTAATATATCATCAACATAATCTTCCATGATATCATGTAACATGTCATGGAAGATGACAGTCATTGCTTGTTAATAGGTGGCACCAGCATTTTTCAAGCTGAAAGGCATGACCTTATAACAAGAAGGTGCCCCATGGTGTAGTAAATGTCATTTTATATTGATCCCCTTCAGCAATACGTATTTGATTGTAACTAGAGAATCCTTCCATTAAGGAGAGCATTTCATGGCCTGCCGTAGAATCAACAATCATGTATATATTTGGTAAGGGAAAGTCATTTTAGGACACGCCTTATTGATGTCATGGAAGTCTCTGTGCATATTCGATCTTTGGGATTTTTCTTGGTGACGGGAACTATGTTAGATATCCATGCCAAATAATCAATAGGTTTGATAAAGTCGGCTTCCAAGAGTTTCTCAAGTTCAGCTTTGACAAGCAATGCAACTTGGGGATGCATTTTGTGTAGTTTTTGCTTTACAAGTTTTACATCCAGATGTACCACAAGATTGTGTACTACAAGAGATGGGTCTAGGCCTGGCATGTCCTTATATGTCCATGCAAATATATCTTGGAATTCAATAAGGAGTGTTGTGAATTCCATGCATTCTTGGTCAGACAGACTAATGCCAAGTTGTAAAAATTTTGGTTGTTCGGTGGTGCCAATGTTTATGTCTTTTGTTTCTTCTATAAGCATTTTAGATGTATCCTTTTCGTGGAGAACGATGCTAATGGTTGATGTAGGTCATCGGTGTCGGGTGTTTGAGGTGAGTTGGTACAAGATTTTGGTGTGTAATGTTGGAAATTTTTGTTGACATGTTTGTTGGAAAGGGTGGAGGTGAGGTTTTGACTATGGGAAATCCTTTGTTTGCGCTTTTGATCCAAATTTTCCGAGGGTGAAGGATTTGAATATTTTATCTCTTCACCAAAATAGGCCGATTCATTTAGATTGATTTCAAATCTTTTTTTATGGTCGGAAGTAGGGATTTGGTCATGAGTTCTAAGGAATTCTTCGATGGCTTTATCATTTTGGAACATGTCCATGGCCGCATGATGTGGTTGGCCATGGTCTATGAGACTTGGATGTGTAGGCTCAAAATTGATGAAATTAATAGATAAATGTTCAAAGTAAAGATGTGTTTTAGCGAGGTCCTCAAAAAGACTACATGGAGACCTGATGTCATTATCAGAATTGGTGTTGTCATTGTCACTTGAAATTATTATGGGAGCAACATCAAACACCTTTAAACCTACACCATATTTACCATGATGTTGTGTGTAATTTATCGGGTCTAAATGACCTTGTTCATCTGGACCGAGTCCTTTACCCTTCCATCGCATGTTTTTCATTATTCGGTGAGCTTTGGTAAATTGAGGGGACTCATAACATGGAGCAAAGTTGTCATTATATAGCCAAGATCCTAAAGAACTTAGAATATGCTCGTTTTCAAGATAACCAAACTTTTTCCAAACTGACTGTCCCATTTGGTAAGTGGGATAGATTCTCATATGTGGAGCGTTAGGTTTGTCATAGCTATGTGGGGATTTGTTGATATAAAAGGAGTCTGCCATCTTTTGAAATTGATATTCACCACATCCTATGTCAATGATTTTAAATGTGTGGGATGGGGGACAAATAAGTACCTCATGTGGTGGGGAAGTCAGTTTGGTAGTTTTAAAAGATGAAGAGAATGGGTTATAAGAATAAGGGGGTGGATTGAAGGATGAAGTTTGGTTATTCACAGGAGGAGGTATCTTAATAGAAGAGGTGTGGTTGGATGAAAAAGGTTGGATAGGTGAGGAAGAAGATGGTGTGGTGGAATAATAAGCTGTTGTTGGAAGAAGAAGCTTGATTAGCGGAAGAGGATAATTGATTAGTGGGAAGAGGACCTGGTGGAAGATGGTTGACTAGCGAGAAGATAATGGATTGGAAAATGTGTTTTGGTTAGGAGATGATGATTTCAAATTATTGTTAGGAGTGCATCAAGATTAATGCATGTTTCGTTAGGGATTATGTGAGGTGGAGCATATTTATCTATTGATGGAAAATAGTGATCATGTCGATATCGTCCTTCAAGGAATCTACTATACGCAAAAGATTGGGGATCTGCACATAATGTAAATTTCTTGTCCAAATGAGGAAACTTAATACATTGGTGGAATGTTGATGGGACGGCTTTCATGGCATGAATCCATGGTCGGCTGACGAGAATGTTATATACAACTTCTACATCAACTACATGACAAACCGTTTCTAAGGTGATGGGTCTAACTTGGAGAGGCAACATGATTGTGCCTTCAGACTTTCTTTCACTATTATCATACCCACGAATGGTTATGATATTGTTTTATAAATCATTTTCAATGTAACCTAGACAACGTAAAAGTTTCATGGAACAAATACTCAATGCGGATCCATTGTCGATTAAGATGCACTTGATCTTATGATGAGTTACATAACCCTCAACGTATAAAGAATTATTATTAGCAATGTTGGGATTAAGCAGGTCAATGGGAACAAAAGATAAAATAGGATTGGGACTGTAAGATGTGTGATTAAAGCCTGGAATTGTTGTGAATTGATGTCCTCAGGGACACAAGTGTTATTCAATGTTTGCATAAGAATGCGTTGTAGTGTGGGAGAAGAATTAAGTAGTTCCATGATGAAAATTTTGGTTGCGGTCTTCTCTAATTGTTTGACAATATTGAATGATGGCGTAGGTTGTGGAGAGGAATTGGCAGCGGAATTAGATGGTAGATTAGTAGGTGATGCGGGGGACGAAGTGGCATATTTTTTTGTTGTAGGGACCCACATTTTTTTCTATTTAGTGGTGATCGATACGATCGATTCGATCATTATAGTTACCACTAAATCTTGGTCATAATTGATGGTCGAGATGACCGAGTCATACTCGACATTGCTTGATGATTAACCCTTATCTTTTGAATTGTTATCGTGGTTAGGGAAGGGATTTTTGAACATGTGAAGTTTTTCATTAGGTGTTTTTGTCTCAGAAGTATTTTCAACTTCTATGTCTCCACGTTCAATTAGGTCTTGGACGTAATGGTGGAGTTACATGCATCAATCTGTAGAGTGCCCTTTTATGTGATGGTAATCACAATATTCATTGTCCTTATACCAATTTGGTTTGGGTTTTCCTTCTTTGAAGGGTTTGACGATGGGATATGTAATCATATTAGCATTTTCCAAATGACGAAAGACACTAGATAGAATTTCTCCGAGAGGAGTGAACTCTCTTTGTCGATCCCGAGAAGGAACTTCCTTTCTAGGGATAATGATTGGTTGTTTGGATTTTAATGTGTTGATGGGATGGTTTTGGACATTTCGGACATGGCGGGAATCAGTAATGCCATCGTTGATGATATTTCAATTTTGGTTAAAGAATTTAGATTTGTCTTGGTTCTGAGGAGTGTCTCAATAAGGTTGGTTCCTAAAGGGTGCTTGAAGTAAGCCCTTAGAAATGAGGGTTTTTTGATTTGTGTGCCCTTTTCGATGACTTCTTCGAAACTATTCAGACAATGCATTTTCATGTGGAATGATAATTCAGCATTGAGATTAGGAACAAAAATGCTAACTAGTTGCCTCTCGGGTACTGAGCAGGGAAATCGCTTGCAATTCCTCGCCATCGTTATAAAAAGGAGGAAAAGTTTTGTTTGGCCGTTACAGTGTTGTAGAGATCAAGCATGGTTATTTTTAGTCTAAGTTATAGGAAAAATGTTTGACAAATTTCTCGATAAGTATGCAAATGTCGTGACCGACCCTTTGGGCAGATGGAAAAACCAGTCTAAAGTTTGTCCTCCTAAACTTTGGGGGAATAATCGTAAAAGGTACGTGTCTCGATAGGAAACTTCCTAAAATTGCATGTAAAATTCCTTGACATGTTCATGGGGGTCACCTTTGCTTTTATATTTATCAAACTTTGGGATTTCAAAGGATGACGGAAATGGTAAGTGTGATATCTCTGTATCAAATGGATAAGGACACAATTCTTCAAAGTTAAATTATTTTGATTGTTTTTGTAGTCCCTGAATGGTGTTTTTCATAAGTTTCCATTCTTGTGTGAATGGAGAAGCGGGGGACGGTCTATCAAATATGTCGTGAGTATTGGAATCTAGATTGGGGTCTTTTAATCTTTCAGCTCTAGTCGTTGCTTCCTCAAGTTTATTTGTTAAGTCTCAGATTTTATTGAATAACTCGTTAGCCAAAGAACCATTTGGATTGTTTGGTATTTCATTGTGATAACTTGATTCACCGTTGTCGATGAGTTTGTTTAAATTTTCTATCCCGAAGTCGGGGGTAGTTTTGCCCCCATGGCTAGGATGCGTAATAGATATTCATTTTTATTTTGTTCTATCACCCTATTGACTTGTTCTTGTTCTTCATTAGTGAGTTTTGGTTGTGTGACTTCTTCATCGTCATTTTTATGATTGTGACTACGAGTGAATACCATGAGTTTATCAAATATGTCGTGAGTATTGGAATCTAGATTGGGGTCTTTTAATCTTTCAGCTCTAGTCGTTGCTTCCTCAAGTTTCTTTGTTAAGTCTCGGATTTTAGTGAATAACTCGTTAGCCAAAGAACCATTTGGATTGTTTGGTATTTCATTGTGATAACTTGATTCACCGTTGTCGATGAGTTTGTTTAAATTTTCTATCCCGAAGTCAGGGGGTAGTTTTTCCCCATGGCTAGAATGCGTAATAGATATTCATTTTTATTTTGTTCTATCACCCTATTGACTTGTTCTTGTTCTTCATTAGTGAGTTTTGGTTGTGTGACTTATTCATCGTCATTTTTATGATTGTGACTACGAGTGAATACCATGATGAAATGTGTCCGATTAAGCTGAAAAGTGGGTAGGAATTTTGAACAGATGTGATGAAATGAGAACTTGATTACATTGGATTTAGCTCGAATAAGCTTGTGATGACTGAGAAGGAGAGTAACTCAAACAAGTTATCTCAATATGATGATGATGTAACTCGAGACGAGTTATTAGAGAATTTGTTGCACATTGTGTAGATTTGGCTTAAACAAGCTCTGGACTATTAATGGGGAGAGTAACCTAAACAGGTTAATCGCGATATGGTTGTGATATAACTCAAAATGAGTTATGAAAGGATTTGTGTTGGTTGTGATTTGGATAAACGCGATGGTGGACAAAATAATGAGTGAACTCAAACAAGTCACCCAATATTAGTTTGATATAGCTGGAAACAAGCTATGAAGGATGTTTTGACAATTAACGATATGGGGAGTGAATGCTAGTCACTCAATATCAGTTGGATATAGCCGAAGACAAGTTATGGCAGATGTATTGTTGGATGAAGCGAGCTAATGAAATTGGTGTGATGTTTTGGTCTGTGTTGTTGGATTGTTTGGATGTTTTTGCTTGGTATTGAATTGGTCGAGAACTGATTTTTTTTTGTGGAACACAACTAGGGTTTGAAATTTTACAATGAACACATTGATATCAACCAAGTTTTATGATAAAACAATGCTAAACTATTTTGTTTTCAAACAACAAGCAATCATGTGGATCAAATTGTTTTGGCTTAGGAGGTAAATTCTTCAAAAATGATCATTGTTTCATGCAATCATACAAGTATGTTGTGGGTGATGGATGTGCTCTTATTACTCGAAAATATGCGTCCTCCGATATACCCTAGTCCCGATACACCTAATGCATGCGGGGATAGAATTGGTACTGGGAACCCTTAGAACAACTGGAGGAGACTTGTCAATTCTTACTTTCTGTTTGGAGTGAATCACCACGTCTAGAATAGGTTTTGAAAAGGTGGAAGGTGATGAAGGGATGAATGTGTGTGGTATCCTTATAAATCCCCAAATATTTTTAAGGATGATGCCCGAGCTTTATTGTTATAACTATTTAGGTGTGACTCGCATGCGCCACATGACAATATTACCTATAAGTGAAGAGCGGGGCGAGGTAAATACCGAACGTTTGTGATGAGACTAGGTTTCAAAGTGCAATGTAGATGTAAATGTTGTTGGTGTGTGGTAGTCAAGTCCACATCATCGGGTGTAGATTTGGTGGTGATGAAATTCACCTTGTCTACTTGTAAAAGCAAAATGATAAAGTGATTAAACGCGCAGGTTCTTTCCAACTTGAAATAAATCGCTAACAGAAAATAATTGCGTACCTGAGTGTACTATTTTTTTTTGTTTCAACAATTTTCTTTGAATGGTGGTATTTTTGTGGGATTTTTGTTGTTTTTGTGTTTTTGTTTTTTTTTACAATATTCCAACAACGCGATCCTACAAAAAACAAATTAGTAATTATCCTGCAAACGAAATGTTAGAAAAGTGATCGTGGTTGTTTTTTATTTTCCAAATCGCTCGAAGGCGCAGGAAAAGAGCATACACAACCAACAACCAAACAAATAGTAATAATATAACAAAGGAAAATAATGATTGAAATGACAGTTGGAAAACAAAGCTAGAGGATCCTGCAATGTTAGAACAAGAAACTAAATAAATTGTGACCGTTTCTGATTTTCCAGATCGCTTGAAGGTGTAAGAAAAGAACATACGGGGATACAATTGGAATAGATTTTTTTAAATGTTAATAATTATTGCAATTAATCATGATTACAAAATAACGATAATGATTATTTTCACAAAAAAGAAAAACAATGAAAGAAGAGTGTGAAAACATTACCTAGAAGTGTTGTTGTGGAAAATTGAAATGTAAGGCAAAAAAATTAAAAAATTTATTTTGCGGAGCCCGGGTGGCCTCACGTTTCTGATTTCCAAGATCACTTTTGAAGTGTGAGGAAAGAGCATACGCGTGAGGTTGTTACGTTAAAAAAATAAAATTTAATTTTAAAAAAAAACTATAATTTTGTTGTTTTTGTTAAAAAGACAGGTGTTAGAAGAAATGAAACCAAAAATTTTCTGTAAGTCTAAATCAAAAAAATATTTTTCCATTACATAGATCTTTTCAATACCTTTCCGTTAAAAAAATGAAGTCATTCCGAGTTTGGGAGCAAAAGTTATGGCTTCCGGAAGATGGGCTACGGTAGCACTCTGAATGAAAATTTTGAACGTGAGAAAAACATCCCAGGAGCTAGTTTTTTTATTTTCTGACTTCTGTACTTCACCTGAGAAGCTAAAATTTTGTGACAAGGTTAAAAAAGAACAATAAACAGAAATAAAGAGTTAGATCACAAAATTATTAACTAAAATAAAAGAAAAAATGATTAACTTCCTACAAAGTAGTTATTTTAGCAAAAGTAAATAAATAAATGCATTTTCCGGATTGGTTGTCCCATGACAGTAAGATGATAAACTAATGACTAGTTCATGTGTTTCTACAGATTACGAGTGAATAACAAAATCAGAATTGAGAACTAAACACCAAGCACCGAGGAGATCAAAGACATGATGAGCGTCATAGTTTCATTGTTGTTATAACATGTAGATACACCACAAGATACTGCACAACAAAAACACTACCCAAAGTGTGAAGATTAACCAAAGAAGGCCATAAGGAACAGAAAAGGAAATAATAATGAACAATAATAAACAAAGAACAAATAAAACCACTAATTGGGAAATTAATGGTAACAGATCAAAATTAACCGGGCGTCCCAGAATGTAAGCTAAGAAAAATACACAACAAGGAAGTAAAATATCAATAATCATACCTCCTCCTTTGCGCAAGCCAGTAGCAAACCTCGAAATGGGCTAGAAAACTTGGATTGAGCCCTGATTGTGTGATATGTAAGTGCTTTTCTTCAAGACGGAGCAAGGCCTTCCTGCAACAATGATCCTCTTACTTTGCACTAGATGGGAAAAAGGATTATGAGGCTATTTGGGCATTAGGACGAGGCAGAAGGATGTTCTTTGCTCAAAGGATGCAAGAACTTAGATAGGGCATTCAAGCTTATTCTCTGTGTCCTTAGAGGGGAGGGGTAAGGTTGTATTTATAGCCTGGGGGAGTGATTAACTTAGAGTAATTTAAGTAATCATGGTTTGAAAATGTGGGCAAGATTAGGTGAGTGGGGACCACGAAGAATGGGTGAGGATTTGATTTTGGATTTTTAATTCATAAGTGGAGGATTTTAGGTGAGTGGGGACCACGAAGAGTGGGTGAGGATTTGAATTTGAATTTTTAATTCAATAGTAGAAAAACATGGAGAATAATGACATGTGGTGAGGATTGGGTTATTTTTTGGATTTTGAAATGGATAATTAATCAAATTATATTTGATTAATTCAAAGTGTATTTTGTGGGAAATGAGGAAGGGAATTAATTGATTTAGGATAGATGTGAAATTAGGGTGTCTACAATTACAAATCAGATCTTGTTGAACAATCTTTCCACAAACCATGTGGCTTTACTTGATTCATCAAAATTAAAATTATCTTTGTTCATCACATCAGAGAACCTCATGTCGTACTCCGTGACAGTCTCTCTAAGGCTTTGCTTAATCTCTTTCAAATCTTGAATAGTCTCCCCTACACATTTCTTTCTTTTGAATTCTTGTGTGAGGGCATTTTGTATGTCCTATAATGTTTGCACCCTAAGATTTCTAGAGTATATAAATTCTAAGGATCTTCCATGTAGCACCACTATGAGCTCACACTTCTTTGTAGTATCATCAATGACCTCTTTTTCCCCAACACATATAAAAAGTTAGTAGATATTATTCAGATTAGTAGACCCGTCATACAACTAAAAATTTGTATAAGGATTAGGGTAATGAGTCATCCTTTCTCCCATCCTCAACTAACTTTTTGGTTGACTTTTACAAGATAGTATAACTCATACTTTGAAATGGATTAACTTATGCACTTAGTTGGTTGATACTGCAACATAACTTATACTAGCCTTACTAAACTCCTGGTTTTTCTTCTTATTATTCCTTAGATTCTGGGAATCTAACTCTGTATTTTGGGCTTGTAAAGATATTATCACTACACTCTCTTATCCTTTCACCATTCTCCTTAATGCAATCCTAATAAATTGAGGATTGTGTGATGATAACTTTATTTCCTTAGTAACTTCTTCCACATCTATCTCTTTTATTATAAAATATAATATTATATGTAATGTGGATGGTTGGCTTAGTCTTCTTCAAAATTCTTATAAAATTTCAAGCTTGCTCTAATTTTTTTTTAGACAAGCCCACGTAATCAATTATATGTATGGCTCTAGGGATATATATCCTAGAAGAGGGGTACTATCATCTTCTATGGGCCTTTGTACATTTAGTCTATTTTTTTACTATGAATCTGCGCTTTCTTTATTTATGCAATACCATAGTCTCCATGATGGTTTCTCTAGGTTAAATACTAATTGTTTCATTTATCTACTTCTAACTACTTCTAGTTTCCTAAAAACAAAAATCATTGCTTGAAGAAGCTAAAGGTTTTCTACACTATATACAAAATGTGCCAATGCATAGAATACAAGGGAAGCAAAAACACCTTTTACGACCAAATGCTTTGAAAATTCTAAAACAAGAGGGATTGGTTTCCACACTACATGAGTTGTTGAACGTAGTAAATGTTTTGTACAATGAGGATATCTTCCGAAAGTATCAAATCAATCTACTTAGGAATCTACTAGACAACACATCGAGTGGAGCAAATCCAACAAAGATACCTATTTGGTATGTAAATTCTAAGAAGTCATGGGATGTGGATACTAGATTGAATATAATCCTTGGAGAGTATGAAATAAAATATGCGGCATTTGATTTAGGAAGCAACATTAATGTGATGCCAAGGTTCACTTGGAAAGCTACGGGATCTTGTAATGTCCCTTTTTTCATTTGAGAGCTAGAAATTGGTCTTCTTGTCGTTCCTTCTCCTTGGCAAAGAAACTAAAATGAAGGAGAATACCCTTGGGCTTCTTTATAATATATTTCATCTAATATTTTTAATATTTATTTAGTGTTCTCTTGCTTTTGACAGTCGGTCGAGTGTTAATTGATTAATGGAAGCTAATGAAGGAAAATAACATCTTTAAGAGGTTGATATTTTCTAATTGAGCATTGACACAAAAAAGGAAGATATAAAAGGAGATTAGAGACTTCATTGGCACCTAGTCTTGGCGCATTTTATTATATCCCAAAGAAAGAGACCTAGTTGCTCCTTAGTCATACACTTGAGGACAAAAACCCTCTTATCGAGGCCTCATTGAAAGACGAAAACCCTTCATCATCCTTTTACATTGAAGAGAAGAGCTTCTTTGAGGATTCATTTGTCATTTCCAACTGGTATTGTATTTATTTTGGGTGGAGCAACCTACCTTGGGTAGGGTTTGAAGAAATTGGTGAAAATTTTGATAATTTTGAATTTGTAATCTGATTTTCACTATTTTTAAAGGTCGAATCTTGAGCGGCATGAATTTAGAGGATCTCTAGACCCATATTTCATAATTAATTTGTGGCTGCAATTTCTAATGAATATTTCATTTCGAGCAGTGTATTCTTTACTATTTCTTGGATATTTTGGCTTCTAAAAATTCCATATATCATATAAAAATATTGACGAATTGATTGGCGGTATTTGTGATGGATTTTGGCATTTTTGAGAAAGTATAAGTCGTTGATTTTATATTTCAATCTTTGTAATTTTCATTTTTAAATCTACATATAGAATATTTGATAAAGCCCTTAAAAGGGTTATTACATTGGTATCAGAGCATAGATCTTCAAAAGGCCTAGGGTTTTAAGTTTGAAGAATTGATGGCACGGAAGGGTAAGATCTCTAATTTTGATGGCACTAACAAACTTTATGTGAGAACATGGTTGTCATAATTGGAGACATATTTGAAGTCAATTCCTATGTGTGTGGAGGATGCCTCGAATTCATCCCTTGTTATTTGTAATGGATAACAAGGGATTGGTGGTACTATGTGATAGAGACCTAAGGAGAAGACGTGGCTTACTTATTGGATGATTTCAGTGAAAATATCATAGGAAGGTTTGATATGCAAGCTTTGAGGATGAGCCCCAAGGTAATAGTTCATTGATATTTAATGATATTACTTTGGTTTCTAATGATTGTATGGGGCAATATGTTGAAGAAAAATCAGATTTGTGTAAGGATAAAAAGGATGAGGTTGGGGACTCAAGTACAAGCCACGAGGATGGTACATGCGTGTGTCTACAAAGTATGGATGATTGCATGGCAAAGGTAGTTCCAATTGTTGAAGATAAGTGGTTTTAAGGGGGAATATCATCAAATGGAGCAACACATTGGATAATGCAACATGTTTTGAATAATGATAAGAGGATACTAAAGGAAATGATAAGCTTGCAAGATCCTAATAGCATGCACATGAAGTAATGGGATCTGGATGATCCTAAAGGAGAATTGGTGAAGAGCTTTCCCCCTCCCAAAAGCTATGGTATGTTTGAAAAGATAATTAATTCCTTATTTCATTTGATTCATATGTCATTTGTTATACAAGTTCCTAGAAAGGAATTTTGGGATTATGATGATGAATGCATCACAGAGCATAACTCACCCGAATTGATAAAGGCAAGGAGAGAGAAAGAATTTCTCCATGAAGATTCAAGGATAACAATAGATGAAGCGACTGGTCTATACATAATAAAGCAATGAAAGAAATGTCATTTGAGAGAAATTTCAACCCTATGAAAGCTCAAGGACATGGGAGTGTTGTCAAGCAAGCATCAAGCAAAGAAGGAGGTAAAAGACTTTGGGTTGTTCTTGATATTCCTTTTTTTTGATGATTGCATGTGGAAAATTACTAAAGAATCTTGGAGGCATAAGCAAAATGATGGACATCATGAACAAAGAGGAAGAAAGGAGGACTATGTTATCTTTCTTATATGGTTGCAATGTTCTCACCTCCACCATCTACAAGACCAATTTGTTTTGCAAAGGAGCCTCAAGAGTGACAACTGGAAAGTAAAAATTCATGGAGGTAAAGTATTTTTCAAATATTTTCTAAGTGTTAGTTCTAACTCATAAATTATGAGTTTAAGGAAGGTTAAGGGTAGCTCATTGCTCAAGGGGGTTTCAAATTCATTGCTCCCCAACATGCCAAAATAGTTCACATTTTTAGAAAGGTATGTTGACTATATTTCATGGCTCTACTCTATGTTCTTGTTGGGAATTTATTCTAATAATCAGCCTATGCCAAGAAGAAGGAAGATAAAAACTAAAGGGTGTAGCCAAAGATGCAAAGTTTGTGCTAATTTATATGTGAAGGCTGATTTGGGTGTGGTGCTTGGAGTTCAAGGGTGGAGTTTGTTGGGAGAATAAACTCTCAATTATCAAAGCATGAAGATAAGCCACATAGACAAAGGTAAGAATCTCTCTATGCAAGGTATGCTTCTAGAAACACTTGAAATTTGTTATTTGGTGGAAGATACCATTTCATGTGAGCCATATTTATGTCCTTTATCAAAAATTACAGTGGATTGGAAAGCATAAATTTTAACTGAGTATGTAAAGCGTAAGTTTACTAGTGATGTATTTGAAGGAGAAATAAGAGATGAGAAGTACAAGGTGGCAAACAAGATGGATAAGGTTTGTAACATAATTATGAAAAACATTATTTTGAGATCTCATTTCATCATACTTGTTGATTGGTACAAGGAATCAGCCATAATAAAAGATAATTTTCATATTTTCAAAGCATTATGGGTCACCATTGAAGCACTTTCAGCTATGGTCACTTCAATTGGGAGTGACATGCATATTTTCAGGTATAGATTGAGTAATTCAAGGAGATTGGGTGCAGCAGTTGATGGGCAGCCTAAAAATAAAGTTTGGGTGTTCCAAACACCCCACTTGAGGCAACCAAAATATCTTCTACAACAAGGTAATCTATCCGGTTCATTAATTTTGAGACACACTTGTTTTTGCTTCCTCGTTTGTGTGATTACTATGGAAGAATAGAAAATAATATGGTGTGCATTTTAGAGTAGCATAGGACAACCCATTTACATGGTATAGGAGTGTCTCAAATGCATATTGTTTGGTTGTTTAGGGTCACGATTTGGGTTCCAAAGACTCAACAATTCATTGGAGAAGTTTGGGAAAATGTCCCACTTTACATTGAAGGATGAATAAACATGTTCAACTTAGCCATTAGAGATGGTAATTTTCAGATTTGCAAAACTCTTCTAATCACCCTTTGATGAATGTCCATTTGTTGTCACTTCATTGGATGATAGGATGCATATTTTTAGTCATGTGTTAGGATTTAATTGTGGTAACTATGGACAACGGTAAGCATGCATCCCAGGACTACTTATTTTGGTATTCCAAGTATTTATTTTTGGGGCAAGGAAGGAGTGCAAAAATGTTTTGTTCATTGATTTCAATCATGAGCTTGATGATCTTCATTTTCCAACCCATGTAATACAATTTTTAGTATTCACAAATTTGGTTTTTCCTATGAAATTTTAGTTTTGGTAGTTGTTATGTTATGGCTATTCATTTGAGTTTGCAAAAATCATATTTGTGGCTGTCATTTTCAGTCATGAACAACAATATGTTTTCATTTTTGAGAGCATTCTATCATGGAAAAATGAGGAAGGATGATTTTTGTTGAAAAAAGGAAAGAAAACAGGTTGTGGTAAGTTATTTTCAATTTTAAGGACTCTAAATTTTGAGTGGAAAATGTGTGACTTCAGCAAAGTTTGGGGCAGCATGATGGTATTTTGGGATAGTCAATGTATGGATGAGAGTTGTGCAGGTACAAAGAAGAATGTGCAAATGTTGAAACTTGTTTGGGATCCGGGCATTGGCAATTGCTTAAGGAAAAGTAATTTTGGGAAGGGAGGACTGTAATGTCCCTTTTTTCCATTTAAGAGCTAGAAATTGGTCTTCTTGTCATTCCTTCTCCTTGGAAAAGAAACTAAAATGAAGGAGAAGACCCTCGGGCTTCTTTATAATATATTTTATCTAATATTTTTATATTTCTTTAGTGTTCTCTTGCTTTTGACAGTTCGGTTGGGTTTTAATTGATTAATGGAAGCTAATGAAGGAAAATAACATCTTTAAGAGGTTGGACTTTTCTAATTGAGCATTGACACCAAAAAGGAAGATATAAAAGGAGATTAGAGAATTCATTGGCACCTAGTCTTGGCGTATTTTATTATATCGACAAAGAGACCTAGTTGCTCCTTGGTCATCCACTTCAGGAAAAAAAACCTCTTGTGAGGCCTCATCAAGGACAAAACCCCTTTATGTGGCTTAGGTGAAGGAAGAAAACCCTTCATCATCCTTTGAGATTGAAGGGAATAGCTTATTTGAGGATTCATTTGTCATTTCCAACTGGTATTGTATTTATTTTGGGTGGAGCGACCTACCTTGGGTAGGGTTTGAAGACATTGGTGAAGAATTTGATAATTTTGAGTTTGTAATCTAATTTGCACTATTTTTAAAGGTCGGAATCTTGAGTTGCATGAATTTAGAGGGTCTCTAGACCCATATTTCATAATTAATTTGTGGCTGCAATTTCCAGTGAATATTTCATTTCCAGCAGTGTGTTCTTCAGTGTTTCTTGGATATTTTGGCTTCTAAAAATTCCATATATCATATAAAAATATTGGCAAATTGATTGGTGGTGTTTGTGGTGGTTTTTTGGCATTTTTTGAGCAAGTATAAGTCTCGATTTTATATTTCAGTCTGCTGCAATTTTCATTTTTAGATCTGCATATAGAATATTTGATAAAACCCTCAAAAGGGTTATTACAGAGCCCTGTTCGCTTATAGTCCAGCTTGTTCTCTCGGCCTTGCATATTACAAGAGTGTGGATCAAATTGGCTAGATTGAGGATGTGAATATATAGGTAGGAGACCTAATTTTAAAAAGGGACTTAATATGTGCTAGAGCTATGTATTGGAAAGATCAAGTCACTCCAAGCATCACAAAAGTTCTTAAGGGAAAAAAGAATCAATTTTAGCATCTGAAACACATTACACTAAACTACTACTGCACTAGATACATTTGTATTTTATTTATAATTATGCTCATTATTATTTATGTCCGATCCATAGGGATCTAGAAAAGACACTAATTCATCATAATCACCCAAAGCCTAGAAGAAAAAGATAGAAAAAGAGAATTTGTCTGTAAAGTTACAGAACCACCCCTCTGTGCAGAGAGGCGGTTGAGTAATCGACCCCTACACGAATGACGATTGTGTAACCTCCGGTTTGCGAGACATCGGGGTCTTTTCACTTATGGATGAAAAATAAAAATAGAGCCAAGAACAAACATGGAATTCAAGTGTCTCGATCTGTGTCTCTTCCTTGGAGGATGCTTCTCATTCTCTAGTGCACAGGAGGACATGAGAAGAAGGCTATTTAAAAAGGCGTAACATAGGCCAAAATTAAGCATCGGAAGACAAGCAGAGTTATATGCAAAGAGTGTGAGAAAGGAAACCATTCAAGTTGGAAGTGATTTTGTAGGAGCACAGTGTAGAAACAGAGCAGCCAAGTAAAGAAAGGAGGTGTTGCAATGTTTATCTTCTTTCCTCTTGTTGTAATATGTATTTCTAAACAATTTTCCAATAAATTTTGGAAGAAAGGTAAATTTCCCTTCCCAACTAGTTTTCCCTTAACTTGGGGGTTTCCAGGTCAAATTTGGTGTTGTACTGTGTTCTTTTATTGCTGCAAATTAGTTCTAAGTTTTAGTTTTCTCACCATTAATTAAATAGACTATCATTTTCCAGAATTTGAAAGTAGAACAATAAAGTGTGTGATCTTATAGATTTCCAAAGTTGAGGTTTATAGATCATTTTGGTATTAGAGCTAATAAGTATCCAGGACTGTGGTATTTGTTCTTGTGATTTTTATGACAATGACAAGGTCTAAAGGCGAAGAAGTTTTACCTTGTGATCCAAAAATATCTATGAATAAGTAGAAACAAAAATTTCGAGAGTGAATGGAGGATGATAACTTGGTCCATAGAACTGAGATGCTAGAGATCATGATGGACAGGATGTATATACATCAGCAAGAACTCTCAGATCTACAAAAGATAGCTTCGGTCAAGCAAGATAACATGGAATCAGTGGTTTGAGCCTTGGCCAAAAATTTTGGCATAGGCACGAGCTGCAACGAGGAAGATGTAGAAGGGTGTGAAGAAGAAACTCCAATTGTAAAAGAGAAGGTAAAATGTGATCATGCTCCTTTTAAAGTTGAAACTAAGGTTTAAATTAAGAGTTTTGAAGGACAAGTAAATGCAGAGCTATTAGATACATGGTTAAAACAACTGAAAGTTTACTTTAGTGTTCATGATGTTACTGAGGCACAAAGGATCACCTTTGCACGTCTCAAATGGAAGGACATACTTTGATTTGGTAGGAAACCCATCTAGCCACTTGTGAAAAGAATAAATGCCCTATTGTAAGATCTTGGGAGGAATTTAAAGAATTGCTTAGAGATAAGTTTTATCCTATTGGCCATAAGACTGATCAAATGATTAAATGATAGTACTTTAAACAAGGCAATGGTCAAAGTGTGTAGGATTATACTATGGAGTTTCAGAGACAAACCATGTTGCTTAATATGGACTTAGAGGATGAGGATATTCTGACCAAGTATTTGGGAGGACTTGACACTATATTGATGATGAAAGGAAGAAAGAAGAAACATAGTCAAAGACAAAACAATCAACAAATCAGAAAAAGAAAGAGTAGGGACAAACAAGAAACAAAGGTAAATGGAAAGGGAAAGGTAAACAAACTACCACTACTTTGAAGACTTGTAAAGATCCCAAGAATTTTTGTAAGAATTATGATATCAATGGTCATATTGACGCTACATGTTGGAACTTACATCCAAAGAACAAAACCAAGGACTCAAAGAAATCCATGACAACTTTAAATATAGAAGAAGAGGTGGAAATAGAGGATGATTTTGATGTGGACGAGAGGCTTGGATGCACGACCACCAACATGAGCATAAATACAAGGAGGAAGAAGAGATGAGTAAACTATTCCATATCAAAATCCAAATCAAGAGAACTAAGGTAAATGCTTTAGTTGATATTGGTTCTCAATCTAACTTTATTTCTGATGCGGTTGTAAAGAAGCTTGGTCTTGAAACTTACAAGCATCCATATCCATAACCTTTGGGATGGGTGAAGAAGGGTGTAGAGATACAGGTAACAAGAAGATGTAGGTTCAAGTTTGGGATAAATTCTCAGTGTATAGATGTATTGGAAGCTTATGTAATTTCACTTGATGAATTTGATGTTGTTTTCAGAAGTCCTTACTTGTATATCAGGGATGCTATATTCATAAGGAGGGAGAATTGATAAAGATGGGTCAAAAATGGAATTATTTACAACATCTTGACACACTAAAGCACAAGACAAAAATTGTTATCGTAAGTGTTAACCAAGAGAAATGACTTTTTAGGTAAATCATAATAAGTTTTGTTTACTTTTATTAAAGGATAAGCAAGACGGGATAGAGATTTCAAAATTTTCTAACACGGGAAAGAAGGATTTGGATAGTATTATTCAAGTATTTTTAAGAAGTTTTCCAGATTCCCAACGAGTTACCGCCAAAACCGGAGGTAGAGCGGGAGATTGAGTTGTTGTCGAGTCCCCTCTACTAGACATCAAATTGTATAGGCAATCCGTATTGAGAGCATGTAGTAAAGAAACAACTCTAAGAGTCGATAGACCAAGGGGTAATATGTCCAAGCACCTCACCATGCGGTTTTCCTATTGTGATGGTGTTAAAGAAGGATGGGTCTCGGAGAATGTGCATCAACTACCGCGCTTTGAACAAAATTACCATAAAGAACATATATCCACTCCCCACATAGATTATCTCTTGGACCAACTTCAGAATGCAAAAATTTTCACGAAGTTGGATCTCAAGTTGGGTTATCACCAGGTCAGGATGAAGGATGATGATATATGGAAGACTGCCTTCAAAAGAAAACAAGGTTTGTATGAGTGGTTAGTACTTCCATTTGGTTTATGTAATGCACCTACTACATTTATGAGATTGATGAATAATGAATTATAGGAATTCATAGATTCATGTGTCATTGTATATCTAGATGATATTCTAATTTTTAGTGCCACATAGGAGGAACATTTAACACATTTACCACAAGTCTTGTAAGTTCTCAAGGAGAAACAACTGCTATGCAATATGAAGAAGTGTGAATTTTCCAAATAGTCACTTTTCTATCTTGGGCATGTGGTTGGAGGAGGAGAGTTACAAGTGGACCTAAAGAAGGTGGAAGCCATCACGAACTAGCCAACACCAATGGGAGCCACCAAGACTAGAAAATTTGTGGGAGGAGTACAATACATGAGGAAGGTCATTCTGGGTTTCTCCGCTATTACAACACCTCTACACATAGTGGCCGTAAAGAGTAAGAGTTTTGATTGGGGTAAGGAACATGATCAGGCTTTTGAATTGCTAAAGTATAAAATCATTCATGCGCCAATACTTGCTCTTCCTAATTTGCAGTAGCCCTTTGAAGTAGAGACATATGCGTGATTATGCTATAGAAGCAGTGTTGCTTCAAGGAGGTAAGCTTGTGCAGTATCATTATGAAACTTTTACTTCAATAGTTAAAGGATATTCAGTATATGATAAGGAAATGTATGCACTAGTTTAGGCAATTAAAAAATGGAAACATTATTTGTTGGGCAAAGAAACTATTGTGCACATTGACCATAAACCTCTCAGTATTTACAAGCATAGTCTAAATGCAACAAGAAATAAACTACAAATGGATGGGATTCCTTTAGTAGTTCCATTTGGTGATCAAGTATAAGAAAGGTAGCACAAATCTGGTGGTAGACATGTTGTCTAGGCTGCCCACATAGGAGAAAATATCAAGTTTGGCCACTATCTCTCATTTTGAGCCCTTCACGAAGGAAGCTTACAGAGAGGCATACACTTGAGATAACTTTGGGGTGACATATCAACAGTTGTAGTCCAAAGGGGATGAAAAATGGGGATTGAAGATTGTTATCTCAAAGATGGGCTCTACCGACAGGGGAAGCTCTATGTGCCAAAGGAGGAGAGACTTCTATTGATGAGGGAAGCACATACTTTGAAAGTAGTCGGTCATTTTGGTGTTGGAAAAGCCATGGCCCACTTGCAAAGGTACATGTATTGGACCAATATGCAAGAAGAAGTATCGAGAATTCATAAGAGGATGTAAACTTTTTGTATGCAAGCAAGCCTAAGATTAGGAAGGATGGTTTGTATATGCCTTTACCGGTCCCTACTTGTCCCGGGAGGACATTTCTATGGATTTTGTAGAAGGATTACCAATGTCTAAACATGGCCACAATTATCTATATGTTGTTATTGATATATTTAGAAAAATGTGTGTTCTTATGGCATGTAAAAAGACAATAAAAGTAATATGTGTGCATTTTGGCTTACCCAAGTGTATTGTTTCTAACGAGATATTCCAAGTTCTTGGGAAGTTTTGGACTACGTTGTGGGGACAAGATGGACACCAAGCTACTGAGAGAAATACAACCTTCCACTCGCAGAGAAAAATGGGTAGATGAAAGTAGTGAATAGGACTTTGGTGTAGTTGATCAGAGGGTATAACAATAAATATCCATGGACTTGGGATGATTCCTTAGCCTACATTCAACATTCCTATAATTAGGCAAAGTACACACATCCACTTTGCAGTCACCGTTTGAAGCATGTTTGAGATATCTACCGACTAATCCACTAGACAAAGCAATTAGGCAACATGAAGAGGAAGAAATACATGATTTAAAGGTGACTGGAGCAAAAAAATTCATTGAAAGGTGAAAGAACAATTAGAGATTTCTCGTGCCAAATGCAAAGCTTGGCACGATCAACATCGAAGGGAACACAAGCTTCATGTTGGAGACAAAGTTTGGATTTACTTTAGCAAGGAGAGAGTTCAAGGTCAAGCAAGAAAACTTGAGCCACTACGGTATGGACCCTTCACCATACTTGGGCAAGTTGGAGAAAATGATTTCAAACTTGACTTGCCACACTTCATGTGGATGTACTTAGTAATAAATTATGAGAACTTGCACCTATATGAGCCATCCATGCTTGACGAAGAAGAAGGATGTTAGTTGCTACCTTCTATAGAATATTACGTATTGGACACTCGAGGCAAGTTGGAGGAAGACGTAGTGCTTTGCGGCGAAGAAGGTCGAGAGACAAGGAGAGGTCCATAGGAGTCTTGGTAGGTTGGATAAAAGGGGAAGACACCAAGGCAGGCCCGATGGTACTTGAAGGAGAAAATAAGGGAGTTGTTTCCTCATCTATTCCCCACTAAGATTTTGTGGGACCAAAAGCCTCTTGAGTAGGGGAGGTGTGATCCATAGGGATCTAGAAAAGACACTACTTCATCAGAATCACCTAGAGCCAGAAGAAAAATATAGTAAAAGAGAAGTCAACTGTAAAGTTACATAATCACCCCTCTGTGCAGAGAGGCGGTTGCGGAATCGCGGTCTGTAGACACCGGCGGTCCTGTTACTTATGGATTAAAAATAAAAATAGAGCCACGAATAGACGCAGAACTCAAGCATCTCATCTGTGTCTCTTCCTTGGAGGACGCTTCCCATTCTCTAGTGCAGGAAGACATGAGAAGAAGGCTATTTAAGGAGGAGCATATGCGAATTAAGCATCGAAGACAAACAAAGTTATATACAAAGAGTGTGAGAAAGGAAACAATTGAAGTTGGATGTGATTTTGTAGGAGCATAGTGTAGAAACAGAGCAACCAAGTAAAGAAAGGAGGAGTTACAATGTTTATCTTATTTCCTCTTTTTGTAATCTATAATTCTAAACAATTGGCCAATAAAGTTCGGGAAGAAAGAGAAATTTCCCTTCCCATCTGGTTTTCCCTCAACTTGGGGGTTTCTAGGATAAATTTGGTGTTATATTGTGTTCTTTTGTTGTTTAAATTAGTTATACATTTCAGTTTGCTCACCATTCATTAAATAGACTATCATTTTCCGTAATTTGAAAGTAGAATAGTAAAGTGCGTGATCTTATAGATTTCCAAAGATGAGGTTTATAAATCAAAGTGTCGATAGACATGGGGAAACATAGGGGTTGGATTATATGCACACACTACTTTCACCAACACTATGAGAATTGTTATCCCAATTTTACCCCCGGGTAGAATTGGTCAAACATGACCCCGCATACGTAAGATTTAACCTAAGTGGTCACTGTCCCGAGAACTCACATTCAAATCCAACAACAGTAATGTCAGACTGGGACTCTACAATGGAGGAGCAGGGTCTGCGAAGGATCAAATGACGCCAAAAGAAACCCATAGCTCGACAGGAAAGAAAACAGGAAAGGCTCGAGGTTTTTAGAATTAGCCGTATATGAGTCGACTCATGGCCAAACAACAGACTCATGGAAGGCACCATGTGTCAGCTTGGCGTAATTCTAAAAGACACATCCAAAGAGTAGCCCCTAAATGAGCACGAAGCTTCCACATGTCCTAAGTCCAAAAGGAGACAATCGGCGGTTAAAAAGTCTCGAGTCAAACAAAGCCTCCACATGTCTCATCGATGCAACACCAAGGTTGGGTCCAAAGAGTGGGTTCCCAAATGAGCGCAGGCTCGCCGCGTAGTCCAAGTTAAAAAGTGGGACAGAGCGGGCCCAAATCAGCTAAGTACAGAAAGGTCAGCGGAAGCCTCCACGTGTCTCATCGACACACCTTCAGGGGTCGAAGCAAAAGGTGGTTCCCCAAACAAGTGCCGAGCCTCCACGTGTCTCAGGACCAAAAAAGAAGAAGTCAAAGGTAGAACCGACCATTGGAAAGTATAAGCAGAGGGGGCCAATCGGAAGGTGCCACGTGCCTTAACGACGCAAATTCAACAGCACCGACCCAAAGGCCAGTCCCAAATAAGCGCAAGTTCGACACTTGGCCAGGAGTCCAAAAGGGGACATATCCAGTCGTAAAATTGACTAAGTATAAAAGTGTTGGCGGAAGAAGCCACATGTCGACTCGACGCTACTTCAAAGGTAAAATCCTAGCGGGTTTCCAAATGAGCTCCAACTCTCCATGTATCAAGGGTCCAACAGAGTCAAAAAGGGGGACATAGTGGTCCTAAAATGACTAAGTATAGAGCACTAGCAGATGGGGCTACGTGTTGCATCGGTGTAAATTCAAAGGCGTAGCCCAAAAGGTAGTTCTCAAATGAGCGCCAACCCGCCATGTGTCCTAGAGTCCGAAGAGGTGAAGTCGGTCGTTGAAAAGTCCAAAAGCAAGCGGAGGCCTCCACGTGTCTCGACTGCGCAATTTCAAAGGTAAAATCTGGGGGTAGTTTCCAAATGAGTGTGAAGCCTCCACATGTCTTGGGTCAGACACGGTGTCTTCACCAACATGAAGGACTCATGCAAAATACAAAGGAACACATAGGATCGCGGAAAGCCGCCACGTGTCAATCCTAAGTGCGTTTTCAATAACGAAAGGAAGGATTTGAATCTCAAGATGCACGAGGGCGCCACGTGGACCCTGGACAAACATATTTTTAAACATTGCGTGCTCCGTGACCCGATCTTCAGCAGCCATATCTTTCGATTGGAAACTTGGATTTGGGCAGGAGAGGATCTTTTAGAAAGATCTCGGCGTCGGTTTCTCACCTGCCTCCATTAATGATTCGACTCACCATCTTCGAGGTCAGCCAAGTCTCTCACCTGCCGCCATGATGAAGAATGGGGCTCTTTCTTGTCCAATAAGGGACAACAATGGAGGTATGGGTGTTTTAGTAAGACTCTTCATCATCGGCAGTAGATTTCAATGCTTTTGGAGTGGTTGGAGTAGGCAGAATTCAATGCATATCTTAAGGTGGTTGAAGCAGGATTCATATTTTCCCTCTCTCTTTCTCTCTCATTCTTCTATATATTGTAAAGGAGGGGCATATTCAAATGGTTGTTCATCTTTTCTCTTCCCCCTCTCTCTTTCTTCCTTAGGCTAGAACACGAAGTCTAAGCCTCCTTTCATGGCTCTGTAACAACATTTCCTTGCCCCTTGTCCATTGATGATGTCTTGTGTAACTTTTGGAGCAAAAGAATTTGTTACATGATGCATTTGTCCATTCTTGGATCATTTTATCGTCTCTTCTTACCTCTCATCATTGCAGGGTATATTGTGCATATTTTGATGTTTATTGCAGGTTATGGGAGTTGTGCTTAATGGGTCTTGAAGTGGTGTCCGTGTGAAATATATCTCTGGTCCGTGGTGCATCTTGTCCACCCTCTCCTCTACTCACCTCTCTCCACTTGGTGCGGTTTGGGTCTCGTGATCAACCACTTCTTTTTTTGGTGTATAACCGCTTAGTGTAGGCTCTCTTTCACCCTCTCTCTCTCTCCCCATGTCTCCTGGAACAATTAGATTAGGATTAGGTTAGCTCTTCCCGCACCGGAGTAGCCTTATAACATGTGTAGATTAGAAGCAAGAACCAACCTTCTCACGGAGGTCCATCTCGTGGTTCTGCAAGTCCCATAGCGTGAGAGATGGTCCAATGTTGTGCAATCACACCGAATGCCCCGCTCACAACTAGGCCATTCGGGGTGTGTGATTTTGCACTAACAAGAACTACACGAGGCTTCTCATTACTCGAGGGGATGTGTGCGATACTTGGATCGGTTAAGTATGGGTTAAGTGCTTAGGGTCACTCCATCATCACACACACATGGATTTCTCCTTTTATTAGCTTTTAAATAATTCAAAATATCTATTATAAGAATTTTGTTGTCAATCACCGAAGTGTAGATATACCTCCTAGGTTTAATTTATATCAAACAAATTAACCTTCTTCATAAGGTCAAAATCCACATGAAATCCACTATATTCCCAAGTGCAATAAAATATCCATCATATTGTAAATGAATATAATGGTATATGGTTAATCAATTTGATAGAAAACATTTTTTTGATTTTGCTATCATTATTAATATAGTCGTGCCTAATCACATACTTATCTAAATTAAGGAATAATTAATGAATTTTGAGATAGATATAGTAGAATTCATTGTTTTCCATTTGAATAGTTGTCTTTTTGCTATTTTGATTATGTAGCTTTTCTTAGGTTTGGTGTAACCCTTGGGCTCACCTCTTCGCTTTCCTTTTGTTTCACAAGTTTATTGACCTTTTAGGACCTTTACACTCTACAATAATTGAATTTCTTTTCACTAATATAAGAGTCGCTATTATGTCGGTTGAGTACTTAAAGGTCCTTTCCTTTTTTGGTAGAAAGAATTGAGGTATATAAATGTCCTCATGACAACTTTGTCATTCAAATGGTTTGTGATTGCTCACACATCAAATCCAACCCAAGAGTCAGATACTCTACTCAACTTCCCATGTTGACATGAGAATGTAAACAAGCTAATGATCAAGCCTTGGCTTGGCTTCGTGTTTTTCCTTTTGTTCCTCACATTTCTTTATCATATGGGGCCTTTACATGTGCCAAAAATTATACTTGTTTGACTTTTACTATCATAACTAATCACAATTATGTAGGTTGAGTAGTTAAAGGTACTCGGAGTTTTACTTACACAAATGTACTATGGTTTGTGATCACTCACACTTCAATCTCAATCCAAATGTCGAATATTCTACTTGACTTTCATCGTTGATATGAAAATGCAAACATCCTAATAATGAAACGTTTATGTCAAATAATGTATAAATATATTCAACCTACCATGACAAACTCTTGTCAGTCAAAACCTGTAATTAATACTTCTGGTCCCATAAACTCCTTAGTCTTATAACCATTATTAAAGTCAAAATTTTAGTCATTCATTCAAGTGGAAATAATGATGTCCATCCATAATATTAAATTCAAATTACTAATGAACCACTAAATGTATGCGCCATCAACACCCCAAATCAATGAACAATCAAAGCCTTAAACTACTACACACACAAATCATTGAATTCCAAATCAAGAATACCTTTAGAAAAATGATTCATGGGGAAAAGGAAAAATGTTTGAATCACAATTTGGCGTCAAAACGTCACTGTCGCCGTAATCGCAACATAATTTTTATACCAAAAGCGCATAAAACCGCACGCCGGCACGGGGCCCACAGAACGCCGCCTATCGAATAACACCCGCACGATCCTGATTCGACAACAGCTATGAGCCGTCGGATCCCCATTCGATAACCGCTCGTGCCCTTATACGTACGTAAGATACGCGCACATTATTCCTGAACGAACCATGAAAATGAAATGCACTCAAATTTACGCAAACTCAACCAAATTCAGACGTATGTCCTTCGCGTTCTGCCACGTAGGCCGCGTCGTAAAATCATACCCTTATAATGCTTAAACTCTTTTAATTACGTGGCAGCACTTAACTAGTCAAACCCCTCGTTAATGCGCACGCTCTTCCGTTTTAAATATCTTTTTCTATATTTATTATTCGATAAAAGACCAAGTGGAAAAGCACAGCCGTACCGGTGCACTTTTAGGGGTAAAAGTTCCGCCGGTAAAATAGATTTTGTTACTAATTCCAAATTTACAACCCGTGTAAAAACGGAGTATAGGAGATTAGACTCTTCGTACTGAATATCTCTGGACTCTGTAAGTGTCGTTCATTTGTTACCATGGAATCCGTCGGAAGGGTAAATAAGCATTCTTGGCATTTACTGTGAATTCAGCAGTTTGGGCTTTGGAATCTTCTCCGCGGAGTGCGTTATTGTCGAGTTTGATTTTTCAGCTCCCGATTTGACAAATTTTGGTAAAAGTCTGGCTCATTTTGGTACAAATCTAGCTTATTTTGGCACAAATCTAGCTTATTTTGGCAAGGGTTGATGATAAAATCTGTAGCAGCGGCCGGTCTTATGGCAAGTGTTTTATTTGCAGGTAAATCAAGTGTTTCGTGTCTTTGGAGTAGGAGAATTTGTAGTTTCAAGACATTCGGCTTATTTTCCCTCCCATTTGGTTAAGATTACTGCTGGAGTGTGCAATAGGAGTTGGTCTTATGGTAAGCGTTTTATTTGGAAGAAAAAATGAGGTGTTTCGTGGCTCGAAGGAGGAGAGTTTTTCAGGTTTTGAGATAAGTAAAATCGGCTTATTTTGACTCCATTTGGATAAAGATTGGTGACGTAATCTGCAACATCCGCCTTATTATGGCATGGATTTGAGAAGGGAGATTCGCAATTTTTTATGAGATAAATTAGGCTTATTTTGGCTTGTCATTTGGTAAATATTGCTGATATAGTCTACCCTAGCAACTGGTCTTACGGTAAGTGTTTTGTTTGCAGAAAAATTTAATGTTCTATGTCTTGGAGCGGGAGAAGTTGGAAGTTTTATCAAATAAAATTGGCTTATATTGGCTACATTTTGGGAAAGATTGGTGGTTTAATTCGCAACAACTACTGGTCTTGTCATGGCGTGTCTTGGAAAACGGGAAGCTTGCAGTTTCCAAAAAGATAAACTCAATTTTTTTCTGGCTGGTAAATGTTTTGTTTGCAGAAAAATGTTGTAGGAAAATTGTGCAGTTATTTTAGATAAAATCGGCTTCTTTTGGATTTCAGTTTGGTAAAGATTGGTGATGTAGTCTGCCACGGTTATGCTATGTATATTTTTTGCAGAGATGTGTCATGGAGCAGGAGAAATTTGCAGTTTTTGTAGATAAAATCGGCTTCTTTTGGCACGAATTTGGCTTATTTGGGTTCGTTAAAGATTTGTGATGTACTCTGCCATAAGGGCTGGTCTTATAGATGTATTTTATTTACAGGAAATTTAACTGTTTCATGTCTTGGAGTAGAAGAAACATGCAGTTTTTTGGATAAAATCATATTATTGTGGCTCCATTTCTGTAAGCGTTATAACTGCACATGACTGAAATGTTTTAGCCGCTTGGAGTAGGAGAAATTGCAGTTATCTTCGATAAAATTGGCTTATTTTGGCTCCATTTCAGCAAAAAATTGGTGATGTAATCTGCAACAGCTGCCGGCCTTATGATATGCAATTTATTTGCAGAAATTGGATGGTTTCATGTCTGGGAGTAGGTGAAATTCGCACTTCTTATAGATGTAAGGTGAAGTATATGGAGGTTTTATGGCCATGAAAAAAATGGAGCCAATCTGTGAGTTTTGCAGCAAGATCGGGTCCACAGTGTACTGTGCGGCAGATGCTGCTCGTCTCTGTTTATCATGTGACCGTCATGTTCATTCTGCAAATGCTCTCTCGGAACGCCATGCTCGTACACTTCTTTGTGATAGGTGTAACGTCCAGCCTGCAGTAGTTCAATGCATTAACCATAGGTTATTCCTCTGTCAAAATTGTGATAAAGATACACATTTCAGCTCCGAGTCACAGCATAGAAAAAGGTTTCTAAATTGTTATACGGGGTGTCCCTCTGCAACACAGCTTGCTAATCTTTGGGGTTGCAATTTGGATGAAAGAGAAGGGTTGATTTCAGGTTTTCCTAATGAGAAAGGGTTGGATAATTCAGGGCCAGGTCATTCGTTCAATTCTCTCGAAGGTTTCAAAGAGAATTTTGGTTCATGGATTGATTCTTCTTCTCCATCGATGGTTACTTTGTCGTTGTCTGAGCCAAACACCAATACTAATACAACACTGGGTTCCCCAGAGGATTCTTCTTTTGGTACAGCTGCATTAAGCAAGGTAACTTTCTATGCTGCTCTCATTTTTTGCTGTAAGACTATAAGTTATAGTTATAGCTTCTAGGAATTATTAATTTATTTGTAACTATTAGTCAGTCAGTTTAATCAGGACTGGTTTATTTTATATTGAATTTGAACTTTTGAAATGATTTTCAAGTCAGGGTAGGGTTGTCTCTAGTTTACTAGTTATCCTGTGGCATTGTGCAATTCGTGGACACAATTTATATATGTCCTTCCCCTTCCTCTCCCTATCGGTGGTGTGCATAAATGCCCTTCCATGTTTGTTTAAGTGTCTAATTGTGCCAACAGCAGTAGGAATTAATTTTCTGTAGCTAACTGCTCCGAGTTTTTAATGCAAATGGCATTATTAGTTTGAGCATCTGAACGTGCACTAATAAGGAATATCACTACTTGTTACAATCAATGTCTATTTGTGTCATTGGCCAACTAGGAGCACAGGGTTTTGTGTAGTAGCAGTGCTTTTACTGTTAGCTTTTGGAATGCAAATAATATGTGCAGAAAGATGAATAAAGCATACATGCAAAACAAAGAGAAAAATGTACATCAATGTCTGTGAGCTTCCTTTGTTTGAAACCTATCTCTAGAGTGAGTTACAAACCCAAATTAAATTATATATCGTATAACTGACAGTATTGTAACGCACAAACCCATCTTCCATTTGGATGCCCCAAGAACCTCTCTAATCAATTGGCCTAACACAAGCAACAGACAACAATAACAGCATAAAATAGGAAGGGATCGGCCACCAGAACTGAGGTTTACACTCTTCATTAGCATCTGTTAAGTAGATTTGGTTAAACGAGGATGAGTGCTCGATGGAGAAGGTCAATCACACAGGAAATGCTCTTCAATGAATGATGTTAAGTGTACATAAAGATATTTGCAAGAACAAAACAGAGATGTTTATGAGAATGAGGGATAGTATGAGGAGAGAATTTTATAATTTACTCCTTGTTTAGAGGTTGTCTTGAACTTCTTTGGTAGACAAAGAAACTTAATGTGAAGAACCATTTGGCTTGTTTTGGCAGAGTGCCATTGCAGCCAACAAGGTAACTAGTGGTTTGCTTATTTCGATGGGTGTTTGTCCGAACATCAGCCAATGCATCCCAAGCTAATGGTGTGGAAAATGATAGCTTACTCCTTCAAATGGGATGGCTCATAAGGGTCGAACTGGCTGACATCAACGACATCACAGATGGCAAGATGAGCTAGAGGATCTAATTGAAAAAGTTTGGGCCCAACTGCTTGGAGCTTACTGCAACCCATGTATTTGATGGGCCACAACTTGAGATGAATTTTGAATCCAAACATGATCACCAGCTTGGAAAGAATCATGTACTAGATGATAGTCAAGAAGTGCATGTTAACACCAGGATTTGCACCTTCAATGTATTATGGTTGTTAACCAACTTTTGTCAGAAAGTTGGTAGAAATTGATGTTAAGTGTAAACAATTGATTAATGACCCCCTTATTCAAAAGTTTGGGCAAACAAAGTTTTTGAATCGGCTTTGCATAGAATATAAAGGAACAAACTTGCTTGACTTGCTTGGGGTGGTGCTTCCAGGTCAGAAATATGTGAGCATGTTTTGATGAATGATACAATAATGGTTGGTGAATCATGATATTCTGAATAGAGGCTTGGACTTTATTAACGTCAGTCAGAGTGATTATGTGGTCTCAGAGAAAAACAACACTGATTGGATGTTCAGAATAGGAATAAAAATCATGTACAAGATAATAATCAAAAAGCGCTTGTTAACATCTGAATTTTCACCTTCAGTGCATTATGATGATAACTGAATTTGTCAGAAAGTTGATAAAAACTGATGTAAACTATTGATCAACGAGCCCAAAAAGAGGGCATATTCCAATTTTTTTGCAATCGAAGGATCAGAATCAGCTTTACATAGGATTAGGAGCAGACATGCTGCTCTCGCTTGGAGTGGTGCTTCCTGGTCAGAAATATGTGAGGAGATTTTTCTGAACGATTCAAGAATGTTTGGGTCAATCATGATATTCAGAATGATGGCTCGGGCTCCATAGTCAGTCAGTCTGGGCGATGATGGCATTTCAGAGAGCAATGAAAGTGACTCAGTGAATATCAATCAAAGGACTGATGTAACGATGGCAACTTTTCTAAGGAGGATTCAGATCGACGCAGAGCTTTCTATGTATTAACTGAAAGTATTCAAAAGCACTCTTCGAAAAATGCATTGCTTACATGGTTTCTTGTATTCAGTTGCTGCATGAATGCATAAAAAAACACAGAATGTGTGGGGTTGCTCTACGTTGCCAGGATATGCCCAGCCCCCTGAAGAACCCACCCTGATACGTATCAGGTTCGGATACGTCGAGATACGGGTACGGTTAAGTACGGGATACGTATAGGGTACTCCCGGGTACATCACGGATACATTTGTACGTATCCGTGATGTACCCGGGAGTACCTATACGTATCCCTTTGTAAAAATGTTTTTTTAAAGCTTTAATTCATTTTTTTTTTTTTTTTGACTATTCTATTCCCTAAAAGCGAACCCTAAATACTAAATGAATAAAATAACACACCCTCACCCCCACAAAAAGTTATAAAAAGCACCCACCCCTCTCATTTGAAATCACACAAACAATTTCATTGTCTTTTTGCAAGTGAATGAGCAAAGAGCCAAAGAAGAGTTGTGAAGAGCTTAGTGGAGGCAAAGATTGGAAGGAGGTTTTGCAAAGAGCTTAGAGGAGGCAAAGATTTGAAGGAGGGGCAGCCATTGCTTCTTTTGTTTGGAGTCCACCATTGCAAGGAGGAGAAGGAGAGGAAGTCATTGTTGAGACTTGAGAGGAAGAGCTTGTTCTAAATTTATTGTTCATTCAAGAATCAAAACTAGAAGAGTAGAGAAGCAACAAGGATATACGATTCTACACTACAGGTATACCGTATTTTAATTTAATAATTTTTTTAATTCATCCTTTTGTTTTATTTTTTTACGGTTATTTACTTATTTATTATGTTGCATTTTTTTTAAAGTTTAAACGCATTCTAAATCTGTGTATGCTCTCACCTCGCGCCTTTATGGCGATCTTGGTGATCAAAAACAGATTAGGATGGCATAGTTTAGGGTTATTTAATTTAATAATTGGTAAAAAAATCTTTTTTTAATTTTAAATGCATTGTCCAATGTTAATGTATTTGTTTTTTATTTTTTTAGCTTCCTAAATCTGTGTATGCTCTCACCTCGCGCCTTTATGGCGATCTTGGTGATCAAAAACAGATTAGGATGACATAACTAATTTATTTATGTTAAGGCAAATTGTTTTTTAATTTTTTAAACATCCTAAACCTGTGTATGCTCTCACCTCGCGCCTTTATGGCGATCTTGGTGATCAAAAACAGATTAGGATGACATAACTAATTTATTTATGTTAAGGCAAAATGTTTTTAATTTTTTAAATATCCTAATTCTGTGTATGCTCTCACCTTGCGCCATTATGGTGATCAAAAACAGATTAGAATGGCATCAAGTTTTGCTTCAGGTGGAGTGCAAGACCGAGATGAAAACACATAAGTTCCTACGAGACATGATCCTAATTCCCCTGTTTGTAGACATGTGACGGTGGTGGTAGAACATTGTTGGTGGCGGGGTCGATTTGGATATGTCATGGTTGCCAAACTCAAGACAAATCCTCATATAGCTGACTCAAAACGAGTGTGGAGGCGATCAAATACATAAAGCTACAAAGGTAAAATCATGGGTCCTTGATGAGGATTGGTGGGCCAAGGTTGAGTACTTGTTGAGTTTTACAGAGCCCATTCTCTCCATGATTCGATATGTAGATACTGATGAAGCATGCTTGGGAGAGATATATGATGGCATAGATTCTATGCTTGAGCGTATCAAAGATGTAATACAAAAAAAGAGCAAGATCCAAAAGAGACCTTCTACAGTGAGGTCAAGAGTGTGGTCATGAAAAGGTGGAATAAAATGACCACCCCATTACATCTCCTTGCTTATGCACTGACCCCAAAGTACTATAGCTCTGATGTACTTGGGCTACCAAACAAGCAAGCACCATTCTCTGACTCCGAAGTTGGAATTGGAACCAGGGCAGCATTCAAAAGGATTTTTCCCGATCCATCTATAGCCAGTGTGGTCAGAAGTGAAATGGGCATGTTTACTGGTTCAGAAAGCCACATGGGATCGATTGAGGCTCTTTTCGACAAGAGCAATCGGACTCAACCACATGGTGGTGTGTACATGGTTGTGATGCCAAGTACTTACGTCCTATTGCTATAAAAGTTCTTTCACAGGTATAACATTTATAAATTTTAAAATTTATAATCATTTTGAATATTTTAAATTTTATTTAGGATTATTTAAATTTTAATTTATTTTTCACACATTCTTAGTATGTTACTAATTTGTCTTTGAATTTCAATTTTCTAACTTTGTTGTAATAGGTGGCTAGTAATTCTTCCGCAGAGCGGAATTGGAGTACTTATAGCTTTATCCACTCAGCTAAAAGAAACAAGTTGGCATCTAAAAAAGCTGAGGATTTGGTATATGTGCACTCCAATTTGCGCCTCTTGTCACACAAGTCTGAGGACTATGCTAAAGGGCCTCACAAACTTTGGGATCTTATTCCAGAGACCACAGACTTGGATGCCTCCGCAGCCACGCTTGCCCAACTTTCATTATTTGATGGCGAAGATGACATTCAAGGGTGTTTGCAAGGAGCGGAGAGTGGAGTTAATGAGAGTGGAGCTAGTGCAAGTGGCACACAAGAATTTGATTTTGAGGAAAATCTAGATGATATATTCTAGATTTGTTTGTATTCCTATATCATATGTATGGCAGCCACATGAACAATGAAATGTAAAATCTTAAGTATATTACTATATTGTATGTTTTGAAAATTTGAACATGGATCCTAGTATATTTTTCAAATTTCTAGTTTTGTTCGTATTCATGTTGACATGATATTCGTATATCATATGTATGGCAGCCACATGATCAATAAAAATGCAAAGTCTTAAGTATATTAAATGTTTTGAACATTGATTCAAGTTTTGTATTACTATTTCAGTTTTTTATGGACTAAAAAATGAGTAAAATGAGTAGATGTACATATATATATATATATATATATATATATATATATATATATATATATTTTAATTTTTTAATAAATATGTATGGACGTGTCCAAGCGTATCGTACCCAAGGGTTTTTAAAATTGACATACGCATATCGTACCCATACCTGTACTTGTACTCGTATCCTATCCAAAGAACGTAGGGGTTCTTAACACAAAAAGGCGTATCTTGACACAAAGAGGGTTGAGTGTCACTTCTTAGTAGGTGACAAGGTCTTTTTGAGAGTGCATCCGCACAAGAGTCCAATCCATTATGGAAAGAGCTCTAAGTTCTCCCCTCGATTTGTGGGTCCTTTCAAGAATATTTGAGTCGCGTAGAAGCAATAGAAAATCTCTTAGCCACTGAAACAAGTAAAAGGAGGCTTGCTGAAATACTTCAAAAACAGGATTCACAACAAGTTGCTAAGAGACAAGCAAATCAGCCTGAAAGTTCGGTGGATGCCACAATCGAGAGGGTTTGAATAAAACTTCTTGTTCCCAAGCTAGACAGATGCTCCTCACTTGGCATCTCAATGAGTTGAGCAATGTCTCAATTGAGGAAGAAAATCCACACCCAACATATAAGGGATGTTTCAGCCCTAAAGGAGGGGCAAATTAGAAAATTGAAAAGACGGCAATCTGCCCAGGACAATCCGCAGCTATACCTTCAAAGGACAATTTTGTAAAGTCTAGTTTATGCACTCTCAGAATGGGTCTTTACTACTATGCTTATCGGATTTATTTGTGTGTCCAGGTAGTTCATTTATAATCAATAGCTTACATAGACCATAGGTGATAAGGTTAGCAACAATAACTTTGTCTATTTAGATGAAATTATATATGTAAGAATAGTATTTCGTTGATACTTTTTATTAGTTTAGGCCTAAATTCTCTTCCCGAATCTCTTCTTTTTTACATGATGTGGTGATAGCCATATTTATTTTGTTGATGATGTTGTTCTCCTCTCACACTCTGCGAATGGTTAACAAAGACAACTTGATGCCTTTGCTTGTTTTTGTGAACTTAGTCGGTGGGTGGTCAACTTTAGCAAAACTAAGGTCATGATATTCAACACCTTGAAATGTTCACATCCGTAGTTCCAATTCCTCTGCAAAGGGTACCTTTGGAGCTTACATTGGCCTACACTTTCTTGGGATCCAATTTTCTGAAGCTGTCTTTTAGTATGAAGCCTACTTCTTGGTCACGCCTTTGTAATTGGCATGCCTCTCTTTCCGTCTTAGAGCACAAAGGTTTTGATCCACATTCAGGATATCCTGTCAAAGATGCACCTCTTGGATACAGTCATCAAGCCTACAATTTGTATGGGTTTGAAGTTTGGGGACCTAGTCTAGGATTCATTGATGGGGCTCGCATTGAGAGGGTCCACATTCTCATGATTTAGCATATGTTTCGTTGCATCAAGCCTACGGTGTTGTATGGGTTTGAGGATTGGGAACCTAGTTTGGATTTGTTGATGGTGCTCGTATCGAGAGGGTCCACATTCTCATGATTCGAGTGTATGTTCCGTTGCAAATGGATTGTTCCCCAGTGCATCGTTCAAGCTGAGTTTTCTGCCCAATCTCTATTCTTTGAGACTACCTTTAGGGTTATCTTCTATATTCATAGATTTAGGATCGTGGAGGATTGTTTTAAGTAGGAGAGGTATCCATACTTAGCCCTATGTTCTTTAGAGAGGATTGCATCTTTGGGCCCCAATAGACGCCATCTACTAATTTGTGATTCCCTTAACCTATAATGTGTATTGAGATATATATGACTAACTTGTGGCTAACATAATCTCTTACCTTGTCATATCACATTTCTCTATGTTTGCATATTGTTAGTAGGGTTGGCCTATGGAGTAACCATAGCCTAAGTAGGGTATATATAGGAGGTAGTGGATAGTATTTGATCATCATGTTGCATATTCTATTCTTGTTGTAAGGTTGTAGAGGCTGCCCCTTCGAAGTGGCTGGTCATAGAATGCTAATATTTTTGCGTTGGTCTCTCTGTCTTATCTTGTGGATTTGCTCTATTATGCTATTACAATTGCAAATTACTACTATTGTTCTGTTTTTATGTTCGGATATGTGATCTTTTGTTGAATCCATCTAAGTAATTTCACTATATCGTCATTATTGGTATTTTGAGACTAGTTTACTCCTCCAAAGTGTATTGACATAACTATTGATAGGTTACCTCCTTTGGTACTCCTTGGATGCCCCTCATTGGTTTCTTCCCTTAAAAGAGGTCATCATTAGAGGTTTCGAGAGAAGATATCGATAGGTAGTACATCCAAATCACCAAGACTCAAGCTGTTAGGCCCAAGCTTGCCTTTCACGTTGAGCATTTCTTGTGGTTGGTGGATAGTGTCATTTGTCATTTAAACTATCCTATCTCCGGGTCATTGGTCTCGTGGCTTGAGATTTCCCTTTGATCAGTTGAGGGAGTCGACACCAATTGAAAGTTGAGGCCGATCATCATATTCCACGTGGGGATTGGATATGTCTTCTTTGCTCCCTCCGGGAGGTGGATGCCGAGGAGCACTTCTTTTTCAAATGCCCGATTTATTATGATCGCAATGCTTGGCCTCTTTTTTTGGGAGGTTCTTACTCTTTGATGCATGTCCTTGTAGGGAGCCCCTAGGCCAATCACCTTTTCTTTTAGCCCATCACGATGGTAGGTGGGATTAAACACCCTTTGAATACCTATGCTTCTCACATTGAGGTGGGTGGATTGGGAGGCAACACTCAACCTCGCGCAATACTAGTAACTAAGGTTCGAACACACTATCTCTTGGTGAAGGAAATTTGTTCCTTCGATGTCATGGAGCTGCTCCTCGGCGTCATGGATTTGCTCCTTCTCGATTGCTTCCTCGGTCATGGGGATAAGAACACATTATGAGTTTCTTTACTTCCATAGGAGTTTTCCCAGCCTTAGATGTTAGGAGGGATTCTAGGGAAGTGCTTTACTCCTAGGATTACCCAACTTGACCCCTCAGCCCTAGACACTCCCGACAAACATTATGAGATCCTGCATTGGCCCTTTCATAGTGATAGACTACGACACAAATGATTCCTCTGTCCTGAGACTCCCAAGCATGGTCAAGGATCTTCGATGGGACTACCATCCAATCTTTCTCGATTTTCATTGGGCCATGCTCTTTGGGGATTCTTGCTCCCCATACGGCTATTTGTATTGGTACCTTAACTACATGAGTTGGGGATTTATTGCTTTGGGTTCACCTCTTGTTAATTTTTAGTGATTTTGTTCATTTTTATTTAGTTAGTCTTTGATCCTAGGGTCCTTTTACCCTAGCATTCTATTGTAATTGGATGTATTCTCAAGTCCCATTGACTTACTTTTGGTCATTCATGGACATTAATATAATTTCATTTCATTTTATTTCCTCCTGCTCTAAGAGTAGTTGTAAATTTCATGGAGATGACTGACATCCGTGACTCATTGGTGAGAAGGGTTAGGACTTTTGTAAATATTTTAATGACTTATTATAATTTTTAGTTTTTTCAGGAAAAATTGAGTCAGTTTTAGGCTGCTGGATACAGCATTTTCGTTCAATAATACTACAGTTGGATAATTTAGGAATTTGAAGCTGCAATTCAAGTTTTTGCTTTCTTTTGATATCATGTTTTTCTGCAATCATGAAGATCGGATAATATTTAATGTTCAGTAGTTGTTCTGTTAATATTGGATGCATTCATTTTGAATTTATTTTCTTTTAATATAGGATTATATTTATTTTGAATTTTATCAATATATCAAAGGTGAATATCTAGAACTGGATTTCTATCGTAGATTCTCTTGTCATGATTTGCAGACATGTGAAGACCACCAGTTCCAGTCAAAACAAATGCATGTCATCATTCAACAATTGCTTGATTTGCAAAAGCTGCAACCCTTAGGTTCAATGAAACTAAAAACCACCATGAAATGCAAGCTGGTGTTCCAGCGCAGGTTCAGGAGCAAATGCAAGATGTTTCTTTGATTATACCAGACTCAGAGCACCCTAAATCGGACACTAATGTTGAAATGTCCATTCAAGAGGACTCTTTCTGGCACTGTACTTCTGCAAGTCAAAGTAACCAGGTTTGTGGTGGCAAAATAAACATAAAAGACAAAAGATATGCTTCCAAATGGTTTAATCTAAGAATATCAGTATGAAATTCCAGGAAATTCATAAAGAAAGTGAAGGTTGTAAGTAGACATGGAATACATTTACTGCTGCATGATTAAATTTAAGAATATGCAAGTTCCTTACAGAAATGAAGCTTTTATTAATTTGTAATGTACTTGCATTTTTAAAGGTTTAATCAAAAGTCATGATTTTCAAAGAAATATCCATATAGCTCTCAGAAGTAGACCCCAAGGGTATGTATTGCTATGTGGTTGCATGTTGGACCCCAAGAACACAATGAAACAATAAAATAAGGCTCGAGGAGCCTTGCAAACAAAAGGAGTAGACACTTGCATGGAATAGGAAATTGACAGGTCTGCATTTCTAATGGAACCCCTAATAACAGTTTACATGTATGAATACTTTATTGGCATCATCTCCTATGCATTGTTGGAAGTTTTACAATCCACACTTCTAAATGAAAATTTAAAAAACTGTCAAGTGGGCAACTAGGTTAGTGGTAGAACAACTTATCTACCGTGAGTAGGTTCTGAGTTTAAACTATTGTACAAATTGCCAACACACTAATAAAGCCAACGGTAAAGTTTGGTTGGAGGATGAGTTGGACCCCCATGTAGAGGGTGGAGTAAGAGGAGTTGAAAGTGGAAAACCTATAGCATTTTCTTTCATTTTTCACATTCCATAATTTATCTCTTGAAAAAGCTGCACAACTTGCATAAAGAAACAATTTTTGCACTAAGCAGTATTTCCCTTAACATCTTGGAATTTTCTGACTATGTTTTTGCACATTGGAGGTGATCACACTTCATTTGAGTTATACGAGATACTTAAGACCTTTGATTCAATACTCGGTGAAACTTGTCGATTACTTGTGAGTTAGTCATGTGAAATGAAAAACCAACTTGAAACTTGCGAGGCGAGTAATGCGACGAAATTCGGTGAGTTTCTCCAAGTAATTTCATCATTACTCGGTGAAACTCACCGAGTTTCTCCTGTCGGCTCGGCAAACTCAAAAATATAACGCCAGTCGGGAAAATGTCATTTTATCCCAAGAACTTGCCTGCATCTGCATTTTCCTTTACGAATAAAGTGAATGTGATTGATTGGCATGCCATTGGAGCTAGGGTTTTCAGAATATCAAGGATTTTGGAGCAAGTTTCAAATCAAATTATCAAAGATTCAGAGCATATAGGTAGGAAAAATTAAAAACTTAAAACAGTACTTGAATCTTCAATGTTTTATATTCAATTTCTTTGATTAACAATGTTAACAATTTCTTGAATCTACTTTCTTTGATTAGCTGCTAGGGTTTTCATCTATAACAGTTTTTGGTTTTATATATAATGTTTCAACTTATTTGAGATTTGCATTGGCATCGGTTCTACTTGCACTTAGCAAGCCTAAGTCTAATGACCCTTCTTGGAAGCATTGTGAATGGGCTTTAGAGGGCAATTGTGTGATATGCAATTATTGTGGAATGAAGATGACTAGAGGTGTCAATTGCCTCAAATACGACATCGCACAAATATCAAAGAAAGACGTGGTAGTGTGCATACAAGTGTCGCTTGAGGTTGAAAAGAGATGGCCGCATACCTTGCGAGTTATGCGGAGAAAAAAAAAAAGATGATGCACTTACAACGTAGTGATTAGGAGGAGTGAAAGGTGATCATGAAATTGAGTCCATTTCTATTGCCTTAACTCTAGGGGGTTGAGGACGGGGACGTAACTCTTCTACTGAAGATAATTTCGATTTTTTTTTGGTCCATTGAAGAAGTCGCAGGGCACCACTTGAAGGTACTTGTTGGAACTGGGAAGTGCACAATGAAGGATAGCCACAACAAACTTTTGGTACTACACCATTCCATTCGGTGTGGTGAAAAGCTCATCTTTGGGAGAATTTAGAAACTTCATTCACGATTGCTTGAGAAGGGGTTCAAGGCTCTTACTCATGATTTGAGTGGCCCATTGTTGGAGGATTCTGTCAAAACATACACAACCTATTGTAGAAGAATAATATAAAGTATGGCAAAAGAAGAGGTGCAACATTTTGTCTAGTGGGTGGATGGATGGGAAAAAATGCACATTGATTAACTTTCTAGTGGCTTCAAGTGGACAATTGGTCTTCTTGAAGTCAATTGATGCAATGAAACACTTCGCGTTTGATATGTTGGATGAGGCAATGATAGAAGTTGGTGTGCGAGAATGTCGTCCAAGTTGTGACAGATAACAAAACATATGTAGCAACTCATATACTTCTTGAGGAAAGGCACCTTATACTTTTGGACCTGTTACCATATTTTATGCACCTTGGTATTTGCTCCAAAGATCAAGAAGAGGTACATTGAATTAAATGAAATAAATAAAATAAAAGGCAGTCCTAAATTTGGTGCCAAGCGAGGAAGGTGCATGAATGGAAAAGGATAAAAATAGACTGCTGCTCCATGCACCAAAGATGGAAATAGATTAAATAAATAAAATTCAAACTACAGTTGACAGCCCCATGCATGAAAATAATTAAAAATAGGAGCTGTTCTATTCTTAGGAGTTTGCATGAAGATGGAATTAAAAGTTAAAAATAGAAATAGAAGAAAATAAGAAAAGCATGCTGCTGTTCTATTCCTAGAGGTTGGCACCAAAGATAGAATGAGTTATTTTTAATAATAGCAACTGCTGTTCCAAGTTAAGAGCTGGCGCCACATATATGGAGGGAGATAAATAAATAAAAGGAAAGGAACTGTTGTTCCAGTTAGAAGGATGCGCCAAAGGAAGTATAGGAAGGTGCATGGGGTTAAATTAAATAAATTAAATAGAACTGCTGTTCCAGTTTGGTGCCAAGGGTGCATGGACAAATAAAATAAAAAACACGATGTCTATTATTGACTGGGGCAGTCTATTCTTGTTTGGAGCGGTCTATATGGGCTGATTTGATTCTAGAAATTGATATACTTGAACAACTGATTTGCTTTGACATCTTCAACCATTGTACTTGCACCTATGAATAAAATAAAACTTTGTTTTGCCCTCTCATATCGCTGTTTTCAGATTGTTCATCTTGTTTAATAGGATATTGTGTTGTTTTAGTGTGGAATTCAATCCCTCTACTGTTGTCATGCTGTCTAAACCCTTGAATTTAATTTTGCAAAATAGTTTAGAGTTGTGTAGGTGTGTGAATCTTTAATTCTCTGTGTGCAAAGTTACATGCAAGTATCAAATTATTGGTGTATCACCTCTATTTCCTATTTCCCTCATTCCTTCTCCCTTTTCCTTGTCAAAGTTTTCGTTTTAGGTGATTCACAAAGGAACCAACCCTCTATGGAGGTTCATCCAGACATAGGTTACCCACAGGCTTGAGGTGTTCCAATTTTGTCAACATGAGAGAAAGTACACACACCATTCTCTATCAGGGTGCAACTTCTAGGTGACAACAATTTCTGGCATGCCCGGTGGGACAGTATAAAAAATTTGCTAAAAAAGTTGATGTTATTCTTAGCAAATATCAGTGTTTCAGACACAAATATTCAGCATCTGACAACTCCATTGGCCCAAAGATCCCTTTTTCTCAATCAACAGACCATTTCCTCCATCTTTCCATCTTTTTATGAGGTTGTGCAATCATGACTTCAATTCCTCCTTGGAATTTGTTGGCTAGATTTTCTCGCATAGCATCAAACCTAAAGCGATCATGAGATAAATCTCCCTCATTTAACCGGTGAGGCTCCCGTGTCGATTTGTCAATAAAAATGTGTTATTATCTATCGGGGTTTTACTTTAACCACTTAGTTCATGAACCATAACTAAGTAGTTCTCGTGCAAGTAAGTTGTATTTGTTTAAGAAAGGAAGTTATAGAAGAAAGAAGTAAAGTAAAAATACGAGAGAAGAAATGGGGAAGATGTGCATCCCAATTAGTAGATAGCAGAGCTAATTGCATGCACATAGAAGAAACTTAATAGATATGAACACACAAAATTATAAAACAAAGGCAGCTCTAGATCTAGATCTAAAATAACACAAAGTTTATCAAGAGATCTAAGATTCAAAGCAAGAAACACAGTACACCATGACACAAAGTTCTCCGGAAACCTGCTCCTTTGTATTCCTTTGCTCCAAGTTGCTCTCAGGAGTTCAGCACAAAGTCTAGAACTCAGGATTGCTGCTTACAAATTCTGATCGATCATTAACCCGAAGGTTCTTCCTCTACTTATAGAATGTAGAGGGGCAATTACAAGTTGGAAGCTTTAGTTGAACTGGCACATGTGGAAGTCGAAAAAGAAACAACTGGCAATCTCCTTCCTGGAATTCCTCTTTGCATGACATGTATGATTTGCAACTGAAAATAGAACCTTCTATTTTGTACGCCTGCCACCTATCTCCAAGTAATTGACTTCTTCAAGTAATGGCTTTTAAACCAATCACGTAAGTTGTATAATTTAATTGATCACTCAATTACTTTGTCGGAGGAAAGAAGAAGGAAGAGGAAAGCTGACTTTGTCGGAGGAAAGAAGAAGGAAGAGGAAAGCTGACTTTATCCTTTTTCATGTCTGCATGCAGCTGATTCAAACTGGATCTGGAAGCAGCTGGATCTGGAAACAAGCTGGAATTGCAAGCAGTTGGAATTGGAAGCAAGCTGGAATTTTGCCTCCGCATTGTCTTCTCTTTTATCCTGAAGCTTTTGCAGGTTCTTACATTGTACATGCATCGGTCTGCAAGGTTGGCCATAGATAACTCATCATCCTTATTTTTAATTGCATATGAGCAATTAAAAATTCAGAAAGCACTCGGGGTGAATGAAAATTCAATGAAGACTTCATTTGGAAGATGAGAGCACATGACAAGGTCTTGGAAGGAATTTCCCACGCCTGCCTTCTTCTTCATGGGCGCATTCGAAACAAGAGGATGAAGCCTTTGTGCTGAAAGCTTTTAACTATAAGATCGGATCGGATCTGCATATGGATTTACATTTGCATCTGCATCGGATATGGATCTACACTGCATAACAAATTCAGCAATGGGCTATGGATGGAAAAGCTACTACTCGAATAATTCCCTTGCTTTTTCACCGCTTTTAATCTCCGCACGCATGAGTGAATTCTTTCCCTGCTCTGGATCTGTCTATCAATTTAGCAAGAGGTTCAGAGCCTAGATCCGTGTGTAAATTTAGAAGTGATGCATGACTCCGTTGTGCTTTCTTTTTCATCTTTCTTCGCCATAGCTTTGTCTATCTTTGTCTGAATGTCTTTTTCTTCTTATTTGACTGGAATTCTTCAATACTGGTGCAGATCTGGACAATTCTTCAGATTTGGAAGATATATGCAATGTATTGGACATTGATAAAAGCTCATTTTCCTTTGTAAAGCACCTGTAATGAATTCCTGCAATTTATCCAGACAAAAATGGCCACCGGAGCATGAATAGTGAATTTTAATTGTAAAAATCTGCACTTTTCAAGCCTGCTGCCCCAAAAAATGGTGTTTAATTTGCACATAAAGAGAGCATGAATCCTTTCAACAACACTTGAGCTCCTGTAACACTTGTGTAAACAATTATGCAGACAAAGATCAACCTCCTTCAAAGCATGCGCCAAATTTGGAAGCTTTTAGCCTTGTTTCCACCTTGCCTGAGCAAAATCCTTCTTCAAATGGGGGCGCACTTTTCCTCTTGGCTGCAATTCTTTACCTGTGAATTAAATAATTCACCCATATGGCTACCCATGCTTATATAACCTTCACAATTCTATAATTAATAATTGCCCTAATAATTAAAGGCAATTAATTAATTAAAAATCATGCTCTTCTCTTTTAAAAATAGCATGTTTAAGGACAGCCATCCAATAAATTAAATTAATCCAATTTAATCCTTCACACATCACTTCACTTAAGCTTCACAGTGTGCTTTGACCATAGCCACTGAAAATAGAATTTAATATAATCTTTTAATACTTTAAAAAGTATTAATTCCTTCTCAAAAGGGGCTGCATTAAATAAATTAAATTTATTTAATTTTAGAATTCTATTTCCAATTGATTTATTCCCCTTTGCTTTTGTTGACTTTTCCACAAGCCTGGGTGCCAAAATTGGGTGAATAAATATTATCAAATATTTATTTAATGCATTATTATTCACCCAAGGTGGGTTGCACTTTTTTGCATAATAGAATTCTATTTTTAAGAATTTCTGACAATGAGATTTTTTACCCTGCAAGGCAGAATAAAATCCTGTGATTTCACTTAAGTCACTTTTCTTTTATTTCACCATGGGAATTTTTATCCTGCAGGTGCAGTAATAAATTCCCGCCTGCTGACCTCTAACTTTCCCATTATCGGCTTAAGTGAATTTTATATCACGGGAAAAAGTACCTGCTAAGGCAGATAAATTCCCACCACTGCTCCGCTTCTATTTTCCCATTGCAACTTAAGTGAATTTTATAACATGGGAAAAGTACTCTGCACAGTGTGTATAAAATTCCCATCATGCCTACGGCTTCTATTTTTCCCATCGCTTGACTTAAATATTTTGTTTTCCAAAATGCGCCCATCCCGCAGGGGCTTTTCCGTGCACGACTTAGCTTTTTCCCAGTGATCCAGACCTCCGATGGCGACTTCCTCCGGGCACAATGTGCGTATATGTTTTCTAGCCTCTCCAGGCCAAAAATCGGGCTTACCCGGCAAAGGAGTTGTTCCAAAGAAATTTTACGAGAAAAGCAGAGCGGGACACCACAAAAACACGAAAAATTGCCAAAAGCTACAAATAAAGCCCAAAACTTAAAATAAGTTAAAATCCTTACGGCACATAGGAATAATAACATATTCGCTCATAATAGAGTTAAAACAGCGCAAATAGCCTCATACGGGGCTCAAAATAATTAAATACAAATGTCCATGAGACAAATCCCGACACGAGAAGAATAAAACAATTTTGGGCATCTGGGTATTTGGCGAAAAGGGCTAAAATGGCTCTTTGAGATTATCTTGTGCAATACAAGAACTTTTGTGCAATAAAAACAACAAACAACCCATTATTTTAAAAGTACGAAAATTTTTTCGATTGGGTAGTCACATGATTTCAGGTGAAATCTGAGTGACACCAAAATTCCCAGATCCCAAGAGCATTATTATTCCCCTCCATCCCCTTTCCCCAAAATACTCCTCTAGATCGAGTTTTATAAGCCCTATCATAATGAATATGCCCATGATCCAAACCTCACTAATCCATATGGTTATCCTAATGATCATGGTGTTTGTCAAGAGCAAGAATATGCAGCTTATAAAATCAATTCCATACCTAATGATGATTTTTATATGTAGGTACAACACACGGAAATAAAAATGGTACAAATGAGGGCAACAAGTTCCATCAAGGCAACCAAGCTTGGATTTAGGGTACCTTACCCATGGGCCGGTCCTATGCCAAACTGGTATAGCCCTCAAGAGAAGTTAGACTTTGTGTCTGAATTGTTACCACAAATATTAGAGTGGAATGAAGAATGGAACCTCACCAATTTAGTGTTGAGATATCCTGCCAATGGGGTAATTCTTCACTATCATCATACAACCCTCCTACTACTTTCCAACCACTTCAACCGGAGCCCAAGTCTCAAATTCCTAGCTTTCTTAAAGTTTCTCCTCCACAAGATCTTACACCTCTCCAATCATCTCAACCATTGCAAAATCATTTAGCAACCCAACCCACCCCTCCCCTCATATTCCCAAATCCATTATGGAATGAAACTGATCAGCAAATTAGTTTGGAAGAGCAGCCAATTTGAGAGCCAAGTGAAGAAGTTCTCAGGCAAAATCTAACAAAATGGAGCTTACAGTTTGAGGACAAACAAATTCCACAGTTAGTTAAGCCTACAATAGAGAAGTGCAAGAAAGTGGTTGAAATTACAAAGCAACAAGAGGAATATGACCAACAAGTAAGGGTTAGACAAAGTTTTCTCAAATCGCTTGAGCTACAAAGTAAAGATAATGTTTTGAAGGAGCATATGAATGTTTCTAAGGATCAGATCAACAATCTTGAGCCTATATCATCTTCTAGTGAAGGAAATAATTCAATAAAAGTTGAGGAAATCAACAAAGAAATTCAAATTCAAAAGGAGTTTTCCTCAAGCATGAACAATAAAGAGGATGAGGTTTTATCAGACTTAGAAGATTCACGATGAAGAAGAGCCAATTGAAATTGTAAGTATTCCAAATCGATCATCTATCTTCTTCAATAAAGACTCTTTGTTATTACATCTTCTTTTGAGCTTGAAAAAGAGCCAAATATGAGGTTGTTTGCAAAAATGAAGTAGAAAACGTTTCAGATCAATCTATAAGCATCCAATATAATCAGGGAAGGGCCTCAAGTAATCCACGTGTTGAAGTTGCACACAAAGAAGAGGGGCAGATCAGAAAAATCAGTTTATTAGCTATGAGAAAACCATGTCCAATAAGGTATTTGGCTAGTTTAGAGCCACATAAGGAGTTGTCATCAGTTGTGCTCATTTAGAGCATAAGAAAGAGCTTCAAGTTGCCAAAATGAGCCCCAACATCTACAAAGGCATAGTGTGGATCCTATAGAGCTGTTTATTCTTTTTTGGACTGATATTTTGAGCAAAACAAAGGTGAAAACAATGTTTTCACTTCTAATAGGTGGTCTAGTTTCAAAATTGATCTCATGGCCACACTTTCTGAAAAAGGAAGCTATTTCTCCTAACCGATGATCTGGTTTTGTTTAGCTTTATTTTCTCTTTGTTTAGATTAGGAGTAGGTTAGGTTTTTTTTTCTCATCATAAGTGCTTGCATGCACATCGCTTTCCGGTTTCATAGTTAGTTGTCTTTTTAATAAGTGCTTGCATGCACATCATTTCCTTTTGTTGGAGAGGGTATTTCAGCTGTTTTGATTCAAAGGATACAAGTTGTTCGACAGAAATATGTGACTCCATAGCCCAATGGATGCAGAAGACCATTGATCTCCTTGTTTAGCAAGCAAACAATCCCATGATGTCGTCAAAATGTTACCATATTTCATGCACCTTGGTATTTGCTCCAAAGACCCGGGAAGAGGTGCATGGAATTAAATGAAATAAATAAAATAAAAGGCAGTCCTAAATTTGGCGCCAAGCGAGGAAGGTGCATGAATGGAAAAGGATAAAAATAGACGATCTTGCGTGCATGCGCCAAAGATGGAAATAGATTAAATAAATAAAAGTCAAACTACGGTTAATGACCCCATGCATGGAAATAATTAAAAATAGGAGCTGTTATTCTATTCTTAGGAGTTTGCATGAAGATGGAATTAAAAGTTAAAAATAAAAATAGAAGAAAATAAGAAAAGGATGTTGCTGTTCTATTCCTAGAGGTTGGCACCAAAGATAGAATGAGTTATTTTTAATAATAGCAACTGTTGTTGTTCCAAGTTAAGAGTTGGCGCCACATATATGGAGGAGATAAAAAAAAAGTAACAATTGTTCCAATTAGAAGGATGTGCCAAATGAAGTATAGGAAGGCGCACGGGGCTAAATTAAATAAATTAAATAGAACTACTATTCCAGTTTGGCGCCAAGGGTGCATGGACAAAAAAAAAAAAAAAAACACAACAGTCTATTATTGACATGGGCATTCTATTCTTGTTTGGAGCAGTCTATATGGGCTGATTCGATTGTAGAAATTGATATACTTGAACAACTGATTTGCTCTAGCATCTTCAGCCATTGTACTTGCACCTCTAAATAAAATAAAGCTTTGTTTTGCCCTCTCATATCGTTGTTTTCAGATTGTTCATTGTGTTTGATAGGATATTGTGTTGCTTTAGTGTGGAATTCAATCCCTCTACCGCTGTCATTCTTCCTAAACCCTTGAATTTAATTTTGCAAAATAGTTTAGAGTTGTGCAGTGTGTGAATCTTTAATTCTTTGTGTGCAAAGTTACATGCAAGTATCAAATTATTGGTGTATCACCCCTATTTCTCATTTCCCACATTCCTTCTCTCTTTTCCTTGTCAAAGTTTTTGTTTTTAGGGATTCACAAGGGAACCAACCCTCTCTAGAGGTTCACTTCAGACATAGGTTACCCACAGGCTTGAGGTGTTCCAATTTTGTCAACAGAAAAGAGAGTACACACACCATTATCTATCAGGGTGCAACTTTTGGGTGACAACAAGACCTCTTGCACAACACAAACACCTCATGTGATATGTTGGATGAGGTGGTGATGGACATTGGTGTGGAGAATGTTGTCCAAGTTGTGACAAACAATGTAACGACATATGTAGCATCAGGGATACTTTTGAGGAGAGGCACCCTACATTTTTTTCAACCCATTGCATTGGTCTCCTACTCGAGGACATGTTGCCATAATTTAAGCCAAAGAAAGAGGTTGCATGCATGGAGCATAAGTCTAAGCCAAAGGAAGATGAGGAAGAGACAAGAAACAAATAAAACAAAAGGATAAAGGTGAGGAAGAGACAAAGAAATAAATAAATAAAAAGGAGTTGTTCCAAGTCAAAGAAGTCTGCGCCAAAAGGAAGATGCATGGTAGAAGATAAGGAAAAAACAAACGAAATAACTGCAGGCTTGTCCCATGCCCCAGAGGATAAAAGATAAATAGATTAATTAAAAAGCTGCTGTTCAAAGATAGAAAGTGGCGCCAAAATGCATGAAGAATATATAAAAATAGAACTGCTATTCTAAAGTTGGTGCAAAAATAATAAAACTAGAGCTGTTGTTACAAGGAGAATGGTCTATTATTATAAAATAACAGTCTATTATTAGAAAACAACAGTCTATTCTAAAGTTGGCGCCAAAGATAGGCAAGGTAAGAATAATCAATGGAAATAAATAAAAATAGAACTGCTGTTCTAGTTAGAGGTTAGCGCCACGAGGAGGTTAAAAATAGGAAATAAATAAATAAAATAAAGTGACCTCTCATGCGCCATGGAGGAGAATAGAATTAAATAAAGAAAGAACTGCAGAACGACAGTCTATTCTTAGCATGGAGCAGCCTATATTGGCTGATTTTGATTGTAAAAATATATAATTAGCAAGTTGATATGCATATGCATCTTTAGCCTTTGTACTTGCACCTCTGATTAAAATAAAGCTTCGTTTTTGCCCTCTCATATTGATGTTTTCTGATTATTCATTGTGTTTGATAGGATATTGTGTTTGCCTTAGCGTGGAATTCGTTCCCTCTTTTTCCTAAAACCCTTGAATTAATTTTGCAAAATAGTTTAGAGTTATGCAGGTGTGTGGATCTTTAAATTCTCTGTGTGCAGAGTTACATGCAAGTATCAAATTATTGGTGTATCACCCTTAATTCCTATTTCCCGCATTCCTTCTTCCTTTTCCTAGTCAAAGTTTTGCTTTTTTAGGCTATTCACAAGGGAACCAACCCTCGGAGGTTCACCTCGGACATAGGTTACCCACGGCTTGAGGTGTTCCAATTTTGTCAATAGAGAGAGAGAGAGTACACACACCATTCTCTATCGGGTGCAACTTCCGAGTGACAAAATATCGGTGTTATGTGGGGACGCGTCCCCCCAAAAATCACAAGTTTGAGATGTGGGGGAAACGTTTCCCCTACATTTCCGACTGGGCAGGGTGGAGAAAACGTCCCGGGGACGTTTGATGAAGATGAGGGACGTTTGGGAAACGTGGGGGACATCCAGGGGATGTATGGATGTCTTCAAGACGGTTGAGGTACGTCCCTTGGCCCCGCAACTTTGCGAGTTTTTTAATTAAAAACCACACTTTAAACACTTTAAACTTTTTTTTATTGCAAAGTAATTATAACTTAAAAGAAACATTTCTAACCTAACCGTAACCCTAAAAGTGCAATTCTATGTTATAAATTTACATTATGGGCTCATTTCATATTCACACCAAGCAAGAGCAAAAGCAAGATCAAGAGCAAGAGGTATTTATAATTTTATTTGCTTACAATACTTGTTAAAGTCTATTTTTTTTTTTGTTGAAGATTCCTAGGGAGAAGGCCCTAGCCTCAAAAGAAGTTCCTATTACAGTCCATGATTAATCTACAAATCATTGGACTTAACAGGGAGAGTAAAATGCACTTTATCGTGCTACAAAAACCAAAAAACCAATGGCTATACAGAAGTATATATATCATCGAATTGTACATTCCTAGACTGTAAACAAAAAGAGTGATACCCACTCCATACTTGAACGAGCTCAAATCAGAGAACCCCAAATTCAATCTTCCATGACAGAGCCCGGAGGCTTTTTCGCCCGAATCTCCACCTCTGAGTTGCTTGAAGACAAAGGAGACGAAGAAGAGCTAGCACAACAATCCAACAAATCAACTTTGGCCTTCTCCGGGAGGCAGAGTCCCTGGTTTTCTGCCACCGCCACCAAGCCTCGAGAGAGAGCTTTCACTCCACGAGTCAGGGCATGAATATGAAATTGTAAATTGACCACCCTCGCTTCTAGGTCCTTCATCTCCTTGTGGAGAAATTGGCCTGCTGAATTAGAGATAATGTTGGCCGCGCTCAACCCCTACGCCACATCAAACACATTCCTTCGACCCATAGATTGACTAGGGTCCAACATTAACCTCCTCAATTTATCACAGACAACCACTTCTTCTTCGTCATCTTCAATGCTCTCGGCCACTGACCAAACTTGCTCCAACCACCCCCTCATGGCCACATTTTTAATTCTCCCATTGAGCCACTCCGAAAGGAATCACCCAAATCAGGGCCAATTTGAACACGATGCCGCTTCCTCCCGCAGTCTCCACCGGATGCCGTTAGAGAAGGAGAAACAAACCGACAAACTTCAACTTTCCAGACCCACCGTGAAGGCAAACCCGCTAAACTGCGGAAGGAGCCGAAAAGATAATCCAAAGACAACCAAAACGTGGCTTAAAATCCAAACACCTTCCCCAAAGCTAATGAATGCTAGGTATGTGCCACGCTTCAAATCCAAAACCAAATCCTTCCTTTAAAAAACCATCATTGTCGGGAGGGGGAAAACAAGGGGTACGACTTTAGAGATTACAAGTCCCCTCTGCACGAGCCAAACGCACATCATTAACCAAAAGGGCTTGAATGTCGTTGGGGAAAAGCGTCTCCCATGATTAAGCCGTCACGCATGACCTTTATTCCAAAGCATGACACCGATATTAGCTAAACCATCTTGCCACCACCTTATTGCCTTTCTCAACAAATATGAAAAAAATCACCTCCTCAAAATTAGGCAAAATTGCCTGAATGTTATCACAAATGGATTGTAATTGCCATGCATGAGAAGAGTTTCCTTGCACTATCATAATGATAGCCAGAGAGTCGCCTTCAACCCAAATTCTAGACCATTTCCTGCGCTTAGCTTCAGCCAGACCCCACAAGGCCATGCCTTCTGCGAAATTATTGGAAGCTACACCACAATCAAAAGCCATAGCAAGGACAGGCTGACAATCAGCATTACGAAAACACACATCTGCAACCAGGGGCTCCAGGGTTGCCTTTAGAGGCCCCATCAAACTTTAGTTTGATCCAACCTTGAAGGAGGACTCCAATGTGTCAACCTTTATCCTTACTCCCCTTATGAGGAGATTAAAGTCTCTATTTTAAAAAAAATTAAATTTTATTTACATTTTTTAGGGGCTGTTTTTTAGCATTTGTATCTACATTCACAATGTAATTATGTTTATAGTTTGTAGGATTTTTAAAAATGCATATTGCATAGGGTTTGGTTGCAATTGGTTGTGTTTTTTTAATTACATTTTTAATTCCAGTTTAAAATTTAGATTATATTTACATTTTTTAGGGGCTGTTTTTGTATCTACATTCACAATGTAATCATGTTTATAGTTTGTAGGATTTTAAAAAATGCATATTGCATAGGGTTTGGTTGCAACTGGTTACGTTTTTTTTTTTTTTAAATTCCAGTTTAAAATTTAGATTATATTTACATTTTTAGGGGCTGTTTTTTAGTTTTTGTATCTACATTCACAATGTAATCATGTTTATAGTTTGTAGGCTTTTACAAAATGCATACTGGTTACGTTTTTTTTTTAAATTACATTTTAAAAGTTAAAAATAAAACATATTGCATAGGGTTTGGTTGTAACTTGTGGTTGTTTTCATTGTTTATAAATTAAAATTAAAATTATGATCATTGCTTATACTTTAAAAAAATTTAATTCATTACATAATCAATCAATCATATAGTTATGGTTGTTTTTTATTCATTGTAGCAATCATCACCATGAGTTCTTCTGAGTATGAGTATAAATCGGAGAGCGAGGGAGAGGGTTGAGCGGGAAACTTGAGATAGGTGGTCGTGGGAGTGTTGGTGATGGCCTGATGGGGAAAGTGGAGAAGGGAGACAAAATGTAGTGGCAACGACAATTGGTAGTTAGGTTGGTAGTCTTTACCAATTGCCCCTCTCAAATGTTGTCATTTGCCATTGGAACATTTGATAAGAAGAAGCCATTCTGCAACAATTTGCACAAATAGTTGAGAACCCCAAGTTTGAGGGGGAGCAAACTATGGAAGTGCAACATATGTGCATTGACTTGACATGACAACATCACCAGGACCAATGCATACTTGTTGCACCTTACAAGAAGGGGGTTGGTGTTTGTAAGGGCCTTTTACTAGATCAGAGAGCTAAGATGGCGAGAATCTTCAATGGAAATACCACGGACAATGTGCCAAAAGTTTGTGGTACTACGGCTAATACTCCTTTGAGCTCTCATAGGACTGGCAAGCATAGTAATACTTTGGCTGGTTCTAGTTTTGGAGTGTCAGAAGTGGAAAGCAGAGGGAAGAGAAAGGCCGTGGGGGCAGCCCCAATCATTGTAGAAATGTTTGATTCAAAGGCAAGGGAAGAGGCAGATGATGCTATTGGGAAATTTTTCTATGTTGTTGGGATTCCATTTAATGCCGCTCGCTCTCCTTATTACAAGGAGGCTATGGCTAAGGTTCAAAAAGCAGTGAAGTTATGTACCTCTTGAGACACACAAAACCGAGGACAACAATCTTGGATATAAACTATTCCAAGGTTAATCTGTTGATGGAGGAGATGAAGGTCACATGGGTGTCACATGGTTGTAGCATTATCATGGATGGGTGGACGGATATTAGACATCGTCCTCTCATCAATATCATTGTCTCTTGCAAAGATGGACCATACTTCTTGAGAGCAATTGATTGTTTTGGGAAGCGAAAAGATGTTGAGTTCCAGTATCAGATTTTGAAGGATGCCATTGAGGAGGTTGGACCTTCCAATGTTGTATAGGTTGTCACGGATGCAACTTATGTGTGTAGAGCAGACACAAGTTAGTGGAGCGAGAGTATAGACATATTTATTGGACCCCATGTTGTGTGCATGCCATGAACAATGCACTGAAAGACATAGGGAAGATTCAATGGGTCAACCAGATAGTGAATGAGGCCAGGGACGTGCAGAAGTTCATATGCAATCACCACACATCATTGACACTTTTGGAAATTTTTCGAAAAAGGAATTTTTGAAACCATTGAATTTCGAAAAGGAATTTTTGAAACCAGTTGACACCCGCTTTCCATCATATTTTATTTTGTTGGAGAGGATGTTTGAGTTGCGCAGAGCCCTGCAAATTATGATTATGACATAGGATTGGACTAGGTGGCGTGAGTCCAAGACAGAGCAAGGGAAAAGAGTGAAGGATGTGGTGTTGAGGGAAACATTTTGGGTTGATATGAAATACATCATATCAATCATAGCTCCAATTTTTAGTGTCATCAAATATGGGGATTCTAACAGCCCCAATCTTGGTGAGATCTATGAGTGCATTGACAACATGCTTGGGCAAATGAAGGTAGCTATTCGGGTGAGGGACCCCACTTTGGAGTTCTACAATGAACATATACAGACCCATTATTCAAAAGAGATGGGAGAAGTTGAACACCCCTCTTCATATGGCAGCGTATGCATTGAATCCCAAATGGTATGTGGAGAGGCCAGGTAGAGTTATCCCTTTGGATGATGATGAGGTGAAGAAGGGCCTTATGAAGGCCTTTAAAAAATGTATAGTCCACAGGAGGCTTCACTTATCAGGTTGGAGTGGCTCAACTTCACTGAACTTGATGGGTATAAAACATCAGCAAAGCCGGACAGGGTAACATTGGCACAAGAGAAGCCAGTGAGTTGGTGGCGATTGTATGGGCTTCCAGGACTATTGCGACCACTTGCCATTTGCCTCCTTTCCCAGGTTTCTAGCTCCTTTGCCTCTAAGAGGAATTGGTCTACATATGGTTGGATCCACTCTGTTAAGAGGAATAGGCTTACCTCTGCGAGAGCGGAGAAACTTGTAGTTGTACACAGTGTTTTGCGTCTTATGGATCGCAAGACACCTCAATACAAGGAGACTCCAACATTACGGTGGGATGTAGATCCCGAGGAGCCGAGGCAGGTTGAAGAGGACAATATTGTGCAACGAGGATTGATTGGGCTTACCTTTGAGGACGAGCATGATAGTACCAGTGAGGAGTTCATGGATGTTGCTTCAGATGTTGATTCGATTTTTAGGTTGATACTTGTCCTCTTTTTTTGTAATATTGACAATAGACAATTGTTGGTGTATTTGAATATGAGATTAATGATATGAATATCAACTATTGTCACTTGATCAATCATAAATTAGAATGGTTTTATATTTTATTTCAACTTATTTAATTTTGAGTTTCAAATTCAAAATTCAAATATGACATATGTAACTTACATTAACATATTGATATTATGAATCATGATATTAAGGAATGTATTTGATGTTTATGAGTTCAAGTTTCACCTTATTTAAATCTCAAATGGTTTTATTTCAGCTTATTTATATAGTTTAGTCACTATATCTTTATATTTTAAATATTTATATATTTTTTAATTAGCCGTCCCCTCGCCGTCCCTCCGTTGTCCCCAAAATTTAGAATTTTTGTTGTCCTAGAAACCCTGTCCCGGAGTCTTAGGTAACTATGCAAAATATAATGCTCATAGAAAAGGATATTATATTTTGTACTTTGTACTATTTTTTGGTAAATATTAATAGAAAATATACTTATGCATTCTCTACATTCATTTCTCATGTTATTTAATAATGTTTTACATGTTATTCAAGTTTATTTTATGAATTTATATGTTTTTTAAAGTAGTGATAAAGTTGTTGAGTAATTGTCGAGAAACTCCAAAGTCCCGAGTTTGACCCAAAATTTCGGTTGCCGAGTAATGTTTGAGTACAAGTTTTTGAACTATGGTTAAGACTTCAATTTTTACCATTGACCATCTAAAGGATATTCTACCTTAAGGAGGGATTTTATGGTATTATATTGTACATCACTTCATTGATCACACCGCACTTGTTTATGTAACTATGGTAATGTTTTTTTGTTGAACTTGAAATTATTATGTTTTAAATATTGCATTATGCAAATCATGATCGAATAGTGTGATGATTAAGTGTATCAGTAATATTGGTTATTAATCGATTATTTAGAGTGATATGGTAGGATGTAAAATTCCCAAAATTTGTTGAAGGAAATGTGTAGAAATGTATAATCCATGTGATACAAACCTAATTGGGATTCAGTTAAATCTTATGTTACTGGTCTGGCAGAAAACAAGGTAGGATATGGATATGTCTGTGGATATGCCTAGGATGGTATGGATACAACTGAATACATATGCAGACATATCCGTGCATGTCCAAACTGTTTAGGATGTTTCTGGGGTGAAAAAAAGTGTTTGTTTATTTCTAGTTTTTTTTTTAACTTTAAAACATAAAATGACCCCCAAAAAATAATAAAACACTATGAAGCCCTAAAAGTTAGTAGGGTCTGAATCTTCATGTGATAATCCTATCCATCTTGGGAACACATCTGACAGAAAGGGAACAAACACAATCGACGCAAATACTCTTTATCTGATCATGTACATGCATATATTCAATTCCAGACAAGGAATGATTGTGAGAGTAAATTTAAATCCCTCCACAAATCTGATTTTCAGTTTTGTGCTGCTACAAAACCAGAAAGTAAGATCAGTAGCTCTTGATGTACATATATCTTCCATTTTAATGATTACGTGAAGATTCAGACCCTGTTGCATTCTCCCATAAAAAATTAAACCCTAATTTTGATGTAATAATTAAATTTAATATTTATCATGACATTTGTGACTTGTCATTTGGCATTTGTTTGGCATTATACAAATTATCAGTAGTGTTTTGTGGTTATTTTGTTTTTTATATGCATAATATGTGGTTGATTCCTATTTATTAGGCTAGAATTTGTTAGTAGGAGAGGCAAAAAAAAAAAGATGAGAAGGCAAACGGTACTGCTGAAATGTAACAGGCAAAGTTTTATTTATATGTAGGGATGATGGTTACATAGTTACAAAACAGTTATCAGTTATAACTCCTTAATAACTGCCCAGAACCGAATGGTTCATTATATATTCAACACCCCCTCTTAATGACTAAACCGGAAACAATATCAAGTTTGTCTCGAAATTTTACAAATGTCCTAAAGCCCATATGTTTAGTCATTAGATCTACAGATTGTGCCATAGGTTGTACTTCAAATCAGTAGCAGTCCATTGTTGTGTCGCGGTTGGCGAATGGGAAGCACCGCAAAACAAGGATTTGGTTGTGTGGATAGAGGATATGACAAGTGGTCCATTGATTCTTTGTTACGTGATTCATTGACCAAAGTGATGAATCATCAATGGTTGAGAGTGTCACCCCATCTCCAGAGTGTTGGAATCAAAAACTCAGAGAGGTGGATTGAGAAATCTATTCCAGGCTTGCGTGGAACCTGTTGGAGTCTATACAAAGACTCGGTTAGCCTGCAATCGAAGTCACCTCGATCGTGTCCTTGCAACACCATGTAGTGCTCATCCAACCTTTTTAGGAAGAGAAATGTGACCATTTGTGTAGTAGAAGTTAGAACCAACTCCGAAATGGAGAAACAAACATCTCCATCTCAGCAGTGGAAGAAATAACCATCTCGGTCGTGGTAGGAGTGACAAACATCTCTGTCTTAGCAATGGGAGAAATAACCATCTCCACAGTGGTAGGAGTGAGAACCAACTCTTCCGTCTCATCTATTTGCTCATTTATCCCCTTTGTTGGGAAAGGTCTTTCACAACACAATGAGAAAATTGTTCATGCTCTACTGTCCTTCGTGTAAGTACCTCTAAGTGAGTGGCTTGGCATGCCATCTCACCATGCACTTTTTGTGCATTTAAAATAGTGGAGTCTCCATCCACAATAAATTGTTCTTCAGAATGAGGAAATCCATCCTCCCAAGGCATTGGAATTCCCCTCACAACACATCCCCGTATGGTGGAGCTGTCCTCCACATGTGCATTCATGTTGATCGTAGCAGGATCAACAAGCCGATATTGGCCACCTTACCCAATACCAAGGGCAATCATCATCGTTGTTTCACATCAGAGACAACACACTTCTTCCCACATAAATCCACAAAAATATTGGGATTTTTAGTTAATTGATGAATAGATAGAAGATTCTTTTGTAAAGAAGGTACATATATAACATTGTACCAACAGCTTTTATGAGCATTATTCAATACAATGAATATATCTCATATCCCTTCTACTGCAAGTGATTCTCCATCAGCTAGTACTACTGATTCAAAACATATATTTGCAGTAAATGAAACATACTAGTCCCTGCGACATGAAAAGTGTGTGGATGCTTTGGATTTAATGATCTAATAATTAGTACCACTGTCATGCGAGCATCATGTCGTAAGACAATAAAAAGCATGTCTTGTCATCCAAATCTCGTTCTTTTGCAATTGTTGCCACATGTTCCTCATCACATGGCTTTTTGTTCTGTTGTGAAAGATCATACTTCCGCTTTCGACAATCCTTCTTAAGGTGCCCAACCTTATGACAGTAATAGCATGTGACTTGATACCGAGTGGAGGACTCACCAGAATGACGTCTCCACTTTCCTTTTGATTGTGTTACAAGAGCACTCTTTGATTGGTCACAATTGGATTCTGCCTGAATTTGTCTCCAGTCCTTTTGCAACAGGTAGGACTCACCTTGTCAAACATGAGAGTTTGACTTTCAACCATTATATGGAGTGCCTCCATGAATGACTCATACGAAGAAGGTAAATTGTTCAGAACCAGAGCCACCATATCATCATCGTCCACCTTTCTGTTGATGGAAGATAACTGGTCTCAGAGGTCTTTCATGCGAATTAGGTGCTCAGACAACGATCCACCTTCTTGTAACTTTACGGAAAAGAGCATATTCTTCAGGTATAAAACCGACTCTTTTTTGATGTCTGATATTTATCCCTCAGACTGGTCCACAATGTGCTTGCCACAGTAGCATTCCGCACTTCCGGTATCATATCATCTAACACCGACAACTTGAGAAGCAATAGAGCCTCCTTATGACGTTTGTCATAATCTGCAAAGTTCGTCATTGGTCGACCTTCACTACCCGTGATTATCTTATCACAATCATGAAATTCTACAAGGGTCAGAATCTTATGGCTCCATACATTGAAATTTGTGCCCATTAATTTTTGCATCTTCACAGAGTCAAGTTTGAAATATTTGCCATTTTATTATTCCAAAGTAACAGAAATAATAAAATAATATGTTGCCCACTCCAACAAATAGTATAAATTTATTTTCCAAATGTGTGACAAATATAATGACCAACAAAGATGAAACCTAGGCACACTATCTATAGAGAAAAAAGGCAAAAGTTTGTGCCCTAGAATCGTGACTGCAGGAATGAATGCTGGGACGGAAATGCCCTCTTGTAATCACAACCCTTCAAACCCTTTGTGAAATAGGATTTCTTTTACTCTGCTACTGCTCTCAACTTTGATTCTCTTGGTACTTGTGACTGTATTTCCGTAAAAAAATGCGCCTAATATTCACGTGTCTTTTGCCCTTGCGATTTGTTTGTGATTGTCAAAACAACCTTACAAATAGTCTGTTTTCGTGCCCTTAGAAATTTGCTCAAAATGTCGTGTCTTCAACTCTCTATAAGGCAGACAGGTGAGAAATCCACCAGACGTCTCTGCAATAGTGCAAGTTCTTCCTTTTTCAGTCTTCTTCAACAATAAAAAATCCACCAGATGTCTTCACGACCTCCTCCTTAGCTTTCAATGTGAAACACTTGGAATATGACGAAATGACCACCTCAGTTTGTGCCCTGTCAGGGCTTCCTCAAACACTGTGTCAATCTCCCGTACTCTTCAAGGGCTTCCTCGGGAAAATCGGTTTGATACCAATGTTAGTAGGAGAGGCAAAGAGAAAGATGAGAAGGCAAACTGCACTGCTGAAATGTAACAGGCAGAGTTTTATTTATATGTAGGGATGATGGTTACATAGTTACAAAACAGTTATCAGTTATAACTCCTTAATAACTGCCCAGAACCGAATGGTTCATTATATATTCAACATAATTTATATATATTTTTATTTTTTATATATTTTTTGTATGGCTGTATCCAAAGCCGTATCTAGGACCCAAAAAATCACCATATTTGCGTATTGTATTCTTCATATCGATACTTGTATTCAAACATATCAGCAACTTAGGATAAATCAGTTAGTAAGCAGGTACGGTTCTGATATGAGTTGGGATGTGGCAAGAAAAGAAGAGTGACAAACTAATATGTCGATGGGAATAAGACATCTTTCTCAAAATAAATAACTCAGCATGCATGTTACATGAGGTTTGATAGTCTTTAAATAGAGGATAAACCCTATATGTAAATGCTACCATACACAACTTTTTTCTTTAGAATGAAAGTATATTAATGTATACAAATGGCCAAAATAGGTGAATGGGACTCAAAAGTTGAACCAACTAATAGCAAAATAAGCGAGAGCACCTAAAGAATATCCCACAAAAGAAAGCACTTAAATAATTAAAAAAAAACAGAAGTAGAGATTGGGTTTCCCAAGAATGCAAAGCTATGAATCTAGTTGACCACCAAAGTGATGGTTTACATTCCAAAATATAAATTTAAGTGCGGAAATTGATAGTCAAAGTGTGAGAGCAATGCCCATAGTTTTCTCCATTTCCATTGTTGAGGCTGATGTTTCTGATTGATAACTTGATATGCCAATGCCACTATGCACTCTCCATGGGGCCCCATCTATAGATAGGCCCACTACCATAGGGAGAGCGAGGGTAGGGCCACCCACCCCAGGCAAGCGACAATATAGAGTTTTGGGGAGCGATCCATGCCCCGCCCTCTCTGGAGCCCATCTATATTCTTTCGGGGGTTGGTGGCCGGTAGAAGATCTATTTTCTATTCGTTGGATCCCATCTATATTCGTTCGGGGTGGCTGGGCATGGATCGATAGGATCAAAGTAGATTAGTCATTGGTGGCAGGCCATATTAGTGCATCCCGATGGTTGTTGAGAATATAGGTTGCATGAGGTCAACTCGTGATCAGTTGCTTAGTGCTCCTTCAAAAGGCAAAATAAGTGTATTCGTTTGAAATATCCCTTGTGGGATACCACTTGAAAATGCACAAATTATATGAAAATTGCAGCAAAGTAAAATTTCTGATTTTTACAGAAAATGACCAGCTAGGGCAGCGAATGGTATTTAATTGATATCTCACAAAATATTTGCCCAAAGTGCATGAAATTTTGAGGGAAGCTTGCAATAATAATAATAAACACTAGAAAAACATTTTTGGAATTTTTGGAATAATATATTGCTGCAGAAAATTACAGCGTGCCCTAGACAAAGCTGGAAAACTTCTAAAATTCGTAACTCACCAAATACAAGAGCAAAAATTAAGAGTCTTTGGAACTAACATTAACAAATATAGGAAATGACATTTCAACCTTTAGATTTGAAAGGGGCCAACTGGAAACCCTCCAAATAAAGGCTGCAAGTCGCCTAGCTTGGAAAAGGGCTGGAAACTGATGGAGGCGCCTTCAAAGTGATGCTAAGCCCTGCCCAAATGGCTGCCGTAAATCTGATCTGGAACCCCTTTGATTATCTTCCCCAAATGCCCCCAAAATCCTCAAACCCTTCCTCGAACCCTCTGATAATATCTCTGTAACACAACCTTGAAAGCAGCTCCAAAATGACAGACTAGGGTAGATCTCTCACTACCGAAGAATGCCCTGCTAGCTAGGGACGAGTCTCTCACCACCGAAGCTAGGGTCCCTGTGGGATTTGACTCCACAAGTTGTAGATGCGCAAACAACAGTTGCACGTGAAGGAGAATAAAATGTATGCCAAAAGTTCCTCTCCTTTCTCTCCCAGCTCCTTATATACTTTCCAAGGCAAAAGAGCCCCAATAGACCTAGACGCGTTTCATTCCATGGAGGGGTCAATAAAATAAAAATAACTTAAGTTACTTTTCCCCTTTAAGTCGCCATGGTCCAAAAGTGACCCTCAACGCAAAATTAGAATATTAGAACCACGTGGCCCCTTCCCAATAGCTCCAGTGTCCACCCCTTGGGTCTGACCACGGCTTGGACTCGACCTGGCCCTTAGGCCTTTGGCGCAGAAAAGGGGACATTACAGTCCTCCCTTCCCGAGAAATGCTTGACCCCAAGCATTATCCTGTCCTGCTGCAGAAGCTGAATACCGCGCCGTAAGTTTCTCCACCTCACCTGCGTCGTCAACCAAGGATCGGTGTAATCCGAAGTAACCAAGAAACCCCATGTAGTCATCATGACCTCCATATGGTATCAAGAGCAATGGTGTCCGTGAAGTAGAATGATACCCAAACCGACTCTCCACTGGTACCCACACCGAAATTTCCAATCTGTCCAATCCCTACCAATGCAAGGTTGTCATCATGTGATCACTCACTGCCTCTCCAATCAACTCCTAGGTATGAAAGTCCACTCTGAATCTTGTAGAATTCCCTGGATCAACCTGTGAAATAACTTGTATACGCACAAAGTGTGCCAACTCTCCCACATGACCCACATTGGTGTGAGAGTACAACTCCTCATAATGTATCTCGATGTGTCCCGTGGGGGAAAATCCCAAGATTCCAGTACATGGTCAACCGACAATGTCAACTCCACATAGTTCACCTCCTGTGATGAGTGATAACCTACTGAAAAACCAGGTAACTGAGTCGACTCCATCCTTCCATTGACTAACACATGGGTGAAATGCCCACTGTGCCTAGAAGCAATAAAATACATAGGAGTGCTATCCCCTGTTGACTTAGAACATGATGAACCTGTAAGCTCGATTTGTTATAACGACAAACCGTACATCCCTGTATGTTGGGGATATCCTCCTCAACCCATGCCATCTGAACCTCTCTGATATGAGCTTGTAAGTCTCATCGAAGCTTAGGTGTCCGATCACAAAAGAACATGCACATGTCGCAATATCTCAATGGTGTGCATTGCACCGAAAAAATCTTAAATGGAATAACTCAAAGAACCAAGACATATGAGCATTACTTAAAAATCTTGTGTGTATGCATACCACTCAAAACGACCTAGAGGAGCTAAAGCTTTTAACATTGTCTAGGGTGTTGGATCATGCTTGAAGGCATGATCATGCACATCATCTTGACCTTGTGCATGTGCAATATCCACAAGGCTGTAAATACTTGGGCCTATGAAGGTGCATGATGGCGAGAAGATTAAACACCCTAGTAAGCTTTACCTTGTGCGGGAAGTGGAGGTGTGAGATGCTGCTACTTGGCAGCATTGTGCACTCCATGAGAACTCAGTTAAAAGAACACAACAAAGCTATAACAAAAGGAAAAGGTACGGGATGGTGACACTTGTCACCATTCCGCATGCCGCATACGAACTTTAAAAGCCTTTCACTCAAAGTGAATAAGGTGGTGGTTGTGCTGTGGTTTTCAGCAACTTGGTTAATTTGCATGAACTATGAGATAACAAAGATTTTACAATGGAAAACTTTAGACTCAAGTGCCAATTTTGAACAAACAAAAAATGACACTAAGATAATTTTGACTCACGTCCATGCAAAACAACCCAAAGACTCAGAAAACACATAAATAACAAATAGGACATATGGGCATATGAGAAAGAGAAACACAAAGATACCTAATTTTCTTTACTCTTAGAACATGCATTATTATCAATCCCGAATTTTCTCGAATCAAGAGGTGGCCCCAACGGTTGAATTTGGGCGTGTTTGTGACAATAGATCTATTTTGTAGATTAACCCCCTTGATTTTTAGAGGGCTTTTGGACTTGTTCCTTGCAGGTTTCAAGTCTTTGCATTCAATCACGCATTGAATAAAATTACTTGAAAACTAGCAAAAAGTACCTAGATTTATTATGCCCTTCATTTCGTTTAAGTTAAAAGAAACCTAGATTGGATCCTTCTTAGAACCCATTCTGTGATTGGAAGGGGTTGGTTGCTCACTTCCCAACTTGCCCCCATGCTGGACTCAGCCAGCCTTAACATGCCGTGGAGCTCGATAGAAGCCAACCGAGGGGTCTAATTTGTGGTAACTTTCCAGAGCGCTATTGGGTGGGTGATTCCCCATGTAGCTTAGTCAACCTCTGCATGTGAGGTGACAACCTCCGTCGCCATTTCCCCAATTGCACGGGAATGGTCTCATAAACCTATTCTGCATTATAGGGGTATTCATACACTCTTCAGCATTGTGTTAATCAATAAAATAACAAAAACAGAATCAGCCTGTTTCACTTGAACACACAATTTGTCTAGCACATGCTTTATGCAATCCTCAGATTCTACATTCTGAGCTTTGCTTCGGGCTTTTGTTAGTTTGGAACTTTGGAATGTACCCTTCCGATTTTAGATCTCTCGGGGCATACGCAGTCCATGCTTCATCAAGGTTTGACAAACAAATCAATATGTCACAAGGTTGGCATAACAGATACTTTATGCATTGTATGTGGGAGAGAGTTGATTGTTTATTCATTGCCCCTTTTTCTTGGAAAGATCTCTCTTTGAGCATTTGTAGATAATTGGAGATAGTTGCAAAACTCTTTGGCATATAATTCAGTAGCTCACCATTATTTTCTTGTGGAAGACTTGATATAAGGATACTTTTTACGAGAATTTTTCTCCTCCCAGCGTAGGGGAGTTGAGGTCCTTTAAGCATGACATGGCTCTTTTGGTCAAAACTAACATTTCTTGTCTCATAGAGATGTTGAGTCTTTTCCTGTTGAGCCCAGATTCATATTTGAGCACTTCTAGCTTTTAGAGGGAGGGGTGTTCATGATATTTCTATCACTAAGCTGATCTAATTATCACGTTCTTTGATGTCATTTAAAATGCAGTTCCAAAATTAGATTGTGATGGTTTCGAATACTGTTTCCTACAATCATTGTACCGCTGAACCATATAGCAACACACGGTTTTGACAGTAGACTAGATAATAGGTATAAACAAAAGACACATGAAAATAACATAAACCAAAGGATAACAAGCACACTTACAAATGAACTGAACTTAAATCTCATCATTTGGCCTGTTTCAAGTAGCATTTTGGCAATGATTTTCTCCCCATCTTTCTCCCTTTATTCCTAAAATGGTATTATGATCATGAGATCTTAAAGCACTTGATTTTGAAGAGTGTCCGAAGAAATGTGGATCATTTTGGTAGAATGTTTACCCATTGATAGTTGATAGGGAATCAATCCTTTTGCATCCCATGTGTCTCGGAAATGGACACTGATAAGTGAAATGGCATGAGAACCCGTTATATGGTGAAGTACATAAACTTGATGAGGGACAATATCAAAAAAATCATTTGGAAGGCTGTTTATAGGATATAGGGTTAGCCTACATGTTGATTGGCCCTAGGGTTAGCCTACATGTTGATTGGACTTATACTCTAGACATAATTTGCCTTCTGTTTTGGAAATATGTTGTGTGTTGCTGTACTTTGCCTGGTACCCACAAAATGCTTTGATGTTCTTTTAACAGGTTCTATTGTGGTTTTGGGCCCTTCCGTTCTTGGTGCTTTCCATTTGAATTCCTCTCCTACTTGTTGTACGAGCCTAAAATAAAATCAAATATGGCTTATCCTTTGCAATCTATGCAGCATTATTGAAGTATGACTTGAAATTACACTAAATATCAACCATTCTATCAAGGAATTTCACACTGCACATACCTTGAAGCATAGCCAAGGCACTCAAAGGATTTTACAATTTGAGAGCGAAAACACTAACATATCACCTTGGGGAGTTGCAGCTCGATATCATATCTTGGACTTGATGGAAGTGTGGTATCTATCCAACACAGGCTAATTGAGTACACATTCTGTATTAAAGTGTATTCAAAGAAATAGTATATTAGAAGACCAGAAAATACTTAATAGGATAGGAGAATGGTAGTCAAAGCATGATTGATATAAGAGTTGCAAGATGTAATGTTTTTTTAAAAACATCTCCTCGAAGAACTTTTTGAGTCCAGAAATATAATGAAATTATATATTATTAGTGTCCACGAATGACCAGAAGTAGGTCAAAGGGACTTGAGAGTTCATCCAATTAAAATAGACCGAGAGACAAGACTGTTACAATTAATAGCTTGGGAAAGATTTATAAGTCTGCCAACATCTTTGTTGAGCACAAGATAATACTGAGAGGGGGGGGTGAATCGGTATTATGAAATTATTTCAAACTTTAATACTTGAACTTAGATTTATAATCACGAGCAATGTGAATATATCAAATCAATCAAAGAACACAAAACTTAATGCAAGTAGACACAGATATACGTGGAAACCCTTTCGGGAGAAAACCACGGAGAAACTTCTTTCTTTATATATATTTCTCCAAAATTTGTAGGCACCAACCTACTGGAGACGCCAATCCCCAAATTACAGTTTTGTAGGCACCAACCTACAGGAGCACCCACCCCTTTTGCTAAGCACCAACTTAGCAAGAGACACCGATTTCTTCGAATATGAAGGCACCAACCTTCCTTACAAAATTTGCTTTCCACTTTTGAACTTGTTGCTTCCTCAACGAATAATGGAAAATTCTTCTTCTTACTTTCAGATTTGCTGTTCTAAAATTCTGCCCTTACGCTTCCTCTTCTTCTTCTTTTTCCTTAAGATATTCAACTTGAATCCATGCTTAATAAGTATCATATGAATCCTCTTATATGGCCTTTCGTACCTTTTCGAAAGGGCATTACACCTTAAACCATCACACCCTTTCATTAACATTAGTCGGCCTTTATTTATTAATTTATTCTTTCTAAACAAATCGCTGCCCCCTTTGAATTAATTAATGCACACATAAAGACTGCCCCAAATAATTTAATTATCACCTAAACATTCAATGCAGCCCCTTAAGACATGAGTGCTGCTCTCTAAGCAAGTCGTGGGCCCTCTTTTGTGCAAATCGTGGGCCTCCAAGGATAAATCACGGTCTTCATGAAAAAGCGCTGCTTTCTTCTCATCATGGTTGTCAAGATCTTCCTCTTTCTTGAATGTTGTTCGCTTTACACAGATACTGCTGTATTTCTCCTATAAAGGCGACCCTTTTCACATATATAAATATCTGATTTCTGCTCTTTTTGCTACTCTATATGTTGCTGGTTATTTCCGTTGACATACTCACAATTCCGTTAATAATTCCGTTACTTTCTGACAGATTTCCGTTTACCAGTTCAGCACCTCTTTTGACATCAATGACAATATTTCCAACAATCTTTGCATAAAGTAAGAGTGTTGTTGGTTTACCTAATTGTGGATCAATCCTTGTATATCTTCTTTCAGAATCCCTCATAGGAAATGCTTTGCAACTGCTTGCTTTCCTATAATGTAGAACAAATACCAACTCATGAACAACAAGACATGCCATTGCTTGTTATTAGATGTATTTGCTTGACTTCAACTTCCAAAATGTTAGAGATTTTTAGTATTCTATCTCATGTTGTGTTCAATAAAGTACTTATACAACCCTATTTCTAAGAAATGGAATGATAAAAAGATCTCCAAGTGGAAACTATCATAGTCAAATCTTAAAGAATGGTGATGCATATGTTCTGTTAGGTTATACCTACAGTGAATCCACTCTAATCAGTAAGTGCATTTTCTTATAAAATGGCATCCAATTACATATGTGCGTGTCTGCTTGTGTTTTGTCAAATTAGTCTTTTATAAAGCCAATTAAATTGATTAACTATTGTTAACTTAGAGTATATAATGTTTTGACTGTACAACCTTTTCCTGGTGGAGATGGAAAGGATGTATAAAGTACTTCTAATGGGGAATTGGATATCATTTAGGATGCGTAATTTGAGCATCTATGATAAGCCTTTTTGTCATTTGATGTTCAACAATTGCCACCTAGAGTTTATTTTTGTTAAATTGTGCAGCTATGGGGTGAAAACATGCAAGATCTTGGACTTTGTGATGCTGACGAGCGCTGTGATCCCTTCCATATGTCTGACATTGATCTTACTTTTGAAAACTATGAAGATATATTTGGTGGTCCCCAAGGTGAAGGGACATCAATCTTTGAGGATGTAGAAGCAGCTTGCTCCTCCATGGATAAAGATGTCTCTTTTGCTGATTCAAGTGGATGCAATGAAAGTTCCCGCAAGGTCTGCATTCTTAAACTCCCATTGAGAGGCTTTGCCTATGAAGATAGATATGTAGTAAGATCAAGCTGTATTATTTTTTGTATGTCGTGACAGGTAAAACCTGTTTTTCCATAGTTTTGTTTAATTTAACGAGCCCAAACCTGTGACAATTATTTGAGGCAAAATTTTCCCATTTATAGGTTTTAATCTGTTAATAGTAAAATAAATATTGAATATTGATCTTTTTAACATCATACAGCAGTATCCTTTTGCACGCTGCTGGCCAACTTAGCATGATTATTATTAACCAAATACATGCATAAACTAACTAGAATTCATGTCATCTGTCTGTTTAATTCTATTTCTCTGCTTATATTTGTCATATGTACTACACTTCAGTCTCTTACTATTTTTTCTGTTTTATAGATTATTGAGATATTTCTCTCAGATGGCATCTTGCATGATTCGCATTGTACGAACTTGCTTCCATATTTTGTTTAGCATATAAGATAACATTGTTTTATGTTAGTAATAGAAAATTGTATTTTGTGTATTACATGCTGCAGAGTAGAGCAGAAATTATCCAATGTCCAGACTACATAGATAAATTATCCCTTCCATTTCACATCAGTATTACAGTCAAACTGATCCAATGTAAATTTGAAACAACATGGGTTATGGGAATATGCCCAATGCATATATTTTTTTACTTTTGCAAAGATTAGAGAAGCAACTAAATGATATGGGTCTGTATGAAAGCTTCGTCTCTGAAAACAAGCAAAACCCTAGGGTAAGTTTTTGTGTGTAGTAGGACAGGCTAGAGTAGCCTAGAGATTATCAATGTTACCCGGGGATGTGTACCCCCAACAAAACAGAAATCCTGGATGTTCTGGGGATGGTAGATAAACATCCCCTCACGTTTCCTATGCAACGGTTTTCATGGGGGAGGTCTCCGGGACATCTCGGGATATCAAGGGACATTTCGGAAACGTCTCCTCGTTTTCTCTGTTTTTGTGAATGTTGGGGATGCCTTTTTTTTTTGCTCTCTTTAAAAATGACTTTTTAAAATAAAAATTAATATTGTTATCTCAGATGATCAATCTAATTTTTGGGACACTGATTAACTCTGGGTACTTCTGCAGGATTTGCTTCATTCTCCCATGTTGCATCCTCGCTGGTCAAATTCTTCTACTCGATTAGATACTCTTGAATCACCCTAGGTCACAGCTTCTTAGTGCTTGTTTGAAGGACCTCCTCAGGTTCCAGGATGACCCTACTTTCCTCATCCAGCTTTGGTGACTGTGTCTGGGATGATACTCATTGTCCAATGACCTTCATCAAGTGTGAGACATGAAATACCGGATCTATGTGTGTAGACTAATGTAATTCTAACATGTACAATACACTAGCAATTTTTGCAAGACTTGATAAGGACCATAATACTTAGGAGCAAGCTTGTTATCCTTCTTTTGTTGCTTCAAAGACATTTGCTTATATGGTTGAAGCCGCACAAAGACCCAATCACCAACTTCAAACTGCCTTTCACTGCAGTGCTGGTCAGCTTGCTGATGCATTCAATTTTTGCCATTTCCAAGTTCTCTCGGAGACTGGCTAATAACTCGTGCTAGTGTTGAATGTGATCTTTCACAGCTCAAACCTTTGGTTGTACCCTTAAGGAAGAGGTGATGGATGGTGGTTGGTACCCATACAAGGCCACAAATGGAGACATTTTGGATAAGGTATTCCTCTAGATGCAGCCAATGAACCAATTGTTCATGTTTATCTGTAACAAAGCAATGCAAATAATTTTCTAGGCGTTTGTTGACCACCTCTGTTTTCCCATCTAATTGAGGATGATAAGACGAGCTATGTGCCAATTGAGTACCCAAACATGAAAATAAATTAGTCCAAAACTTACTGGTAAAGATAGGATCACAGTCATTTACTACGATCTCGGGGTACCATGTAACTTCTGAAATATGTCCATAAAAGCAGATGTTATTTTGCTTGCTACAAATGGGTGTGACAAGGCACAAAAATGGACATATTTGGTGAGCCTGTCCACAACCACCATGATGACATTTTCCCCTTATGATCTGGGCAACCTTGTAATGAAATCCATGAAAACCTCCAGCCACCGTTGGTTCGGAATAGACAGGGGTTGCAAATGACTCAGTGACTTAATTGTCTCGCCCTTGTTTTTCTCACACACCATACATTTTGCCACAAATTTTTTGACATCCCCCTTGAGTCCTTCCCAAAATTATTGATCCAATGATAAGTCTTCTAGATTCTTGAATTCCCCCTTACTAGAGACAAATGTAGCTCCACAAGCACCTTTTGTTTCAGGGCTGAATTCTTTAGTAGGTACAATATATCCTTGTACCGTAGGGTGTCCCCTTTCCACATAATTTTTTCTAATACACCTGAATCTTGTTGGAGCTTTTGAATTGGAACTTGTGTATCTCCATCATGCTCCCGGTTTGATCTAGCTTCATCCACCCAATCGACTTGCAAGATGGACATTGTGTATACCAAAGCTTCGTGTAGTTCATTCCTTCTTAGTGTAATGTCCCCAAATGGACATAGTTTTACCTAAATGGATTTTACGCAAAACCCAACAACTAAATGCAACTTGTAGACAAAATACCAATAAAGTATCATGCAGATCTGAATTAAACATGGGAAGTGCGACTAGGGTATGAAAGGAAACTCACAACAACCAGCAATTAAACTTTGATATTTCCACTCCAATCTGATCCTTCAATTTTATAAAGCTAAAATATGAAGAAAAATATAGATTTTGATGCACAAGAAGGCTGAAATTAATTTATTTTGAAACCCCAGTCTGCAGAAAATTATGGCAACTTCAAAAATTCATAACTCACTCAAAAATGCTCCGATTCACACAAATAAACTATGCACGGACTCAGAAAAATAGGGAGAATGCAATGATGTTACCCATTCATACAACTGACCACCACAAGTGCCCTAAACAGCCAAAACACCAATTCGCCCTAGGGTTTTGGGTTGGAAATTGCAGCAAAAACATATAGAAAAGAGTGGGAAATATAACAACAAACTTTTCTTCCAAACCCTTGACAAAAATCTGCAACCTTTATTCCTTCAACTGCTGAAAAGATACTGAAAATTATGGCTAACTCAATGATGCTCAATGGAATCCCTTGTGTAGAGAATCCTCACAAACTAGAGGAAGGGTTTTCATCCTTCTCTAGACTCTAGGAGGGTTTTCGTCCTCAGAGAGAAAATGCAAGCCAAAAGCTTTACACACAAATATGAAATTTGATAATAAACAAGTGATGCCTCTCCTAAGCAAGTTGACTTGCTTATAAAGAAAAAAAGGCCTAACTAACCTCTCTTAACATCCAATCAGATTTGCCCCTTCATTTAATATTTTTACCACTAACTTTTCTCCCTCATGCAAGTTGCACTTTTCTAGAAATAAACAATTTTGTGCTAAGTGCTTTATCATTTGGTTCACTTTTCTATTTTTATTAAGCCCATTACTTTATTATAAGTGTTTTTTATAATTTTATATTTATTTTTTTGCACTTTATAATAAAATAATAAAACTTAAGTCACCCTTATATGTTTCCCTTAGCCGTCGGGTAAACAAAATGGGCTAAGGGTCTTCGATTGGGAAGGGGATAGTACACCTGGAGAGTGCATCCGCCACAACATTCTCCTTCGCTTTCTTATAGATGATTTCAAAATCAAATCTCAACATTTTGGTGACCCAATTTTATTGTTCTTCTAATGATAGCATGTGTTTGAGAAAGCACTTTAAACTATCATGATTTGTCTTCACCTTAAAGTGGCTACCCATTAGATATGGTCTCCACTATTTGATTGCATGAAGAATACCCATCGTTTCCTTTTCATAGATGAGCTTTAGAAAATTCTTCCCTTTGAGCCGACAACTCTTAAATGTGATGGTCGGTCCCGCACGAGTGCCACTCCCATTCCATGCCTTGATGCATCACATTCCATAATGAAGGTCTTCGAGAAATTATGGGTATCCTAGATCGAATGGTGCACATGGCCTCCTTTAGCTTCTCAAATGCTTCAAAGGGCAACTTTTCTCTAATGGAAGGAATCCTTCTTCAATAGTGTTGTGAGTGGTGCTTTTATGTTGCCCTATTTTTCACAAAACGACAAAAGTACCTTGTAAACCGAGGAAGTGTGAAGGTTCTTGAGGGTTTTTGGAACTTTCCATTCTACCATGGCCTTGATCTTGTGGAGGTTTTTTTACACCTTCATGTGAAACAATATGACCCAAGTACTCCACCTCTTTTACCCCAAAGGCACACTTGGAAGGCTTGGTGTAAAGTTTGTTTGAGAGGATGTTGGCTAGATTTTCTCGCATAACACAAAACCTAGGCTGAACCATAAGCGAAACAGATTCTGCAGTGAGTAAGCAATTGTTTAAAAGAAAGGAAAAATTTATAGAAGAAGGGAAAGGGAATTATATAAACACAGAGAAGAAATGGGGAAGATGTGCATCCCAATCAATAGATAGCAGAGTTGATTGCATGCACATAGAAGAAACCAATAGATATAAACACAGAATTCTAAGCAAAGGTAGCTCTAGATCTAGATCTGAAATAACACAAAGTCTATTAAAAGATCTAAGATAAAAAGCAAGAAACACAATACACCGTGACACAAAGTTCTCCGGAAATCTGCTCCTGTATATTCCTTTGCTTCAAGTGGCTCTCAAGGGTTTCAGCACAAAGTCTGGAACACAAGGTTGCGTTGCTTACAAATTCTGATCATTAACCGGAGGTTCTTCTCCTACTTATAGAATGTAGGAGGGAAAGTACAAATGGGAAACTCAACTGAACTGAAACATAAACAAGTAAAGATGACATTTGGCAATCATCCTCCACTAACTTCTCCTTAAGTGACACATGTATCACTTAACTAATAGAATTGTTCCACATGACTTTAAGTAATGGTTTCAAAACCAATAACTTTGAAGTCTTACAATTTCATCGGGAACGTGGAAAATAGAAGAAAGAAAGAATAGAAGAAGTCAAGCCAGTTGTAACATTTATGTCTTCTTTTTGTTATGATATTGGATATACTTGTCGAACATGTGATTCACATCTTCCCATCTGTTTTAGCCACTGCTTCCTTTTCTGTCTGAAACTACAACAATCCTTCATTCAACACCTTGATGCACGCTTCCACATCTTCCAAGCTTGGCCCGAACCTCACAATATCTGCCTGCAGTGCCACCAGTCTGCTAATGGAATTCATCGTGAAAGGTTTAGTAGCTTTATCAATTCTCTTTTGTACCATCAGAAGAGACCCTTCCAGGGAATTAGGCACTTTGGTAGGAACGATCCGTACGTATGAAGTAACATCTCCGACCACTTCCTCCTCAGTGAAAGAAATAATACTGTCTGGTAAGGATGATGTCTTACTCTCAAGTGCCTGCATCCTCTTCAGCAAAACTCTGCAGATCTCAAGCGGAAAGATCTGCAAACTCATTTGCTTCCCCTTCTCAACTGATCCATCAGTACAATCTGCTCTGTAACCAATACATCTCTCGGTCAGCTTGTTGATTTCGGCCAAAGTACTCAGGTTACTCTCAGCAACTGTGTTCATATCTACTATGCTTGTCACCAGTTGCTTCAGCTGATTTGCTGCATCATTCATAACCTTGGTGGTGGTGACACCTCTCAAAGTTGTACGAAGCAGCGAATAATGAGATTCTTCCATTCGTCAATAGCTTTCACCTGATTGCTTGCATCCTCCATCTCCTGCATAAGATGATCACTCACCTGCTCTGAAATGGGTTGAATGGAAGGTTTAGCAACCTTGGCTATGATCTCGCACAATTGAGATACTTGCTTCTGAAGCTCGTCTTTCTCGCCTTTTCTCTGTCAAGCCTAAGGAATAGAGCATCTATCAATGTCTGTGTATCTGCTTGATCATACGTGGTGGCTTGGCCGAGGGTACTCAGTTCTTGTTACATCTTCGCTGCGTGAGCTCATCCTCTTCTTTCCTTCCGCAGGCTGACATCTCAGCAAACTTCTGCCCCGACTCTTCGATGATCAACCTTGAAGTTACCTTAGCAACTTTAGGCCTTCTGTCTTTTCCGCCTAGACTCCGGAGTAGCTGCAAGTCGTGTTCTTCCAAGTTCATCTCCACTCTCGCTTCTGGAACCAACTGCGAAGCCAACCATTCTGAGAAGTTACTTCTCGGAGAATGAGAAGTTGCTGAGTGCACTATTATCTCCCGCTCTGTTTCCTCTCCATCAGAAAGTGCTACAGTGTTATGGCTGCCATCTTGAATCATCCAAGGACAAAGCTCTTTGAACTCCGCCATCTGCGGCTTCAGCGTCTCTTACGGAAGGGTCTTTGAGCGGAGTGGTGAGGAGAGAAGATGAATGTTGCGGATTCGGTGGAGGCATGGAAGTGTCTTGAGGTGAGGTGCTTGATGAGTTGGTGAAGTCTTAGATCTTTGGAGAAGCTTGGAACTAAAGTCATGGCCGTGGAAGTGATCTTCTCCTTTGATTGAGATCTTGTGTACTTTTGACTTCTCGGACCTTCTGCTTTGCTTTCTCCTCGTGCTTCCTCTTGAGGAATCTCTCTGCCGAAGTTGCCGTGACTTGATTCATCGATGCTTCATCGAGGCAATATCCCTTTCGCAATGACAGTTTGAAGTATTCACCAAAGCAAGCGCGAGACCTTTCTTGATTGTATGGCAGCCCCCTACGTTATCTTGAAGTACGGCTCTATCTCCTCCCATTTGATGGTAAGTGTCAAGTAACACATTCCCATCATCTTTAAGATCCATAGGTATCCGCGCTAGTCAAAGTCGAACACTTGCCGTGTTGATAGCCTGCTGAAATCCCTCTTTCTAACCTCGTACTCACTTTTGCACTTCATCCAGAAATCCTCTAATGAAGGCACATGTGCGTACTCCTGGGAGATCGTCTTCTGGCTACTCCAAATGGATCGAAGTTCAGCCGTGCCGGGAAGAACTCTTGCTCATACTCGGATAACATCTGCGTCTCCATCCCTCGAGCTCTATGAATGCTCTGGCAGCTATAATGTCCCACAGTGATTGGGAAGAAGCCCGTAGACTTGTGCCGTTTCGACTGAAGGTCGTGTATCTCCACAAGTTGCCTGCTCAGCTCCATGGTGATCAATCTATCATTCGGATATCTGGGTAGCTTAACCGGTTCTCCAGAAAAGCCAGTAACCCTGAGGTATGTGAAATCTGCAAACTGAATGAATAGATTGCCAATTTTGGATACAACTTCCCACGCTTCTGCTCACCCTGTTGGCCTTTAGGTCCTTGTCTAGCTTGCAAATGAATTCGTAGAAGAATTCATCATTGACCACTTTGAAATCTTTCTCGCATGCAGGTACAGTAAGTTGTGGGTAGCACTCGAAAATGGGGTCCTTAGAAAGAACGCCACATCTATCCAGTTTGGAGAAGATGCCTTGTGAAGCTGCAGCGTACACCAAGTAGGAAGTCATTTTGAAGCTGAAAGTACGCTTCACGTTCCGGAGTTGCTCACCAATGTTGTCACTAATGATTTCCGACCAATTGATTATGGAATCAACCTTGTTGACTTCAATGGTCTGATGAAAGCATACATCCATGTACGGAAAGTGTGAGCATTCGCCTCGCCATTAATCCTGCATAACAATTTGACAATATCATCTACCTCCTGCACCAGATTGGACCGCGGAAGAGTTCTTGGGAACTTAGAAGGAGATCTGGGCTTCTTCATGTATCTGTTGTTCATTATGTTCACGCAATCAACTCTATGCTTCTCCCACCTGCTGTCGGCATCCTGAATGCTAATGGAAGTCACCACCTTTCGCATCGGAATCTTCAAACAATAATTGATGAACTCTGCGTCCAGCCGAATTATTGTTTTCCCGTAGCATCTCGCACTGATCTGGATGAAGGATGGTAAGATCTAGCGCACTCCATAACAAACTCTGGCAACTGGGTTGTGTATGGAAAGGCTGCAGCTCGAATAATTCCACTGCTTTTAACTGCACGCATGAGTGAAGTCTTTCCTGCTCTGGATCTATCAATCAATTCGGAAAGAGGTTCGGACCTAGATCTGTGTCTCCTATGTCTGCAAATTTGGAAGTGATGCATGACTCCGTTGTGCTTTCTTTTTCGTCCCTCTTTGCCATGGCTTTGTCTATCTTTGTCTGAATAATTCTTTTTCTTCTTATTTGGCGGATTTCTTCAAAACTGGTGCAGATCTGGATAATTCTTCAGATTCGGAGGATATATTCAATGTATTGGACATTGATTAAAGCTCTTTTCTTTTGTAAAGCACCTGTAATGAATTCTATAATTAATTGGACAAAGATGGCAGCGGAACATGAACAGTGAATTTTAATCATAAAAATCTGCACTATTCAAGCCTGCTGCCCCAAAAATTGATGTTTTATTTGCATGCAAAGTGAGCATGAATTTTTCCAACTTCACCTGAGCACCTGTATCACTTATGCAAACAATTATGCAAACACAAATCAACCTCCTTCAATGCATGCGCCAAAATTGGAAGCTTTTAGCATTGATTTGATCTTCTTTTGAGCAAAAATCCTCTTCAATATGGGGCGCACTTTTCCTCTGGGCTGCACTTCTTCACCTGTGAATTAATTAATTCACCCTTATGGCAGCCCATGCTTATATAACCCTCATAATTCTATAATTAATAATTGCCCTTCCTATTCCTGGCAATTAATTAATTAAAAATCATGCTCTTCTCTTTAACTGGTGTGCTAAAATTGCATGTTTAAGGACAACCATCCATTAAATTAAATTTAATCAATTTAATCATCCACTCTTCACTTCACTTAAGCTTCACAGTGTGCTTTAACCTTAGCCACTGAAAATAGAATTTAATTTAATCAATTAATGCTTCAAAAAGCATTAAATATATCCCAAATGGGGCGCACTTTTTGTCATGAAGGGGCTGCCATTAAATAAATAATTTATTTAATTTTAGACAATCTATTTCAACCTCTTTTATTCCCCTTTGCTTTTGTTGACTTTCTTCCATGCTTGGCGCCAAAATTAGAAGAGAAATTAATTAATTTAATCACTTTAAAGGCTGCCTTTACTTTTCCAAAGGGGGCGCACTTTTTGGCCAAAGAGAATTCTATTTTTAAGAATTTATGACAATGGGATTCTTTACCCTGCATGGCAGCCCCGAAAATCCCATGATTCACTTAAGTCACTTGTTTTTCATAATGGGATTATTTACCCTGCAAGGCAGGCAATAAAATCCCATGATTCACTTAAGTGACTTTTCTTTATTCCTGATGGGAATTTTACCTGATGTGAGCGAAGAGGCAATAAATTCCCACACTCTTGCCTCTAATTTTCCCACTACAACTTAAGTGACTTTTCTATCATGGGAAAAAGTACCCTGCAAAGTAGGTACAAAATTCCCACTCTGCTGCTGCTTCTAATTTTCCCATTATCCACTCTAATTCTTTGTTTTCCAAAAATGCGGCCAGCCTAGAAGAGGCTTTTTGGTGTGCGACTTCGTCTTTTCCCAGTGAACCGGACCTCCGATGGTGACTTCCTTACGGCATAACGTGCGTATACAAATTTCCCGTTACTCCGAGGCCAAGAATCGGAGCCAAACCCGCGAAAAGGAATTGATCTAGAGAAATTTCACGAGAAAAGCGAAAGCAGGAAAACACAAAAACACAAAAAATTGCCAAAAGTCACAAATAAAGCCCAAGAACTTATTCCCTAGTTAAAACCCTTTGGTATATAGGAATAATGATATGTTCGATCACTATGAGGTTAAATCGGAGCGCAAATTGCCTCAAAGCGGGGCTCAAAATAATTAAATACAAATTTCCATGAGACAAATCCAAATGATGAGAATATAACAATTTTGGGCATCGGGTATTTGGCGAAAATGGCTAATATGGCTCTTTGGGAATATCTTGGCCTTGTAATACAAGAACTTTCAAGCAATAAATACAAAACACAAAAGTGATGTAGATGTTCGTGTAGGAAGTGCTTCCAAGGAAAACAATTTCGCTACAAACCCAATTGCTCCCCTCTTGAGAATCTTCTACACACGATGAGAACTAACTAGTTGTGGGGATTTTGCATGCATCCTCGAATTCTAAATGTCTTTCATTTTAAATGAAAGCACATGAACTCTTGGAAGTTCATCTTGATCGTTGCTAAGATTGTGAACCATTGGACTCTAGAACAATGGTTCCACTTCTCATTGGATTGGAAAACACGGTGGTGTCCCCTAGATTTCATCCACGAAATCATGTGACTACCCTATTCGAAAAATTTTCGTACTTTTAAAATAATGGGTCGTTTTGTGTTTTTATTGCCTGAAAGTTCTTGTATTGCGTCAAGATATTCCCAAAGAGTCATATTAATATTTTTTGCCAAATACCCAGATGCCCAAAATTGTTAGATTCCGTCGTCGGGATTTGTTGTGCGGGAAATTTGTATTTAATTATTTTGAGCCCCGTTTGAGGCAATTTGCACTCCGTTTTAACCCTGTTGTGATCGAACATGTCATTACTCCTATATTCCATAAGGGTTTTAACTAGGAATAAGTTTTGGGCTTTATTTTAGACTTTTGGCAATTTTTCGTGTTTTTGTGTTGTCCCGTTTCATTTTTCGTGAAATTTTTCTGGATCATTCCTTTGTCGCGTTAGCCCTATCCTTGGCCTAGAGAAAACTGGAGAACATATACACACCTTATGCTCGGAAGAAGTCACCATCGGAGATCGGTTCCACTGGGAAAAGGCGAAGTCGTGCACTAAAAACTTTTGGGGGTTGGGCGCATTTTTGGAAAACAAAGGATTTAAGTGGATCATGGGAAAATAGAAGCAGAAACGGGCGGTGGGATTTTATTGCACCGCCTTGCAGGTACTTTTTCTATGATAGGAAAGTCACTTAAGCAAAGTGGAAAAATTAGAGGCGGTGGCGGGCGGGAATTTATTGCACTGCGCTTGCAAGGTAGAAATTTCCATGGTGAAATAAAAGAAAAGTGACTTAAGTGAAATCATGGAATTTTATTATGTCGCACTTGCAGGCAAATAATCTCATTGTCAAAGTCAAATCATTTAAGTGGATCATGAGATTTCCGGGGCTGCCATGTAGGGTAAAGAATCCCATTGTCATAAATTCTTAAAAATAGAATTATCTTTAGCCAAAAGTGCGATCCCCTTTAAGGAGAACATGGCAGCCTTTAAAGTGGATTAAATTAATTATTTCTTCTTCTAATTTTGGCGCCCAAGCATGGAAGAAAGTCAACAAAGCAAAGGGGGAATAAAAGAAACATAAATAGATGGTCTAAAATTAAATAAATTAATTTATTTAATGGCTGCCCCCTTCATGACAAAAAGTGCGCCCCTTTTGGGAAAGATATAATGTTTTTTAAAGCATTAAATGATTAAATTAAATTCTATTTTCAGTGGCTATGGTCAAAGCACACTGTGAAGCTTAAGTGAAGTGAAGAGTGGATGATTAAATTGAATTAATTTAATTTATTGGATGGCTGTCCTTAAACATGCTATTTTAACACACCAGTTAAAGAGAAGAGCATGATTTTTAATTAATTAATTGCCAGGAATAGGAAGGGCAATTATTAATTATAGAATTATGAGGGTTATATAAGCATGGGCTGCCATAAGGGTGAATTAATTAATTCACAGGTAAAGAATTGCAGCCAAGAGGAAAAGTGCGCCCCATTTGAAGAGGATTTTTGCTCAGACAAAGGTGAAAACAAGGCTAAAAGCTTCCAATTTTGGCGCATGCATTGAAGGAGGTTGATTTTTATCCGCAATTGTTTGCATAAGTGTTACAGGTGCTCAGGGGTAGTTGAAAAGATTCATGCTCTCTTTGCATACAAATTAGACATCAATTTTTGGGGCAGCAGGCTTGAAAAGTGCAGATTTTTATCATTAAAATTCACTGTTCATGCTCCGGTGGCCATCTTTGTCTGAATTAATTGCAGGAATTCATTACAGGTGATTTACAAAAGAAAATGAGCTCTAATCAATGTCCAATACATTGAATATATCCTCCGAATCTGAAGAATTATCCAGATCTGCACCAGTATTGAAGAAATCTGGTCAAGTAAGAAGAAAAAGAATTATTCGGACAAAGATAGACAAAGCCATGGCAAAGATGAAAAAGAAAGCACAACGGAGTCATGCATCGCTTCCAAACTTGCAGACATAGAGAGACAGATCTAGGTCCGGAACCTCTTTCCAAATTGATTGATAGATCCAGAGCGGAAAGACTTCACTCATGCGTGCGGTTAAAAGCAGTGGAATTATTCGAGCTATGCAGCCTTTCCATGCATACCCCTGTTGTCGAGTTTGTTATGGAGTGCTCTAGATCTTACCATCCTTCATCCGGATCATGCATTGAGATGCTACGGGGGAAAACAATAATTCGGTTGGGACGCAGAGTTCATCAATTATTGTTTGAAGATTCCGATGTGAAAGGTTGATTCCATAATCAATTGGTCGGAAATTATTAGCATGACATTGGTGAGCAACTCCGGGCGTGAAGCGTAGTTTCGGCTTCAAGATGACTTCTTACTTGGTGTACGTTCAGAACTTCACAAGGCATCTTCTCCAAGCTAGATAGATGTGGCGTTCTTTCTAAGGACCCCATTTTCGAGTGCTACCCACAACTTACTGTACCTGCGTGCGAGAAGGATTTCAAAGTGGTCAATGATGGATTCTTCTACGATTTCATTTGCAAAGCTGAAAGGACCTAAAGGTCAATAGGTAAGTAAGCAAAGCGTGGAAGCCGTATTCGAGATTCGCGGTCTATTCATCCAGTTTGCAGATTTCACATATCTCAGGGTTACAGGCTTTTTTGGAGAACCAATAAAGATGCCCAGATATCCGAATGATAGATGGATCGCCATGGAGCTGAGCAAGCAACTTGTGGAAATACATGACCTTCAGTCGAAACGGCACAAGTCTACGGGCTTCTTTTCAATCACTATCGGACATTATTGCTGCCAGAGCATTCATAGAACTCAAGGGATGGAGGCGCAGGTGTTACCTGAGTATGAGCAAGAGTTCTTCACGGCACAGCTGAACTTCGATCCATTTGGAGTAGCCGGGAAGACGATTTCCCAGGAGTACACACATGTGCCTTCATTGGAAGATTTTTGGATGAAGTGCAGAAGTGAGTACGAGGTTAGAAAGAGGGATTTCAACAGCTATCAAAGAAAGCAAGTGTTCTACTTTGGACTAGCGCTGATACCTGTGAATCTTAAAGATGATGGGAATGTGTTACTCGACACTTACCATCAAATGGGAGGAGATAGAGCCGTACTTCAGGATAACATAGGAGGCTGTAACATGATTGAAGAAAGATCTGGAGCTGTTTTGGTGAATACTTCAAACTAGTTGTTGACGAAGGGATACTACCTTGATGAAACATTGATGAATCAAGTCACAGGCAACTTTGGCGCAGGAGATTCCCTCAAACAAAAGCATGGAGGAGAAAGCAGCAGAAGGTCCGAGAAGTTGAAAGTACACAGAAGATCTCAATCAAAGGAGAAGATCACTTCCACGGCCATGACTTTAGTTCCAGCTTCTCTAAAGATCCAAGTACTTCACCGATGCGCACGCACCTCGCCAGACACTTACATGCCTCCACTGAATCCGGCAACATTCTTCTTCTCTTCTCAGCCACTCCGTTCAGCACCCCTTCCAAGCAGGACGTTGAAGTTGCAGATGGCGGAGTTCGAAAGAGCTTTGTCCTTGGATGATTCGGAAGATGGCAGCCATAACACTGTAGCACTTTCTGATGGAGAGGAAACAAAGTGGGAGATAGTAGTGCACTCAACAACTTCTCATTCTCCAAGAAGTAACTTCTCAGAATGGTTGGCTTCGCAGTTGGTTCCAGAAGCGAGAGTGGAGATGAACTTGGAAGAACACGACTTGCAGCTACTCCAGAGTCTAGGCGGAAAAGACAGAAGGCCTAAAGTTGCTAAGGTAACTTCAAGGTTGATCATCGAGGAGTCGGGGCAAAAGTTTGTTGAGATGTCAGTTCCGGCGGAAGGAAAGAAGGAGGATGAGCTCACGGCAGAAGATGTAACAGTGAGTACCCCTCGGTCAAGCCACCACAGAAGGATTGAAGCAGGATACGCAAACATTGATAGATGCTCTATTCCTTAGGCTTGACAGAGAAAAGGCAAAGAAAGACGAGCTTCAAAAGTATCTCAATTGTGCGAGATCATAGCCAAGGTTGCTAAACCTTTCATTCAGCCCATTTCAGAGCAAGTGAGTGATCATCTTATGCAGGAGATGGAGGATGCAAGCAATCAGGGGAAAGCTATTGACGAATGGAAGAATCTCATTATTCGTCAAGCTTCTGTACAACTTGGAGAGGTGCCAGCCCACCTGAAGGTTATGAATGATGCAGCACATCAGTTGAAGCAACTGGTGACAAGCATAGTAGATATGAACACAGTTGTTGAGAGTAACCTGAGTACTTTGGCCGAAATCAACAAGCTACCGAGAGATGTATTAGTTGCAGAGTAGATTGTACCAGACGGATCAGTTGAGAAGGGGAAGCAGCTGGAGTTTGTAGTATATTTCCGTTTGGAGATCTGCAGAGTTTTGCTGAAGAGGAGGCACTTGAGATTAGGACATCATCCTTACCAGACAGTATCATTTCTTTCACTGAAGAGAAAGTGATCGGGAATGTTACTTCATACGTGCGGATCGTTCCAACCAAGGTACCTAATTCCCTTGAAGGGTCTCTTCGATGGTACAAAAGAGAATTTATAAAGCTACTAAGCCTTTCACGATGAACTCTATTAGCAGACTGGTGGCGCTGCAGGTAGATATTGCGAGGTTAGGGCCAAGCTTGGAAGATGTGGAAGCGTGCATCAAAGTGTTGAATGAAGGATTGTTGCAGTTTAGGATAGAGAAGGAAGTAGTGGCTAAAACAGATGGGAAGATGCTGAATCACATGTTCGACAAGTATATCCGATATCAGAACAAAAAGAAGACATAAATGTTACAACTGACATGACTTCTTCTATTTTCTATGTTCCCGGATGAAATTGTAAAACTTTAAGTTATTGGTTTTGCAACCATTACTTAAAGTCATGTGGAACAATTCTATTAGTTAAGTGATACATGTGTCACTTAAGGAGAAGTTAGTGGAGGATGATTGCCAAATGTCATCTTTACTTGTTTGTGTTTCAGTTCAGTTAGATTTCCCATTTGTACTTTCCCTCCTACATTCTATAAGTAGGAGAAGAACCTCCGGGTTAATGATTAGAATTTGTAAGCAGCAATCTTGTGTTCTAGTCTTTGTCTTTGAACCTTTGAGAGCCATTTGGAGCAAAGGAATACAAAGGAGTAGGTTTTCGGAGGAGAACTTTGTGTCACGGTGTCTTGTGTTTCTTGCTTTTAATCTTAGATCTCTTAATAAAGCGTGTTATTTTGATCCGGATCTAGAGCTGCCTTTGTTTTAGAATTTTGTGTTTATATCTATTTGATTCTTCTATGTGCATGCAATCAGCTCTACCATCTTGATTGGGATGCACATCTTCCCCATATCTTGTATGTGTTTATGTAATTCTTTAACAGTTGCTACTTTACTGTGAAGCCATTCGATTATGGTTGATAAACTAAGTAGTTAAAGTAAAACCCCATTTAGATATTAGCATACTTTAATCGACAAATCGACACGGGAGCCTCACTTTGGTAAAATGAGGAGATTTATCTCATAATCGCCTAGGTTTTGTGCTTATGTAGAAAATCTAGCCAACACACAGAGAGTCTAACTTGTACTTGCCCATGGAAATCTTAATACTATGACATTTCCTTGAACAATGATTGTATCCTCATCTGCAATCATGACCCGAAATTCTAGATAGATAGCTAAGATAAGATAATTATATTAAATGTCCAACAAGTGACCACAAAGATAGGTCAATGGGACTGCACAATACAAAGCAAAGCAAAAACAACAGGGAAAACCCAAGAGGGTCTCTGAAAGCAACAAAAGAAGAAGAAGAAGAGAGCACAAGGGATGAGAGGGAGGTGGAGGGAAAGGCCTCGACACCAACCCTCATGACTGTCGCCTAAGGTCGATTGAAAAGAAATTGGCGATGTCTTCTTTGGTTTGGTGTCAAGAACTAAAAGCTGTTGGAGACGCCCATGTTCCGTGGAATGTCGAGCTCTCTGGGTGGACCTAGTGGTCTGTCGTCTAAAAGAGGGGGCTCTTGGTTGTGCACGAATCCGGAAATCTCTAGTCAAGGAAGAAGCTCCTCTAATCCTGACAGATCTAGCCAGAAGATCTCCACTAGGGTCATGCCCCCGCTTAGTGCCCCTCACACCCGGGAGAAAATCAAAGAAAGATGTGATCTGTCGAGTAGTAGCCTCCCTGGAAGGAGGATGGAGGGCCTGTCACGGAGCTTAATAGCTTCCTGTAAATAGAGAGCGAGACACCTCTGATCATAATACCTGAAGAAGGTCGTGAACGTAGGATGTTCACGGAAGAGACAATGAAACCTCTCTCTGATCTCATAATAGATGGAGCATTGGAAGATGAAATGTTCCTTTGTCTCAACCTCCTGGAGGGAGCAAAGCTGGTAGATCCTCTCAAAACGAACCAAATGGTGATCACTCTCGACCTGAAGCTTGTGGGATCTGACTCTGAACTGGCCCAAATATATGCGAAGAGCATGCATCCAATGACAGGAGATATAGGTGGGCCAAATGATGAGTCCATTGCTGACTTCCAGGAAGTGACTGGCGTAGAAGGCCATTTTCGGCGTAGCTCCTCTCGGGAGTTGGTCCACGTAACCTGGGTGAATAGTCTGTATATGTCGTCTCTGATAATTTTGTGCAAATCCTGCGTGCTCGGAAGGAGGTGAACAGGAGCATCCATGGAGTACCTAAAAGGGGGGAGACGGTCCATGTTGATCCCAAGAGATCCAAGAAGACGAGAGGTCTCGGCATACCAGCACCGAACACGACCACTACGATCGGAGAGAGTAATGGCCTCAGAAGAACAGTAAGCAAGGTAGATGTATCTATCCCTGCCAGTGGAGGAGTCCGAAAGTCCCTGGATGCGGTGCAAGAGTGAGATGAGACCAAAGATGACCTCTAGTCTGAAAGGGCGAGCCCCAAACTCGACAAGGATGATATGATGAGAAACAGTCTCTTTGCATCTGATGATCCGTTTGAGAAAAAGGATCTGAACCCGCTCAATAGAGGCTCAATCCGACTCGAGCAGGGAGGGGCCCCAAACCTCAGAACCATAAAGAACAGTGGGTCTCACAAGAGAGTCGAGAGAGACATCTTGGACAACGTGTCCTGAAAGTGATGGCGGAAGCACTATCTCTCCAAGATCGCGAGGGAACCATACCCCTTGTTGATGCGGGGTTGAATAGTCGGACGTAAACTGAACCGAGGTCCAGAGAAGAGAACCCTAGATAGGTGTAGGAGTTGATCTCCAACTCCTTCCCCTATAGAAGAAATGGAAATAAGAGGTCTTCAACACATTCAAGACCATAACCTTGGTTTTACCCATGTTGATTGTAAGCTGCCTATGATCGCAGAAGAGGGCTAAAGCATCAAGTTCTCTGTAACCCCTCCGCCGAAGAAGCCAAAAGGACCACATCATTTGCGAAGAGAAGAATGTAGATTAGAACTTGGTGGAGAAGACAACCATCCTCGTCCTATATATGGTATTTAAGAAAATCCTCCAACTCATCAATATAGATACCAAACAAAGTAGGAGAGAGAGGGCAGCCTTGTTTGACCCCAATGGTGCTCCTAATGAAATCGGAAAGCCCAAAGCAGCAATGCGAAGGCGACCCAAAACCTCCTCATACAGTCGGGTAATGGCAACAAGAAGGGTTTCGGAAATACCAATGTCTCTAAGTCTGCAGAAAAGGGCTTCCGCGGAACAGAGTCAAAGGCTTTCCGAAAGTCCACAAAGCAACAAAAGACCCTGCACGAACGGTGACGTGCTTCCTCGATGATAGCACGAGAGGGTAAGAATGTGATCAGTAGTCTGGTATCTTGTCCTGAAGCCAGCCTGTCCTCTGGCTCTGCACTGGTACTGCTCAAGAAACGCCGAAAGCTGCAAATGAAGAACAATGGCGTACAACTTAGAGAAGTGTGACCCACCATAATTGTCCTGTAATTATTAGGATCAGAAGTAGGACCGGATTTGTGAATAGGGTGGATAATGTGGTGGGACCAAGATTGCGGGAAGCCAGTGCACACCACCTAATGAAGAGGTCTACCAAATAACTAATGATGGTGTTGATCCCATACTTGAAAAATTTTGCCTGGAAGCCTTCCTCATCTGCTGCTTTGCTGCAATTCATCACCAATATGGCCTTCTTGACATTTGTGTGGGTGAAAATGTGGCAGGTGGAGGGTGGGGATATAACATGGGTCTCGGGATGATCGGGGATGTCATAAAGGGTGGATGTGTGAGTGAACATAGTATGGGGGTCAAGGTCCAGGGGTAAGGGAGAGCATCGGGGAATGATGGTACACCAAAAGCATTTGGGGGAATGCGAAAGTGAGGTGCGGAGATCCCTTCTTTTGTGGGCAATAAAGGTGCGTTTCTTGTGGCGGAGAAGATTACGATAGGCAATTTTAAGGGGGGAAGGATGGGAGGTCATGGGTAAAGGCCATGCGGAGTTGACGGTGGAGGTTTTTGCAGTCTTCATCATACCATTGGTTCATGGGGCATGTCCGTGTACTACGGGGCTTGGAAGTGGAATGGGGGTAAGAAAGCAGGGCAGCCTCATGGATAGCAGTGGCAAGAAGGTTGTACATCCTGTCAGTGGGGTACATAGTGAATTGGGGCAAGGGGGGAGAAGCTGGCGAAGATGAAAGGAGAAGGTTATGGGGTCACCTCAAGCAAGTCTCAGAGTGGTGTGTGGAGGGCAGTGAGAAGGGCTAGGGGTCTGGGGGGAGTAGTTTCCAAGGAGAATGAAAGGGCTACATGATCGGCGAGGGGAATGGGGGAGATGGAAAGGTGGTGAATAAAGGGAAGAAGGTCAGGGGTAGTCATGACGTAATCAACAACACTAGCGCCACCACCGTGAGGTCTGCAGGTGAAGAATTGGGAATTTGGGAAACACGATATGCCATTAAGGATTAGTAGGTCATGAGCTTCCCCAACTGTAAAAGGTGTCGGCCGTATGTCGTCAAGGGCCTTGCCACATAATCTGACTCCCTCTGAAGACCAAGAGAAATTGGGTGCACCTCGAAGTACAAAGAATATCAACGATCTGTCATGACATGAAACTTGGATGTTTTTGGTTCGAGCATTGAAATCACCCAAAAGGATGACCTCACCAACTGCTGAGAACTGAGAAATGCCAGAAAAAGGTCAAAGTAGGGATCCCCAAATGGGCCATTCTCAATGGCAAAAGGAGAAGAGGTAGGGGGAAGTAACAAATTGCAATATAAATGTCTCGGATAAGGTGCGGGGTCCACCTAACCTTGATCCATAGAAAACGTGCAAACTCGTCTTCGACTGCCACAAAGATCCTGCCTCGAAGAGTGTCCCTGACCAAACAAGCAACACCGCCAAAACCCCTAACTCCATAGGAACACCAAGTCTCTCGCCCGCAAATGAGAGAGCCAATAGTACCCCCTAAGGTCCGGGAGAGGACGAATGGGGCTATCATGGGTTTTCGTAACAAAAAGGAGATCAGAGTGACCCAATGCATCCTGTAGGAGACCTGGTGAAGACCAGTATGACCCATTACCATTCCAACATGAAATGACAATGCCCCTGTTGCCTCACCCGGCGGGACCGTCATTTGGACCCGGGAGCCCAACCAGGAGGAAAAGTGTCTCGAATCACCGGTCTGAGGTTCCGAATCACTGCCCATTTTCCTGCCTTCCTGGCTGCCATGACCATCTCTCGGGACTGTTTGAGTTCTGCCACCTGTGCTCTAGTGAGATCTTCATCAAGGAAGATCTTATCCAAGCTAGATAAACAAAATAGTTCAAGCATACCTCCAACTTATTGTTGATGAAGTTATGTGTGCTCCTCGAGTCAATTAACATTGTCACTCTCTATTTCTTCATAAAACCCACCACTTTTGGGGTTTTGTGGAGTGCTAATTCTTGAAAGTGCATGGCATGAAATAGTTGGTTGGGAGTCTTTTGATTCTTCCTCAATCTCTTCTCGAACTTGCCTCCAACTTCCTCATCCTCTTCTTCATTAACACCTTCAATGTAGAATAGTTTCTTCTCAGCACATTTATGTCCTCAACTATACTTGTTGTCATAGTTGAAACACAACCCTTTGACCATTTCTCTTCAATTTGTTGAGGAGTTAGTCTAGTTGACCGACAAAATGATAGTGCTAGAGTACTATGCTCTTTGTTAGTGTTGAATGTCTGCCATCTCTTTGTTCAAGTCTGCGCAGCGAAGACAATGGACTTCGACACAAAACTCAGATTAAACATGCAAACATCATGTTGGATGCTATCCTTGAGCCCACCCAAAAACAAGTCGTTGAGGTTATCCTTCATGATGTTCTCCACTAGCAAGTGCAAGTTCTAGAATTGCTAAATATAATCTTTGACAGACCCTGTTTGTCCTAGTTTACGAGCTCATTGAATTAGTTCTCCTTCATATTGTTGCGGTAGTACATTTGTAGCTCATCAATGAACACTGACCAGGTGTCAATCAGACCCTTCTTTGCAGCGCATAACCATCTATACCAAATGAACTACTTTGGTTCCAGATACAAAGACACCATTACCACCTTTTTTGCACAAGGGGTTTGATGTATATCAAAGAAATTCTCTGTTTGATTGATCCATGTGTATTTGGATCCGTCGTGTCAAACTTGTAAATCTCCACATTTGGTAACATGTTACAAACCCTCGTATTAGAGTGAGGCGAGTGTTGAGGTTGAGTTGGATTTGAATTGGGGTTACTTAGAGACCTCGTGTGAACGGGTCGGGAATGGTTGGGTTGTGGCTGAATTTGGAGGTTAGCTAAGGCTACCGTGATAGATGAAAATCTCGAATCAAGCATTGCTGCAAACATTGTGTCCAAGGTGTCTTTCACTACCACATCTACCTTTCTAGCCATTTCAAACTATATATTGCTCACATTGCACTCCAATTTATTCATCTTTTTATCTATTGAAGCAGCCGGTGAGTCCCATTTCCGACTCCTTATCCGGAGTTTTCCTGGGGTTTAGCTACTCGTGCCTCTACATCTAGTTTGTGGACCAGTTATGGAGTAAGGTACATGGTTTAGGGTTTAGGATTCGGGGACCCTAAATAGGGTTATGGGTGGCTTATACCACTTTGTGATCGCTTCACCAAGATGAATCTAATGATTACTTGTACAAAAGGTGTAAAAATCCCCAAAAAAAGAGTTGTCGACGGTTGACACCGTTGCGATCATTTTGTCGAGACGATTCCATTGATTATTATTTTTTGCAAGGATGCAAAAACTTCCAAACTTTTTCTAAATCAAAATTTTGGTCTTTTTTTATTTTTTGAAAACTTCCAAACTTATTCTAAATAAAAATTTGGTCTTTTTTTTTTTTTTGAAAAGAAATCCTTAAACAATAGATGGAGAAAATAAATTTCTTCCAAATCAGGATTTATGTTGCAATCCGGCAACCCTTCCCACAAATGCTATGCCCGAAAACAAAATGTGCCACATAAAATCTTACCCAAATCATAGCTCTTATACCACTTGTAATGAAATTACTTAGATGGATTCAATGAAATATCAAATAGCTGAACATAAAAATAGAACAATAGCTGTAATTTGCAATTATAAGAGGAGAATAGAGCAGATCCACAAGATATGATAGAGTGCAGAGCAACATTACTGGAATCATATGACTAGGAATTTCAAGGGGGCAACTTCCTCTATATATATCCTACGTAGGCTATGGTTACTCCATGGGCTAACCTTACTAACAATATGCAAGCATAGAGAAATGTGTTATGACAAGGTAAGAGATTATGTTAGCCACAAGTTGGCCATACATATCCCAATACACATTATAGGTTATGAGCTAGCATACTGGATAAGTATGGGGCAGAACTTCATAGACTATTTGAGCAGCTCAGAGCCAAAATCAAGACACATAGTTATAACTCGTAAATGTGATTTGGAAGGGACATAGGGGTCAAGCAAGACTGTCTGATGTCGCCCACTTTGTTTGGTTTGAACATTGGTGCGCTGGTAGAGTGGGCAAATAAGTAGGGGAGTGGGGGACATTTGGCCAACTATATGGTGAAGCTACTCTTATATGCCAATGATCTCATTTTGGGCTCGAGCAAAGCCCAAAGCTTGAGGGACCACTTATAGGCTTTAGAAGCCCCTTGTAAAAAATTATGGATATGGGTAAATATCAGTAAAGCCAAGATGTTGGCCCACTTTTTGAAAACGAAACCACTAAATTTCCAGTTGGGTGAGGATATTCTCAAAGTGGTAACAAATTACAAATATCTTGGTCCATATTTCCACAACAAGCTCAACTGGGAATCGTGTAAAATATAGGGAATAAAAGGATGGAGAGCTTTATAATCACCACAAAATAGATGCATAATCATAAAATTATGGGATTCAAGACCAGCAAGGTCTAATTTGGGTTTCTTGTCAGTCCAATGGAGCAATTGTAATTTTAATGGTCTCATAGATTGTTGGGTCTTATGAATGTAATTAAAATCATTCCATCTCAGAACAATACCTAAACTCTAAACAGAATGCGATTTCGACTAAAAGGTGGCCACCACAATGGTCAGAGAGGGATGTTGACTATAGGGCCAAGTGACACCCCATGAAATAGCTATCAATATGCATGTGAACAAGAAATAGATTTCAATTGATTGAGATCGTTGCTTTTCATCACTCTTAAAATTTGGGAAAAAATGCCAGCAGCAAGCATCATTATAGTGAGTTCATGGTCTTTTCCCAAAAAGACAAGCAGAAAAATGAACAGCGATACTGCCTGTGAAGGTACCTATAAATTTTGAGAAGAAATAAAATGTTTTCTTTGAACAATTTTTTTGAAGCTTTGTTTGGGAGAATCCTACCCTGAGAAGAAAGTTCTTTCTGACCTGCTCTGATCCACGTGATGAATGAAAAATAATTTGCATAGTGGAGGCCATTGGTAGAAAACTTCAGTGTGCAAATATATTCGACAATATGATTTTTCATTTTTAAGCTGAATTTCTTGAATCTGAGAACTCCCATGCCTTTTAGATATTATCGATGTTGTGAAAGACCAAGAAATTTCAACACACAGGTGACCCTAGTAAGAGCGAGCATACGAGGTATAGATTGATAGAAAATCATTTATATGTTTTGAACTTTTACAGCTCATGAATGAGTTGGTACCAATCTTTAGCTTTACGTATAAGTTTGATGCTCTTTTTATGCTCAATCCATGAAAGGATAGAACGAAAAGTTATTGCCAATGTTACTTGAACCTTAACAAAAAAATTATCAGGGTATCTCCAGTGAGAGATAAATTGGAGACATCTCAGAACAACCAAAAGTATATTGATTTCTTTACACCTCTTAATATCACACTTTGAATTTGATTTTTTTAATGTAAAACCATTCGAGATTGAACATGTGAAAACTCTCCAAGCAGTTTCTTTTAGAGCAAGTGGCAAATTGATTGGAAAGTTGGAAAGACAAACTTGATACACGTATTCATGTGTTGGGGTCTTTCTTAGATGTTAAAGTTGTTAGAGATACTTGTTTAGTCTTATTCTAGCGTCCTATGTAGGTAAGAACTCTTAGAATATATTGTTGGATATATTAACTCTCCAATGTATCTGGACATACATTTAGTCCCGAGACAGATCACAAATATTGTCAGAAGTTAAAAGTGTAGGATGTTATTACAGATACGGCTGTGTAAGATTGGCCTTCAGAAACAATTGAGAGTTTCTCAATAAGGAAGGTAGTCTAGGGAAGTACTGTGGCATTGGAAGAGTTCTACAACTACAGGGTTAATGGCAGCTCGCTAGAGTAGTTATGGTTTTAGATCTGCTGGAAATGGCAAATAAGTAGGCAGAATCATATTTAATATTTTTTGAACCCAGTTGTAGATGGCTGCATTGCTGCAAAACCTAGGTAGAAACTGTAGGTCTAAAAAAACAATTCATGTTTTGACAATTTTGGATTTTTTTGCCGTGAATCCGAGTTTTGAAACTTCAAATCTCAAACTAGAAATCATGTATTTCTGAATCTGCTGTAGAGTCTAAAAAGTGAGAAAGATACCATGAAAGTGAAAATTTTGAAAAACTTCACAATCTCACGTTTGCAATTGCTGAGAATTATGGCACGGATTCTTTAAAACCAAAAAGAGAACAAAACTTTAATAATGCTAAAAATAGATTAAAACGATAAATAACACAGAGACAAATCCAAACCCTTAATGGACATTCAACAATGTGAACTGCAGCAACAAATCGAACTCGCTCTCACACTCTCTCTTTCAAAAACAGATTCCTGGCTGATTCTTGTCCCAAAATCTGTTTCCTGTGGACTATTATCTGCTTATCCACCCCATCTTGATCTGGCCAAAGAGAGGAGGCAATGACCTACTACATCTCAACCTTCTTTCAAAGCTTCCGTCCATACTGATCTCCCTGCAACTTTCAACAATAAATTTTTAAAGCTGTTGTCTGTGATCTGAAAATAGACACTGCAAAGATTCAATTTGCCTTCAAGTAAAAAAACCTGGACTCTAAAAACTCGGAAAAGAGCTCTGATTTGTTGTTTTATGGAGCGTATATAGGTCCAGGAACTCTAAAACCCTGGGTTGCCCACAGCTAAAAATCCAAAGGATCTATTGATGTGCCAATGATGCCCAAAGGATATTCCATATTTGTTTTCTCTTCCAAAATTGAGAGGCTATTTCAAGGAGGGCCATGGTTTTATGATGATTATGATATTTGTATGAAACCGTATATTTCGGCCTTCAATCCTATAGGCGAACTTCCAAAAACAGTTCCTATATGGGTCAGGGTGCCATTGCTTCTTTGAAAATTGGATTCTTCATGCAATCAATCAATAGAGAAGGTTCAAACAACTACTTGACCTCAAACTCTGCATATGAGGATCTTTCTAAAGAAGCCTAAAATGGCTCTAATATTGAAATTTTCACCTATTTCTCCTTAGATGGCTTATCCAACACAATCCCCTGCTTTACACCCTGCTCTTCAAGGTCAATTCATTCATCAAACTCATCACATTTCATAGAACCTCTCTTGGCAATTACCTTTCTTGACTAGCAACAAGCAACTTTTTGCTTTCTGGCCTCACCAATGCTTTCAAGACCTTTCAACCTGCTTCAACACTTCAAACAATCTTAGATTCAACATAAACTTGTCTCAAAAAGATCCAAAACCTCAAACTTTACCTATCTTCTCTGAACTGTCCTGCTAGTTAAGACCATGCTATTGTTACCTCCATGGTTATAATGATTTAGAAGTACCCATCAAGAAGTAAAAACACATTCAAATACCCTTTATCAACAATAAGGTGTGTGTAGAATTTTAGAACCCAACTCCTTTTCTTTCTCTCTATCACACTTTTCTCCTCTAGGCTCACAAGACCTCCACTAGCCCTGTTTCAGTCTACTTCATAACTTCTGATGCAAGGAGTTTCAAGACACAAACAAACCATATTTGGGCACCCATTTAGCCCTTTTCCATCTATGCAAAGTTTCATAATGGGATTCCAAATAAAAACCCTACTTCCTTTGTTAATGGGCAATCTCAATTAGGTCTAGACTGTATTTTACCTTCCTTGTTCTAGACTGTCATGAAAATCTCCAAATGTAGCCAATGAAACCCTAAAATTCCTTTTAAATCTCTTTAAGGGCTCTGTTTTTACTATTTCTTCAAAATTTTGGACTTGGACTCAATGGTTTAGGGCTCTAAACACTATTTCCTTTACAAACCCTAACTGTCCACACTGTACCTAGCCCGAGGGGTTACAAAACCTTATAACTTTCTTTGTGTTTGTTATCAGGGTCTCAAATTTCACCATTATGATTGTCTATACCTCTCTTATAGTCTTGAGCTACTAGTAGGCTATGACAAGTAACAAGTATAAAATGATCATTCAAGCAAAAACTTTCCTGCATGCACGTGTCAACAGGGTTGGAGGAAATCCTCACTTGTTATCCTTGAAGAGTTAAAGATTTTTTTGAAGAGAAGCTTCACCATTTATTTGAGTCTCCCCCTAATCCATTCATTCTCATGATCTTAAGCTTGACATTCATTTAAATGTAATGATAACCAATACTTTAGCAATTGAACAAACTGTAGAAACTCAGTCACAGTCCTGTTTTCAAGTAATTTACTAACCTGTAATGGAATATCATAAGGAAAATCACCTCAAAACCATGTAATAACCTTTTGATCACTTCTATCTCATGTTATTCATTTAAGGAAGTTCATAATTCATATCTCAGACCATTAAACCTTGCGTGCACAGTCTTGACATCATCTACACAATCTAACTTAAACTTCTAGTTGGAGACAGGGTATGCAACAATAAACCTTCATGAACTGTTAAATGAAGTGTAAACACTCTACATGCTCCATGCAATCACTATTCCAGTCTTTAAACCATATAACTCATCACTATAAGAATCAAGACAAGATCCTTATACAAAACAGAGTTCATTAACTGTATATATATCAGATTGTATACAAAATTGTGCTTCTTCCATTCATTCTTCCTCTTCTCCACGAGGAATTCCTTTCTCTCCTTCCTCCTTACCTCCTCTTGGAGGAACACTAACTACCTTCCTTCGAATTCTTCTTCTTTTATCTCATTCCCTCTCCTATTTTTAACCCTAACCAACTTTCTTTCATGACTCATTACATGCCACTTAACACATTTTGGGCTTTTTACATTCTTTTAGTATTTCATGATTCACATACACTTTCTAGGACTCATTCTTACATGACTAGACTCACTCATATCCACTTCAACTCATCTAAACACCCTCAACCTCACAATTACATGTTTGGAATTTGAATTGCCAATTGGAGGGAAAACACTATTTTGAAAATTCAAACTCTTAAACACCTAAGACCCTCTCTCTCATGACTTAACATACTCCAATACACTCGAATTGATCTCTACAACCATGATTGTATGAAAATTTGCCTCTGATGATATCCTTGGATGATGCTCCTGCATCACGAATACTAAGGTGAACCATCTCCTAGGAAGATAGGAAATAAGACCACAGAGAAAAAAAGAGAAACTATATTAATGTCCACAAATGACCAAGAGTAGGTCAATGGGACTGGTCACTGAAGGATACAACCATTAGCAATAGAAAGTTCTAGGAAGAGAGAATCCTAGAGGCGAACCAACGAAGTAAAGTACAAAGACAAAATAGAGCAGCATGCCACTAACACAAGTGGCAAAGAAACCAATACAAATAGTAATGAGGGGCGAACAAAAGTGTAATATTCCTTTGTATGGTTTTTTTCTATTCTGATTTTTGTAATTTTCTGAATTTAAGCAAGCTGAAATAAATCCTAAACAACAACATGCAAACTGAAACTCCAAATCTGATAACAACCCAACTGTAATATTTATTCAAGGAGCTGATTATAAATTCAAAACTGATTACAACAAACCCTTACTGCAAAAATCCCACAACAAATGAATAAACTCAACAATAAATACCAATCAAGGTCCAACAGCTTGGAAACAAAGTACAACAGTCCCCAACTGGTATGGCAGGCTGGAATATGCTGCTGTAGATGTATGGCAGTCCCTTTTGGAGTGTGATGCTGGCTGGAATGTCCACGGTGGGCACAAGGAGGCAGCAAGGAGAGCATACAGTAGTCCTCAATTCAGATTGACGTCAAGCATACATCTGATCATAAATACAGCTGACGGCTGGGTATGGATCACTGTAGCAGAACTGTACCAAACTAAAAATGGAATAAAATCTCAATTCTGGCACAAATATGATCCCTGGATGGAATCACCACAACTGGAATTAGAGGGTTTCTGTCCTCCAATCCTAAACACCAAAGGGTTTTCGTCCTTGGGTGAAAAGATAAACACAAAGGCTCAAGCTTAGGGTTTGGTTTCAAGGAGTAATGAATAATGACTCTTTTTAGCCCAATTTCTCCTTTTATAATTTCTGTTTTCCAATTCCACCTTAAAAGTAAATACTTTTAATAAAATATCATTTTTCATCCACTTAATGATAATTACTTTTGGCCCTCCTAATAAATAATAATAATACATAAGTATCCTTTTAATGTTACAAAATAAAAAGTAACTTAGGACAACTTAAAGTATTATCATTAATTTATTTCTCTAACTTTATCCTTTAGCCTACGGGAAGTAAGAAATAGGCTATGGAGCTTTAGACTCGGCTTAGTTTCAAAAAGGGGACATGACAAAAAGCCCCAAGAGCAAGTCCCAATGAAGACTGGAGGCAAATCTCATCGATTGTCTTTGTCTTTGCCTAAAGTCGAGGAATCATCCAACCATTATCGATCACGGTGAGAGATCTGATAATGTTGTCTGATGAATATATAGGGTCGTAGGACCCAGGTTGGGGGATCCTAGGAGGAAGCAAGAAACTTCTTGAGAGAATTCATTGTGGCATCCAAGTTCGTGCGTCAAATAGAAGTGCTTCACTTTGTGAATCTACATCAACATCAATATGGAAATCATTTCTTATATAACATTTTGCTTGAAATAGGAGGTGTTGTATGGAAACAATCCATCAAATATGGAAACACCTCTTGTAGATGTCACATTTGTCATGGGCATGGACATTTTCCTTCACGTGCCCATCTAACTCTATCCACTCTTCCTAGGGAACAAAAAGTCTTCCTACCCCCAGCCACCTTCATGAGTGAAAAACATCAGTTTTGTGGAAAACCATATGAAAAACTTGAGGTAAATGTCCTACAACCTAGACACCCAACCCCATAAAAGCATGGTGATAGCAAGGGAGGTGACGAAGGACAACCTATTTAATCTAGATATCTTTCTCGTAAATACTTGGAAGGCCAACTTCCTGGGGACCTCAAGAGATTCTACAACTATCTAATCCTTTTAACATTTGAAATTCTGCTCCTCAAAATCTTGATGAGCTCGCAAAATTCAGAATCAATCCCAGTCAATGGATGATTCATTCCCTCTAAATACCACCCCACCCTCAATGGAAACTCTTTTGCTTGATTTTTTAGTTGAATTGTCCAAGACACCCATGTAATTCATGGATTGGGATGGTGGAAAATCTTACATGTCCTTGGGAGGGTAAATACTTTCCAATGCAAAGAGAGAGAAGCATCGGAAATATCTCTACAACAACACACCGGCACATGAACCAAAAAGAAAACAACAAATTGTTCAAACCATTGACCAAATTCATTTTGGTTATGAAAGAAATCTATCTTCAATAGCTTATTGCTCCATTTAAAATCACTCATCATCAAAATAGATTGCTTACTAAAAAAGCGCCGTTGTCTTGAGAATTTAATTTATTGGAAAGGCAATGAATGTTATGGGTATGTTACAAGAAACTAAAATTTAGGTGTTGACAGTTTTTAAGTATTTTATCTCGCCTTGGGATCAAATTTTTTTGTTTACAAAGTATTTCACGGCCTTCAAGAAGCTAGAATGCATGGAAACGCCAAAAAGGGTAACGTTTCTCCCCTGAAACGTTTCAGAAACGGAAACGTGGGGGGAAACGTTTCCGAAACGTGGCATACGTTTCCGGAAACTATGCCACGTTTCCAATGATTTTTCAAGTTTTAAAGACAACTTTTAAAAAATAAAAATAAATGCATTTAATGAACCTAAACCTAATCTACCTACCTAGACTTGCTAAAGACACTTCCTAAAAGCTATATAATGACATCTTGGGTCCATTCTAAATCACACTCTCATTTTCTCTTGCTAAATTCAGTTTTTCACTAAACTAACATTTAGCATTGTGAAGAGCAAAGAGACATCAAGGAGCAGCTTGAAGGAAGAGTTTAGAAGGTGCTACTAAGAGCTAAGAGCATCAAGGAGGAATTTCAAAGCAGATTTGGAAGCTTCAAGGAGGAAAAACTAGGTATTTTTCAAAAAAAAATTTAAAAGAAAATGTTAATGTGATCAATGATCACAAATGATGTGTGCATAATGCACACATCATTCATGATCATTGATCATGATATCAATATGTAGATTTACATGTAGTAATTTTAAAACTATGCACACATCATTCATGATCATTGATCATGATATCAATATGTAGATTTACATGTAGTAATTTTTAAACTCTATGCTTAAAAATAAATTAAAATGTAACATTTCCTTTGCGGTTTTTAAATAAAAATCATATAGTTTTTTTTTTAAATTATAAATATCATCCAAACTTTGTGTATGCTCTCACCTCGCACCTATATGGTGAACTTGGTGATCAAAAGCAAAATAGGATGCGTAGGGTTTTTCTTGTTGTTGCTATTTTAAGAGTTTTTTGTATTTTTTAAATTAAAAAATCCGAACTCTGTGTATGCTCTCACCTCGCACCTATACGGTGAACTTGGTGATCAAAAGCAGAATAGGATACATAGGGTTTAATAATTTAATTCTTTTTCCTATTTTTTATAACTAAAAAATCCGAAATCTGTGTATGCTCTCACCTCGCGCCTAAACGGTGAACTTGGTGATCAAAAGCAGAATGGGATATGTAGGGTGTAGTAACTGTAGTTATATTTAATATTTATTGTTATCTAAGTTTATGTTTTTATTTTAAATATTTTTCAATGTAGGTTTGATTATTTGAGATAAATGGCATCCAGTTCAGCTTCAGTGGGAGGGCATGGGGAAGGAAGCCAAGGTGGGGGTGAAGTAGGCCAAGGTGGGGGTGTGCAAACTGTGGATCCTAGAGCTCCTCTTTGGAGACATGTGCAAGTGTTGGAGAACCTTGTTGGCGGTGGCTCTCGTGTTTGGATATGCAATCATTGCAATATTGAATTCAAAGCCTCATATACCCGACTCAAAGCTCATTTAATGGGGCAATCAAGAACGGGGATTAGAAAATGTGCCAAGGTTGAAAGGAAACATATTTTGGCATATATGAAAGAGCAAGAGGAGGCTGATTTGCAAGCTTCAAAAGCTAGATTTAAAACCTGCTCCATTGCAAAATAAGGGTTCACAAAAACCACCCACCTCATCAAACCATCCTTTTATTCAAATTGAAGTTGAAACTCCCATAGAGGAAGAGAGCTTGTCACGAAAGAGAACCTCCAAAGGTCCATTAGAGCAAGCATTTGCAAATGAGAAGAGGGAAATAGTTGATGAGTTGATTGCTCGATGTGTTTATGCATGTGGGTTGCCTTTCAATGTGTTGCGGTCACCATATTGGCAACAAATGGTGAGAGGAATTAATGATGCACCACAAGGGTATAAAAGCCCTAGTTATGAGAAGGTGAGAACATCATTGTTGGCGAAAGAAGTGGCCCATGTACATACTTCTTTGCAGCCAATTAGGGATTCATGGAAGGAATCAGGGGTATCTATCATTTCAGATGGATGGAAAGATGCCGAAATAGACCCCTAATCAACATTGTTGCAGTGTGCCCTAAAGGGGCAATGTTCTTAAGGGTTGTTGATTGTGAGGGTGAAGTGAAAGATGCTCAATTTATTGCTAATATTTTGATTGAGGCTATTGAGTCAATGGGCCCTCAAAACGTTGTCCAAGTCATCACGGACAATGCCAAAATTCAGAGAGCGACACGGCTGATTGTTGGGAGATATGAGCATATTTTTTGGACACTCAGTGCAATACAATCCTTGAATTTGATGCTGCAGAAGATTGGCAAAATACCATGGATAGAGGAAGTGTATATAGAGGCAAATGAGATTCAAATGTTTGTCACAAATCATCATATGTCCCAGGCTATCTTTAGGAGGTTCTCAAAGTTGGAGTTGCGTTGAAGGTAACAAAAAAATTGCTAGTTTCTAATTTTTATTTGCTAACTTTCTATGAAATATCAAATTATCATTTGAATTTCTTTTAAATTTAATTTTATATTTTATTAACTTGTTTTAATTTATTTTAATAGGTTGTTGAAACAAGATTTGCCTCTCACACGCTCGTCTTGAGACGACTTGTGAAGGTAAGACAAGCCTTGAGGCTTATGGTGATTGATGATGTTTGGTCCGTGTGGAAACAAGCAAACACAAAACGAGCCATCAAAATAAAAACATTGATACTTGATGATGATTGGTGGGAAAAGGTTGCATACTTGCTCAGTTTTACTGAGCCTATTTTATCTATGATTAGATATGCAGATCACAGATGATGCTTGCATAGGGGAGATCTATGATGGCATTGACTCTATGCTTGAAAAAATTAGAGACATCATACAAAAAAAAGAGCAAGATCCTAAAGAAAATTCTACATTGAAGTTAAAACTGTGATTATGAGAAGGTGGAATAAAATGATCACCCCATTTCATCTTCTAGCCTATGCCCTGAATCTCAAATATTATAAAGAATGAAATACTTGGGCTACCTGGTAGGCAAGCACCATACAATGACCATGAAGTTCAGAATCGAACTAAGGCAAAGCATTCCGAGGCTTTTTCCTAATCCAACTATAGCTACTGCGGTCCGCTATGAAATGGCATGCTTTGTCTCTTCATCTAATAGTAGCATGAGTGAAGTAGATGCATTAAGTGACAAGTACAACCTAAAGCCATTCATGTGGTGGTATGTACATGGCCATGATTGCAGGCACCTACGAACTATTGCCATTAAAGTCCTCTCACAGGTATAAAATATTAAAATGAAATCAAAAGTTTGTTTATTAATTAAAAATTAAAAATGTATGTTCTTACTTCTTAGTAAACTAATTTTATTACTAATTGAAAATTTCTAACTTCTTTTTTGTAACAGGTGGCTAGCAATTCTTCAGCAGAGCGGAATTGGAGTACATATAGCTTCATCCACTCAGCCAAACGGAACAAGTTAGGATCCAAGAAGGCTGAGGATTTAGTGTATGTACACTCCAATTTGCGCATCCTCTCACACAAGACTGAAGGCTATATTAGAGGTCCCAACAAACTTTGGGATATTGATCCTGAGAGTAGTGACTTTGATGCTTCTGTGGCTACTCTTAGCCAACTTTCACTGCTTGGTATTGATGAAGAAGAATTGGGATCCACTGCACAAGGGATGGAAAGTGGAGCTAGTGGGAGTGGAGCTGCCAGTGGTGTTCATGGAGATGATTATGAGGAAAATCTGGATGATATATTCTAGAATCTAGAATCTAGATTATTATCATGTATATGTGAATCATTGAAATTGTAACCATGTTGAATGATGAGTCATGACTCTTTAGAAGTTCAAATTTCAATGAATACAAAATATTTTGAGTGCTTTATCAATTATCTCTTATGGTCTACAATTATAAAATGAGTATTATGCATATATATATATATATATATATATATATATATTATTTTTTTATAATATATTGTACGGACGTTTCCGGTAACGTTTCGTATCCAAGGTTTTTTGAAAATTGTCGTTTCCGCATGTTGTATCCGTTTCCGTTTCCGCTTCTCGGCAACCTAGTCGAGAAGTTCTCATTCATCGGAACCTATCCAAATATCAACCGCAAACTTACGGTGATCATCCTTGGGGTCTAACAGCTAACTTCTAATTTTATGAGTTGGCTGCCCACATTCACTTGGTGAATATCTATATTTGTCATGGATAATTAAAAAACATGGCCTTGGATCTGAAATCACAGTGGTTATCAGTTCCTCACAATCATGTTATCTTTGGGGGAGATTTTAAAAACTGTTTCACATACAACTAACAAAATTGGTAGAAGGCTTTTCAATCCTCATATAGCCTCCCTATTGCACATGTTTTTATAGGAAGGCAAGCAAAGCTCTCAATAATTTTTAATGATTTTGAAGATTGGCACCAAAAACAATTACAATTTTCAGCAATGTTACACTATGCCACTCTTTCACTTTTAGATCATTTCCCCATTTACCTCTCTACCCATCCTACATTCATTGCAAATGGTCCTTTCATTGTCATGTCCCCTTTTCAAATAAAGTATGATATATTAATAATATAACTTAAGTGTCGAAAAAGTAACTTCATAAAAGACACTTATGTTTTATTATCATAAAAAGTTACTTTCGAAAAAGCAAGTTATAGCAAAGGAATAGAAATGGAAAGTTACTTTTGGAGGCTTTTCCTTGGGAAAGGCAAAAGTAAAGTTATAATAAAAAAATGTTGAGGGGTCATTTGGACACATCTCTTCACTCTCATTTATTTGGGCAATGAAGGTTTGAGTTGTTGCTACAACTTCTGCATTTGAGGACGAAAACCCTCCTTTGCAATCCACATGGTGTATTCAGATTTGTGGACAAAAACCCACTAATCTTCTGAGGTAGTTCCAATCAGGAGCTACATTTGGGCTTACAATCAACAAATTTGCAAGATCATATCAAAATTATCAGCCAGGCACAATTTGGATCAGATTTCAGAGATTGGCAGCTAGGGCATCATCTACAGATCAGATTTTTAGAGTTTCTTGTGTTGGAACAGCCACCAATCAGGTGATATTCACTTGGGACAGTTTTTGGACAGTTTTTGCACAATTTTAGGGCTGGGCGAAATTGTAGGGAGGTGGAACAAATCCCTTAGGAGGCTAGTTCAGTTGTGAAAAGGGTTATTTTTGGTGCTAGGGCTTGCACAAGGCCTAAATCTGCCCTAGGGCATCATTTCTAGCCTTCCAATCTTCAAATTTTGTATCAAATGGTCAACTGTTTTTATCTTCCATTTTCAGTTACAAAATAAATAAAAATAAATTCAGATCTTTGTTAAAAAAATATTTTCTTGCATATACATGTGCCTTGAGGGTTCCTAAAGGCTTTGGGCCTTCTGGGTATTGTTGCTTTGTGGTTATTAGATGAATAAAGGAAGATTTCATATTGCTGTATTTGTTTTGGTAAGGGTTTTAAATAAAAATCAGTTTGTTGCATATTTGGTATAAGGGTTTGTTGGAAAACCCAAACTATCTTTATTTGTCTAGGAAAGGGACATTACAATCACTTTCAGATCATTTCCCCACTTACCTCTCTACCCATCCCACATTCATTACAAATGGTCCTTTCAAATATGAGAATATTGGATTCAACACTCGTCCTTCATCACAAATATCACATAATGGTGGGAAGAACGCGTCCTTGTTACGAGATTTGCTATGTACAAATTGATTGGCGAACCCCAATTTGTTAAACAAATATAGGAGGTTTGGAACAAGGATGTTTTGGTAACATCTTACAAAAGCATATTTACTCTCCTAGGTACTTTGCAATCCTGAATCAAGGAGAATGGCTTCAAAACAGATATGGAAAAGGAGGAACAACCACTCATTTTCAATCCTTTGGCCTTTAACAAAAAGAAAAATCGGAAATCCTACTAGCGCCAGTAATTAATGCTACATGGATTTGCAAAGGAGAAGCCAATGAATTTTTCTCGCTTATCTATTATTGATAGTAACCAGCTTAATAAGGTGAACCAGTTAAAACTTCCAAATGGCACCACTGTCAATTCTCTGAATGCAATCAACAAGGCACCTACAAATTATTTTTAGGATCTACTAACTGAACTGAATATTTGTAGGGACGCTGCTCTTGCTTCTCTGCTTCTGCATATCCCAAAGATTATATCGGCAACTGGTAATTCAAATTTATCATCTCAAATCATAGAAGCCAAATTAAAATAAGTGGTTTTCTCCTTCAGCCATGACAGAACTCCTATTCCTGTTGAATTCGTGGCCCAATTCTTCCAAGATTTTTGGGAGGTCATCAAATCTGATTTATCATGGTTACTGTTAGTAGTAGAAGAATACCGTTGGGGAAAAATGCCAAATGTCTCAATACTGCCACTGTAGTTCTCACTCCGAAATAGGCTCAAGTCAACTCTCTTGACTCATTTCCTCCAATCTTGCTATGCAATATGGTTTATATAATTATCTCTAAAGTCATTGCTTAACAAGTTCAACCACTTTCTAAGAAGCTGATCTCCCATACACAATCCACATTTGTTCGAAATAGACAGATTGCAAACAATGTTATAGCTGTCCACGAAATTATTCACACTCTACCAATGCATCAACACCCAGGTACAATCATCAAATCAGATATGGATAAAGCATTTTACAGATTCATTACTATGGAGGTGTCACACTCATCCTAGAATCCTTAGAATTTTTCTCCAAATTTATTACTGAAACTTTTGATGTATTTCCACTCCCCACCGTCTTAGTGCTCAGATTAGTGTTGTTCTGTTCTAAAACTAAATGTAAGACAGTTGTAAGCAAGAACAAGGAGAAACTGAAAAACAGAGCTAGACAAGTTGTTTGCCCTGGAGAAACCCTATGTGGGAAAACTCCAGGAGAGTGAGGTCTTACCTCCTTTTGCCACTATCTCCTTATATTTTTACAGCTTACTGACTTTACCAGGGCTTCATGGACATCTTCATCGATTACAATGTTCCCAAACACCCATATATGTGCTCTACAACTTGTTCACATTGCACTTCCCTGCTGTACTCAACTCCTAAGACACTCAACCGAGAAAAAGATGAGTAAGTACTACTTGGAAGATATTTTAAATGAACCCTGAGAGTTCCACATGTCAAACACAAATCTTCACTGACGGAGCACATGTTTTTAGTTGCCAACCATGCGGCATCTCATCTTCTAGGCCAAGAAACAGTTTGGGCAATTGAAACTATTGGCGCATCAATGGTTCTTGGAACTGAACTGTCTTGTAACTGATTTGCAGATTATATAACTCTAATCCACTCAATCTCCGTCGGGTTGGACATCAGACGAACTCTTATCACCTGTAGTATATTCTAAACACCAAACAATCCATATCTGGATTTGGCCCACTGAAATGCACATTTTTGGCTGATAAGTCCAAGATTGTACCCATGTATAATATCATGTTTGTGATGAATAGAGCACTATATTTGCTATCGCTTGTTCTCTCTCAATCTATTATGGTGCTTCCACATTTTTTCCCATTTTCCATTGAATGTTGAATATACTTCCCAAGCTAATTAGATAAACCCATTTGCTAGTTAGTCTATAAGCTGTCTTTGTGCAAACTCTTGGGGTTCGGCACAAATTAGATGGGGCAGTGGTTTGTATTGCAAGTGTGTCTTTCTTCTATTCAAATCTCACCACCATAAGCACAAATTTCTTACTAGAAGTCACTAGCTTATAGCATCGCTTGGCACCAATGAGTGAAAGCTTAGGGACTACTTCCTGTATGCGATATCTATTCTCACCAACATCTGTTACAACTTTTTGGGATTTTCTTCATAGATTGTATGTGGATGACAAAAATATGGTTTCCCAAGTAAAACATCACATACCTCTAATGGCACGATGTCACGAAGGACTTCATCTTGGAAAGGCCTGAATTTGTACACCTGATGACATGGATGAGTGATGTGCTTCTCTAAACAATCCAATGGTGTATGGTTGAGGGTGGAGCATCAGTGGCAATTGGCAAGGATAATCTTTAAACTCCTCTAGGTGAAGTCAATCTCTTCTTACTCCAATTGTCAACAATCAAGTGTATTGGTTGTCCATTGACCCACGTTTAAAAAAGAAACAATATTTTTGCTTCTTTGAATCTGAATGGAAATATGATGCTATGTTTTTTATACCTACAATAGCACTATGCTTAGAGTCTGTGATCTGTTTGCCTTTTTCTAGTGCCCGTTACTGTGGAACTTGATGCTTGTTGCTGTGCAAGCTATTTATTCCGATTGTGACATTCCTCATCAGAGTGACAGCTGGAATTGTGTATATTGGGTGACTTACCAGTCTTTGATTGTTTCATTTTCACTTTAAATGGTGTGTTCTTTTGGAAATGATGTAGAGGTCCTTTTCCTTGTTGTTTGGAATTTGTCTTGTCTCCATCCTTGAAGTTCTTGATCTTAATTTGTCCAGGGATTTAGAATCATCATTCTTGGAGTTACGTTTAACTTTTGCTTTAAAGTTGAAGGCATACATGCATGCTTATCCTAAAGAAGAGATATGGAGAAATCCATGTCGGCCTGGATGTATGGTCTCACGCTTGCATAAAGATTAGATTTTGCTTAGTTTCTTGGACATTCAACTTGGAAGTTAAAGCATGGAAAGTATCGATATATTCTTGAACACATCCTTCATGACCTTGATGAAGTTGGGAGAATTGATATATTGGTCTGGTCACCATAGTTAACAACAAGGTAATATGTTTCTTTCAAGGCTTCAACAAAACCATGCCAGGTTTCTACAGGTGTAAGATCATCCAGGTGAGCACTGCAGTAATTATTCCACCATTTTTTCACATACAAGGAAGGTACATTTTTTTAATGAGAAAATGAATTGATAGCATGGTAGGAGCATATTAGATTAATTCAGTTATCTGGAGTATCAGCATATATCTTCAAATATAGGAATATCTAGATTTACTTGTATCTTGTCAGGTGTTTGGGCTCCAAATGGTTTTTGGTTTGATGTAGACAATGGGTTTGAAGAGGTTTGAAAGCATTGCAAAATTTGAGTGAAGTGATCAATTATCCCAGCATTTTCCCCTGTGTAGTGTTTTTGTAAGTCATCTTTTTGTCATTGCAAAGTATCCTTTATTGTCTTCTACCACATTGTTGAAGTTGCCATCTCTTGTGCTGATTTGTTTGCCATCTTTCGGATAGTGGAAAGTGGCTAGGAAGGTAAGATGAAGGGTAAGAATTTGAGACCAAGCTTCCTGTAGTTGGCCCTTGTGTGAGTCAGCATACAAAATGCAGAAAAGGATTCAAATGACAAACTTGCTCTGATACCGATGATATGGGGTCTTAGGATGATCCGGGGACAACACACTAAAATGAGTTCTAAGGTGTTATATGCAGAAACGATTTATGAAGAGTGCAACAACAACAGTGATCATAGTGCTGTAACAAAAAGAATGCAAGGGCTAGAGAGCACCATACTAGAACTATAATGCAAAATTGTATTATGGAAGTTTCGTGCAATGATCCAAAAGGTCAAATGTATCAACCAAACTCTAATATCTAGACTATCCTTCGATGAATAGATATTGTACATGAAATTCAAGTGAGGAAGATGAGGAGACTACTTGGTAGTGCAAGAAGCTATACCACTAGCATTTTGTCAATTTATATTCCACATGCTGTCAGTTTCTGCAGATACAATTGAACAGGTGTGCTGAAAAGTGCTGATGATGTCAGAGTTGTGTGGCTTTGGGTACGGCGAGTTTTGGCTTTGTGGTTTAACCACGTGTTCCTGAGATGATGATGAGACTAGTGGTGAAGATGACATTTGATTCAGAGTATTGTTGTGATAGCATGAGATGATCGAAGTTCCATATCCTCCTAGATCATTTGCTTGAAATTAACATAAGGTATAAGATAGGAATGAATCAGAGGCGCCAAAGTCATTTTTACTAATAAAGACAATGTGCTGACCTTGAGCTAGCCCCCTAAGACAAGAATGAATCTGTGTGCTGAAAATAGCCTCTAATAAAACATAGTTTATTGGCCCCAATGTATGCTCTCTAATATAACAATGAATTAATAAATCTAGAGTAGTCCTAGCTATAACATAGATTGCTTGATGGCCCATAATCAACTTCTTGTAGATATTTATTATTCATTGACTCTAAAGTAGCCCATCTGAGATAAAAATGAATCAATGGTTCCAAAGTTGCATTTCAGATGATATTGATTGTTCAATGGCCCTGAAATATCCTGTCCGAGATAAGAATGCATTAGAGGCCCCAAAATATTCTTTCTAATAATGCTATAGCTTGGTGTCCCTAAAGTAGTCTATCGGAGAAAGAGCTGGATGATGCAAGCATCATTGTATGTATATATAATCTTAAGTTTCTACAATGCAGAAATGATTATAAGAACCTACAAAAGATAGTTGCCATGTTTATGTATAATATAAAAGAGATTTAAATGTTTAAGGCTTTCACCGCGTTCTGGTTTGTTGTTATGCGATCTTCTGGGATTACCATGAGATAATTTTTATATCTGTAGCACACAATCAAAAATAAACAAGATAATTTAAAACTTACTTCTTGAATTGCAAAACTAAAAATGATGAATATAAATTTCAGCAATGAGAACTGGTGTGTAATGGAGATATTAAGGGCTTAGAACTGCCTAGGACCCACTTGTATTTATACTCTTTAATCTGTTGGATCCACTCTTAAGCATCCTAGATACTCTCAATTACTACAGACTTTCCAAGGTGGGTATTTTGCACAGATATATGCTAATTCCTAGCTTAAAAAAATGTAAGAAATTTTTGGGAGGTAAGTAGAAGACTTCTAGAAAATCTAAAGCAATTGTCTAAATTGGTCTTCCATAAATCCTTGCTTCCTTTTTTTCCTCGTCTTTAGATACGCACAGATTTCTAGGAAGTCTGTCCAAAATGAAATTGAAAAATCGAAGAGAAATGATGGGTATTTAAAATATTGAATGATCAATTTTTTGGTACAATTCAACTGTCATGATGTTTGTTTGACAGGTCAGCTTAGAGTTGGGACTGAAAGGATCAACTTTTAATAAATAGTATTTCCTCATCATTTTATGAAATATTTCAGGAGCATAGTTCTAATCTTATATATTTGGCCACTGTTCTATATACTAAAATGAAACAAATGGATTACTCCTGATACTCAATTCTTTGTTACCAGTTGGCTGTCACGTTAGTTGATTGAAAGGGCAGCTTGGAATTGGAACAAAAGGGTCAACTTGTAATACATAGTATTTAATCATAATTTTACCAAATATTGCAGAGCTTAGTTTCAATATTATATGTTTGAACATTGTTCTATATACTAAATAAAACAAATGGATTACCTCTGATAATGGTTTTGGCTCATTTAGGCAATTTAAACTTAAAGTTGTTCAGCCTCTCCCTGCCCCTAGATACCATTAAATTGAATTTTGATGGTGGGTCACCAAGGGAAATACAGGTCCAGCTAGGGGTTGGAGTATTTTCTGATTCAGAATGCCAAGTGATCCAAATCTATGCCATGGATCAGGGCAGGAGGTTGACAACCCCACAAATTCATCACCTATACCTAAAACTAAAAGAATCCAAGCAGCAGTTCTGAGAGGGCAGAAGTGACTGATTGGGAGAGGCTATAATTGAGGAGGCTAATGGCTCGCTAGCAAGTTTGAGGCTAATTCCTTCCAACACATTAAGTGGGATGGAAATCAGTTTGCTGATCTAGCTGCCAATAAAGGTATTGCCATTTTTTCTGGAGAGAATGGTCTTGATAAATTTGGGTTGAGCCATTTATGTTTTCCTTGGCCTTATTTCCAATGATGCCTACTGTTATGTGTCTTTGCACCCATAATCTTGCACATACATCCCCTTAATCATTTCTCTTCACCTCAACCCCTTTTATCATGCCCCTCCCTTAATTATCATTACTCAATCTTTATCATCTATCCTATTCAGGGTGATTGTAAATCTATTTCATATCAGGTAATGTTAATTCCCCTGTTCCAGTGTTTGCCACCTGTCCTGCCTTTTCCTTGTAATCTAGAGGTAATTTTTTTATTAACACTAAAGCTTTCACTCTCATCTATGTGGGTTTGGATTTAGCAGGTGCCACCCTTGTAGGAGTTTCTTTACATTGACCTGTTTGAGTATGCTTCTCTTTGATGACTTTTCTTGAAATTTGGAGAGAGAAGAGGTCAATTAAAGTTCTCTTTGGGGATTTATCCATCTACTGCATTTAGTCTAGGATTTTTTCTGTAAATTATTTTACACTCCTACATGGTTTTGGATGGAAGCATTGCTATTGTGTTAAAATGATAGTCATTTGGTGATGGTGATATTACTCTTTTATGCTCTTCTCATCTATGGCTATGCACGGGGCTTCTTTGACCTATTTCTTTGGTTGGGTTAAATCTCTACACCTAGCAACCTCCTAATAATATTGTTTCTTCTCGGTAATGGATGAAGTTCGGAGATTGTTTAGTGGTTCATTGTGAAGGAGAAGTGTTCCCAGTTCTAGATTTTTATGCTCAAGTTTATATGCTTTAACTTGGCCATACTATTTTATTTTGCTTGATGATCTCTGGACCCTCATGAATTTCTCCCCTCTTCATAAAAGAGGATTCGGCAAGCATCTGGCTGGTCCCTATTCCTCCTAAAGATCTTTTACGAGGAGACAAACATCTGCTCCAAAGATGGTTGATGATGGAGTTTTCCATGGGGATGAGTGCTCTAAAGGAGAAGAGAAGCTGCCAAATGCAGACAAATACACCAGGCACTTTCACAGCCTTATAAGAAATGATTCTATTCAAGCTTGGCTCGGGCACTACATCAGGGTTGACACAGAAGAGAATAAAGGAGTAATCATCATGACAGAAACAGTCGGGAAAATAATGCATGATTAGAGCATACCTTGGGGAGAAGGAATGTATACCATGTCACACACAACCTTTCTGTCACACTGATGACCGCATTGGCGGGTAGCTACTTCCAAACTAATAGAAATTTGGTGGTTTAGTATGGCAATGGCGGCAGGAATAATGGGGGAACCAGGAGGATTAAAGAAGGAAATGCTGGTCTCAAGCACCTCCATACCGGCATTGATGCCATTGCCAATGCTCTAAATATCTCTTTACCTCCAAATCTGATCTTTCAGGAAGAAGATTCTGATGCAGAGGGCAATCAAGGTGGTGCTTCTTGGGAGCAAATTGAAATTAAATGGTAGCAACGTTTTTGGTACAATTAGCTACAAGAAGACTTGTATTTTGGCTGATTTTCCTCCTGGTTGCAGCCTTTTGTGATGTTTATATCACTAGACAGACTTGAAGTAATGAATATGTGAAGACCTCTATAGTTATGTTGCCAGGAAACGGGTACGGGTCTGAAATGCAGAAATGCCAATTTTCAAAAAAACCTTGGGTAGAAAACGTTACAGAAATGTTTGTACAATATATATATATATATATAGTATTCATTTTCAAAATTTTAGTCCATAAGAGAAACTTAAAGCACTCAAAATATTTTGTACTCAATTTCAATATTTTGTACAAAATGTTGAAACGTCCATACAATACACACACGCGCGCACACACACACACACAATACTCATTTTCAAAATTTTAGTCTATAAGGGATAAATTTAAAGCACTCATAATATTTTGTATTCATTGAAGTTCAAAAGAATCAACATGGTTACAATTTAAATGTTTCATACATACATGATTATAATCTAGATTCTAGAATATATCATCTAGATTTTCGTCATAATCATCTCCATAAATAAATAAAACTTAAAAAACAATAAATAAAACTGCACCCAACAGATCCTTTTTGTTTCGATCACCAAGTTCGCCATGAAGGTGTTGTTAGGAGATGAAGTTAATATTTAGATCTTCAACATTGTGGTGTGGCATATGGCATGTTCAGTAGTTGGCTCCGCCCGAATTTTTACTATTCGTACAACCATACAATCATTGATCCCTCCTTCCAAAGCGCTTCTAAACTCCTTGATCCACTTAGCTCTTAGAACACCCCATCTCTTCCTTCAAGCTGCTCCTTGATGTCTCTTTGCTCTTCACAATGTTGAATGTTAGTTTAATAAAAACTGAATTCAGCAAGAGAAAGAAATGGTTGTGATTTAGAATGGGCCAAAGATGTCATTATATAGCTTTCAGGAAGTGTCTTTAAGAAGGTTGGGTGGGTAGGTTAGGGTTAGAAACAATAATGCTAAAAAATAGTGTTTTCTTTTTTTCGCTTTTTTACTCAGCCTATACACGTTGGCACGGCCTGAAACACCCTAGGTGACACTGGAAATGTCCTAGGTACAACAGAGCCGTACCCATGGGTTTTCCAGACGTACCCGGTCTGTACGCCCATTTTAGAACGTTTCCCCCATTTCCATACCCATACCGAAGCGTTTCGGGGTACAGGTGGTGGGGGCCGGGGCGGGAGGAGTTTCCATGCTTCATGCTCTATAGTTGTCTATCAATTTTTAACTTGTTACGATTTTTGTTGGCCGAGAGAATTGTTAAATTTATGAGGGGCTAGTTGAGTTAGTTGTGTTAGTATTCAAATTCGTTCTCCTTTTCAAGCCGAGCAACAACACAGATTCAACAGGGAGCTTAGAGGCAGATAGATCATAAATGTGTATCGTTTTGTAGCCGGGGATGAAATCTAACTGACCCTTTGTTACTCGGATTTGTGGAGAGATGGATAGCACCTTAAAAGGATGTGATCTTATCCTAACTATTTTAGGTTGTGCCTTTCAACCAAGGTAAGAGAACCTATTTTGTAACCTCTGATTATGAAGGAGATGCGAGATACCTTTCTTTTGCACAAATTTTATATAGAAAACCTTGGGAAAATATGATCAACACACCAAATCTGACTCTCACGAGTTGTCACTTCCAAATTATGGAGATATTTTCAACACAGGGCTAAGGTTACTAAAGACATTTGGAATCCTGATCTGTTTTGCATACTTTAGCAAATGGATTTTGTTCTTTTGTGGATATACAAAGCAAAGTTCAGGGTAGGATTGGTTATTTGAATAATTTTTTGGTGGGAGATCAACAAGATAGATTGGACTTTGCCAGATCCTTAAGAAACTTCACGACAAATGGAGAACTCAATAATGAAAGCTTCAAAGATAGTTAAAACATTCCCTCAACCAGAAGGTGTGCATCAATGGAGGCCCAGACATGCACTTTTTCACACAATCTTTGAGATTCTAGCACGAAGGCTCAAGTTAGAAGACCCAATAAAACATCAAAATCTAAGATCAATCACGCCTGAGGTACACCCAGAGGCTTACAAACAATCTCTGTCAACAGATGAAAGAAAAGTGATTTTAAATCATTTATTTCATTCCCAGATGAAAGCTCTTCTGAAAAATGAAATTGCAGATGCCACTAAACTATCACAAGGATTGAGATCTATGTGATTCAAAGAGATTTTGATACAAGATTGCAATAGGAACAAGAAAAACTACTTGCAGACATTCTGAAAGTGAAATAAACACATATTTTGCCAGAGATTTAACACAAATTAACTCAAAGTTTATCAAATTCATCAGGGGAGAGTTATTTAAACAATCTCAGAGCTTGTTGATGGCTATACACTCGTAACCAACTCAACATGAATGAAAATCTAACACAAAGGAAGTTAACCTGGTTTCTCAGAAAGTTTTCTCAGAAGATGAGCTTTTCTCAAAAAAATTCTCGTGAAAATGAACTCCCGACCTTTTGCAAGAGTAATCTCATTGCATTTATAATGCACCCTTTTACATCCAATTTCCCCCAAAAGAGGAATATTCGAAGCACCTTTGTTGCACATATCGGATCATGATTTGCAGAAAGTGACATTCAACAGACTCACAAAAAAGTTGTCCAGGTGTTTTCAAAAAGGTGAATCATTGCAAATATTTTCATCATTGTTCTAACTGGAGGCATATCCTTCATCCTCGCGCCGGCAAAGCACCTTTCCCCTCGAAAGAGAAGAATATTCAAGGGACCTTTGCTTGTTACCAATTTGTTTCAAACAGAGACATTTAACAAATTCAGATCCGAAATCTGCCAGGTGGACCAACTGTGAACAGATCACATTTCTTGGGCCCTCGACTACTGACTAGGATGCCATGCCACAACTTCTCGGGAGTCCCTTTAATCATTTTGATTCTGTCATGCGAGAAATCCCCTTTTTAATCATTTCTCGGAGCCTCGCGTAGCTGGTCTTGACAGGTCATCCATTTTTGCTCTCGTGGCAACGCCTTTTTCACCTTTCGCGCCTGTACCTTCATCATTTCGTCCCTTTTCCTTCCTTTTCCTCTGAAATTTTATTCTGCAACTTCTGGATCTGGCATATTGCGTTTCTACACGAGCCCGAGCAAAAATCCACTTCAAGAGTACTTCAGATTGACAAATTGAGCCCCCAAATTAATTCAATTGAACCTCGCAGGCCAAAACGACACAAATTTGCCAAAAATTTGATGAAGAATGATGCAAAGATGCGTTTCCAAACATCCTGGAGCTTCAATGGTGGCAAAATCAGATGAAATGCACAACTACCGTTGATCCTACATTTCAACTTTTAATCTGAGCCCTCCACATGGCAAAATGCGATTGGAAACGGGTCTAGGGGCACCTTTTTGACATTTTATAACTTTTGGAAAAAAGGAAAATTTTCCCCAGCAGACTCGCCCTTCTCGCCTTTAGCCTCGATGTGGGTCCCGGTAGACCTGCGCTTCATTTTTTCATTTTTACTTATTTTCCTAAAAGGAAAAAGTTCCACATTTTCCCATGGCCCGCATCTCCATTTCCCCGCTTGCTACGTGTCTCAATGGCGCACTTTGAGATGGTCCCAAAAAGTAGAGACCCCAAACAAGCACGGGCCCAACACGTGTCTTAGTCCGGCAGAGTCTCCAAGTGTCCTCCTGGCGCTTCTTCAAAATAAAACTCAAGGGCCGGTCCCCAAACATGTGCGGTCCCTCCACGTGTCCCAGGCCCCTTTAGGAAGTTGCGTGAAAAGTCTAAGTACGGGAAAGCCCAGTGGAAGCCTCCACGTGGACATGTTTTGGTTTGAAATGAGCCTTGGAATTTTTAAAGTGCCCGCAGAGCTGCATCCAACCAGAAAGGGCCACTTTTCAACTGATGCCAAGAAGTAATTTTGACCGGGAAATTACACCCGTCAAACCGTAAAATGCAGGACAACCACCATTTGAGCCCGGGAGACAGAAAACATAATAGAGGCCGCAATCTGAAGAATTTTAATGACAAATGGGGCGAGACAAATTTGAGCACCAACAGAGTTGTTGCTAAGTGAATCCTCTGTTTTTATGAGGATGGTTTGAGAGATGTGTGGGGTTAATGTGCTGCTGGGTTTATCTAATAAGATGTGTTACTTTCTCTTTTCTATGAGGAGGTGAGAGAGGATGGTTCATATTTCCTTTCTTTTCTTTTGTCTAGCGTAATCACAGAGAGGGAATGTGGAGCTGGGAGCTGGGAGCTGATTGGTTTGAGTGTTTAAGCATGGTTCTTCTCTCTCTGTTTGGATAAGAATGTAGTCTGGGATGGTACGAGGCTTTTGGTCAAGGAAAGTAAGCTGTGCAGCAATGGTAATCCATACCATCTCATATTGCTTCTGATTTGATTTGGTGTTATCTTCACTTCAGTGATATATATTAAAGCGGAGGAGGAAGTTACTTTATCTTCAATTGAAGAGATTTTGATGAGATAAAGCAGCTTAAGAATTTCTCATGTTCTATTTGTAGCAATCAGCTGAAGTGATTTCTGGTTTGATTTGGTGCATGATTACTCTTTGGTCTATGGAGTATATCTGAGCTAATCAGAGCTTATTGGGAGATAAGTGTCTCTGCCCTTTGATATGGTCTGTCTTATGACCTGGGTTTAGGGTGATTCCGGAGGATATGTTAGGATGGCTATATGCTTTTTTGATGGAGTTCTTTATGCCTCCCTGAAACTTCACTCTCGATTCTTTTTACCCAACATGATGTAAATATTTTTCGTGTTGGTTTCTAGCCAACTTTTTTGTGGTTCTAGGGTCCTCTTCCCTATTTATTATAAACAAAAAATAAACATGACAAATGGATCTATAAAGAAGAGTGGTAACCTTCCTACCGTGCAATGTACTTAAGCATCATTAATTAGTTTGAATTATGAGGGTAGTTGGCTTCTTAATCATTATGACCAGTTCAAAAAGAGGGCTCTTGGAAGAATCCCCAAAGTTCAAGGACCAATATTTGAATAGGAAAATAGCATGGGACGGGGGCAAGGGACCTAGGGGTGAGGACATGGATGGGGCCCTAGAGGCGGAGACACGTCCCTATGGAGTATAGTCTACAAATCTGCTACCCTCCTGCTCATACATCTTGCTTAGACCGGGATGAAACAGTCCACATCATGCAGAACTCAGACTTACAACTGCAAATAATAGGCTGTCATGGTACCTTGTGAACAATAGGAACTTAAACCAGAAACTTGCATGAACATGCCCTATTAACAGAGATTTTTATCTTGAGAAACCTGCACCCCAGAAGTGGCTTCTCAATGCTTTGACCTAGCTTGTCCTCCATTCATGCTGGGAAAGGAACTCATATTAGAAACAAGTTAGTTTTTCTTGGTGCATTTCCTAGGCAACACCTACACAGAAGTTTACAAGTTACAGATTCGTCATTCAAGCTACGCGATAAAAAAATTCTTGGCATGATTTAGCAGATTCATAAAGTTATAGCTTTTCATTGACCCATCCATATTCCCAAAATTTAATTTACTTGATCTTTTGGTGCAAGTCCTGCATGTCAACAGCACACATGCATCTAATGATGCTTGTCGTATTAAGCTCGGCTTCTATATAATCTTTTCAAAACAAATATGGATCTAGTCCAAATCATATAAACAGTTTGAACTTTGAACTATCTATTTATCTGATGAGCATGAATTAAGACCATGTATTCATTGAATAACTCTGTAGCTGATGTCTAATATTGATGTATCTATTACTTATGTCTAATATCATACAGTATTCCCTCCAGCTACGTGCAGGCACTCCTGCTGGTTATATAGCTTTATCATCCCAGGAACCTGGGAAAGCGGGATCAGCTGCCCTGCCTGAAACTGGAGTTGTTCATGGTGTAACTGATCTAAGTGGTCCTGGCAATATACAGTCTGCTCTGCCAGTTTGTTCCAGTTTTTCCCTCTCTCTATCAAGTTTAAGTGGAGAAAGCAGTGCTGCTGATTATCATGATTGTTGTTTATCACCAATGATTTTGAAGGGAGAGCCTACATGGGGGCCTTCAAATTCAGATTCTCTATTTTCACAGGCTAGGGACAATGCAATGATGAGATACAAGGAGAAGAAGAAGTTGCGAATGTATGTCACTCTTTGAGCTTTTACTGTTGAGGTTTTCCTGGATCCATTTTAATTTGTAGATTTAATTTCACATATTCCAACTTGCAAGACTCCAACATCCCAAGGAAATATTTTAATTAATTACCTTGTTTGTCTTCTTCATTAAAACAGGTTTGAAAAAAAGATACGCTATGCTACTCGCAAAGCTAGGGCAGATTCAAGAAAGCGTGTGAAAGGTCGTTTTGTGAAGGCAGGAGAAGCATATGATTATGATCCCCTAACCACAACCAGAAGTGTGTAAAATTTCAAGAAATTCTAGTATCTATAATTCAGTCCGCTGATTGGGTTAAGTCTTTTAGTTTCTCACTTGGCAAAGACAACCAAGTGTTAAGATATCCACAGAATGGAACAGACTTGACCTCGTGCATATGACTTACTGTATTCAGTCTCAAATAACATGCCAGTCTAAGAATTGCTGGGGCATCTCATCTCGAGTGGCTGAATCATGCTTGCTTCATGTTTCTCTACTTATATTGCATTTACACCTAAATTACAGTATATAGCCATCATACTTTGGGCATGAAGTAGGTCATTCTTGGCATAAAAACGTTTTCCAGATGTATTTTGAATATTTCCTTGTATATTGTGTTGACATAAATTCAATATTCATTTCCCTGACCAGGAACTCATTTAGGACTCTGCTTCATATGCAAGGAATTGTAAATTTTAAGTTTGATGTCATGGTTGGTCAACTATGTATCTCAGAAGATTTTGAGCTGGCTCAAGGTTCAATGCTTTGTTCCTAGAAGTGCCGATTGTGTGGGACCAATATTGCAGAAAAATTGTCCTGGAGTATGGTTATCATGAGCTTCCAACTCCTAGGGTCAAAACATCCAACCTCCTTGCACCTTTTTTAATTCCTCTCTACAAAGGTAAGATATCCATCTAAATACAAATCAAATCTTACAAAATTCAAAGGTGACTGCAATATCATTTAGATCAAGTGGATGTTCATATAAATCTAGAAAGAGTTAGGTTTAAATGTTTAAAAAGAGTTTACGGACAAGAAACGAATTATACTAGCGATTTCATCCCAAGTTACAAAGGCACGCCGATGGGGAAATAAAGGAAAAGGCTGAACAACAAGGTAAGGAAAACAAATCTGTGAAACATTTTTATTTTTTTGTATATTATCCAATACCATTTCAACAGCTGCACATAATGATTCTGCATTTTGATTTGATACAGTTAACTCTCCATTGAAATGGACCTTTGTTCAGTCAATTTCATGTTGTGGTGTTTCACGATATTTTAATTCATATATTTTGAATGAAGATGTCATCTAATGAATTTCAAAATATCGTGTCAACATTGTTTGTTGTTTATATATCTATTTCCTTGTATGAAGTTGAATGATTTACATTGATTCTCCTTTGGTGGCACCTAGCAGTAAAATGCCCAAGGTTTCGATCTCTAAAAAAATCAATTTGAGGCTTGCACAAGAAACATGGTGTTTATCATCAATATCCATGGATCAACTATAGAACATAAATACAGACTATATTTGCAACATTTTGATAATATATGTGCAAGTCTATATAGGAAATGCAAACAAAAGTGTCTTGATCAATTATGGGATGGCTTTATTGTAGTAGGTGAGCACAAGGCCAGATAGAGATAAACACACTATGATGCGTTTAATGATATAATGAATCCAGTATATATACCAGATTGCTTCATATACTCCTATGCAAGATTTTAAACATAGACATCAATCTATTGCAGATTAAGAAGAATTTGTGAGACCTCAAGAGCTTATACTTTCCCTTATCTTTTAGGCCCATCAAATTGTCAAAATTAGTGAACTCAATAAAAACAGTGACATAGGCAATCAAAGAAGACAAAGTGATCATTGAACTGAAACCTAATTATCATTCATAGAAACAAATGCACAAGAAAAATCATTATTTTCAAAAACTTCAATGCCAGATTGCAGGGACAATAAACAAGCATCGCAATGCTTGACATAACTTGATACATTATGCCTTGTGGGCATTACCAAACGAGTTTATGAAAAGCCATGGTGACAACCACCTATGTATTGGTTTATGGTGAAGAACCATTATTGCCCATGGATCTTAAGATTCCTTCCTTAAAAGTGTGACCAAAGCATATTATTGATGACAACCACTGAGAAAAGTGATTACGTAAGTTAGAAATATTGGATGAGACACAAATTCATGCAATTAAGCATCTTAGAGTTTACCAGAATAAGGCTTACAACAATCACATAAAGTCAAAAATTTCAAGTGGGAGATAAGGTATTAAAAGAAAATCTAACAAATACCAATATGAATAAAGAACTAAAAGGAAAATGTAAACCTATTTGGTTGGGTCCCTCTGTCATCACAAAAATATTTGGCAAGGTGAACCGGGGCACATTAGAAAGAAAACCCTTGAAAAATCCAATTAATATTATGTACACAAATATTTTATGTCTGACTTTGACTTTTTACATCCTCTTTGATATTTTCTTATTGACCAATCATTTATTTTAATTGATTACAAACATTTTTTTCCATATGACTCTAGTTATTGATTGATGTTGTCATTTATTTAATACTAATCACACCTTTTCATTGGTAGTTTATTTCATTTTGCTTTGCTTTTGAAATCTCCTTAGCATCCTAATATTTTTCATTGAGTTTTTCTCTTATGGTGGCATGTGTCCCGAGTCTCTTATTTGCCATGATTCATATTGTTGAGATTGTGAAGCTGAATTGCTTCACAAATGAGCTTATTTACAACTTGCAGGTTTATATAGTAAGCCGACCGATACCGGTCACCTAGTAGACCAATGGCATTGGTTGAGACAAATCAGCATCGGTACACGTGCGTGATTGTTTACATTTAAGTCACAGGAATTAGATCTAATCTTTGTTATAAAGTTGATCTAATGGTTGTAAATAAATGGCTAAAATACCCTAAGTTTGTATAAGCTTATATAAGCTAGAAAACTAGGGTTAGAGGTAAAATTGGAAGAATTGTAAGAAGGAATTCTTCGTAAGAGCTTAGAGAAGCTTGTGAGAGGAAAAATATTGTACATCGTGTAAGGTGTGGAAGATTGCAGATCTTCAATTGTACAACCTCTAGAATAATATATTGGTTGTTTCTTGGTGGACGAGCCCACACTGGGTGAACCACGTTATATCTTGTATATTTTCTTTTGTTAGTTATTTCGTGTTTATTGATTGTATGTTTTAATCTTATATATGTTTGTACAACTAGTTTGATTTAACCCCAACAATTGGTATTAAAACTTTGTTTAAGGGTTGTGTGTTGACAAATTTACTCACAGGGATTTCTGATTGAGTGGGAGCACAACAATGGTAGAAGATAGTAAATACAAAGTAGAGAAATTTGAAGGCCATAATTATCAATTATGAAAATGCAGGTGGAAGATTATCGTATTAGAGAGATTTATACTTACCGTTGGATGATAAGGCAAGGCTTGCAAAGATGAGTGATGAAAATGGAAGATTCTTGACAGAAAGGCTCTGGGATCTATAAGATTGAGTTTGGCAACATTTGTGGCTTCGAATATAATAGAAGCAACAACCACGGTAGAATTAATGAAAGCTTTAGCTAATTTATATGAAAAACTAAGTGCATTGAATAAAGTTTATTTGATGAAGAAATTGTTTAATTCTAAAATGCAACAAGGTGGATCTGTGTCTAATCATTTAAATGATTTATGTTTTATTGTAAATCAATTAAAATAATAGTTGGGATAATTTAGTCTTGGTTGTTAGTAATACAACATTTGCTACTAATATTTTGGAGTTTGATAATGTGATTGGTATAATTCTAAATGAAGAAATACGTCGGAAAAATTCGGAAAATCATCATCCGGGAATGCTTTGAATGTAGAAAGCATAAGAAGGCAAAATGAGATATTGAAGAGCAAGAGTAATGGAAATCAAAGTCTAAAAGTGACATTTATAAACTAGAGGTAGATGAATACCCTGCTAGAATTGTGGAAAGAAAGGACATGAAAAGAAGGGTTGTTGGTTCAAGGAAAACAAATAGAATGTACCAGAGAAAGGTAAAGAGACAAATGTAGCATTAGAGGTAATGCAAGATACTCTTATCATCTCCTTGGATAGTAAAATTGAATCATAGGTTTTAGATTCGGGAGTTTTTTTTTATGCTACCCCTAATAAGGGTTATTTCAGAAATTATGTCTAGAGTAAACATGTTTATTTAGGAGATGATGGACCATGCAATATTACTGATAAATGTGAAATTCATCTTAAATTACAAAATGGAAATACATGGATATTGAAATATGTGAGACATGTGTCAAGCCTCGGGAAAATCTTATTTCTACGGGACAATTAGGTGATGATAGATGCATGGTTACATTCACGGATTCTTGAAAAGTTTTCAAGGGAGCTCTTGTTTGCAAAGCAAGAGGAAAAAGGTAAAAACATTGTATTTGTCTACATGTATTACATCGATTCATTTTCGTGCTATCTACTTGATTCAAATGCAAACATGTGGCATAATCGGCTAGGCCATATGAGTAAGAAGAGAATGCAGATCTTAAAGACAAAGGGTAAGTTATCGATTTGAAAGATGTAGATCTTGATTTATGTGAGCATTGTATATTTGGAAAGTAAAAGAAAATGAAATTTCTTAAAGTTGGGACAACAAATGAGTAAAATTGGAGCTTATGCACTCGGATGCGTGGGGACCACTCGGGTAGCTTCTCATGGAGGATCCCAATATTATGGGACTTTCATTGATGATGCTACAAGAAAGGTATAGGTTTATTGTATTAAACATAAATCGATGTTTTTGAAATATTTAAAAGATGGAAAACCTTTAAAAAATTAAACTAATTTGAAGTTGAAGTGCCTTAGATCCGACAATGGTGGTGAGTATTGCAACAAGGTTTTTCAATGATTACTATTTAATAAATGGAATATGCGAGAGAAAGAATAGTTCTAAAACTCCACAGAGAATGACAGAAAGAATGAACAAAACTATTATGGAACATGCTAGAAGCATGATGATACATGTTGGATTACCCTTGCGTTTTGGGCGGAAAGAGATAGAATGGTATATTTGATTAACAATGGCCCTCAAGTGCACTGAATGGTGAAATACTAGAAGAAGCATGGATTAGAAAAGAGGTAGATCTTTCTTTTCTTAGAGTATTTGGTTTAGAAGTTTTTGTGCATGTTGATAAAGAAAACAGAATAAAAGTTGGATGCTAAGTTCAAGAAATGCACTTTCATTGGTTATGGTTCTGGTGATTTCAGATTCCGGTTTTGGGATTTAGAAGATGATAAGATTGTTAGGAGTCATAACATTGATTGGAATGAAAAGAGAATGTACAGGGATCATATTTTGGTACCCAAGAATGAACCGGGTGAAGAGTTTGTTGAGAAAAGTGCATTCTCGTATTTAAAACAAAAATCCACAGACACTCGCGTCGGGTAGACCGGGGACCGACATCGGTTAGGTGAACCAACGTCGGCTATAAAGGAAATGGTATCGGTTACAGGGGACCGACGCGTCAGTCACTGTCAGATTTGGACACGAATGTCCGAATGAGCCTCAAGCACCCCAAATTTCTGTAAGGTCTCAAAGAGTAAGTAAACCTCTAGAAAGATTTACTCCAGTATTTTATCTTTTATTGACTGATTGGTGTGAAAAGTTTTGAAGAAGCAATGCAATAGGATACCCACGTTGAGTGGGAGCATGACATGGATGAGGAGATGGATTCCTTGAAACAGAACCAGACATGGGATTTGGTCAAGTTTCCAGCAGGTAAGAGGACATTGCAGAACAAGTGGGTTTACAGGATCAAGGAGGAAGAGGGTGGACAAAAAGATACAAAGCAAGGCTTGTGGTAAAAGGATTTGCACAAAAACCAGGTATTGATTTTGGTGAAATATTTTCTCTTATTGTTAAAATGACTTCCATCTGTATTGTTATGAGTTTAGTTGCAGTAGAAGATTTTCATTTAGAACAACTTGATGTTAAGACGACTTTCCTTCATGGTGATTTGGAGGAGGAGATCTATATGAATCAACCGCTTGGTTATGAAGTCAAGGGTAAGGAGAAATATGTGTACAGGTTTAAAAAGAGCTTGTATGGGCTCAAACAAGCTTCAAGGTAATAGTATATAAGATTTGATAATTTTATGCATGATCATAGTTATATAAGATGTGGATCTGACCATTGTGTTTATTTCAAGAAGCTTAGAAATGACAATTATATTATTTTGTTACTATATGTGAATGATATGTTTATTCTTTGGATCTAGTATGTATGACATTGGTGAACTTAAGGAAAAATTAGCTCACACATTTGCAATGAAGGATTTGGGAGCTACAAAGAAAATCCTTGACATGCAAATTCATAGAGACAGGAAGAACATGAGATTGTATGTCTCAGAAGATTATATCAATAAAGTGTTAAAAAAATTAAAATGTAGGATGCAAAACTTGTAAGTACACCTATGGCTGAACGCTTTAAATTGAGCAAATATAGATGTCCTACATCACATGAGGAGGTTGAGTACATGGCACGAGTTCCATATGCTTCGATTGTTGGAAGTCGTATGTATGTTATGGTTTGTACCATACGGACATTGACAGATCAATGGGAGTTGTGAGGAGCGATTTATGGTCAATCCAAGTAAAGAGCATTGTAAATCGTCTAATGGATTCTCGGGTAATTCAGAGGGGCATTTGACAAGCGGTTATGTTATGAATGGTCGAGATATTACTTTACGGGGCTATGTTGATTCAGATATGACTAAAGATTTGGATGGTAAGAGAAACACCATTGGATATGTATTCACAAAGTAGGTGGGACGACGTTAGTTGGATTTCAAGATTACATAAGGTTGTGGCCTTGTCTACTACTGAGGTGAGCATATTGCAGCTACAGAAGCTAGCAAAGAGATGATATGGATGAGCAGAGTTCATGGAAGAGTTGGGAAAGGAGCAAGAGGATTGCAAATTGTACAGTGATAGTCAAAGTGCAATTCATTTGGCAAAGAACTCAAGCATTTCATTTAAGAATAAAACACATTCAGTTGAGATATCACTTCATACGGCAAGTGTTGGAGGATGGGCAACTGAAGTTAGAGAAAATTCATACGAATGAGAACCCTGCGGATATGCTAACGAAGTCATTGGCAAAGGAGAAGTTGGAGCTACACTCCACTTTTGTTGGTCTTCGAGTTTGAGACTTGAAGAGGAAGAAACAAAGCCAAGAGAGGAACCAAGGATGGAGTTGTGCATGGGATAGTGCAGCAATTTATCTCCAAGTGGGAGATTGTTGAGATTGTGGAGTTGAATTGCTTCACAAAGGAGCTTATTTACAACTTACAAGTTTACATAACCAGCATCGGTCAGCTAACCGACGTCGGTCGCCTAGCATACCAACCAACATCGGTTGAGACAAACTCGACATCGGTTACTTGTGCGTGATTGTTTACATTTAAGTCATGGGAATTAGATCTAATCTTTGTTATAAAATTGATCTAATGGTTATAAATGAATGGCTAAAATGTCTTAAGTTTGTATAGGCTTATATAAGCTAGAAAACTAGGGTTAGAGGTAAGATTGAGAGAATTGTAAGAAAGAATTCTTGGTGAGAGCTTAGAGAAGCTTGTGAGAGAAAAGTATTGTACATCATGTAAGGTATGGAAGATTGCAGATCTTCAATTATACAACCTTTGGAATAATATATTGGTTGTTTCTTGGTGGACGTAGCCCACACTGGGTGAACCACGTTATATCTTGTGTATTTTCTTATATTGGTTATTTTTGTGTTTATATCTTACATGCTTTAATCTAATATATATTTGTATAACCGGTTTGATCTAACCACAACACATATAATGTAGATGTCTTTATGTTATTTTGTTGCCATGATAAATATCATACATCTATATGGAGCAATGACCCTTATATGTGTACCTGCACTATTATATCTTGTCAACTTAGGGGCACATCCTACACTATAATTACGGTGACCACATCTTGCCCACCAAGGGGCGTGATATTTTAATGCTTACATTGATTACACTTGGCCCATATATTGGAAACTTGTTCTCGTGGTTACATTATTTATATATTCACCAAAAAGGGGCATGATTTTCCTCATATTATATCGATCCTCATTTGCATGTAATAGGGTGGGTTTTTGATATGTTTATATAAAATGTATCTCAAGCCCATATAAGGTATTTTACTATTATGTTTACAATGCCCACATAGGGGGAAATCTATTTATTACACACGTGAATTTCACAATGGTATCTTAATATGTTTGCATCAAAGATTTATTTTACTATCATACAAATGGTGCACATATTCCCTTTCTTTTGAGGTATTTGATTCACAAAATTGTTCCATGCCTCAAATTGGGGGCATATATTCAACATATGTTATCTTGAATTTCGAACTGTAAGACACACTCTTACTATATCATAAAGAAGTAATCATGCGGTGGCACTACTATATTTTATGCAAATACCACCATTATTAGGGTCAATCTTGCCTCGTAAATTGACCTTTTTACATTTTCGACCATGTTTCTTTGAGAAATTTACGTCACAAGTGTGACACGACTACACATTTTTAATTGTGTCACCTTTTACGCCATGTTTGCACCGCTGATTTCATTTGAATAATATCAAGTGGCACAAAAATAATGCAAAATTCATTCGATAAATTAAAAATTATAATATAATTATTTGAAATATCAAATAATTATATTGCATTGTGTGCGTGTGTGTGTAAAACAAAATTAACATATTTTAAATTAGAAATACATATGCTAAAACAATATTGAATACAATTTCTACAAAAATAATTAATAATATTTAAATGGACAATATACAAAATAATAGAATTCAAATGAAAATAAGTTATTTTGAAAATATAAATTAAAATGATAAAATAATATATCAAACATTGGAAGAAATTATATATTTTCTAAATGAACATAAGATTACTAAAATTTTGAATTCTGAACTATTTGCTTCAATGTCCTTTGCATGTGGACCGTTAAGATGTTCACCTCTAGTGTGATGTGAAGGAGTATCCATTTCCATTTCAATATCTAAAACTTTATATTATGACCGACTGATGGATGATGCAAGAGCATCATAGGCATAGAAGTTTCGTAAATTTTTTGGACTTAGACTAAGGATTGTGGAGTGAAGCACACACAATAATGTAAAGAGTTTGAACGACATAGTAGTGGGAAGTGGTGATATGGACATGTCAAAATTGACAAGGGAATGAACCACCAAGGACACATGTGAACATATGGAGTACGTTGCCACATGAGATATTGGGTGAATTACCTACCAAATCATCTAAAAAGATCTTAAGGATAGATTGCCCTTATCTACTAGGGTTGAACATGATGCAAGCAATGAAGTATCATACATGCTTAGTAGCTAAATGAATTTAATGAACCACTTTGAAATTAAATCGGAGCGAGAACTAGTATAAAGGTAGGATGAATGCATCATTTTTAGGGACTTTTTGGAAAAAGAATAATTACAAGGAGAGCTGCAAGTAAATAACACAAGTCTACACACATCACCCTTTATGTAATACCTCAAGTTTCTCTTTGCATCGTGGTGCCATCTTTTCAAAGACTCCTCCACTCATTTGTCAAATATGTTTATTTCATATTTGTTCCCATCTGCAAATGAAAAAACAACACATTATAAATTTTCCTTTCCTCAAAATGTATTATTGTAAAAAAAAATCATAAACGAAATTCTATTTCAATTTGGGTTAAAGTGACAACTATACATGTGTCGCAAGAGCACAATGAGGTAGATTTACATAGATATACAAGATTTGAACAATAGTCTTAAATTTCAATAATAAATAGAATTGGTTAGGTTACCATATATTGTCCCCAATCTCAAATATTATTGGGAAATAAAAGAATTAAATCTCATTGTTTTTCAAATAATGAAATTCGGTGAATGGCAATTGGTAAAAAATAACACAACCAAAAACCACGGGAAGAATTACACACATATTTATGCACCTCAATAATAAGATAAATTAACTAGTTTACTTAAAAAAATTATTCAAGACAATACCTTATGGAAACCAAAACATCAAGTCATCCTCCAATGAAATTTAAAAATATTTTTAATGTTTAATTAGCTTTGCAGAGCAAAGTGGACTTGTAATATAAAAGACTTTTACTATTTGTTATCCTAAATTAATCCCCCTTAGGACTAATTTGGATAACATATATTTAAATGGACTTAGCCATTTAAAAACCCCAACAGACGCCCCAAGCACCCATCAAATTTGTCTTTGCCCAAAACATTTGAAAATTCCCCACTAGCAGCGTGCCACGTGGCAAGATTTGGCGCTCCTCAAGGCATTTGGGTTCTGCAAACTTCAAGTCCACGGAATAAACCAAACTTAATAGCAATTTCGGGTCAGGACTTAGGTCAAGGTAGGTCAAAGAACACGCATGAGTGAAGACGGGGGCCATGGTGAGGATCCAACGGGCGAGAAACAAATACATGTCGTCATTCTAGCATTTCGGATGCAAGGTGGTTTAACAAGCCCAACCCCTGCTGACCAATAAAAGACCAACACACGTCAAGGCGAGGGATACATGTCGCCATTTTGGTGGACTTCAAGGTCGACAACATTTCGGGTTCGAAGCGGTCTAACATTCCCGACCCCGTAACAATGAAACAGAGGACACACGATGTAGTTGGAGTGGATAAGTCTTCGCACTCGAGTGGTCAAGCGGGGTTGAAAGGACAGTGATGCAAGCAGATGGCGCCACATGGTAGAAAATCAACGGTCCAAGGAGAACACGTGGCAAAGCATTCCGTCACACTTCATGGCGATGGACTCGGTGGACCTCAAGTCCGCATAATTAATTGTGTTGGATAGGCTTTCGGGTCTGGGATTGGGTCAAGACAAGTCAAAGAACATGCGGTGGGTAAAAGCGGCGATAGATGGCGCAAGATCAACAGCTGGAAAAGGACATGTGTCGTCATTCCGGTGATTTCTTAGGCGATGGGCTCATCCAGACTTCAAGCCCGAGAATGAGCGAGAACAAATAAATTTCAGGTCCACCCTGCCCCAAAACCAATAAAAGGTAAACACGTGGCACAGAGCGAGACAAGACATGGAAAGAACACGTGGGTGAAAAGATAGGAAAGGTGGCGGGGAGAATAACACACAAGCATATGTGGCAAAAGCAATCCCAAAGAATAAATCAAAGGTCGCCCACGTGTCTCTCAACATGCAGATTTTCAAATGGCCTTATCTTTCGCTCTATAGCTCTAAATCACGCAAAATCAGTCTCGTTGGAAAGGTTTCTCGATCCCTTCAATTTGGCATTATTTGATTCAAAAATTGATGACGTTTGGTGGGATAAAATAGGATAAACAATTCGGGATATTAATGTGTAATTACAAGCGGTTCAACCACTAGAATTGATTAAGTATGGGTGCCACATTTTCACTTCAAGTTTATGATGGCATGTTTTAGGGCATGTCGGATGCCCATTCCTCCTCTACAAAGAAATCATATTGGTCCTTTGGGGTGGTGGGTGGTTGAAACCATTAAGACACAGTCTGCAACCTCTCTCTCTCTCCCTCTCCAAAATCTATAATTATAAGTGTTTGGGCACATTGTAAGGGGGATGTTCAAAACGTAAAGGAACTCTGTCAAAATTGTTCTAGAACTTTTATGAGTTGTAGGCCTCATATTTGAGCATTCTGCAAGGTGATTCTTTCCTTATTTCTTGCATTGTAATGAATTGTGCATCCTTTTAAGCAATAAAATTCATGTTTTGTGGCTCTTTCTACCCTAGCTTGTGTTGTATTGCATTTCTTGCCTTTCATTACAATTGTAGGTGTATTGTGCATACTTTATTCTTCTTGTAGGATTTAAATTTGTTGTGCTCCATGGAAATGATCATGGTAAATGTAGTTCGAGACTGTGTCACTCATGTCTGACCTCTCCCCTCTCCATTCTTCCTCTCATTTTCACTCATTCGAATGTCTCCACCCCTCATTCTTGGTGTTATCACGTCCCTTAGTTTAGGATTTTAATTTTATGCATATTCATTTCTCCTTGGTCCCTTGGAATTATAGGTTAGTATTAGGTAGTTGAATTTCCCTTTCTAGGAGTAGCTTAGCATTATGAATAGGTAGATGAAGTTGGCCTTCTCGGAGGTCTTGTCATCACCAATCCGGCACTATGATAATTCTTCATAGGGAACTCCTCGTCTTTATGATTATTTACTAATGCACATGACCTTTAGTTTGGTGGATGTAATTGGAAACAAAACAACAACCGAACACAAGAATACCATTGACTATGATAAGACAGGAATGACGAAAAACATGAAATATCAAAATAAATTATAATATTAACATGAAATTATACTAATCTCACCCATGAGATACTTCAACAAGACTATGGGAGAAACTTTACAATTACACCTCTTGATGGCTTCTTCAACACACCTTTAAGCGATGGCTTCCTTCGCACACTTCCTACAATATTTCTCACTACTTCTTTCTATGCTAAATGAGGGGGTGGCCTCTTTTATAGAACTCCCGGAGTTTATCCATCCTATCTCTAAGATAGGATAAGAAATCCACTTTGACAAATCATATTCCATACCTTAACTCTTATATCTGTACATGTAAGCTTATACTGTTAAGATAAGATAAACCTTATCATTTTACATGGGTTCCACATTTTTAGACTTTTTACAAATAAAATACACAAAATATTTATGACCTCACTCCTTGTCCTTATTACCAATATAATATTTCTAATTCCTAATCATGTAGACCCTAATTCTCTAATTACCCAAACTTTGACATTTTAACATTACCGGACCACTTACGACAAATATTTACTTTTTATATCATTCCTATTGTACTTTGACTGTTACCGTACTCCACATTATTGGCGACACCGTACTGATGGCGCCGTTATCTTCTATCAGACGCTACTACTAATTATACTTAACAACATCCTATTCCTAATACATACATTAATGAAATAGAAATTATGGAGGAAAATTTTAGTGTCGACATCTTCCCCCTTCCTAGCTTCTACTCCGTCCTCGGAGTAGACTATTATAGTGCTTGGAAAATCTTCAACTTGTCGTGGTTGACCCATTTCGTAATGGGAGTGCCATCCAATTCCTCCAGTCGGTACGTACCATTTTCATGCACGCATGCCTACTATTTTGTAGGGCCCCATCCATTTTGGAAGAAATTTTCTGTCTTCTTTTTTTGTATCTGGAATCATATACTAGAACCAAGTCATTCACTTGAAATGGAGACCACCGGATCTTTTGATCAAAGTACTCCTTCTGCTTCATTTTCTTCTTATGGCTTGTATCCTTCGCTATTTCCCTCATTTCTTCTAGCAAATGAAGATGTACCAACCTTTCTTTTACTGAATCATTTTCATCCATCCTTTCATTTTTCATAACTCTCACAGTGGGAATATCAAACTCAATAGGAAGAACTGGATCAATGCCATGGCCAATTGAAATGGGAGTATCTGTTCTTTGACTTTGATGTTGCCCTATATGCCCACAATGATGCATGAATCCTCTTATCCCATTTATGTACTGCAAGGCCGCATCTTTTGCTAGAATTTGACACAAGACACAAAATTTGTTCGTTCCACTGTCCATTTGTGCTTGGCTTGTATGTTGTTGCCTTCCGTGCTTAATAGAAAATTTATTGACTAGGGCTTCTACCACCTCATTAATGAAGTGGCTTCCTTGATCTATTACAATTTCTAATGGACAACCAAATCGGTGACAATCGTTCATATATGAACCTTGCCACTTCATCCATAGAAGTTGTCTTGATGGCCTAGCTTGACCCACTTGGTTAAATAATCTGTGCAAGCAACTACAATATACTTATTTTGGCATGATGTAGTTGGAAGTGGACTACTGATGTCTATTCCCCACTTTTCAAAGGGACGAGGGAAGAATAGGACATAATGGGTGATGAAGTCTTACGGTTACCATGTGTTTGACAAATATCACATGTCTTACAATAATTATAACAATCTTTAAAAAGAGTGGGCGGTGATAACCTGCATCAAGATCCTTCTTCTTTGTAAGTTGTCAGGAGAAGTGCCCTCCACATGTACCATTGTGGAATTCTTCTAGCACTCCTTTCCTTGATCACGTCCATTTGCCCTCTTATGCTGTCCATCGAGGTCCTATTCGAAATAATGCTCCATGCGAGAATAGAATATGGACGACTAGCTTGAGTAATCTTTCTCTTAGTCTTTGCATTGGCACCATCGGGAAACTTGAATTCATTCGGATAATTCTAAATATCTATGTATTCACTAGGGATTGTGTCGAGGAGAACAATCTTTGCATCGGAAAATCATCATCATCACAAGATGATCCTAAACCATCATAGGCTCGAGAGAGTGCATCTGCATTGACATGCTTCTTTCTGGCCTATCTATAATATCAAATTCAAATTCTTGTAGCAAAATTATCCATCTTGCTATCCTCCACGATGGGTTAGGCTTATTGACAATATATTTGAGCACGATGATCGTTCTGACTATAAATTTCTGCCATAGCAAGTAATTTCTAAACTTCTTTACAGCAAAAAATGATAGCGAGCCTCTTTTTCGATTCTGGTATAGTTTACCTCAAGACTTTGCTCATTTATGCGCTCCCAAAGTAAATTGGATGTTCATTCCCATTTTCATCCTTTTGGCTCAAAGTACTACCTAGTCTTTGCATCGAGGCATCGGTGTACACAATGAATGGCTTGCTCAATCTGGATTCTTCAAAGCGGTGAAGACACCGGGGCTTCCTTGATTGTCCAAAAGCTTCATGCGCCTTGTTTCTGGTTCATAAGCAACATCCTTCTTCAAGAAGCTGGGTTAGTGGTCATGCAATCTTTGAGAAATTCTTGATGAACCTTCTATAGTAACCCACATGGCCTAAAAATGATCTCAACTTACTTCTATTCATAGGAAATGGTAAATCTTTGATTTTGAAACTTTATCGGGATCGTACCAATACCATCTCTGGATACAACATGCCCTAACAAAACGCCTTTAGAACATCCAAAGACACACTTTGTAGGGTTTAGTGAGGCTTGTGCTTCATCTAACCTTTGAAATGTTGTCTCCATCAGTGCGGGTGGTCGACTTGCTCCCATAGATGCAAAAATCATCCGAAATACTCGATGAAGGTCCCGATCTAGGGTTCGAACACCCTATTCATCAAAGCGTTGGAATGTTCTTTGGAGCATTACACAACCCAAAAGGCATAACTCTATAAGCAAAGCGTTCCCCAAGGAGTGGTGAGCGTGGTCTTGGTGATCTTTCTCTGCTTTATACGAACTTGGTTGTAGCCTTTATATCCATCAAGCAAAACTATAGCACTCTGGCGGCTACTTCGTCCAAGATCGATCGAAAATAGAAGAGGGTAATGATCCTTCTTTGTTGCCTTATTGAGCTTCCTATAATCAACACAAATGCGTAGCTTCCCATTCTTTTTATTGAGATCACAATGGGAGAAACCCATTACGAATTCTCCACAAGTAAATATGAATCTGCATCAAGCAACTTATCTATTTCTTCTTTTACGAGTCTTGGAAAAATTAGGATTCATTCTATATGGAATTTACTTTATGGGCTTAGCACCATCTACCGGCTCAATACAATGTTCTACCCAACTTACTTGGCGGAGTTCCTTGTAATCAAAAGTGAATAGGTGTATGTACCTTGAAAGAGTGGAGGTAGGATTCCTTCTCACTCTCCATCACAAAGCATCACCAATCTTTATTTGTTGGAGAGCGTTCATCAACTTCTTCTTGAGATAATTTTATGGGGTCTGGGTTGGTGTGGTGGAAGAATATCCATGGTGAAACATCAACCTCACTTTCTTCATCTTGGTGTCCACTTCTTTGGTGCTAGAATAATCGAGAGGATGTCCGATCATCGGTTTCATCACTTGAATCCACGAGGTTACGCTTTATGATGTCAAAGGATCACGTTTATCTTCACCCTCTCTCTACGTCCAAGTGTCATGAAACCTTCATTCAGTAGTTTCTTGCATGAACTCTCCTTAGCCATGGTCTTCCCATCAGCATTGGAGTGCATAGCGGTACCATTTTTCATCACACTGAAAGTCTACCACACATCTGACACCCATAATGAGATATTGCCACATTTGAAACTACACCTTCGGTTTAGTTTTCCCTTATTTAATGACCTTAACATAAGTGTTGAAGGGCGATCAATTTTAAACCCAACATATTCATTCTGAGACTCGGTCATTACATTAATTGCAGCACCTCCATCAACTAAGACATCATGAATTGAAATACCATTACATAATACCTCACTTGTGGAGCATAGGGATCCGCCTCTGCCTCCAAAGCAAGGACCTCAACCTCCTTCTTCGAGCATTGAGTCCACCGCAACTCCCGCCTCTTCTCGAAGACATAGCCAAGAGTTGACCATATGTAATATTTGCGAGGCCTTTTGGACGAGATCTTCCAAGATGGAGTATGGTCCTTGCCCCTGTGAAATCGAGAAAATCCTGCACACCCAACTTTCTTCTCCTATGTTTCTTACTAGTTTCTTCTTTCATCTTCTTAGGATCATTTCCATCTTGATTATCTTTTTCTTTCTTTCTTTTTATTACAAACACATCTACTTCATTATTTCTGCTCTTATCTACTACATCAAAAGAATTCACACGGGTGCTTTTCCTTTATCATTATCTCCTTACCGGATGTAGAAGCTCTATCACGGACAATTATACTTATAATGACCCTTTTTATAACAACCATAACAAACAACTTGAAATATTTCTTTTGGACCTCTATCTCCTCCTGAGAACTAAATTCCTTTCCTTGAAGAAGATTAATAGTTAAGCGACCCATCTTTTTAGCAGATCTTCATACTCGGTAGATGTATTAGGAGAAATATTTGTGCTCACCGGGAGTGGTTGTGGATTCGAGGACAAAGGTCTTTGGTGTAGGCTCTACTTTAGCAACAATTTCTTTGGGCTCCTCTTCCATGCTTTCTTCTTGCCTTCTTGCAATCTCCTTTGCTTGTTGATGGTAGGGTAGGCGGTCATACTTCACTCGTTGTCGATCTCGGCTTCATCCCAAGAATGAAGTGCTTACGAGAGGAGATTATCCACGCCATTCATCAACCCATCCGCTAGTCCTTCCTTAGGATCGGGCATCGAGCTTCCTCCTTAGCTCAGAACACGAGCATGATAATCCCTTATCTTCTCCTTCTCTCCTTGGGATAGCTTTGTGATCTCGATCATGAGATCTGCATATTTCATTGTTCACCAAATTCTTCAAGAAAACTTTCGGTTAATAAATCCCATGAATTTTTCACATTATCACCTAGTGTTTGAACCACCTAAGTCTTGAACCATCCAAAAAGGTAGGAAAAATTCAGTCCATTGTTCCCTTCTTATAAGGCCATTACAAATACAAGATCGCTTAAATTCTTGAATGAAAGAAGAAGCATCTTCATTAGATTGAGCTGAAAAAAGCAGGAATATTTCCCATTTTTAAAAGTAACCACCGTGAAATACCAACTCACAAGTACAATCAACAAGACTTATGTGCACAAATAATTGGAATTACTATAGAAATGACCACGGTAAACTATGGTAAAACTTGACTTACTTTGCGGTGGCGATTTTCTTGTGGTAAACACTATTCACGGTAAAAAGTGAAGTTCTTGCGGTAAATACTATTCACGGTAAAAAGTGACTTTCTTTGCGGTAATTACTATTCCCAAAGACAAAAGGACTTTACCAAGGTAACTACTATTCATGGCAAAAATGACTTTAACATGGTAGCTACTATTCACGGTAAAAATGACTTTACCATGGTAACTACTATGCCGCAGTAAAAACAAGGTTACCCTCGATTGATTTTTGACTAAGTGGGAATATCTCTCCGAGAAAATCCACCAACGAGGAATGATCCGGCAACGGAACCAAAATATCATCACCAATCGGCACTATGATAATTCTTCACAGGAACTCCTCGTCTTTATGATTATTTACTAATGCACTGCCTTTAGTTTGGTGGATGTAATCTGGAAACAAAACAACAACCGAACACAAGAATACCATTGACTATGATAAGACAGAATGACGAAAAATCTGAAATATCAAAATAAATTATAATATTAACATGAAAGCTATTTACAATCTCACCCATGAGATACTTCAACAAGACTATGGGAGAAACTTTACAATTACACCTCTTGATGGCTTCTTGACACACCTTTAGCGATGGCTTCCTTCGCACACTTCCTACAATATTTCTCACTACTTCTTTCTATGCTAAATGAGGGGGGTGGCCTCTATATTTATAGAACTCCCAGGCTTATCCATCCTATCTCTAAGATAGGATAAGAAATCCACTTTGACGAATCATATTCCATACCTTAACTCTTATCTGTACATGTAAGCTTATCTGTTAAGATAAGATAAACCTTATCATTTTACATAGGTTCCACATTTTTAGACTTTTGCAAATAAAATACAAAAATATTTATGACCTCACTCCTTGTCCTTATTACCAATATAATATTTCTAATTCCTAATCATGTAGACCCTACTTCTCTAATTACCCAAACTTTGACATTTTAACATTACAGGACCACTTACGACAAATATTTACTTTTTACATCATTCCTATTGTACTTTGATTCATTACCGTACTCCACATTATTGGCGACACCGTCTTGTGGCGCCGTTATCTTCTATCGACGCTACTACTAATTATACTTAACAACATCCTATTCCTAATACATACATTAATGAAATAGAAATTATGGAGGAAAATTTTAGTGTCGACAGTCTGTCTCAGTTCGAGTCCCACAACTTGGAGATAGTCCCATGTTGCCTCAAAATCTTGGGTTGTTTATGACTTAAGGACGGGTGTAATTTTGAGCTCCAACACTATCAAAATAAAACACTTGAGAAAAATATAAGCATATTGAGGAGGCATACATGTAGAAAGCCATAACATAGTGTGAAGTAATCTTTGGGCAAAAACATCAAAAATTGTTTCAAAAAATATACCTGCAAGCAACAAATATGTCATGTAAAAAATGAGTCAATCACTACTAAATTGCAATAAAATAGAATCCAGATATTAGGAATAAATTTATACAATGCGTGTCAGGGGTTAAATTTGACAACCACCTATGCATGTTAAACAATTTTTAGGTGACATTAATTTTTAAATATTGCCCTTCAAAAATGTAAAATATTGTTATTTTTATACTATTAATAAAATATATATTTAATTGTTTTTAATATATATTAGTATACTTTACATATAAATCTATATAAAAAATGACAATCATACTTAAATTATGCAAGCTACATGAGACGTTTATTTCAAATATTTGCAAGTACTTTACGGCTAAAACTATGAAAAACGACTAAACAACCATCAAATTTAACCCCTAATCTAGGTGAAAACTTACAAATGAATCTAAAAATTGATATAAATAAGGTGTGCGAAGAGTAGTGTAAATGCATAGTATGATATGTTTATATATTATTTGGTGTCAATCAATTGGGAATCTTGAACAATATCGAAAACTATATTCTAACATTATATTCAAGTTAGACGTAAGAGTGTGCTTGCAGAGAATATACTATTGCAAATAAATCGGGTTTTCATTATTCTAAAATATTTTGATCTCTACCATTATCAACCACTTGATACAGGTAGGAGTTTCTACCGCTCTATTTATGTAAAAACGAATTTAGGGTTTTTAAATTTTGAAAAGATATTAGTAGTATTAAAAATAATAAATTTTAATATTAATTATCTTCATTACTTTTAGTAGAGATAAAATTGTCTATTTATCTTATGTATTTAGATGTTGAAGAGTAGCCATTAAGGTGAAAGTGGACGATAAGAAGTTTAATTTAAAATTAAATTAAATTCCAATTATTTAGTTGTAATTAGGGCACCGTCCCATCATTATAACTTTTTTTAACCTAAAGTGAAACCTATTAAAATTCAAAATAACCAATTGTAAATTACAATTATGTAAACAATTAATTTCAAAGAAATAATTAAATTATAATTTGTCAAACCTTGTATGTGTGACAAGTCATTAGAAGATACATACACCTTTCATTGGAATTCAAACGAGCTATAAATTATAAAAAAATCACCTTAATGAGTAGTGCATTAATAAATAACTTTTCGAACCCAACTTTGTAGTGACACCATCTTAACTAATAAGGGATTTGTACCAACCCTATTTTAACTTTAATTAGATATAGAGGACTGAATATAATGTAATTGGGTTTAAATGCATTCATATTTGTATTTTATCTAAATAAGCAAAATATACACAAGTACAATAAGCCACGTACAATTTGAAGTGTGATTACAAGTTATAGGAGTGACTTAGTTCATAAGATCTTCATATTGTGTTGTTGGTAAAAATAGAACAAATGCAGAGTCCGGAAATTGTACAGATAATCAACTATGTCTTTGAATGTAGTTGTGCAAGAACATACAAAGTTCCGCAGGACCGAGTATTACAAACTAATCCGGTGTTATGATCTTAGGCATGTGAATGATGGAGATTTAGGTTATTCTATGTCGTTGTGCTTAGCTCTTATTGCATGTTGATAAACTCGGTTTCGTATATAACTCTAGGTTTCACACATGTTCCCTACAAAAAAACCTAGCTATCCTGCAACACACTCAAACACACATTATATCTAAAAATAAAGGATGGAAATGCTTGAGTAAGATTGACCTTAGTGGTCACTACGTTTATGAGTCATGAAGTGATGCACTACATTTCAAACTCAATGTAGTCCTCTTGGTGTTTTGTGTAGATGTACATGCAACTACCCCTTGACCTAGTTTGGACCTTGTGCTTCCACACCGATAGCAAGATATACTACTTCATCTCAATAAAACCCTTGTGTGCAGATGAAAAAATGTCATATTTATGCCTCCTATGTTGTGTATGCAGTATGCATAAATATCTCTTATTTCCTCAACTCAATGTGTGGTAAATAGATAGATGATTACAAGGTAATAGAGTCCTATAGTGGACTTGTATATATATGAGTTCTTTACTTTGAAATTTGGACCTTACTGGTGGGAAAGGTGACCAAAAACATAAAATACAACAGATAAAAAAGTAATAAAGACTACATCAAACACATAATTTCGATGATACTAGCATTAAACAATAGTTTTATGACATGTAGACAGATATTAATTTGTTGTGAATCGTGATCCATAACCTGTAGTACACCCTCTACTATGAAATAGTTTAAAAATGGATTTTCATCAAAAATCCCCAAATTCCTTATTTTAAATGAATTGAGAATTGATTTAAAACTGATTTAGAACTGATTCAAAGTGATTAAAAACTCAAAATAGCAATTCCGTAGTTAAATTCTTCCAAAATGACATTTTACAAGTTTTCGTAATTAGTCTTTTGCTTATCATTAATCTAGCCAAAACTGAATTTAAAAACTTATTAAAAACAACAAATTAGAAAGAGATAATGACAAGAAGCTTGTTAACAGAGTTCGCTAATTTGGCTACGTCTCCGGGTTCACATAAACAATGAACCGATCCATTTTTAAATATATCGCAAGTACATTTTTAAAACTCACAATATAAAATGAACCTCAACCGCAATGAATTTTGAAGAACTTGGAAATTTGATCCACAAACGTTCTCCATGAATGAATCTAACAACGCAAGTTTCCATGTTCATCTAAGAACTCTTCTCCAAGGAAAACAACGCAAAAAAATCTCAATTGGCTCAAAATGCCATTAGGAATGAGCGAAAACTCCTATATGGTCTTTACAAATTTATTTAGCTTTGACAATAAGAAAACATGTTTAAATATTCCCTAGGAATGACCTCTTACGAGCCAAAAATGGCTCGACCTTTACACAGTCAACAGTCAACTACGGTTTGAGTAAAATATTGTGCCTTTTATAGCACTTATAATGGCATGGCGGGTTGGCAAAGATTCTTAATCTTTTGCACAATGGTCGTGGTTCAAATCCCACTAAGGGTCCTTTTTGGCATAACAGTGGGGATAAATCCCACATCTATCGGGTTTCCGTTGAGAATAGGCTTCATATAGTCTATTGACCCGATGTATTCGTGGCTACGACCACGCCCACATTATTTTTACGGTTGGGAGATAATAGTCTGTAGGAGCTCTATGTGGGTGTTTGAATTAACATCCCGTCGAGTTGGAAGTGGATTGTTAGGAGTTGGTTAAAATGGCCCCGACCGTGTTGGTCTATTAGCGATCCGGGTCTTGATTTGTGGTGAGGTGATAAGGTGGGATCTCGGTGAGACTTGTCCGATGTGGAAGTAGCTCGCTTGGCTTGGATAAAAGGTGAGTTAGGTGGTAGGCCACATGGTGGTCTGAGGACCCACCACGTGGACCTCTCCAAAATTTCCAAATTGTTGATGCTCTAACCTTTCCATGTGTCAGCACCAAGATACACGACATAATATGGCATAAAAGCTATAGTGTAATTGGGAAAATTAATAGTACACTAATATACCATTTTGACCTCTTTTTTTAACCTTGAAATTTGAACAACAGTATCTAGAGCATACAATTTCTTATTCACGTGTTCCAATAGGTGTCGGAAAGCTATTAGAATTCTCTTCCATATTGCAATGATTTAGGAGAATTAGGGATCTTTTTGACAACCCAAAATGTCCTCCGGATCAATTAATGAAATTCAACTTAACATTTTTAACATTGACCTTCTCGGCACCTTTGGCAGGTGATCACCCTTTCTAATTAGGGAATTCCTATTAGCATAATAAATATTAGGGTTTATGACACCTTCCTTCCACACAATCATCAAAGTTATTCATGTCGTAAAACTTTATCATCCATTTCTCTTTTTTGTGTAATTGTGATCTTTTATGGATGAAGTTATGTGATATGGAGTAAATTAGAAGAAAACTCATGATTAGATAATCTTATCTTATTGATACCTATATCTAAATTATGAGATTCAATTTAGTGTCAATTCATTAGGGTTAAACATTACAAGTCTTTGAAGTACTAAGAGACATTTACAAAGCTAGGATAAGTGTTATGGAATTTATTTAGGGTTGTGAGTGAACATGAAATTTTGTGTTTCTATGATTAGTTTTAAGGAGTTATTTTATAGAGTAGTTAGTCATGTTCATATGAGCATACGAAAAAAATTCAATTTCAAATCTTCATTGCATGTATGTAATTTTCAAATAAAGGTTTTTTATATGACTCACTTTCTAGGATCTATAGGTTTTTTTTTTTTAAAAACCATTGATATATTTAAAGTCTTTGTGAAAAATTGGTAGGGGTGTTTTTTTGATCTTTAGACAATGTTGCTATGTTTACCTCTAAATCCTCAGCCAAAAACATTTACCTACTTCCCCCCCAAAATATGAAAAATTAAAACTTAATTAAGGGAGTATTCTCTTGATATTTCCACATTCAAATTTCCTTCATTTGGTTCTTTATAAGAGGGGGAGGGGTCATCTACAAAGTGAAATTGTGGTTGTAGAAGAGCTACCGTGACAATAATATGGTGTGGCATGCTTAAGGAAAGTGGTATAAGCCACTTTGTAGGTAGGGTCTTGCACGGTAACAAATAAAGAAACATAAGTTATGTCTGATGTGAACAAAGCGTTGATTGAGTAATTCTTTTATGCTAAAATTAGTCACTTTGTGGGTAGGGATATTACATGGTAGGTGATAAAAAATGAATTATTTTTTCAACATCTCGTCATGGTTGTATTGCACATCCAGTGACTTTAGTGTGTAACTAGCCGGTTACATATATGAGTTTACTTTTTTGACTTAGCTATGAAATTCACCACATATTTCATGATTCAAAGTTGAAATTTTCCCGCATAAATATATGACTTTCCTTCCTAAGTGACATGATTTCAAAACACATATTTATAGATTCGTCAAAAACATCATCCTTGAGTCAAGAGTCCGCTCGGGTTGGTTTGGCTTTGATTGGACTCTTGGATGAAGGATCTAGATGGTGATTTTGGAGTTTTTGTTGGGAGTGGTGGGCTCTTGGTTGGACAATGAACAATATCTCGCCATCAACTGCGATATTAAATTTTAGATTGAAATGACTATGTGATAATCAAATAGATGTCAAATTTGATGTTGTTATCAATAAGACATTAGAAAACTCCCTCATATACATACATACATACATATAAATGTACATGGAAGCTCTATGTAGCATAGTATTTTTTAAACAATTATTACAACATACGATTTTTTCCTTGAGATTTAAATATTATCCTATTATTTCTCAATGAAGGAAAACATTGATAGTTTTGATACCACCACATTTATCCCCATATGCTACTACACATGTGTGGTATCTAAACTCAAAGCATTTGAATTGTGTATGCATTCTATCATATGTGATCATTTATATAAGGTCTCATATGTTGGTTTGAGAGTTATGAAAGCCCAAAATGTAAATGTCGATTCTTACTTGAAACCACCCCGAATTTAATTCCAAGTCGAAACAAAAGTAATTCTAAGATTTGCATTGTTCTACCTTTATGGCATCTTTTATGGTTGTAATTACTACACTAAATGTTCTCCCTTCTACTGGTAGAGGTTGTATAGCATAATCTTGTAGTGTTTTCCCCATGATTTCCATGTAGGATAACACATTGGGTGAAATTTTTGATGTGTTAAGCCATTGGTTATTGGCATTCATATACGAAACATTTAAAAAATAAATAAATAAATAAATTTAAAAAATGGAAGTGAGTGGATACATGTTTTTGGTGAAATATAAATTGTTTGTGGTGAGGCATAGGCAATTAACCGGTGTGTGATAAGGTTACCGAATGCTATTTGGGAATGGATTCCCACAACAAAAAGCTATTAACTAAATAACAAATGTTTTTACATTGTAAGCAAGCTTTGAATTAATGGAGTTATTGTTCTAAAACCTACTCTCTCATTTTCCATCAATTGAATAATCATAATAAAATTAAAGACTTTTAAAATATAGTAAAACATTCAAAAAATCCATCCTATGGTTAACCTAGGAGAGATCTTAGTGTTTGTACATTTCACAAACACTTGGAAAACATCCTTATTTCTACAATTTGACTTATTAAAATCCATGAAAACAATAATATAATAATGTTTAGGTATGTACATGAATTAAGAATGATTAAACTCATTTAAAGCAACAACAAAATTTCAATTTTTCCTTTTAAAATCAAATCTACTAAACCCATGTGAAAAAAATCTATGTTTTCAATAGGAGGGAAATTGACATAGAGCTTATTGTAACAACCCTATTTTCTTACTAATATTTCTTTTTTCAGCCCCATAACCCTATCTAAAGATTGTTTTTTGGTTTTCCATTAAGGAATGACTCTAAATCCAAAAATCTCTTTCTAGATTTAGCTTCATTTCTCTATAAACCCTAGGAATGAAAATATTACATCATTATTATCCACAACTAGAGTTTAAAGAAATTTCACATCATTTTTTTCATGTTAATGACGCTTTTCTCTTTTATGTTATTAGGATGCTCATAGACAAACCACAAGAGTGATTCTCATAACATGCTAAGGAATGATTTCACGATGGGGCTCGTGGTTCATTCAATTTCCCACTTTCTCATACATCCGAGTCAATGGATTTAATGGAGTACCTTATAAGTTGCCTAAATACGTGAGTGACAAATGGGCTCTCATGGAACTTTCACAACAATTGGCATCAGTGAACCACTTCTTAGGAGAAAACATCGTCCAGGGTGCTCGCTACCAATTTCAATTGGTGTGTACAAGTGTCCATCATTTCTGCCAGCTGAATCAATGGATAAGGAAATGACCACTATGACTTTGCATCCATTTGTAAGAAGATGGGAGTTCTATATCTATGGGTTTACATAAAGATTTTTACGACCTAAATACAAACATCATCCAAAAAGAGGACGTTTGGGTTGGTTGTGGAAATGAATTTGAAGTCCAGCGTCATGATTACTCCAAGATGACTTTAGATCAAATTACCTCATTCTGATTAAAATAAGTCCCTCAAGGATTCACTAATAATGGTCTAGATATGATTGATCCTAAATATGATTTTGTTGCATCATCTCCTCTTCCTAAAGTCAATTGGTCCAGACGGGATGACACATCACTTGATGAGAGAATCCAACAAGTGCTCAAGAGAAGTCTTTCTTGGTATGAAGAATCTTTAGCTCAATTCATTATAGAAAATAAAAATTCACAAGAGGATCAAAGGCTAGTCAGTCAAAGCGAGAAGAGAATTGTGTAATCTACTCATTCATCCTCTCACCTCGCAACACATGCCTCATCATACACCCAAGCTAGTAAGAAACAATGGAGGTCTAAGTTATCTCAGGATCAACCTTCAACAACAAAGAAACTTGAGCAACCAAAATAAATTAAAGAAGGAAAGGAACGTGTTTCTGGGATATCATAGTCAAGTTATCATTCATCGACTCACAATGATTTTCAAGGGTTGATTGAAAATACCACCTTACAATTTTGTACCGGATCAAGTGCAATTTCCAATAATTCAGATCTCTAATTCACCTGAACCTCCTCTTCATAAAGGTACTATTAAATATTTTCCAACTCACCATGAAGATATTGCAACATCTCCTCCTCATCAATGTGAAGATGTTGTGAGGGAACCTCCTGAATCTAAACCCTTTCCTCTACTGCTCGAACAATTCCCATTATATATGAGGATCCTTGGCGGAGAATTATTTGAAGAAGTCCCCTCTTGGCTCCATGGAGAAATAAAAAAGAGGAAAAGGATAGTAAAACCAATTACAATTGATCTTAAGACCATTTCATCATTGACTAATTCCAACACTCCCAAAAAAACACAATCATCACCAAGGTTGCAATCAATGACTATGGAGTTGGATACATGAATATAGCAATGCCAATTGTTGACAAAGATAAAAGAGAAATGATTGTCGAAGACTATGAATTCTCTAGAGTGATGCTTGGCAAATCAACCATGGAAAATGATGCAGCTCATGCTCATGAATCGGTTGATATGGTTCTATGGCGATAGAGAAATACAAGCTTCAGATTATCCATCTTAAAGAAGAAAATCATCAATTAGTTACATGTGCCCAACATCTAATAAAAAAAGAGGAAAAGGATAGAAAAACCAATTACAGTTGATCTTAAGACCATTTCATCATTGACTAATTCCAGCACTCCCAAAAAACCAAAATTCATCACCAAGGTTGTGGTCAATGACTATGGAGTTGGATACACGAATATAAGCAATGCCAATTGTTGACAAAGATAAAAGAGAAATGACTGTCGAAGACTATGAATTCTCTAGAATGATGCTTAGAAAATCAACCATGGAAAATGATGCATCTCATGCTCGTGAATCGGTTGATATGGTTCTATGGCGGATGGAGAAATACAAGCTTCAGATTATTCATCTTAAAGAAGAAAATCAACAGTTAGTTACATGTGCCCAACATCTAATAAATCCAATCTCTTCCATTGTTCAAATATCTTTCATAGTGGCAGTGCGAGATCAAGAGGCCCTTACACTATCAAAAGAGATAAATAATATGGGTTGTGCAACTAAGGCGTGGATCGACAATGTATTGATACAAGGTTTTCGAGTAATTGATGAAGCAATGAAAATATATGATAAGATTCATGCCTATATGGATTCTATCCTATATTTTGAGGAGTCTCTCAAAGATAAAACAAGCACTCTCGACAAAATTTCTCCAGAGATTCAAAACTCACACAAATGGGTTTTTCATCCCTTGTCAACGAGGGAATTTTGCAATTCAATCAACGTGGTCTTCATATCGAGTGGTTGAACTTTTCCAAATATAGAAATATGGTGTTGATTGATGTTCAGGATCAATTTGATGATATAAAAGACAAAGGAGAAACAATCATGTGTGTCATTCAAGAATTCATTGAGGAGATCCCTTGCAGTTTTGTCAATGAGCACAATCAAAGGATCTCGGTGCAACTTCTAAAAGAGGAATTTTCGGATTTGATCAAAAATTAATATATTTCTTCAAGTAAGTTTTGGCCCTGATTCACTTGATAAACTCATCAAACTCTAGAACTTATTTGTCAATATGGAAGAGAGAATGGTGCAATTTCATGAAGTTCTTGATAAAATTTTGGAAATACAAGTCATCTGTGAAACTTGTCTCGCACCTCACAACTTTCCGAAGAGCCAAAGTTGTTGGAATCACTTGAAAAGTACAGAAAGTTCAAAATGGATAGATGTTTGGATCCAAGTTTCTCAAAATAATATTTTCAATGTTTTTTTCTAGTTGCCCTTGGTAACCAATGAGTTCATTTCTCCTACAAGTGAGATAGGCGGACTCTTGGCCTAATGGGTAAGGCACTAATCCTAAGTGTCATAGTGAATCCATGTGTCAATATCAAGTGGGGTCCACATGTACCCACTTTATTATTGTAATAAATAGTTTTAATTAGGTCACTTATGTGATAAAATTGTGTTATTTTAATAAAGTCACTTTACTTTATTAAAATAAAGTTATAAATTATAATGTGACCTAATTGTGCCCTAAAGTGATGTCATGTAAACCCTAACTACCTTATAACCAACTTTTGGGTTATAAAAGCTAGTTAGAGCTCATTTGTAAAGGGACTTTTGGAGAGCAAGGAGAAATAATGTTTTGTAGAGAGATAGTAAGAAACTTTGTGTTCTTGTTTGAAGAGGAATAAAGGAGCATTTATGAAGAGCTTTGTATCTTATATGTGTTTCCTTTTCTTAAGCATTTGTTATTATTACTAGCAATTGCAAATGAGTTGCAAGTTACGCCGGAGAGGGCTTGAATTTTATGTGTATAATATGGTTTGGATGTAAAATATATTCTATGATCTATGATAGATGTTTGAGCGAAGAACATAAGTTACATTTTGCTAAACAGTTCACATGTCTTTATGTAAGGTTCCACATTCTGCATACATGTCTATCAAAACATTTGCAACTATATCTAACAAAATTCCTCTATATTTTGGCACAGGTTGGGAGTACTTTGGAAAATTTAAACTAATTGGGTTGGAGCCCTGTTTGTTGCATATGGTGAAACAAGGTGAGGAGTATGTTGGCAAATGTAAACAGGAAACCACTCTGTACTGAGTGGTGCAAGCGGTTGCAAAAGTTGACGAATATGTACAACGGGAGTAGAATCGGATGGATAAGAACACAAAGATGGAAGCCTCATTTATAAGAAGCGTGGAGATGCTCTTCCGCTACAACATCTTGGGTATCATTGGCAGGTTTCTTAATCTCATCTACCCACCAAACATAAAATTCCCTAGAGATATGTCATCTCATGGAATGAAGTGATTGAAGGATACTGACAAAATGGGATTGTTTTCTACGCTTTGGGAACATTTAAATGCCAAAATATGAACTTTTGTAAATAAACGCCAAGTGTTCAACCAAATGATACAACATGTTATCTTTTAAATGAATATCATAATTGTATCTTACAGAAGACGTGGTCATTGTCAAGAGACATTGTGATTGTTTCATCAAATAAAACAATTGTATATTCACCCCGATCAACTCACCTATACCAACATATGTGTGGCCCATAACAAAATACGAGGTTTATAGCAATGTACGGACATCCATCAAGGCATAGTAGGCAATGTTTTTTTTATTGGAAGTTACTATATTGTCCTCTCCCCATCACACAAACTTAAAATAGAAAAATTACAACTCTAATAAACTAAACATTGTTATCCTCTCCGGCGTAAATTGCAACTCATTTAGAATTGCATCGGATTCTTCATAAAGTAATTGAATTCTAGAGAAAATGCTTTGGCTCTTAATTAACATTGCTTCTTCACACAATCTGACAAAAATTTCTCGGTGGATACATGATCTCCAAAGATTTGGTTCTATTTTTTGTTAGATGGAATCATTGAAACAGTCTCCCGTGGCCCTGAATGTCTAGTGTGCGCCATCTGTGAGAGCCCTTTTGAAAGGGGCTAACAGATCAAACTACCACATATCCTTAAAATCTGGTCTTTTTGGGACAAGGCTCTTCAAGACACATAGTGCCTTCCCTTCCAAAGTTTCTCAAGTGGCTCGCAAAAACAGAACTCGTATTGTTATGCAAAGCTCTCACGGGGTCATATGCCATGACTCTAGCAGAGAACTAGCCCACTGCACTGTGAAGTCCCTAGATGCTATCAAGAGAGACATCGATAAGCTCTCTCGAAGACATAACCAATAAGGTTTTTTTAATTTCCTTGTTAATCCAATCATACCAGACGAGAAGAAAAAGGGTATTCTCGAAGACATTACAAATGATGCCAAGTTTCAGCCTTATACATTAAATTTTCTCTACATTCTTATTGACAAGAAAAGGATTGATTGGTGAGATTTTCAAAGAGTTTGAGATGCTACAACAAACCTGACCCGACACGAGTTGGCGGTTGTGTCTTCTATAGTCAAGCTTGAGAATCAGATTTCTCTCGGTCCTTCACAAAATCAATGCAATGTTTTTTGTCGATTTAAGTCATATCTTCTGCTAGAGTGTTTCCATAATGGCTTGCTTAAATCTGTTAGGCCACAATTCATCTATTGTTGCCCTGCACTCTTCCTCTGACAGAGGAGTTCGGGATTCTTCTACATGCCATTGGAGATATCCTAGTTCTCCTGCCAAATGTATACAACCGACAGATGCTACGCATTTATCACAAACCTGGACAATTATCTTCTTCAAATCAAAAACATATTAAAAACCACCTCATCCGAGGACAATTTTTCTCTAATAAAAGTGCTATGAGACGATAAAAGACAAGGAAGCAAACAAAAAATTGATTTCATTAATACCCCTTACACGGCCAAGCTGGACTGATGAAAATGGAAGTATTAATATGGTGCCACACACTAGCACAGGTGCTACTACATTTTTAATTTCTACAAAATTAAAGGAGCCGTCCAAAGTAAGGTTTAGTAAGGAGAGCACCCGTTGCATTGTCTGCAAGATGGACTTATGAAGCAAGGCTACGAAATTGGTAAGGACAGTTTTTCCATCCTATCATTAATTTATTTTCCTTCTCTTAAAAGCAAAGAAAGACCAGGTCACAGATTACAAAGAGCAGATCAACGAATCTCATCCAAACATGTACAGGCTAGTCCATGTTTCCATTACCGGGCTCTCCTTCACGACACAGGTCAGGGAAGTAAGGAAATAGATTTCACTCATGATGGTCTCAGGGCGGCCACTCCCAAAAGCAAGGGCACCAAAGAAAGGTTATTGCCAAGTCTAAAATGTCATTTAAAGGATGTGGAGTCAGAGATGAATATCTAAAATAGTAAATATCTAGGACTGTAGAAAAATATCTAAAATCCGGCAACCTTTAAAGTTAAGCCACCGGAATTTGACACTTTCCAGCAATGCCTTCTTCAAAGTAAACGCCTCCGCGAATTATGTTGAATAAATGTGAAAACTCTCACTCTCTAGGAATATGATGTCTTCTTTCAATTTTCATTCACTATGTTTATTTTTGTGGTATATATGAGTTTATGATCTACATTTGCTTAATCTTACATGCATTGTTCCTCACTCTCATTCATCCTCTCCTACATTCTATTCAACCCCTTTTCTTTCTTTCTTCCTATCTACTTATTTTCTTCCATAAACCCCAAAACCCCAAAAACACTATTTTGAATGTATAGTTGTAAATAAAATTTTGGTTTTCAATAAGGAAATCTCATCCATCATTAAAGAGGTATTGTGTCCCCTTTACATTGTTGACATATTTCTAGTAGATTGTCCTAATAAATTAGCTTCTAAAGCTAATTGAAACAATGTCAGGAATAACCATATGAACAATACTAAACAATGATAAACATCAAAGGGATAAAACACTTGTAATGAGAGAGAAGATGACTTAGCTAATATCTTGCTCGTGTGATGATGATCGGGATGATTTGAAGACTGCAATAGGTTGCAAATGAATTAGTATATCTATCTATGAAATTGTGTCGTGCGAAGTTCCTAAACTAAAGCAAATGTGGCGGGCCAAAGCGTATGAAAGTTATGGCCCTTTTCGTACGCTTTCCTCCCTTTTTATCCTTCATATCTAATTCTTGTGTGGATTGCTTCTATGTCCCCCTGCTTCGTACTTTTGTCTCTTTGACTTCGCTTCAAATCCTTATCTTCACTCGTGTGCATGCAAAACAAAACCCAAGCTACCCCGCACAATACTCAAGCCCCCATTAGCCTAAAATAAAGAATGCATAAATTTGAGTCATCTTGACCTTAGCGGTCACCCTAGTGTAATTGCATCGAACATTACACTACATTTGGACTTTATGTAGTTCTAGTGTGTGTATGATTATGATCATGTCCCATTGAAACTAGGTTTTCCCTTATGTGCATTGCACTGAATAGAGAGCTACACCATTTTTCCTTTAATGTATATGTGGTATGGAATTTAGAAGATATGCCCTTCCTATAAGGTAATAATGTAGTCCAAATGTAGTTCTTAGCATGTTATTTTTCTCAAAGGATGGTAGTAGATGGTAATAATTGCCTCCTTAAGTTTCTTAGTAAGCTAGGTATATATATGAGTTTCTTTGTCCAAATTTCAACACCTGGGGACACAAAGTCGACTCCAAATATAAAATTTGAATAAGAAAATAGTGATGAATAATCCCGATGTAAAGGTCTCGGAAAAAAGCATGGTGAGACAAAAGTTTTGGGATGTCCCATAGCAGATACGAACATTATGACCCATTCAAGACGCTTCACGCTTCGATCTAGTAAGCTCGGAAAAACAAAACAAGTAATACATAATAACATGGATCCCCGTGACTCAACCAAAAGTGGAGGAATAAATCCATAAAACCATGAGTGACAATTGGATAAATCAAAAGCAATAGAAAACTAGGACTTGTGTCAATAATGTATAATATTCTTGCTCAAGTAACCATGTATATAACAACATACTAAAAGTGTAATGTAATAGTAATAAGTGCATATTTTAATGTCTACTGATTGTATAATGAGTGTTAAGACTATATCATCAAATTTTAAAATGTTTTTTTCTTTGCTTTGCTAGGATCGTTTCCATGTGAAGATGAACATTCATGTGTTTGAGTTTCAATAAGTTGATTTATGTTTCCTATAAAAAAATTCTATGCAAGAAAATGTATGTTTGTCTTATATCTAATATAGTGATCACCTTTGGATAAGCGAAAGAATGGAGGAAAAGAATGCGAAGGCGGGAGTAAGGGAAAGGCCGCAGCAATGATAGGGAGGGCTCGCAGGCCACGACAGGGGGAGGGAAAGATCACGGTCTATCCGCGGGGGATCTCCGGGCAACTGGTGGTGAGCACGGTAATGGTGGACGAGGTAAGAAGGGGGGGAACAGTGCCCTAATCCCAGGGTTTTAAAATCATAGGGACTTCGTTGGGGTTAGGCGGGCCAAAATATTATAACAAAAGCAGCGGCAGCAATGCTACAGGCCATCATGGTCCGGATATTTCCTAAGACTACCTCTTTCAAAGATATACTCGAAAACAGTCAGCGGTTGATCCTCGAGCAAACAAACAGCAAGTAATCTGGCCTACCTGGTCGATTTGGCCGAGGATATTCCCTCTGTAACCATCGAGAACCCTGAGGTGGAGGAATATTTCAAAAATTTATCAAGGGATGCAGTGATCGGTAGGTTTAACAGTTCGGCCTTCCTCCTCCGCTTTGTACCAGTGGGTATTCGATACTTGGACCAATAAGTGTGAAATATCCCTCTGTTCTAAGGGATTTTTCGTTGTCCATTTTAGAGAAGTTGAAGACTATCAGCGATGTTTAACAGATGGTCTATGGTTCTAGGGACATGCGGGTTTATTTATAACTCCATGGTTTTGATTTCGATCCGAATACATATTCGGATGCCAAAACACTTGTCTAGGTCAGGCTCCCTAACCTCCTTGCATCTATGGTATGCCCTGGAGGATATTGGTAACGGTTTGGGAAATTTTATCAAAGAAGACTTGGATAGAACACATTCGGGTATGTGTTCTTTTCCCGTATGTGCATTGAACTCGATTTGAGCAAAGGATTACTAGATCGGATCAATCTTAAATTTGGTAATTTTTAGCATTGCCAGATCTTAGACTATGAGAATATTGCATTCGGTGTAGATTATGCAGAAATATGGGTCATCTACAAGCCTCTTGTCCCTTCAACAAAAATCGAAATCTACAAAAAAGAATGGATCGACCTCTTCTAGCGGTTGGGGCTCTATTAACCTTGATTTGGTATCTGCTTCGAATTTTAAGGATGCTCCGAATAATCTGAACCCCACGAATAAAGTAGACACAGGGAAGGAGGAATCTGAGATGGGAATTCAGGAAAATCACCTGGTTGCAGGTGGAACAAAAAGAGGACATACTTGGAAAGTTCGGAATCAGATCGGGATTCCGTGTCTGATAAAATGATTGCTTGAAATTCCTAGTGAACTTGCATTGGTTATCTCGACTGACCAAGGCAAGTGGTTCGAAGTAAAAAAGTGAAAAAACAAAAAGGGTAGAATGGGCAGCATTGAGGATTATTTTCCATCGCAAGGTGGGAAGTAATTTTTTTGTTTAGGTTGTTTTGGTTTTTCTTATACTTTTGTAAGTCGTTGTTCAGATGTAGTTGTTGTTTACCTTTGGCCTTAAAAGCCTGTTGTTTTCCAGAGGATTTGGCCTCTGCTTTATGAATAGGGAACAGGTCCCTTTAACCCGCTTTATCAATCAAAAAAATCTAGTGATCACACTTAGAATTACAAACTAATTAGATGGAAAAGGGAAATCAAACTACATTTACTACTTCATGCTCTCATTTTTTATCTCGTTAAACCCAAAGAAGACACACTTTAATAAAAATGTTGAGGGGAAAATCTCAACATAAATATGATGGCCTCCCAAGTCTACGGTGTTCTAGGCCATTTATGAATAGGCACACCAAATGGACATATTAGTGGTGTTAGGATGAATTGCATGACCATAATATCTTCAAAATCAAAGGTATAGCTTATGTTTCTTTCATGTTACATGTTTGTAGTACCTTAACATTGAAAAATCCACATTTGAAACTAATTCTAACCTTCGGTACAAAAAATGAAGTCTATAAAATCAATAAGCCTTACTTTGTCAAATAATACAAAAACTAAAAAAATACTCAAAACAACACTTTTGTGAATATAATCGAGAGGAAAAAAATGTTTGATTAAAATTGTGGCATGAAGCATAAAGCCCAAATGTGGCATGAGATTGACACGAAATTTGTGCTACATTTACGCTATGTTGGGAAATTTTAATTTTTTAAAAAAACACAAACAACATGAAATTGATAGAAAAAGTGGCACTATTTATACTTTATGTAGTAGTCCATCCTTTCTTGCTCCCTCGTATGGAAGCAATCACATGGTGGTACACATCATTTCAACTTGATATCTTTGCATGAAACACCTAGATTACATTTAGATACACTTGTAGATTTCAAGATACGAATTTCACATAGTCATCTTCACATTCTTTAGCATGACTAGGTGTATTTATTCCCGTTCATTTTTCTTTCCTAGATTTCAATAGTTTCTTTATCAAATATTTGTATGAAAACTAATTCTCTTGCACACTATCCCGTGTGATTATAAGAGCATGAATTTTTCTCAAACATGTGAGTGTGGATGTGGCGATCTAATCACAACTATTTTGTATCCACGTGATTGGTTTTACTTTGATATTTGTGTGTCTCACAGACACATCAAAGTGGAGCATTACGTACACAAGTAATTTTGGTATGGAACTAGTTAATAGTTGTACTTATGTGTTTATTGATTATTGTACCAAATTAGACTCTTATTCTTATGCGTACCTTATGTTAAACTTTAGACATGTTTCCCTTTGTTATGAAAAATTTGACACTTTCAATAGTGTATTAATCTTTTGCAACTCTACCTTCTTCTTGTTGACTTTATGTATTTATCCATGTTTTTCATGTCTACTCATCCTTCTTCCTATTTTATTTATCCTCTTCATGTTTCCCTATTGTTTTGGACACTTTCTAAAACCATAATAGTATGATTATAATATTCCATAATCCTACGTGTATGGTTCATTTTGCCATATCATACTTGTAAAGTTTTGGGTCTTATTTTCAGGTCCTTTTACCTAAATTTCGGTACCCTAAGGTTGTGGCCCTTCTTTATTGGCCTATTTCATTTGTTTTACGTTGACTTGGTGCCAATAGGGTCTTAATTTGAATTCAAGAAGTATACAAATACATATGTGCATTAATTCATTTAATACATAAGGATGCACACACAGATTGACTATGAGGGAAGTTATTGAAATTTTTAAGCAAGTAATATATTTATTTATGAAGAATCTTTGTGTCAAAAGAGTAATTCAAGCATTTAGAGAAGCATCTAGCATTTTACTACTTGTTGCATACATTTAAAGGATAAGAGTTGGGACACTTGCACTAAGTGCTACCGCTAAATTACATTATAATTGTATGTTGATTGGTAAATTACTCAAATATCTTGCGGTATACTAAATATCAAGGAGCTTGAGATTTTATCTAGTTTATCACACGCCCCAAAACATATTTGTTTCCCTTACTCATTCTATAAACCTAGATATTGTATTAGGGTTTTGAAAAAGGAGAACAATTTTCCCATGACTCGTGGTGAATTCTAGGAAAGTGGGTGAAGCTTTCAGTGGGTAGATGACTAAAGTTGCTCAAGATGCTTCGCACTTACGATAAGCTTCCAAAATTGTACTACTACAGTTCTATTTGTGCCACTTTTATACTTGTATGGATTTGGCTCTCCATAAGTTCTCAATTTGCTTTGAAATTTCTACGTTTCAATCATCTTGCGTCTTGGAATTGATTTTTTTTGCTTGTTAATCACAACTATATCTTCATTTGTGACAAATTGTGTATCACTCTATAACCCTAAGTCTCTCTAACATTTCAACTATTTTAGTTTCCTATACTCTTAACATATTCTCATTTCTATGATTGAGTTTTATAAATGGGTTTGATTGCAATTTGGTGTGATTAGTTTAATGTATTATTAGTGCAAAATCGCTTTCTACATCTACAATCATGTATATACAAGCCTAAAATCACAATCATCTCTCCTTTACATTTAAATTTTTCAACATGAAAAAATATATTCATTCATTAATGACACTCTATAGTATTTAGAAAGTTTAGTGCAATCGACATCTTAAATGGAACATTTAGTGATTTTCTTAAACATCTTATCTGTATGAAAATCCAATATATCCAATTATCCTCTAACTATAGATAATATGTTGATATGAGTTAACAACACAATTTAGGAAAATCCATAAGATAAATAATCCTTTCATAGTTGTGTACCATGCAAAATATATTAATGATAACAAATTATTTTGGTTTGAACTTCAACATATATACCCGACTAGCTTATAGAGTGGTTAAAGATCCATTTCACACCACTTAATTTTTTTGATATAAGAGATTAGTTGATTAGTCCACCTCTCATTCTTTACGTGAGATATATAATCCTTTAATGATTTATATTTTTCATCATTATTGGTTTTAATCCTTTTTATATAACTTTTAATTTAACTTCCCAATATGTTACTTCATTCAAGTGTTTTTCCTTATCTTTCAGTTGAAGTTGAAAATCAAATATTTTTCAATTTAAGTATGTTTCTCCTCAATGGTTAAGAATTTGTATTCTTGAAAGACGTCATAAGTTTGAATCTCACATGAGGAGGGTAATCTATGCCTCATATTTGAAGTACAATTTAGTGTCTTCGCATATTAAGAGTATCGTGTGGTCCCATTTACTATAAGCTACCTAAAACAAGAAACTCAATATTGTGAACCTTAAACAAACCTTTTCTTTCTTTTTCCACCATCTTCAAGCAAGCACAAATCCCCATTAAATGTAACATCCCTAATGATGGCAAGTTCCCATGTGCTTAGAAAGCATATATGTGCCTTTGAGTGTTTGTTGTATTTGATATGTGCATTTCATAATCAAATCCTCAATCCCTATGGGATTTATTAGTGAAAACGTATACGTCCCTAGACACAACATTTATGATTAAACTCCTAAATTATTTGAAGAGGAAAGAAGGCATAAACACAATGGATGGTCTAATATGGTAATAGGAGGAGCTAAACAAAGGAAAGAAGACGCTTGAGATGAAATAAAATGATAAATAGATGAGTAGTTGAGCATAATGCTTCATGAATGTCAAAAAATATCAAAGGTTGAAAAAAATGCATAAGAGAAAAATTCAAGTTATTTATATAGATAAAGCAATTTGGAAGAAAAAACGAGTTCAATCTCATATGCCAAAGTTGTCTTAAAAAAAACTATATATGCACTAAAATTAAATGAAAGACAAAAATGTTTATAACTCAATTGAGAACCATCTCACATCAGTTATGTTGACAAATTTGATAGACGTACGGGGTTGAGAAAGAATGTGAGGACACCAAATGAATACTTTGCACTTCAAATGGCTGTTGAAACCAATGGCATTTATCATGGAGTGATTTGTATATGCTTACGGTGACATCTAAACTTACTATGCAAACACTTGAAAGTTGATTGTTGCATGCTTTGTTTAATAGGTTTGAGGCCCGGGAAGGGCATAAATTATAACCAAGATTATCCAGAGGTCCACCCTCCAAAACGAAGCAACATTGTCTTGTTTTCTTTGTAACATATTCATATTGTACTTTTGCAAGTGGTGCCTAATGGATGTTAGTGAAATATTTATTTTCATTTTGATTTATTATAGGTATGTGTATTTGATGATTGAGTACTACCGAGTGCCATGATGGTTTTTTCCCCAATGTTTTTATTGGTAATTTATTATGTTGAGTGGCATTCTACGATGTTAGTTACGATTATAATGATGTGTAGTTTACTTTTATTCTCAATATTAAAATTGAGCGTCCATTTAATATTCTCAACAAGTGAGTAATATTTGATATTCAAAATATTAAAAACTTTGATTTGTCGTGATGTTTGATTTAGCTAAATTTTTGACAAATTAAGGTTGGTAATGAATATAATTAAAATATGGAATTTGAGATTCATTGAAGCCAATGTAAAATGTATTTGCCAAAGTAAAAAGCATATGCACATTCATTTTTTATTTTAAATTTTACGTCTATTTGATTATTACAAGGTAATTTTGACCATAAATTTGACATTTACTTAAATTTTATTTAAAGCTTTTCTAAAAGTAATATCTTGGTTATATTGTGGCCTTTTCTTTGGGAAGTTTTTTTAATCAAGAAATATGAAAAGAATATAATGCAATTAAATTTTATGCCTATTTGATTATTACAAAGATAATTTTGACCATAAATTTGACATTTACTTGAATTTTATTTAAAGTTTTTTTTGAAAGTAATATCTTGTTTATATCGTAGCTTTTTCTTTGGGAAGTTTTTTTAATCACGATCTGTGAGAAATATGAAAAGAATATAATGAAATTATTAATCAATGTGATACGTGTAAAATCCAAATTAAGAGTCTTGAGATTGATATCAATTGACATTTTCAAATTTATCTATATGAAAATATTAATTAAAAGTATATGACATCTTCACTTTTTATAATCACTAAACAAGTGAGAAATATAAGTTAAATCATATAACTATCATACATGTCTTAGATAATTCTATATAAAAGACTCCAAGAGGCATTATTCTTGAGACGCCTATTCAACTTATGTCTCAAACCCAATATTGAGAACTCAAGAATGATAGCTTTCTTCTTCTTTTACATAGATTCTTCTAAGATAGGTACGCTAGTTATAGTCCACATAACATATAGTTAAAACTGAGGTTTCAGTTTCAAATTATTATAGATCCATAAGCTAAGTCATGGCTCCAACAACTATAACCAAAAAATTACTTCCAACAAAAATATTCAATTGTCGTGTAATTCACCTCTTGCCCAACATTGAGCCACATAGAACGAACTTGTTAGAGAGTTGCCAAATTAGGAGCTCTTGGATAAGGTTGTGATTTGTCCAAGTGTGTCATGAAATTCACCATATTCCCAAGTGTCAGCAGAGATTGATAAATGCTACTAGTAAATTTGTAGTGTTGGTTAAAAAAGCATTTTATGTGTGTTCAAAACTATAAAATAAAACAGTTTAATTGAATATTTTAAAAATATGAAATAACTAAAACCAAAAGCTTCCAAAAAGATATTCAATTGTCGTCTAATTTACCCTTTTTCAACATTGAGCCACATACAAGTTCCTCGTTAGAAAGTACCAAATTGGGAGCTCTTGGATCAAGTTGTGATTCGTCTAAGCATGTCATGAAATTCACCAATCACTCTTTTACACCAAAGAAATTCAATCCTCAATCATTATTCGCAACTCATAATTGATAACATATTAGACAAGTTCCAAGCAGAGATACTCCACTTTACGAGATTTAAAACCTGGTCACAAACAGTCATATTAAAGAAGACAAACACAATGGAGGATAACCCTAGAGTTTAAAGCAGACAAACACAGAAGATAACCCTAGGGTTGTTTGGAAAAGAAGTAACATAGAAGATTAAAACTAATTGCACCAATTGCGTAGTGGTCATGGCAAAGAAATTGAATACATGTAGAAGCTTGCACATATCTACACACAATCAATTTCTTAAACACAACGGCCTCACAAGATGCATTCACCGAGGGAGGAGTGAAGTCTGATTGGACAAAGACAAAAGAAGTTGCTTTTAGTTACAAGTTAAAATTCAAATGTCCCTTTAGTGGAACTTCCCAATCAATAGTAGACTTTTTGATCATGCAGTAATCCAACCTTGATCAATCAAGTTGGTGCTTGCATAACTGTAAACGCAAGTCAGCAGAGTGAACCAATGAATATTTAAGTCACGTTCCTTTGCTGACCAAAAGAATCTCCTCTCAAAAGAAGTTCAGTGTGATGATTACAAGGATATCACAAAACTAGAAGTACGAACAATTTGAATGCAATACTCGTTAAAACACTAAGGTGTATGCAACATTTGAATTGAAAAACAAAACAAGTTGCATAACATCAATCCAATGCAGTGAAATCACTGTAGTTTTGTATAATTAATCATTATTGCATGCAAACGCTGCATAAATGTAAAGCTCTAAATCCTTCTCAGCATTGAGGTAGAATTATTCTAAAAATGTTCCCATATCTTCTCAATAAATAAATTGAAAATGAATTTTACATCCTGAAGATAATAGCCGAGTATAATAATAAATATACATTACTTAAACATGGCATTATGCAACCAGGTAGTTTATGAAGCGTCAATCTGGGATGTTCAGTTCTTTTTCCACATGTTTGCTAACCAAATCCCAAATGTTCATATCAAACCCGTTTAAATTAAATCAAGGAAGAGATTCTAATCTAGAATTTCTTCTCTAGAACTGGGATGAAATTGATTTTAAAAACACCACGACCATTTATGAACAAAGCATATATATTTACATCAAACTAGATTAGGCTTCGGGTAACATGAATATAATAAAAGGTAATTAAGTCTTTTTGACAACCATTTAGAGTTGTTTTTGTTGTTTTCTTGAAATCAGACGGTTCAAAAATTCAAGAAAAATATGTTACATTTCCCCATATTGGATTACTCAGTCCCTCCGAATACAAGGAGCCTCTGTACATCCTCAAAATTAATTAGTCAAGGCATTTTAGCTCATGAACAGTCAAAGGAGAAACATATCAGATGGCTAAAAATATATAATGCCTAAACACCAAAAACAACAGTTGGAAAGTATTGATTCACCATCTACAAAATATGCAACTATAGCATCAAAAATCTAGGATACATAACAAAGTAATTCTACAATGTTTCTGGATTTACTTCATCTGACTTTAGGGTAAACTTCAATGATATCCTCGTCTTCCATGTCAAGACCTTGAGCTGTTTGACTTGGGGATAACTTTTCCCCATCAAAGCAGAAAACCAGGTTCTCATGTTGCCCTTTAATATGCTCCGCATAAGTCTTGAAAAGCTTTTCAAGCTTGTCATCCTGCCATCATGCAAGATCTCAGTCAAAATCAATAGATGATCAAGATATGTATTTCATGAGATTTGATTTGTCAGCAATTTAATCAAGCCTATTAATAGTAAAGGTCCGCCTTACTTGGATGCCATTTGCAAATGCATGACCCCACTACATAAAGCAATATTCGCAATAATCATTCTAATTTTTTCATAAATGGGTTTGATCTTTGCATTCACTTCCCAATATATCAAAGATCAGTCTACATGTTGAAGTATTATTCACACAAGAGAATTCAAAACATGAACAAAACTTTCACTTGATTTTCAAGGATAAATTGAAACATGCTAGATTCTGATATTGTATTTTAATTCTAAAACAATGGATACCATGGTACTGTTTCATACAATTTAAAAAATTGAACACCCTCCTGCCATTTCATATAATTTTAAAATAAAATGCAGTCACCAGGAGACGTGAGAACAGGTACAGGAATGGAGAGGCCATTTTCAAAGAGCACAGGGGTATATGAATATAGATACAGCATGTTCATCTTTAAATTTATTCCTAACCACCATATGCCCCAAGCCATTACTAGTGCACAGAGTCTCTCTGTTCTCCGAGTTTCTGGGATGTAAGGACGTGGAAATGTGTTTCTAGGACGGCAAAAAAATTCAAGATTTTGGGATGAGTGAATATATATGAGAAAATTCAAAAATACATGGTTAATAGTGTCTCAGTTGGCATCAGTACATTCACTGTTCTAACGTGTGTGCGTGTTAAGTGGGTCCCCTTAATGTTGGAATAATCTAGTTTAGTACGTTACATAGTGTGATATTATCATCGCATTGTATAATCTAGTTGGCATCAGTACATTCATCAGTAGATTCATTATTCTAAGGTGCTTATGTGCTAAGTGGGTCCTCTTAGTGTTGGAATAATCTGGTTTAGTACGCTACATAGTGTGATATTAGGATCCCAAGTAGCCGGTTTGAGTGCGGAGCGGGTGCGGGTACAAAGTACCCAATACATGGGTATGGCGATTTTTTTGCCTTGGGTACGTCCATACAAAATATATAATATAGAAATTATAGCCTAATAAATCAGAAATTAGAGACATTTGTCATTAACCATATAGTATGCATATAAAAAACAAAATAACCACAAAAATGAAAATATTATCCGAATGCCAAATGTCATAATAATCAAATATCTCAAATGTCATGTGCTGATCATAGTATGCTAAACATAGATTTATGGTTTTTTTGTGTTTTTATGTTGTTTTAAAAGTGAAAAATAAAAATTAAAACTCATTTTTTGATGTGGGACCCCTTGGGTACCTTTCGGGTATGTGCTATGCATACAGGTACTTCCTGGTACATCTGCAAACGTACCTGGAAGTACCCGTACTCTCAAGACGTACCTAGGAGGTACCCAGTATTGTACCCGTACCATGTCCTGGGTGTGTACCCAGGCTGGGTACGAGGATGGGGGAAGAACCGGCTTCCTAGTTAGGATATTATTCAGTATTAGAAATTGTAAGTGTGTTGTATTGGCAACCCACTTAGAATAGCTTGTGCTAAGGCTTGATTCCTTATTTGTCAGTATTCAATAGCCTATATGTACTCATTGTTTTGAATACAATTGAACCGTTCAAGAAACTTGATATGGCATCAGAGCAGGTTTCCTGCAATATGGTGCTCATGAAGGGGCAGTCATGTGATCTATTCCCTGAATAATGGCAACCATACTCGAACAATGAGTTTAATAGCAGTTGAGTAGAAAGTATGTAACTTTTTAGCAAAAGATAAGATGGTTTCAGCCTTTTTAAGGTACCATTTTGTAAACGATCTATCATTTTATGCTTCAGCCCTATATTCTCTACATTCACTGAGTGCCTGCCATCCGTGTGTTCGGATATACGCTCATCAACTTGCTGCTGGATCTGTACTTTTAAGAGATCTTGTTTCCATTCTTTTCAGGTGTATATGCAATTCTCCTCATTCATAGATTCCCGTCCACCTCCATGTGTGTCCTTTGATCCGTGCAGACTCTACATGCAATCCCATGCAAACCTGATCCGACATCTGATATTACGTGCATATTTTCTTCACATCTTCTCTGTCCCAAGCATCTATGTGATAGGATGCGCACATGCAGCAGAAAAGCGAGCTATGAGCCAAGGTCCTTCTGTATGCACTCACCAAGACAGTTCGCTTGCTGCCTAGGCTCATCGCAGTGCCTCTGACAATTTACTGTTCAATGCAAATTTAATGTCACATCAGTGATTTCACAGATGTAAAACACTGCCACGGAATCATTTTTATTATTAAAATATACTGCCTGCAACTACGTTTAGATCCGACTATAGGATCGTGTGTGCAAACAGCAAGAAATAGCTCCCTTACATAGGCGAGGCTTGCCATTTGAGAGCAAACTTCTCTTTTGCATGTACGCAGCCTATGAGTTTATTCATTTAACTGCTATCTCTTGATTACCAACCACATCTGTCACAAGTACCCTCCACTGATGCCTCTATCAGTATTATCGATCCTATGGATTACACATACCCTGCAGAGCTGCATTTAATGCACCTTTCGTTCTCGGTGAATTATTGTTCTGTCTGCTGTTGAATCTTGCATCACTAATTTGCCATAATCAAGTGTGTTCCACGCATGTGCCTGCTTCCTTGATGGATCCAAAAGTGCGGTCCCACTACACCTATTCCAACCAACGTTTCGGACTGATTGCTTGACAAGTTTCCACCATTCACGTAAAACATTCCGTCAATATACCATGAAATCCGTGCGTGAACATCACCATCTACCAGTTCACGTGTATGTCCATTGCCATAATATGAATGTTCCCATATGCCTCGTGACATACATGGACGCAATGTTTAATATACCTAAAGTCTAAGCTATTAAACATTTGTGAGATTATTATAGATTTAGGTAGGGGAGGGGCCAATAGGTGAACATGGTCCAATAGTTGACATGAGTCTTGATCACACAATACCCAATAGTTGTTATAGTACCACTTCATAGTTGTCATAGTACTATCTAGTGGTTATTTATTTTTGACATAATAATTATGTAGAGTAACCAATCACATCATGACATGTAAGACCTCTCACCCATGTACAAGTATTAAAAATTCAATGTTCAATCATTATCACCCATGTTCAAGTATTGGTTTCCACCATGGTTGTAGTGTAACTCAAATTTACTATTTTAAATCAATTCAAAATATGGCTTTCCCTCCAATTAAACATTCCAAAGAAAAATATAAGTTAAGAAAACTTTGAACTACAAATTGGTGAAAAAATCGCAACCCCACATAGTAAAAAATTGATTTTTTGGACCCCTTAACTTAGGATGTACCGCTCCTAGCCCCTCTCCCCTAGTTAAAGTTTATTAGACAATGTTTTCATTTAGTTTCTGTTTTTTCAGTCTATATTTTTGTCCTAGTTATGCAATTAAAATTTTCATGTCTTAGTCTCAATAATCTATAGATTATTTTCTGTAAGTCCAGTTATTAGAAAGTGGTTTCTGTAAAATTTGGTGGCCAATTGTCCAAATACAGTTTGGTTGTATTGGTTGAGTAATAAGTGATTAGTGTCATTTTTCAGTCAAAGCATGTATTTTCTATTTTTGGGGTCTATAGTATGAATGTATGTCGTCTTAAGTAAAAGTCAAAATTTATTCTGTATATGAACACAATTTCGAGCCCGGCGTCCAAATACATGTCAGTCCATTCTAGGGGTCAAAAAAATCTCACAAGATACAACATACAATGATATCAACTTGGCGGTTGAGTCACACAAGAGGTCAAGGGAAATGGAGGAAGGAGGTCAATCAACAACCTCAAGTTCGCCACCGGCAGAACAGAATGAGCCCAAACAAGTACACAACCGAAGAATTGTTAGTCTTCACCAGCAATGAAAACATATTCCAGCAACATATCATACAGCAAAACCTGCACCAAAAAGACTATGGCAAAGAATGGTGTCCAGTCGCAATGGAAACCATTTATGTTGTTCATGATCAAGTGGCAGCGTCACCTGCGACTTCTGCAAATGCAAGTTCAATGAGGTAGCCAACACCCACTGATTTGTACTTACTCGGTGAGGATCAGCCAATTGGAGGCGCAGAATTGACAAGTGAAGTGAAAGTGCCATGCCAGACTTGCAACAGAACCAAAAAGAAGTAGAGGCCCATGCCACACTTGCAATAAAGAGTTGTGTTGTAAAGATCGGTAAGGCTCAATCCATTCAATCTCATTGCTCAATGTTAGGGAGAGCATGTAGTTCTCATGAGAGATGTAGTGAGGCCATTCCCACCACCCCTGTTGAATTGCTTTACATGTTTCGATCCATGGATTGGTTGATGTGTTCCCATCCATTAGATTGTGTCAAAGTACATGTTGGTATTTGCTTGTTGGATTGGTTGATGTGTTCCCATCCATTAGATTGTGTCAAAGTACATGTTGGTATTTGCTTGTTGGATTGGTTGATGTGTTCTCATCCAGCAATGTGTGCTTGTTTCAATACGTGTGTAATGTTCTCTTTCCTTGTGTTTGTACTAAGGGTGGAATGTTGGAATAAACTAGTTTAGTATGCCAGTGTGATATTATGATATTTAGTTTTAGTGATTGTATGTGAGTTGTCTCAACAACCCACTTAGACTAGCTTGTAAGGCTTGATTCCTCGTTTGTTGGAATCAATAGCCTGTATGTACTCCTCATTGATTTGAATACAATTGAATTGTTCAATCAACATGATACTTTAGTGAAGGAGGGAGATGAGGACGTGTTTCTAGGAGATGAGGACGAGTTTCTAGGACAACAAAAAAACTCAGTTTTTCACGAGATTACAAAAATATATAATAGCTTTTGAATTGGCCGCATTATATTCATTGTTCCTCCCCCTTATTAACAAATGCTTTAAGTAAACCCCTTGCATTGTAATAACTACCAAAAATACACAAACAAAAATGTCATTAGAGTAATGACTATTCGTGGAGGTCATCTTGAGATGAATTAAACATGCACAGGGAAAATCCCCCAAAAAATAATAACCTAATAAAAATGGTAGCGGAAGCCTTCAATTACTTTAACATAACTAAATTGTTGAACACGATTGAACATTCTAAAGAGCTGAAATTCAAAAGTTACATGCATGACATTGAACACTGACAGCAATGAACAGTGACCATTGAAATAAGTAAAAAAGAGAGTTTGTTATACAAATGCAAATTTGCAAATATGACTATTTGATTGTTATATTATCAATGATCTTCAGATTGAACAACCAAGCTTTTTTAAAATTTCAAAAGTGGTTCTTTTTTTGTTTTTCCTAGTCTCTTTAACACTAGGGACGTCCTAGGATTCCCAAGATGTTCCAAGCATGTCTTGACATCCTCCACTATTGGCCGCATTCCTCAAACATCATGAGGGCATCCCTTGGGAGGCACCAAAACACCTCGGGATGTCTCATGTACCTTCAAATAGCTGGGGACATGTCCCCGTGGAACAAAATTCTCCAATTGGTAAATTTGAAGCCAATAGAAACATGATACATTATTATGAAGCAAAAAAAATTGTTCTATGGTGGTGAGAGAGGAAATTTGGAGGCAGCCAGATTAAAAGTCCCAAAAAAATTAACAATTCTCTAATTTGGAATTTTTGAAATTGATTGACATGATAAGCATCCCACATTTTATCATGATGAAGCAACTAGTAGAGGTGAAGTAAAATTTGTTCAATATGGCATTGAGAGAGATGCAAACCTATCTGAAGGCAAAAAAATGGATCAATCAGTGTCTCATTATTGGGGAAAATTGAAGCTAGAGACTAAATTCCTCTTATCAACTTTTCAAATCTCGTTCTTTAAGCAATTTGCAAAACAAACAGGCATTAAAATTGTTTGGAGAAATATATGACAAGATGAATAATATGGTACAGAATACAGTTGACAAAGCCAAGAAGGTAAATGAAGGTAAGGATAACATGGATCACAAAAAAGCAAATCTGGGCAACTTGTGGAGAATGTTGGAATAGCTTTATGTATAAATTTTCTATTGTAGACTGTTTCATAATTTTGTAATTGCCGTGTTACATCATGCAAGTTTTATCTTGACATTTCTAAATTTCAACTGTAATTTATATACTTAAGAGTTTACACATGTTGTATGTTTTTATTCACAAATGTACTGGTACTAAGTCGTTTTAATTCTAAATAATTAACACAAAGATAGTACTTAATTTTTGTAAATAATGAGATGCCAGAGTCTTCTAAACCCTTCATATAAAGTCATTGATAACAGTGCATATCTCAAAACTCACGTGATATGTATCTTTAAAACATTACCACCTATTGAAATTTATAACTTAATATGCCTTCCGCTACGGAGTAGACTGGTTCTTATATTTCAACATTTGGCTTAAAATTTTAAGTATATTGTTCAGAAAAAGATTAAAATGACAAAAATCTATGTTCTAAAGCAAAATACTTCGCTAACATCATGTTTTAGAACTCGTGGTGTTCACCAAGCATGACAACAACTTTTTATCAACAGAAGGAAATTTACATTATATTGAAAGTTGAAACAGAGATTTTTACAATTTCAGAAATGAATGCTGCTTCTGAAACAAAGATAAGCTCTTGCACAAAGTTGGACTTCATCTTGACTGTGGAGAGACAGAAGGATACATTATACAAGCATCTTCTTACAACCATGCTAAATATAATAGGCAAACCAGATTTCCCGACATACAAAACAACCGTTGGTAATCTAGCAGACAAACCATATACATTGCCTATAGATATAAATCTTGGAACATAAACAAGTTGAACTTATACAAATTTGTGACATTAAAGATCTACCAAAAACAGTAACTCAGAGTCACTTCTAAAGGCACGTTGACCAATCGCCTCTTTAAGTTGTCCTCCTCGTCCTCATTGTTTGAAATTCCTTTTCATTCAATGAAACTGGCACAGATGTTCTAGATGCAGATTGGTGTTGGTGAAGGGCCCAGCCTCTTGCCATTAGATTTTTGCTGTCACTTTTATATGTTTGGCCTCAGGAGGCCATTCAGATGTGTCAGTGTCACAATTGACAACAAGTGTTTTGGACTAGCACCTCTCCTTGCAGCTTTATAGGTTCATTTCTGAGCCTGAGGTGGGCGACACATCACTAAAACTAGACTTCCTGGACATAGCTAATAGTGTTGTTGACATTCTGAAGAGCCTGATTCTCCTCTCAAAGTAGGTAATGTTTTCTCACCCGTCGCCGTCTTGATGTTCTCAATATTGACCAGATACCACTGAGTAAGCTGCAGGTAACAAAGACTGAGTTCTTGAATGACCCTTTCCATTTTATACACAAAATGACCCAGGAAATACAGATAAATATAGATTACTGCCAGAGAGAGTGGTGCTGGGTTTGAATTAGTTTTTGCAGGACTCAGCTTCTGGAGCCAGCAAAGAACTATTAAGCAAGGGCATGGGTAGGAGATTGGAAAAGAGTGGCTGATTATGAAGAAGACATAGATGAGCACTCAGAAGGCTGCATTGTTGAGTGTGGTTACGTGAGCAGGATTGTACTATGTGGTAGAAAAACTTGAAAGTTGGTATTGAAGTGACACTAAAGGTTACTGGATCAGCCTCCGGAATTGAAAGGAGTGACAGGAGAACCTTGTCTGAGCATGGAGTGGATTTCAGAAGCTCCATAAACTACAGACATTGTTTTCTGAGAAGGCTGGGAGCATGGGACTGAGAAGCCCTTCAGCATCTCCTGAAATGGATTGGGATTTTGCTATTAGATCCTATTCTCAAATTCTGCAAAGAGCCTTTTCTGATAATCGGTCTGAGGAATGGACCAGATGAATTTAGTAAACATTTTCAAGGCTTCTTCACAAATAACCCTAAACTTCTCCACGTCTCCAAAAAAAGGAGTCTCCAAGGGGACCTCATCCCCTAAAAAGAGGGCTCCATTACCTCAAAAGGGACGATGGGAAACTTCTCGTGTCCCTGTTACAAGAAAATGCATTCCTAAAATCTAGGGACTCCTTAAAGAAACCCAATTGGGTGGTGAAAGTTGAAAGATGCATGGAAACAAAACCCCAGGACTTGGATAGTTTGCCATTCAGATGATATCTCAAACTGCTAATTCCTCTTGGCTGAGAGGAACTGGTAAAGCCCTGTGGTCTTGATAGTTGCCCAAGGGGTCTGACACTTTTTTTCTTTATATGTAGTATATATGATCTGTGTTTCTTACTAAGCCCCAGACAAAGGCCTTCAAACATTTCAGATAACTTAGTTTGTACCTACTTTGAATTGGGTGGATTGAGTGACTTGTAAGGAAAAGAGAAACAACAAGTAGCAATCTCTACAAGTGCCTTGGCTTATTCTTGTTGGACGAAGATCTACAAGACCCTTATGTAATAACTAATTCACACATGATAAAAATAGGGAATTGCTCAAAACAAAGAACATTAAAAGCAAGATGTAATATTAGAGTAAAGTAAATCTAAAGTGAGTCCCCTTGCCTTGTGATTATTTACCAAAATACATGGGGAAAATGGTCTTAGAGTAATGGCTACTCATGAGGTCATTTGGGTAATGACTAAAATAACACAAGTAAAAATCCCACAAAAACCAAAATAATTAAAATGCTCACGGAAACCATCAACTTAACATAAAATACATGATTGGGTTGTAATTGGCTTAACCCCACAATGGTAACAATTGTGAGATCTATTAGGCATCACACGCTCCAAAAGCTTTACCAATAGGAAAAGAGGCTAGAGGGTGAGAAGCCCAAATTGGTAAATTTACATTCATTGTTCCTCCCCTTACTAACAAATGCTTACAGTGCTTGTGGGCTAAAGTGGATCCCCTTGCCTTGTGATTGTTACTAAAATACACGAGGAAAGATGTCATTAGAGCATAGTTACCATGTTCGAAAAGTTCTGATAGTTTGAAAGAAGGAAAAAGTTCGGAAGTTTGGAATTTTTCAACCAGTTTGGTTCGGCTTGGTTTAGAAAATTCACAAATATAAAATATATATAAACAATAAATACTATACAGATATGATGATATTTGTACAGAAAAATCAATTACACATAATAATAAATAAATATATTATCTACGGAGGTTTTTCTTTACATGCTTAGTTATTAGTGTTTCTTGTTTCGTTTTTGTTTTGTGTTAAAGTTCTTTTAACTTAAATGCTTTAATTTTTAGTTTTAAAAAAAATTGAAGTTCGACCGAATGTGTTCGGTAAGTGCGGTCAGACCAAAAGTATGGTTCGAATCGAATTTTCACTTAGTTCGTAAGAACATGGTAACTATGCATTAAAGTAATGACTACTCATGGAGGTCACTTTGGCAACGACTAAAATAACACAAGTAAAAATCCCACAAAAACCAAAATTCTAAGATGTAATATTTCTCTTACAATTTTCTTAATAGATAAAGTGTGCATGTAGATTGTACAATAAACATAGGAAATCCAGTACAAGATTATTTTTATGCACAGAAAGATGGAATTTTGAAGGCAAAGTCATACCACACATATACGAAATTGCTTGCTTCCTTTATCGTCTTGAACAGAAACAACAATTTTCTTTCTTGTAGCTGAGGATTTCAATGCCTCACTTCCAGCAGTATTTAAATCAGAATTTGCAGCTTTCTGAAGCTCCTTTTAGAGGATTCTTCCATTTTCCTCAGCATGTCTTCAGTTGACTCAGTTGTCAAAGAGACCAACTCCTCTCTTCTCAATCTACAATGCATGATTAAGATACAGATTAGTCAGTTTCAAAAAACATAAAATTAAAACAGAATATTTTCCAACTCAGTAATTTTGTAACTATAAAAACCAAATGGTCAATGGCTAAACTTAAAATTGCTCTCCACTGATGATAACTTGAATATGCACGCTGACATTAGCGATTTACGAAAACAATTTTGCACACATCTGAAATATATTACATGTGGATAAAAATTTGAATATATAGTAAAATAATGTACACTACTTATCCCGTATTTTGACAGCAAGTTTAGGGTACTCTAGGATATACCATAATATAAACATCAAAAGAAAAAGTCCCAAAAAAACTCTCCCATAGAGGCACTCGTCAGATTTTATATAGGAAAAATCAAAGCTCATCAAACATTCTGACACTCTGTTCAATATTTTGCTAGTTGAAATATTGTATATTCACCATTGTGGCCCTAACCCTTGTCTGCAGCCCAGGTCAAGGTGGTAGATGCACATTATCATTTTCTCTGCTGCCAAAGGTTCATTGGCGATGGTGTCACAAGAAGATCTGGAGGAATACCTCTGACTTCCTCGTATGATTCCCCAGCCTGGCCCCCTTACTCTTGGACATCCCCAGTGAGCATTGTAAGATTGTGGATAGGCCCCCTTTCAGAGGCATAGAGACATCACCGGTCTCTTGTCCTGATCTCTCACTTTCATCTTCATCAGCTCCATGTTTATTGAGAGGTCTTTCCCTCATAAGGCTATTTGTATTGAAATTTACTCTAATGGTTTAACGTTTATTTTACTTTTGGGTTATGGTTCTTGTCGTTTGCATTTTGAGTGCCTACTTTTAGTTACTCTTCATTACCAAGGGTTTTTACCCTAGCACTTTTCTATCGTAGCTTAATACACTTTTTGAATCCCATAGACCTGCATTTGGTCATCTGTGTACATTAATATAATATCTTTCTTTTTCCTTCATTTATTTCTATTGTTTTTGCTTCCCATGTTTATATGTTCAGGACTGATGACCATTATCATCTTCAACTCACCTCGTTTTCATCAGGTACAACCGTACAAGTTACAACCTTGATCAGAAGTTATCAGTTCACCCTAATAGCTGCAAGGTTGAATGCTAGAATGCGATTCACAAGCTAAAATATGAAAAAAATAGCAACACCCAATCAAAAAGGGCTGAGGGTATCGATTTTAATAAAGTATAAAGTTGCAGTGCATCATATAAAAATCTCAATTGAAGTTAAATGAAAGCAGTGCAAAAGAAACATAATACAGACCAGTAGGGGATCAATTATGCTAAAACCTACAAAAGCGAAATCAACAATAAAAGAAAGAAAAATAAAGGACAATACAAATGTTCATATAAGCAAAACAGGTCACTGAAACTGTTTTAAGATCCAAGTACAATCTAAGACTAGCATACCTATCTTAGATAAATCTATGTAAAAACGTCGAGAGGTATCATTTTCAAGGCTTTTGTTCCACTTATGTCTCAAATCTAATGCCTCAAGAATGATACCTTTCAGCGTCTTTTGCATAGATTATCTAATTAGTAATAAGATAGGTATGCTAGTATTATAGCCATGCAATGAAAAATATATCAATATATTTCTCCTCTGGTTTATCATTTATATGCCAAGATATATAGATATATTTATATCTCTTATATACCTATTATAACTACTTTTTCCATAAAAGAGTAAAGAGGAGTAATTCTTCAAATTTTGCATCAGATTAGATCGATAAATTAAAATATATTAGTTAAATTGATTATATTAACAGAAAAAGAGAGTTCATCCTAAAATATATGTTTTATTGCCTTAATTTTAATATATCTCTTAGGTATATTTTGGAATCACTTTTATAATATATAAATTCAATAGACCATGATCCTTATGTCAATAAGGACAATGCCATAATGGAATTGACCCTCCTAACATAATGGTAAAAAGAAAAATATATGTATGACTATTGGGGTTTTAAGTATTTGAAAAACTTGAAAATAAATAAAAAGGAAAAAGCATGCATCCACAAAGCTTAATATGAATCAAACTAACTGTTATAAAGTAAAATATTATACAAATACGATTCTGTACATATATGTTCAAGATGAACCCAAATAAACATTCAAATAATGAGAATGAAGAGCAAATACATCAATCTAGTTTTTTTGAAACAATGTCTCTGCCCTCTCCTGATCTTCCCCGTCTTTCCCTAACCCCAGTTCGCATGCTTGCAGCAGTAATGACAAAGTTCGCCTGGTTTGCAGCTCGCTGGGCGCTGGTGGTCACAGCGTGGGTGGATCTAGGGGGACTATTGCAAAAGGCGCGGCTGCTGCTGACGGGTTGGTGGATTCTGCTAGGGTTTTTCTCAGCTTGCCCCCTCGGAGCGTTCTTTTCTGCAGGTTGCGGCTGCGACCACTGCACATTCTAAACCGCTAACTGCTACCAAGCTCTCCCCTTCAGTCTCTTTCGGGAAGACTATGTTTGAAACGGAAAATTTTTTTCGCCAGTCATGGGTTGATTTGCCGCTTCAAGGGCCTCTGGCCTGGGTTGCCGCTTCTGCATTCTTGGATCTCATCAAACTGGCAACCTCTCTTGAATGGTAAAGTTGACATTTACCCCTGTGCTAGGGGTTTTTATTGTGGTTTTTGATATTGTTGATGATAGAGATGTTATCTTCTCCAAGCTTTGGGAACTACTAGAATCATCATTTGCTAATTAAACCGTGGTTCCTATCTTTCAATCCTATCACCGCAACTTTCAACGTCAAACTTGTTTGGGTTCATTTACCTCATCTTCCGCTGCAATTTGGGGGAGGAGAGTTTGATTTCGATTGGTAATGCTTTGGGCAAATGTTTTCCATAGACTCTAAAACAGAACTTTACACACATACTACCTATGCTCGCATCTTGGTGGATCTAGATACCTCTCTTGATCTACCCGCTTCCATTGAACAAAGTTTCTTGGTGGAAGGATTCCCAACCCAACCTGTTGATTGTTGAGAATGTTTCAGATTGCTCTTTGAAGATTCGGTGGATGTTCATGAAGACCACGAAGATGATAAGGAGATTCAGCTACCAGCTGCGACTCACGTTTCCCCCAAAGTGGCGGGGTTGGTGGGGTCGGAGTCGGGCCAAGTGGAGCAGATGTTATGTAATGTCCCCAATGGACATTATTTAGCCCCTAGACGGATTTTAGGCAATCCCAACTTTAAATATGCAAAATACAGACAAATTGCAGCCAAACAGAAAACTGATTTTTGCAGAAAATTACAGCTAGGGCAGCGAACAGTAAAATATGAATAACTCCCAAAATATCCGCTCAAATCACTTGAAATTTTAAATAGAGCTTGCTAATACAATAACTGATATTATAGAACTGTTTTTGGAATTTTTCGAATAACAGAATGCTGCCAGAAATTTACAGCGTGCCCTAAACAACTGAAAACTTCTAAAATTAATATCTTTTGCTAGAGAAGTCCAAATGAGCTGAAACTTTGGATCTTGGGCCACAAAAATATGAAGAATAATATTCCAAAAATAGTTTTCGCACAGCAAACACGAAACCCTAATTTTGCCCTAAAAAGTAGGTCGCCCAGCACATTTAGGGCATCAATTCAGCTCCAAAATTGACAAGCTAGGGTAGATCTCTCACTACCGAAGAATGCCCTGCTAGCTAGGGATGGATCTCTCACCACCGAAGCTAGGGTTCCTGTGGGATCTTACTCCACAAGCTGGATATTTGCAAACAAGCAGTTGCACATGAAAGAATATGCATAAGCTACAAGCTTAAAACACAAATTAGAAAATATCAAATGGTATGGAATATGTTTCCTTTCAAGTCGACTTCTCCTTATAAAGGAAGAAGAGACCCAAAACAACCTCTACAATATCCAATTAGTTCCCAAGGATTTTCCCTATGCAAGCATTTAATATTTTCCCATATTAAATGTTTTTCCCAACAACTTTTTCCCTCCTAATGCAAGTCACATTTTTCTAGGGGAAATACATAGTAAAATGGGCATTTATCCTTTCTATGTTCCCATTCCCCTTTTTAAGGCAAGTCACCTTTTCACCTAGGATGGATAACAATTTATATTTGGGCCTTTTCCATCCTTGATTTAATAATTATTAAGTCATATAAATTATTATAAGTGCTCTATATATTTTCTTTTCTTTTATTAATGGCACTTTATAATAATTAAATATAACTTAAGCCACCCTTATATTTTTCCTTTGGCCGTCGGGTTGACAAAATAGGCCAAAGGTCTTCGAATGGGAAGGGGATATTACAATCCTCCCTTCCCAAAATTGCTTGCCCTCAAGCAATTGCATCTTTGTTTTGTCCAAGAGCCATGCACAAGAGACAAAACATGTTGAAGTGTTCTACCATTCGGGCCCCTGTACCTATTAAGTGAGCTAAAACATGACACCATATATCATCCACAAGATGCTCATATACACCTAGTTGGAGCAATGGTTCAACAACCTCCATAATGAAGACTTCATCATCTACCATATCATGAATCTCATGATGGAAATAAATTGGAATAGGCAGCAATAAATAAGACATGTCCACTTCATACCTTGGAGTATCCTCATCAAGCTTGGTCTCCAAAATGACTTGACTTTTTAGCCACAAATCCTGAGTATTCTGGTCTACAATGGGCTGAAATTCTTCATAAATCAGCTTATCATGAGCTGCTAGTTTGGAAATTGCAGCAGCGTGCAATTCTACACAAGTGTCCATGTGAGGTTCCTCTTCATGTGCCAGCTGCTCCGTAGAGTCTTCTTTCGTAGGTGAAGACTTCCTTGCATCATTCGCCCACATCTTTTCCTTGAACTCTTGTAGGTGTTGTCTTGCTTGAGCAGCTATCAATTTAGCAGCTCTAGCTCTGCTATTCCACTCCTCACACCTTTTTAGAGTTTCCATTACATCCTCCTTACTTGCATATACAAATTTCTTCTCTTGAGCTGGAATAATTTCTCTAACAAGCAAAGTTTCATTAATGCAATTATTTTTCTCAATGGAAATCATACCTTTTTCTCTAGAAGCTTCTTCTTCTTCAAATGAGTTCTTTTGTAATTCAGGTACCGGCATATGATGACCTCGCTTGGGCTTGCTACCAATCTTCATCATGCAATAATCTAGAAATGACATATTATCTCTGAAACCCTTACTCAAAGATTGGTATTTCCTCCAACAAGAATCCTCATCAATCACCTCTATTGGTCGCCCTTTATCACTGTTCACACCATTTTCCTTATTGTCCGTAGATCTGCTTTGATTCAAATTCTGAGTGAGCTGCCTCAAATAAAAGTTAGTGGTTTCCTGTTGTTTCACCATGTTGGTGAACATTTCCTTCATAAAACCCATATTGAAATCTTTCCAAACTATCATATTTAACCCACACAGGCTGGAGGAACAACAGCTCTGATACCATTGTAATGTCCCCAATGGACATTATTTTACCCCTAAACGGATTTTAGGCAATCCCAACTTTAAATATGCAAAATACAGACAAATTGCAGCCAAACAGAAATCTGATTTTTGCAGAAAATTAAATCTAGGGCAGCGAACAGAAAATAATGGATAACTCCAAAAATACTTGCTCAAATCTCTTGAAATTTTAAATGGAGCTTGCTAATACAATAACTGATATTATAGAACTGTTTTTGGAATTTTTCAAATAACAGAATGCTGCCAAAAATTTACAGCGTGCCCTAAACAACTGAAAACTTCTAAAATTAATATCTTTTGCTAGAGAAGTCCAAATGAGCTGAAACTTTGGATCTTGGGCCACAAAAATATGAAGAATAATATTCCAAAATTAGTTTTTAGCACAGCAAACACGAAACCCTAATTTTGCCCTAAAAAGTAGGTCGCCCAACACATTTAGGGCATCAATTCAGCTCCAAACTTGACAAGCTAGGGTAGATCTCTCACTACCGAAGAATGCCCTGCTAGCTAGGGATGGATCTCTCACCACCGAAGCTACGGTTCCTGTGGGATCTTACTCCACAAGCCTGGATATTTGCAAAAACATGATTGCACATAAAAGAATATGCATAAGCTACAAGCTTAAGACACAAATTAGAAAATATCAAATGGTATGGAATATCTCCCCCTTCAAGTCAACTTCTCCTTATAAAGGAAGAAGAGACCCAAAACAACCTCTCAATATCAATTAGTATCCAAGGATTTTCCCTATACAAGCATTTAATATTTTCCCATATTAAATGCTTTTTCCAACAACTTTTTCCCTCTTAATGCAAGTCGCATTTTTCTAGGGGAAATACATAGTAAAATGGGCATTTATCCTTTCTATATTCCCATTCCCCTTTTTAAGGCAAGTCACCTTTTCACCTAGGATGGATAACAATTTATATTTGGGCCTTTTCCATCCTTGATTTAATAATTATTAAGTCATATAAATTATTATAAGTGCTCTATATTTTTTTTTCTTTTATTAATGGCACTTTATAATAATTAAATATAACTTAAGCCACCCTTATATTTTTCCTTTGGCCGTCGGGTTAACAAAATAGGCCAAAGGTCTTCGAATGGGAAGGGGATATTACATGTTAACACTCCTTCTGTGGGGGATTTGATCTTTCTAAAAACAAAATCTTGAAGGTAGAATCAAATGTTGGAACAAAGGAGTTTTTGATTTTCGGCTTCCAATACATCCAGATGAAAATTCAGATCCTAATAGGAGCGATGGATGGATAGTCGTTAATAGAAAAAGAAAGGAATTTCTCTCCCTAAAATGAGATTACGATCCCATGGTCGGGATCCTCTGGAGTAAGTTGTATGTTGCTGCAGTTGTGGGTGCTCAACCTCTTTTTTTCTCCTCTTTTTTGTTCTACTCTTTTGTGCCTTTGTGGCCCTCTGTCTTTTGTTGCATGCGGGCTTCTTTGTTGTAATGCTTCAATGCTTTATTATGCCTTAAGGGCCTTTTGTACAAGGATGCGAGATCCTTTCAAAACCTGCACTTTTACCCTTTTTCCAAAAATAATGAGAATGAAGGTTTATCACAAATGAAATAGATTCAACATTCGATATTCATCAACTCTCATGTTTTGTAGAACACAGTTTCTTCACAAGTTTATTATATTCAAAATTTACCCAAAGTTTGAAAAAACATCTCTTCATTCTCACGAACATCTATATGCTACCAATTCATTAAATCTCTGTTTTGGAGATCACAAAGTTTCTTTACATATTTACATATTTATTATATTCATAATTTACCAAAGGAAAATGAAAATAAGTTACTTTAAAATACAAAATTAAATGATCTGAAAAAGATGGAAAGAAAGAAATTGGCACAATGAAGCTGCAAATGAAACATTCGAAGCAGTTTTTGAATTCCATTGAAGGTAAATTCGTTTTAAAATTAAAAATAATATTCTTCAATTTTGTTGAATTCAACGACAACGTACAGATTTAATATTTTTAAATATGTTTTTTTCACTATTTATAACTACTTGTGCATCTAACCATTTTAATTTAGATTTAGAAAATCTAATTAAATCTGGTATAGGCATTACCGCATAGAAAAAGGAAGCATCATTCAGCAGTTTGCAGGAATATAAGGTATCTTGTATAAGATAATCAACTACAAATATATTGCATACGTCAAAGACATGTCACCAGACATAAGTTTCAATTACATCGATGCAAAGTGACAAATGCATACAGATCAATTGTGAGAATGCCGCTGATAAGCGATTGCAGCTAGAGTAAGGATCCGAGGAATAAAAAAACAACACATTAATACAAGAAAAAATATTAAACACACCTAAACCTTTTGGAATTGATACTTCTTTGTGCTTCGCTTCTCTCTACCATGCATTCCTTCGTTGTTAATAATGATTTTTGTGGTTAATGTTTTGTTATATTTTTATCATATATATTATCTTATTTTTATTTTTAAATAATTAATTGGCTTATAATTATATTTTTAACAAAAAGTGGATGTGTTATAAAGTAATGTCGGCCTTAGTTCATTCTTCATGAGCACAACATCAAATCCTTCCCTTCCCTAACTTCCATTGAGGTTATGCCTCTCAATGTAATGAGTGTTTTCTTCAAAGGCACAATATCAAAGCCTTCCCTTCCTACTACCATTGTAGGTTACGCCTCTCGACATAATAAAGGGGGCCCTTAATGTTACTTCAAAACTATAGATAGATAGATAGATAGATAGATGCATGTATGTATGTATGTACAAAAAGAGAGTAAAATTAGGTCAAGTACTAGCAAGATTTGCTTTCCTACACAAAGAGAGTGATGGGGCTAAGTAAAGTATGAGCCTCTTGAGTCTTAGACCCTTTGTCGGTTCCAACACAGGTATGTCCTCACCTACCATTCAAGTCTGAAAATATTAGCAATAAATGAAGTAGCTCCAAGTGTGTGTTGTCTTCATGGACTTTGATGTTAGATTGGTCTTGCTTCAATACAATGCTATACTCATAGGGTTGTATATGGCATGCCATCCTAGATAAGGTTATATATGGCACACCATCCTAGGATCAAGAGTGTTGTGCAATGCATAGTTACCAAGTCCGGAAATCCAGATCTGTTCGTGAGGGAAAAAAATCTTGAACTCATGAAAATGTTCGGAAAATTTCGATGTGGAATATATACATATTATATATGAGCATAATTTACAATGTAATGTCCCCTTCTCAGGGCTAGTTCACTTTGAAGCATAGTTACTAGGTTCGAAAATCCGATTAAGTTCGGAAGGGCAAAAAAATCCAAAAATCCGGAGTTCTCAAAACAATCCGAAAAAATCCGGAAAAAATCCGGTTTGGAATATATATACTTATATTATTATATATTTATATTATTGTATACTTATATTATTATATATAGACAAATCATACAAAAAAGTATTCATCTATCATCATCATCGACTCTCTTTAATTATTATTCCAAATTTATAAAAATGATGAAAAATAAAATAATCGACCTTCTCTAATTTTTATTATATTATTCACATTAAAAAAATAATTTCCTTGCAATATAAAGTAATTTAAAATTTTAAAAATAAAAAAATAAAAATAATTATATTAATAACTTCATAATATATTACATTATATTAAGTCGTCATTATATAACATTAATAACTAAAAAGTAAAATTTATAAATAAAAATATTATGTCGTAAACTAAAGAACAATTTAATTATTTATTAAAATTATAAAATTAACTTCACAAATTAAATAAATAAATAAACCTCTTTTTTACATAACTAAATAAACATGATTTAATTAATAATAATTGATAATAATAATAAATAATATTTATTTACTTATTAGCATTTAATGTTAATAGTTAAATGGTATTTATTTAGTTATTACTAATTATATGTTATTAACCTATAATATTAATAAATAATAACAAATATAATAAATATTAACAAACAATATAAATTTTAATAAGTTAATAGTTATAATTATAACTTATAAATATTTTATCATTTATAAATAAAGTTAATACTTAATAGATATAACTAATCGTATGCATAAACTTAAAGTATGCATAAATTTTAATAAGTTAAAAAGTAATTATGTAATCGTATGCATAAAGGTATGCATAAATTTTAATAAGTTAATAACTAATTATCTAATCGTATGCTGCGAATAAACAAACCTAAAGAGCTGCGAATAAACATACTTGGAAATGCCGCTGCCAAAGAGTCTCCTCCTGCCGCCGCCAAAGAGTCCAAAGAAAAAGCTACGAGTTTAGCAGAAAACACAAGTATCATAAGCTGCAGAAATTGCAGAAATTTGCAATATCATAAACTCCAGAAATCGCAGAAATTTGCTTTTTATGCAGAAATCGTCGGATTTGCAGTATTTTCTCCAAGTCTGCAGAGTCGTGTTTATAAAAGTTTTCAACTTTTTAGGGTTACGATTAGGGCTTTCGGGTTTCACTTTTTACTTTTAGGGTTTTACGATTTTAGGTTTTTTATTATTATTAGAATATGGCGAACCGAACCGAATAAATTCGGATCCCTCAAAAAATGCGGTTCGAACCGGATTTTGCCTGAATCCGGCTGAACACAGTAACTATGCTTTGAAGACCTTGGGCACATTCCACTTCCCATGGGCTTAAAGGGAAAGAGCAAGGGAAGTATTTAATGTCATGATTGTCGATTGCTTTTTGTAGCATTATATTATTTTCAAGCAACTTTATAATGACTTAGAAAAGTCAAGTTGGTTCGAAAAAAGTGCAAATACCAACTTGAAAAACTAAAAGAAACTTATATTTCTACTATTATAGATATCTTCAATACATCTATCTAAAATACACCGAGAGATATCAATCTTGAGGCACCTATCGATATTTAACATTATTAAAAATTAAAAATTATATATATGTATATATAATATAATAAATATATTATAATAAATGTATCTATATGAAATACATCAATAGATATCAATTTCAAGGTTCTTAGCTTAGATTTTTCACATACCACTTTATCAATAACTTCATTAAATTCTCTATCAATTTCCCATTGATTTGTGGCAAATGGAATCAATTTAGTTGCACGATTGTGTCGGTCTCAAAAAAAAAATTCAAGAAAAAAGGGCCCAAACATGGCCAAGATATTGTTATTTTTTTATTAACTTCTCTAAGAAAAAAACATTTAAGTGATAGTCAATGGAAATCAAATGTATGGATGAATTGTCACATGACAGTCAAATGGACGTCAAATTTAATGTTGAAAATAAAAGTGAACTCACTCCATTACAACCCTCATTGTCATTGTAGGAACGCCTCCCGGCGTAACAAGGAGATCGGTCCTCTTTGAGGGGGTTATCCTTTTGATTTTGGTGCCACCTTTAGATATATAAAGGGGTCGCTTGGCTTGGAAAAAGGGGGACACTTACCTTGGAATTCATTTTCTTTGAGTTAGAGCATGAAATTTCTCTCTTGCAATTGAAGATAAAAACCCTCTTTGCACTTGATGTGAGGATGAAACCCCTCATTTCTTCATTGGTGATCTCATACGGAGGTCGTAATTGAGCTATACTCAAATTTCTTTGGAAACTCGTCATTTCCAAATTATTGTAAACCCTCTCCTAAGGTAGCAACTTGCATTGTGGATGATTTTGGTGATATCTAGTGCACAGCACTTCATTCTTTGTTGATATTTGGATTGTTCATAATTTTTGAGGCTGGTTGCATTTGACGGATTGAATTTTGGGCCTTGGAATCCCAACTTCCGGCCATTTTTGTAAGTGGATTCATTATTGTTGCAAAATTAATTAAATGGTGGTTTAAAAACTCATTTCTTGGTTTGTACCTGTTTTAAATATTTATAAAAGTTGCCCACATGCTTTGGATGGTGTAAAAGTGGCATTGGTGGTGAATTATTGCAATTTTCTTCTAGCTGTCATAAGCTTACAAACTATTGTACCTTGCTGTCCAAAAATTCAATTGGCTCTTATAAATTTCAGTTTGCTTTGATTTGGGTTTATGCCATTTCCCTTCTTTTTCAGGTTCAGCCCAGAAAGCGACATTACATAGAATTATGAACAAATTGACAAATACAAAAATAATATTAATATTTTTATTGTTAAATAATGTTAAAGGGTGTTGGGTGTCTTTTTATTGCAAAAAAAAAAAAAAAAAAATTGAGAAAAAAACAATGCCGACCGAACCGAATTTATCCAAGCCGCCTGAAAAATCCAGATCCAGTTGGCTTTTGTGCAGATCCGGCAGAATCTGGTAACTATGGTGCAATGAGACTCAAGTTGCTAGTCCAAAATGGGCTGATGTGGCTTCTTCATCCTAACTTCAATTGTAAAGCACAAAAGTTGTCTGACACAGAAAACTAACTTTTCCCCAAGTGTTAGGCCATTGAGAAATTTAATTATTTAAAACTAGTAAAGCGATGCTCAGCTCTTTATTGCACCTCATCCGCACAGGGAGCTTAAGGTAATTAAAATGATAAAGATTACTTTCAAGGAAGTATCATTTATTAGAATGACATTCAATATCATATGAGGTTTCAGACATCCTACGATAATTTAAGGTGCAAAGTTTTCTTGTGGGACATAAAGTTATTCTCAAAAGTGACAAGGAATTCGTTTAAATTGTTGTCATTATATAGGGGATAAGTGTTTTAAAAAAAAAAAAACTGTACAGGACATTTAAGGGACCAATATTATTTATAGTGTGGGGGAAGGTTTTCAACTCTGTTTATTTGTCAGGTATTTTTCCCTTTTGGATATAATATAATATATGATAAAGGACCTTAGCAAAACAAAAGAATATTTAAGTTAATAACAATTTTAAAAGCAAACTAAAACTAGTGGCCAACTGTAGTATACAAATTATTTTGTCTTCCCTTATCAAAAGTATACTTTAAGGATGAGGTCCCATGGAAGGTGCCTGGGCTCCTATTTTTATTATAAGATTAGTCCCATGGAGTTGAAACAATACAGCTACAGGAATATAAGATTTTCTTCTTAAAAATTCGGAGCCCCACATTTTAGCAAGCAGACTTTCAGCTGTTGTTAAAGAGGGGAGCTGAAGGTTTCCCCACCAGCTTAGGGACATTTTGTCCTCATGGCACCTTGACTGATTTTTCTCATATATTTAAAATTTTGATAAAATTATGGACCATCTATTTGCATATAATTCCTAAAGTTTCTCAGCAAAAAGGAATTAAAATTAAATAGGACCACTGAATTGGAAAAGGCTCCTAATTTCCCAGCAGCTTAAGAAACTTTAGTAAGCCCTTTTCCATGGGAACACAGCCTAAAGTCTTAACCATCTCACCTTTTACATTTTCAAAAAGCAATTTTTACTAATTGTTTTTTTCGCTATAATAAACAGGAAGGACCCTCGCCCTTGTACAGAAAAACAACTGCACATAACCAGTTTCCAAATATTGAACCAGATTAACTTATAATCTGGTCATAGTAAGAGCCATACAAATAAGTTTGTAAAAACTAGACTTTTAAGTGACCCATAGTTACCAAATCTGGCTGAATCCAGATTTGTCAGGAAGCCCCGATAAATTCGGTCTGGGTCAGCCCTATTTTTCTCCCAAAAATTTTATTTTTGCAATAAGAAGACACCCAACACCCTTTTATATTAAATGTATTAACATTTAATATTACATTATTTATATTTTTCTCTGTATTTGTCGAGTTTTGCATATTTATAAATTATGTTCATATATAATATGTATATATTTCGCATTTAATTTTTCCAAACTTTTTCAAGAGTTCCATATTTTCATTTTTGTTTGTCCTCCCGAACGGATGCAGTTTTCCGAACTTCGTAACTATGAGCAAAACATAAACCAAGTGTAAAACAGGATACAATTAAACTAACAAAGATAGGAGACGATCATAGCACCTGAGTATCACAAACTAGCCTCTTCACAAGAGTCTTGTAGAAATCTTTCAAGGTCACACCATTTGTAAGAAAATCTGCCAGCGGTCCTCACAAGAGTCTTGTAGAAATCTTTCAGGGTGACACCGATTGTAAGAAAATCTTCCAGCAGTGCTAACATTCCATCAATCCAAATTCAACCAGGTTGTTGTTGCTAATTGGGATGTACATCACCGGGATGTCCATAGCAGTGTTGGCCTATGTGGCTTTCATGCCCTCTAAAATCAGATCTTTGAGAACCACACATTTGAGAATGGGGGTGTTAAATTTTTCAGAGTTTACCAAGTCCCATGTGCTGCCAATGTTGTCAAGACAGCTAGGAACCGCTTTTGTCAAGAGAGAAGACACAGGTACTGTCTATCAAAGCCGTCAAAATATTACTGAACTGATGCTTGAGAGAGAGACCAACATCCACTTTCACAAGGAAATTTTTAACCCCCGACCCACTGGGAGCCGAGTGATCCTTTCTAGCGATTTCCTCATTTTATTATTCTATCTTCCAGACTTTTGAAATCTTCATCAAAACCAGGGAAACAGTTTGCAAGCTCACTCACCAGAGAAACTAGAAGTGTCTTTGAAGTGCTTTTCCTGCGGCTCTGCACCGCCTGTTGGATGACCTTGGAGGTTAAGTCATCAAAATTCTATGCTTCCAAATTCATTCTGAAGTGAGTCCTAATTCCATATGCATTCCAATCTTCTTCACACAACACCTAGCACAACCTTCCCAAGCGACTCCTTGATGAAATGGCAAGCAAGAAAAAGCAATGAATTAGAAACCTTCTAAATAATGTTGTCATTGTTGCCGTTGGGGCCTAGAAAATTTGTTTTCCTCAAAGAACCTCGACACGACACTTCTACGAGTCTTCTCTCCTTTCTCAGTACCCAACTTCTTCCCCTTCTCCTTTCTTGAATACCTTCCCCTCACCATTTTCGTCGACCAGAAATAGGAATTCAAGTCCTTTGTCCAAAAGTGAAGGAGACGGTAATGGTGAGATGGCTGAAGCAAAGGCCATAATAAAGCCTCCTCACACACTCTGATGCCAACAGGGATCGAAAGTGATTACTCTCAGGTGTGTGGATGGTAATCATATTAATTACCATACCACCGCTATTCGTTATAACCCAAAAATGGTTGCTCCCTGTGATATATACACTGCCCTTAGGAATTATGAAAATAAAAACATGCCTCCTATCAATCAATTTGAATAATCAATTCCTCTTCATAGATATCATTAAGACCGTCCCATGTCAAGGGGTTTGAGGAGATGACAATCTCCCCATTAATAAGTCCATTAGCTCCAAAATTAGCAAGGTGATTAGCCACCCTAGGAAATCATGAGGATAAAAACATGCCTCCTATCAATCATTTTGAATAATCAAAATCCTTTTCATAGATACTTTTAATACCCTCCCAAGTCAAGGGGTTTGAAGAGATGACAATCTCCACATTAATTAGTCCATTAGATCCAAAATTAGCAAGGTGATCAGAAGGATTGTTGATCTACTTGCAGCAATGTGGAAAGACGATAAGAGTCAAATTGACATCGTAGATGGTTGATCCAAAAACCAAGTGGATATTCTACACTAGGTTTCACCAACACAAATACTTTTTATCCCAAATCAGCAAGTGGTAAAGAATAGACTCAAATATGCATACAAAAAAAGCTATGAATTGTTGGAAATGAATGTGTAAAATATGTAACACACACAAGAAGAAAGAACAGTAGCAAACACACATGAACACGAGGACTATCTTGGAGAAACCCAAGAAGGGAAAAAACTACAATGGGTGAGGCAACAACACTCCCCTTCAACTATGCAATTCACAGTTTTGTACAATATACTGCCACATTCATGGCCTTTATGGACAAGACTTCAATTCCCTCCCTGTCCAAAGCTTGTACAAGGCTTGTTTGACACCCTATAGAAATTGTCCCTCTCCTTACAGCACTGGAATGCATCGGTGGTTCATGAATTCTAAATAAAGACCCTCGTCTTGCTTATTAGTTGCAATGGAAGATCCAATTCCAAAATTCCTCTGTTACTTCTTGATGATTTATGGCATCCACAGACCTTTTCTTATGCCCTTTGTCTTGGAATAACACCAATTCACTCAAATGCCACAAGGAGGAGATGAAATGTTTACAACTATTTCATTCCATGCATTTTCTTTATAGTGTGGCAAAACCGTCGGTGTCTGCATGTGGCGGTTGCAAAACAACCACCTCACATCAAGGCGGTCACGCAACCGCCACCCTATGTAGAGCAGCAATTTCGTCATTATGGCAAAACCCTTTGCTTTTGAGCACAGAAAACACCGGCCATCTTCATTAGAGGAGGTCCGGATCACTCCCCATACAAATTCAGCCAATGTTACATATACGTCTAATGCAATTCTTTCAAAAAATCTTTATACAAGTGCTTACAAGTATGAATTACATTAATTGGGTACATTTGAGATCCAATTTTGGATCACACCACCCTAATTTGAAGTTTTTAAGTCCCTAAAAGCTTCAGGAAGTTCTTAATGAGGAAATTTCTTCCCCACATCTTTTTTGGAATACCATTTAGCTTTGTTAGGTAGTTGGCCCTTTAACCCAACAAGCCAATGTTCTTGCTCTCCTCTTTGTGTTGTCCTTTCCTTTCCGTTGTAATACAACATCCTCCTCCAAGCTCCATCTAATTATCAGAGCAAGGTCTTAAATAGAAGGTACAACAACAACCCATCTTCATTGTCTAGCATAGAAGGCTCAAAGAGACATAAGTTCTCAACATTGACAATTGAATAAATCTTCATGTAATGAGGTAAATCAAGCCTAAAAGCATTTTTGCCCACTTGTTCCAAAATTTCAAATGGACCATGCCTCAAAGGCTTGAGATTTTAGCAGCACCTTAGAGCCTCTCTCTACTCAAGTACACCATACCTTATGTCCAACGAGGAAAGAATGCTCGGTTCTATGTTGATCATGTCATGCTTTGTACTTGGCTTGTGACTCCTTCAACCTTCTTGCACATGGAGGTGAATTTGTTGAATCTTCTCAATGAATTTCTCAACTTTGTGGACTTTTGGATCCACTTTCCCATTGTCCCTACATGGTGATCTAAAAACAACATCAAATGCACATGTAGGTAGATAGCCAAAACAAGTTTCAAAAGGAGTTTTACTAGTAGAAGCATGAATTATCCAGTTATAAGAATGTTGAATATATACCAAATTTTCATCCCATGTCTTAGGATGCTTCCTATTATACCCTCTCAAGAGTTGTACCAATGTTTTATTTACCACGTCAATCTACCCATCGGTTTGTGGGTGGAAAGCGGTGAACTGCTTCAATTTTGTATCCATCTTCTCCCACAATGTAGCCCAAAACTTGCCAACAAATCTTGAGTCCCGATCTGAAATAATAGAGTTAGGAAAACCAAAATGAACCCACACATTAGCAAAAAATAACTCAGCTACATCACAACCTTTGAGAGTCTTCTTACAAGGAATAAGAATACACATCTTGCTAAACCGGTCCACAACCACAAAAAGATACTCATGCCCCTTCTTTGAGAAGCAATCAGCCTACAAAATCCATGGAGATACTTTCCCATGGCCTAGAAGGAACCGGTAATGGCATATATAACCCCAACTTTCTGTTACTAGGCTTGCTAGTACTACATAAAACACCTCTTATAAACTTGGCAACATCAACTTGCATATTAGGCCAATAAACATACCTTTGTAAGTGTGCAACAGTCTTTGTAACACCAAAATGTCCTACAACCTTGGAAGTATGTGTTTCTCTCATCAACTAAACTCTTTCCTCCTTAGACACACAAAGCTTACCCTCTTGGAGATAGTACTCTCCCTTGGGCTCAAAACCCCATGCCTTGGGGATTCTTTGCTTGAAGAAATGGTTCCCCAAAATCTGAATCTTGCTCATATCCTTCTATGTAAGACTCATACAAAAGGCTCAAGAAGAGTTATGGTGCCCATAGCTAAAAGCAAAGGAGGTCTAGACAACATATCAACTAACTTGTTAGTCACACCTTTCTTATATTTGATAATCAAATGAAATTGTTACAAGAAACCCATCCATTTATAGTGTCTAGTTTGCTGAAAGTTTGTTTTGAGCTTGCAAATATTGAAGAGGTTGATGATCCGTATGAATAATAGTTTCCTTACCCATGAAATAGTGCTTCCATTTCTTGACCACTTGAACAAGAGCATACAATTCTTTATCGTATGTACAATAATTCAAAATTGCACCATGAAACAACTAATGATAAAAAAGGGGCCTCCTCCTTGAATTAGATCAACTGCCATAACATAGTCAATAGCATTTAATTCCACCTCAAAAGGCAACTACAAGTTAGGCAAAGGTAAAATTGGAGCAGGGCTAATCTTATATTTAAAAATTCAAATGCATCTTATTGCTTCTTACCCTAAGTAAAAGTCTTAACACCTATTGTAATAGAATGCAATGGAGCAGCCATAATGGAGGAGAAGTTCTTGATGAACTTTCGTAAATATTGAACTGCACCAACAAAACTCCTTACTTCGGTCACATTAGAAGGCTTGGGCCATTCAAAATGGCCTCTATTTTGGCTAGATCAATTTTCAACTCCCCATCTCCAACCACATTCCCTCAAGAAGACAAGTGATTGCTAAGCAAATTCACACTTCTTCTCATTCAACACTAACCAGTTCTCCTTTAAAACTTGCAAAATTGTTTTAAAATGAACAACATGTTCATCAAAATTCTTACTAAAAACAAGTATATCATCCAAATACACAATGAAAAAGGAATCAATAAATGGCCTCATTACCTCATTTATCAATGCATAAGGTGGTTGGTGCATTACATAGCCGAAAGGTAGAACCAACCACTCATACAACCCTTGCCTTGTCTTGAATGTTGTTTTCCAAATGTCCTCTTCCTTAATCCACACTTGGTGGTACCCAAATTTCAAATCAAGCTTAGAAAATACTTAGCATGCTACAACTGATCTAGCAAATCATCAATCCATGGAAGAGGGTACCTATTCTTGATGGTTATTTTATTAAGTGCTCTATAATCAACACACATTCTCCATGAACCATCTTTCTTAGGTACTAAAACAATAGGAGAACCACATGGATAAGTGCTAGGATGGATTACACCTTGATTAATCAAAGATTATAACTGTTGTTTTACCTCATTGGCATTCTTCAAGGACTGCCTATACAAACTGAGATTTGGAAGTGGGTTGTCCGGTAGCAAATGTATCTCGTGCTCAATTGGCCTAGATGGTGGCAACCCCTTAGGCTCTTGGAAAACCTTTTTGAACTCTTGTACCAACTCTTCCATTTGTTTCTACTCTTTGTTAGTAAACATACTACAAGAGGTCTTAGATGCAACAACTTCCTTATCTTGAATATCTCTCAAAAGAAGCAAAGCAAACTTCCCACTAGCATTAATAAGCTTCTTAGCTTCAGAGGCACTTACCAAAGAGATTTTAAGTCTCCTTTATAGGCTAAAATGATGTAGCTCTTACCATCCTTTACCAAGCGGTATTGGTTGGCTCTCCTCATGAAGATAGCATCTCGGATATACAAGTAAGGGCTGCCAAACACTACACCACACACATCAAGAGGCACAACATCCACCATCTTCATCAATGAAATGTGCATTAATACCAAACTTAACTTTGCATTGCTTGGTGACCTTGATGTCTACACCTTTCTTCACCCAACCCAAGGAATATGGGCTTGGATGATTGTAAGTCTCTATTTTCAACTTATCTACTAACTCCTTGCTTATCAAATTAGCTTGAAAAGTATCAAAAAGAGCATCCACTTTTGTTTTCTTCATCTAAATTTTAATATGAAAAAGCTTAGCAAGTTCACTTTCTTGAGCACTACTAATCTAAACATACCTCTTTATTGACGGAGGTATAACACAAAGTCTCATCCACATCAGAGTTGCAATTGATATTCTCTCCTCAAAGAGCAGCCATAGCCTTTTTCTTATTATTATTCTTGAAGGGGTGCAATAGCCTTTTTCATCTTCTTATTCTTGAAGGGATGCAATCGCCTTTTTCTTCTTATTATTCTTGAAGGGGTGCAACTCAAAATGAAGCTTCCAACATTTTTCCTTGGAATGAGTGTCAACATTACATTCACCACAATGAACTTTAGTATCCTTGTTAGAAATGGAAGTAGTATTTTTCTTACCTTTCCCCTTTCCTTTACCCTTTTGCTTTGTATCACCTTGTTGTTTTGGAGCACTTTGAGAGGTAGATGAACCTTTCTTCTTGTCCATCTCTAAGTAGTGAGCTTGAGAACAAGCCTCATCTACATCCGTAGGCTTGGCCAAGAGGATGGGTCTCCTCAAATGGCTATGGAGTCCACCAACATACTTCATCAAGATGTCCGACGCCTTGAGTAACACTTCTTGTGTACTCCTTCATGCTTTGGCATGCTTTGGCTTGCTTTTGCCTGAGATATTGCCAATACATGGACCTCTCTTCCTCATAACAAATAGGATAGAATTGCTTCTTGATTAACATCTTAAATTCATCCCACTTAATAATAGGAGGTAGCTTATTAACAACCAAAGTATGCACATAACTTTCAAGCCAAGTTAAAAATGATTGATTAATTTTAACCTTGCAAAAGAAATTTGTTGGCCTTCACTAATCTAATGCAAACTAAAACATACCTCAAGTTGAGCTAATCAATGGTCTAGCTTCTCAAAGCATTCTCATCATCAGACAACCAAATCTCTATCTTTGTCTCGGCCTTGAATGGAGGTGGAGAACGGTTAGCATAGGGCAATTCTTCCTCGTGTTCAAGAGCGTCCTCCTTGCCTTTTCTCAATGTCTCCGTAGAAACTAGGCCTCTTAATGAGAAGTCCATGATGGACTCCAACCGGTTCATGGAAAGAGAGATGTTAGCCTGAAAGATCCCCAATAGATCTTTTGCCCAAATAAAAGATTTTTCCCACTTTACAAAATAATAAAATATATTTTTGGCAACTATGGGAAATAAACTAGGGCAACCGGGATTAATTTATGCAAAGAGCAATTAGGGTTTTATGTGCAAACACACCTAAAATCAGCATACAATAATTATTTTTACTCCCAAACCCTTGGAACAACCCTGAAGAATTTATGGCAAAAATCAAATTCTACAACAGCTAGAAAATAATTTAAATCTGAAACCCTAACTGCTACAATCTTCAAGATAGCATAACTTTCTCTACACAATTTTGATCTAGGCAAATGACATATGCCCAAACTTGGAAAAATACAAGGAACAAGATGATGTAAACCAAATTATAACAACAACTACCAAACATGCAGATTTGGCCCTCCTACTATTTCGGCCCACACATTTAGGGCATCAAATGAGCTCCAAAAATTATTCTCTATCCCAAATGCTTGCCTATATTTTTAGGAACTCATTCATATAAGAATCAGAATTTTTGGATGCCAACTCGGAAATCGATCTGAAATCGATTATAAACCGGTACATAACCCTCGAATTCCGATCTAGGCAAATGACATATGCCCAAACTTGGAAAAATATAAGGAACAAGATGATGTAAACCAAATTATAACAAAGAACTACCAAACATGCAGATTTGGCCCTCCTACTATTTCGGCCCACACATTTAGGGCATCAAATGAGCTCCAAAAATTATTTTCTCTATCCCAAATGCTTGCCTATATTTTTAGGAACTCATTCATATAAGAATCAAAATTTTTGGATGCCAAATCAACTCAGAAATCAGATCTGAAATCTGATTATAAAACTGGTAAATAACCCTCAGAAGAATTATGAAACTTGGGTATTTTCATTCACAAAAATTATGAGATATTAGACAATGATTTTCAGATCTAAATACCTCAATAATAATGCCCAAACAGTCCCAAGGTGAGTCGATCCAATAGAGAAAACACTGCTGCAATTTTATTCACCAAAATACTTCGAAAAGTCTTCAATAACACTGCTGGAAAAAACCTGAAATAGACTGAAAATCTGATTACAACCAATGGGAAATTCTGAGTGAAAATCCCTCTCAAACTCTTGGGGTTTTCGTCCACAAGAGGTTTAATTCACAAGGGGTTTCGTCCTTGGAATTTTTAATGCAAAAGCTTAGAGCTCAATGCAAAAGAAATATCATATCAAAATCTGGATAATGGAAGAGGCAAGTCGACTTCCCTTTTAAAGGAAAAGGGCCAACAACCAAACTCCAAACCAGCCAATGAGCTCACATGATTTTCCATATTAAATGTTTTTCCCAACAACATTTCCCTCCTAGTGCAAGTCCCATTTCTCTAGGGGATATACATAAATTAATTATGTTTTTATATTTCCTAGGCTTCATTACTCCCCTTTGGCCCAAGTCGCCATTATCCTTTCTAGGAGGAATAAAATATAATAAATCCCTTCTACAATGACTTTTGCCCCGTAAGGCAAATCGTATTTTCCATAAGGATTACAATTTATTTTTATTAAGCTAAATAAATTAATATAAGTGCTTTATTAATTTTATTTTATTTTTTATAGCACTTTATAATAATTTATTGTAACTTAAGTCACCCTTATATTTTTCCTTTGGCCGTCGGGTTGACAAAATGGGGCAAAGGTCTTCAATTGGAAAAGGGGACATTACATGCGTACCACATCATCTTCAAGCTAGTGTAATCTCTCTTATGTTGACATTTTCTTCATCAACATGGGCCATACTTCAAATTCTTTGATTTAACTTGTGCGGTTGCCTCGATTGACAAACATAAATTGCGATGTAAAACACCACCAAAACCACACAATGAACAATACTAATAATAAATCAGCTCTAATACCAATATGATCCATACACTAGTTGGATATTTTGCACTAGGTTTCACCAACAAAGGTCCTTTTATTCCCAAATTAACAAGTGATAAAGAATAGACCCAAATTTGCATACAAAAAAAAGCTATCAAGTGTTGCAAATGAATGTGTAAAATATGTAACATATACACAAGAAGTAAGAACAACTACAAACACACATGAACACAAGGATTATCCTAGAGAAACCCAAGAAGGGAGAAAACTCTAGTGGGTGAGGCAACAACACTCCCCTTCAACTATGTAATTCATAGTTATATACAATACACTACCAAATTGATGGCCTTTATGGATAGGCCTTCAATTCTCTCCCTCTCCAAAGCTCGTACAAGACTTGTTTAACACTCTATAGACATTCTCCCTCTCCTTATATAGACTGGAATGCATCATTGGTTGTTAGGAACTCATGAATTTTGAACAAAGATCCTCGTCTTTCTTAGTTGCAATGAAAGATCCAATTCCAAAACTCCTCTACCACTTCTCGATGATTTTGACATGCACCAGACCCTTTCTTATGCCCTTTACCTCGGAATAACACCAATTCATTCAAACGCCACAAGGAGACGAAGCATATGCAACCATTTCATTCCACGTATTTTTCTTATAGCACGGCAAAGCCGCCCAAAGTGTCTACAAAGGCATTCCCGACAACATTGTGCATCCGCCGCCGCATATACAGCATTCAAGCAATCGCCACCTTGTGCAGAGTGGCAATTTCATCATGCACAAGAAACCCTTTTCTTTTGAGCACGTAAAACAGTGACCATCTTCATTAGAGGAGGTCCATAACACTCCCATACGAATTCAGTCATTGTTACAAATAGGTCTCGATGCGGTTTTTAAGAAAGTCTTATACAAGTGCTTACAAGTATAAATTGCATTAATTGGGTACAGTTGAGATCCAATTGTGGATTAACAGTGGACTTCATTGATGAGATTTTGAAGCCTCCAACTATTTGTTGACAATAATGACTACGGAGAGAGTTTCCTTCCACCTCAAACTTAGTAAGGCTCAAATTAATAGCCACCTTGATGCCTTAAGTTAGAGCTCGGACTTCTACCAATTTGATAGTAGACGGAATGTTCATTGTGAAACCCGCAATTAGGCCTCCATTGTGATCTCTTATAACCCCACTGCTCCCGAGGTACCAAGATTAGCTTTAGAAGCCCCTTTGAAATTCAGTTTGTCTCGGTTCTCTTCAAAAAAGCTCCATTTAGCCAACTTACATTTGTCCAATATCCTCTAAAGAATATAATTTATCGTTGACACCAAATGTTATTATGCCTCAAAAGAATCGCATCTTTCAAAAGAGAGTATTCTTAAAAGTGTGAAGATTACATGGAACGATAAAATGTGGCAAAGAACTTTATTGCTAAAAGGTTGAATAGATCTCTTAGCAGCCCCCTTTAGCAAATAATTGGGATTTGGGATTTAATGTTTTTAGGGTAGGGATCTAGCCCAATAGCCTACCTCTCTCCTCATTAGGGAGTACTTTCCTCCAAGAAAGCGACCCTTTCAAATTTCAGTCACTGCAATTAATAAGATGGAAAGCATAGCTCTAGTGGATTACTAGAAATGTTTCCACAAAACAAAAAATCCGCCAACATGAACATGAAGAAGTGGAACAAGGAATCCTTGGAGAACATGTTTGAGCAACAAAAACAGCTTCAAGACATTCAATGTTCTATTCAAATAGACGTGACCAATTATGACCTTCTTATAAAGAAGAGAGCTACTTCGTACATACCTATAGGAAAAAATATTCTTGAAAAAGAAAACTCAAGCAATGGCAAACAGAAGGACCCCGCAGTAACAAACTCTTTCATCAATCCACTGTTGTTCATAGACAAACATATCAAAGCTAATTTGATTGGGATCCCTAGAAGGAAAAATGATTAAGTCTTATAGGTCTAAAGGAACAAGAACAGTAACAGTCGAGTACTTCAACCTTTTGAGTGAATAGTACATGCAAAGACAAGGTCCATAAAAGCTCACTGAACTTTCTACAGATGCTGGTTTTATGCTCCCAAAAGGAGGCCTTGATGGTCCTGGTCTCATGGGAGCAACTACCGAAGCTTTGTTCTCTATGAAAATAGATGGAACCCCTGGACCAGATGAATATCCTGCAAGTTTTATTCCAACAATACTGACCTTGTTAAAAATAACCCGAATGCTGCAGTGGAAGAGTTGCAAGCTTCCAAGAGAGACCTCGAATTGTTGTACACATCATTTAGGCCACTCAATCGTAATAACAGGAAACCCAAGTACACGATTGGGTTTGAACCCAACGAAAGCCCAAGTACACAATTGGGTTTGAGCCCATTTCTTTAAGTAAGGTGTATAGACTGGTATCAAAACAGACTTGAAGGCCCTTATACCATTCATAATTCTTAGTTAGCAAGGAGGGTGTATAAAGGAAGAGAATAATCTGAAAAAATATGCAACAATCCGTGAGTTTATCCAATCCCTCAATCTAGGGAAGCAAAAAGGAATGCCAGCCAAGAATTTGAATGTGTGTGGAGTTTTGCTTACAAGATACTAGAGCAGTTTGGCTTTATGAATAATTGGTGCTTATGTCTAAAACGACTGCACCCTGCCCCAGAAATCTCTGTTACCATTGATGGTTCCTCGTTCTGTTTATCAGGAATTTGCAAGAGCATAGACAGGAGGATCACTATCCCCTTGTCATTTTATCCACATGGAAGGATCTCTAGATAGGGCTTAGATAGTTGCAAAGTTGAAACTTGCATATAATTTCTCATTCTTCCTTGAAGCAAAATTAAAGAACTGTTTTCCTTAGTAAACCATCTTCTGATGGCACTCGTTTTATTGGACAAATTCTCCAGCCTAGTACCTGATGTGGACTTTTGGGGTGTGATCCCTTACTGCCACTTTTTGGATCGGGCATATAATTGTGTTTATTTTTCTAAATGAATATATTTGCATGATTTCAATCACAAAAAAAAGAAAAAAAAATCCAGGAAAGAAGAATCGTGTTTGAGGAATAGAAATTAGGGCATCAAACTTACCTAAGGCATCCAAATAAACCCAACATCCTTTACCACACCATCGGAAGTCCTTCGTCCCTTGTAATATTATCAGGAGAGCATTCATGGCCTTTCCAACATCTAGGCATCCACTGGAAGTTTTCTTGGATACATTTCTGGGAAATTGGAGGAAAGTTTCTAGTTATTCTTAGAGAAATTTTACAAATTTGAAATTTTGAAATTGGAGGCAAGCCAGCTCCTGAAAAATCCCAAATTAATGTCAAAACAACCAGTTAAAATCATCCTTGGTAACAATGGCCTTTGCTACAGTTTGGATGCTTCAACTATCAAAAGCAGTCGAGCGCATTCATACTTAGATCCAACCTCCTGATGAGTAGTTTCTCCCTACATATAGATAACTTCAAATATGTATTGGCTCCTTAGGTAGAAGCCTAAGAACTCACAGGGGAATCAGAATGTCCTTCACAGTTTTCTCAGGATGCTTACAAATCATGTTTTATCTGATCCAAATCATTTTCTAAAATAACCTTAGTTCCTGATCTACCTGTGGGCAGTTTCTAGGAACATGAGCCATTTTCATGAAATCTTGAGCTCTTTAAGGGAGCTAGCTCATTTAATTCATTGGGCATGGACAAGTATCCACCTTAATTTAAACACATCTGAGATAAGAATAAACATAATTCTAAAATATAACAATTTGCAGAACAGTCATGTGTGTCCATCCAATAGGCATGTAAAGGACATATAAAATAGGAAGACTGGAATTAGATTCATAATCATTCATTACATTTATTTTTAATCAAGCTCAATCATTGGTTGTCTGCTATGCAACAACAAATATCCAGCCTAACATTCATCATTGCCAATTTTTCCTGATGATAGATCACATCCAAAACATCGATTGAAAAAGCAGCACACAATTGTTCCAGAAATCTCTCCCTATCAAGATGAAAATCTGTCTATAGGAACATTGTTTAGTACCAATATTCACATTGTGGCCCATACTTGGCATAAGCATAAAACATTGCATACCTCAACTCACTCAACATAGAATTTCCATCAGCAGAAATCCGCACAACTTTAATGCTTTTAGGTGGAGGGGGTAGCCAATCTTCTTCTTCAGCTTCCTTGGCATCTACATTTAACTTGGATTCTTTAACAATTTCGTCTCTGCCCTGCAGAAAAATAATTGGAAACCATTCACCAAGGAGAATCAGTATTTTTTTCTTAGAGAACATATCATGATTGCCAAGAGAAAATTTCTTCCATTCAGCACAATAGAGAAGCAAATAGTAATAATGAAAAGATTACTCCATTTGAAACTGGAATGCACCTTATGTAGCCATGACAGTTTAAACATTTTTTCCGCCTTACAAGATGGATTTTCAGACCCACAATCAAGAACATTGATTGTAGTGCTCCACACCACTAATATTTGTTTTTCCATAATCAAATATGCTAGAATGAACAAAACCATTACTGGGGCACAATTAAACCAAGAAAGAAGAAAAGAATCATTTTAATGTGGACAAATGGCCAAAGTGAGTCAATGTACTAAGAGTGCATCAAGCTACAATAGCAATTCAGGAATGCTAGAAAGAAGAAGAACTAAGATGAAATAATAAAAACTACCACTGGGAAGCAAAAAACCTAACAAGAAGGGGGTTGACTCTATAGAAAGCAGTGTATACAAAGCCATGTAATGCAAAACAATACAGAGAAAGGAAAGTCCTTAGCAAAAGGGTCAAGAGGATAAGGCCAATGGAGAACGAGGCTCTACTTTGCATCAAAGTCTGTAGCAGAAAAATATCCAGGGAAACTTTGAATACTTTTTGGATAACATTTTTTGTTTCATGAGCATGGTATGCTTCATAAACATTTATTATCTTCAGGGTATGAAGAATCTAAATTTCAAGCATTTATCAATTGTTTTGAACATATTTAATGGAAAGAAGGACAATGTAATAATGGACAGAGAACCCATACGAATTTTGAGATGTTTAACTTGTTTAGGAAAATGGCAAAGATGAACCAACTTAAATTTCGTTGCATCCCAGTATTTAGAAGAAAATAATAACATGCCTTAAAGTCCAACTCGATATGAAGTAACTGAAGTGCAGGACACTCATATGAAAGCTGCCCAAGTTGAAATCTATCTCATTTAGGAAAATGGCAAATATGAAACAACTTCAAAAATCCCAATGTCTCTACAAGAAAATGATAATAAGCCTTAACAGTGCAGTGATTGTAGTGGGGGCAGTCATAACAGTGCAACCCAAGTTATACGTCCAGCAGAGCAGATGTGGAAAGAGTTTCTTTTAACATTTATGTGGTACATTCAAGCACAACCAATGTTTTCAAATCTTATTAATTCAGCCCAACCATGCCACCTACCAGTTTAAAAGAAACCAATAAACTCGCCCCAGATTTACCTAAATAGAAAAAGTAAATAATTATAAAAATCAATATCAACTGGCTAACACACACCCGTTTAGTTACATGAGGTCTGAAACATGGACGTTTTTCAACAATCTGGACATCTTCTCCGTCGCTGTCATCTGCAGGTCATTTCAGAAAATCACTCAACCATGGTAAATTTAAACATTTAGGGGCTTAACATGCTCTAGTCTAGGGTTTAATTTTCCTTGTAAAATAACAAAAGATATTGCCCCAAAAAGATTCAACAGAAAAAATAAAAAGTTAAAACTTGGATGGTTTAAAAAATTATCCACAAAATTCAAATTATCCAAAAGATCAGTACAGAAATGAAAAATATGTAAGTTAGAACAAAAATAAAAATGAAACTAATATACAAAATTAATAACAGATTTTGCCTCTAAAATATTCAACAGAGAAATAAAAAAATTAAAACAGGAATAAAGGACCTAGCGCAGAGCGAAAAAATCAGCATGTATATATGGTGGAGAAGATTAATAAAGAAATGAAAAAGAACTAAACAAAACTTCAAAAAAAAAAAAAAATTAAAAAAAAAAAAACCTAATACTGACCATCATCAACAAGTATGTGGGCTTGACTATTTGAATAGTCAAAAAGGGGCTCATAACCGTCATCGTCGTCATCCTGCGACATTTCAATACAGTCAAATTAAAATCTATGCAGTTTTTGCAGGAAAACGAAATCAATGAATTGAAAGCCTTATACAGGAAACACCCAAAACACCTGGTGAATTCAAAAACTAAAATTATTGAAAAAACTAAGTATTTCGAAACACCCAAAATGCCTGATGCATTCAAAAATTAAAATTTAGAAGATCTGGGCATTTTTTCTAACAAAAAAGGACTACACGAGATAAATTTACGATGTGTGAGGGTTTTACTAGAAATTCAATACACACAATTTGTGCTGCAGAAGTTGATGGCAAAGTTGACATTTTTCTTTGCCCTTTTTGCCGAATATGGTCGGAACAGTGAAGATTTGATCTAAGCGTGTTTGTTTTCCATATTCTGCCTACATATCCGATGATTTTAAGAGAGTTCTGGCGGGCTTTTTTGGTCTCGCTCAAATTGGTAAGGATTGTTTTTGCTTTTTTGGGGTCCCTTGATGTTTATTTGGAATAGACAAAGCTATTGCTATAAATGGCTCTAGGACGGGGTATCCCAATGCTATAAATGGCTCCTGCGTAAATGTGGGAGGGTTGTTGTGGATGAGTTGGCCAGTCGAGTTTATTCTCGCTGTTGCAGGGAGGTTGCGATTCCCAAAAATACATTAAGAATCCGTATTATTAGGTACTCGCAAAATATATTTGTGAAGAAACTGCGTGTACCTAATTTACGTGATGTTTCGAATTGTGATGTAATAATTGATCTGATGTTAATGGACCACTAAAAACTAACTCCTCCTCGAAGTAGAAATGAGATCGAAGGTTAATGGGATCACTAAAAATTCGTGGGCTTACTTGGTGGTATTTTCTTTTAAGAAGGTTGTTTCTTTTATTGAATTGAGTTAGTATCCCACCCAATTTTTTTATTTTGCTATTCTGTAATAGTTCTATCATAGAAACAACTCTTAAAATTTCGTTGCACTTGGTTACGATGTACATGTACCTTGGGCATTCAAGGATGAAATGATTCTTCGTTTCAATTGTCCTTGTATTGCATAAAATTTCGTTGTCGGAAACCAAGACAGTGCACGAATACGAGTCCAAAACGTGGAAAAACTGATTTCCAAAAAAACCCTTGGGTTCAAAACATTACGAAACATTCGTACAATATATTATAACAAAATTTAATGTATATAGTACTCATTTTCAAATTTTTAGTCCATGGGCCATAAGAGATAAAGCACTCGAAATATTTTGTATTCATTTAAGTTCTAAAGATTCATCATGTAACATGGTTACAATTTCAATGTTTCATATATACATTATTATAATCTAGCTTCTAGAATATATCATCTAGATTTTCTTCATAATCATATGTCATGCATCCATGTTTCAAAAACTATAGTCAGAACCTAATCATCATTGTATCCATTTGATTGAGGATTCCAATGGAAAAATCTATTCTAAGGAGCAATAATATAATGAGTCAAAACCTACTTTTAACTCCGACATTTCTTGGTTTCTACTAGATACTTCCTACTTTCTTTGGATTACTTTTCTAACCCAAACTATCTTTAGGCTTGTTTAATGTGTCTCTCTTGTCAAGTATAATTTAAATGTTATAAGACTTTACAACCGAGCACACCTTGTAACTTATTCCCGGGTTTGGAAAATTCTCTCGAGTAGAAATATAGGCTATATTTGAAAAGATTAAGTGGAGTAACACAAATGAAAACTAGAATAAACTCTTACTTATAATGTATAAGCCGCAAAACATCCTGAAAATGTCGAGGACGTTTTTAAACCTCTGGCGTTTTCGGGACGTTTTCATACCCGTTTCCATACTTTGGAAACATTTTAGGATGGATACATGGGATAGAGAGGCGTGATTAACTAAAATATTTTTTTGATGAAAAAGATCTTATATTATATTAATGCAATAAGATACAAGATAGATTTCAACAAAAAAATGAGCAATATGAGAGCATGCCCCAAAACCATAAACAAACTAGGTCGAGCCTAGGAAACCAAAAGTCAAACTAGGCCGAGCCTAGGGAGAAACAACAAAAAACGATCCTGGCAAAAACAAAGACAAAATTAGGCGCCAAGAACAAACATGCCCGAGGCGGGTGGATCTTGATCATCCGGCCACCCCAAACCAGGTAGATCATTGGCAGTGTCGGGAATCTCCCAGCCATCAACACACTCTTCTTTAGGATATGCTTCCCCATGTGTAAGAATGGCTAAGCTGAGCTGGGAATTTTCCAGCAGCAGCAAGGGTGGCAACGGATGTCAGGCGGCCTGTTGAGAAGTGGCAGAGGGAGAACCCCAACCCTGCTGGTGAGCCGATGATCGAGGCGGAGAACCCCACCTAAGTTGCTGAGGCAGTAAGCCCCAGCCCTGTTGGTGAGCCGAGGAATACGGTGGCAAGCCCTGACTGCGGTGGTGCCCAGGTGAGTGGTTGTGTCGATGGCTCGGCCCAGGAGAACGGCGGAAGCAACCGAACGCTGGCGCCAGGATCATTGTGTAGGCCGCCACGAGAGGAGGGCGAGGAGCACCTGGTGGGAGGGGGAGGCACCCGGGCAACATTGTACAGGGCTTCCCCCAATGTCACAATAAATTCTAGAGGTGATCCACTTCCAACACCACCTTATTCGCTTGAACTTGAATCTGCATAAGCACATTAGAGATCACCATAGATTTATTATAAATCGAGAAGGACTGATCAACTACAGAATTAGCAAAGAAAAAAGCATTCCTTTCTTTCCATATCCAAAATAAAATCTCCCCTCTGAAAACATGCCAAATCTGGGTGAACATAGGCAGAAGTTTGGGATTGTCTCCCAAGAGGATATGTTGCCAAGTGAAACAATGGGGCCGGGAAGGAAAGAAAAAAGTATGGATCCAGTTCCAGGTAGTTTGAGCTTTGGGACAAAACCAGAAAACATGCATAATTGTTTCCAGATGCCCACAAAGGGCATTTGGGAGCCGGAATCCCAATTTGAACAAGACGGGCCCCAATAGGAAGGCCTTGGTGAAGAATACACCACAGAAAATGAGCAATTTTGGGCTCAACACATATAGTCCAAATAGTCTCAAACCATCTGCCCCAGCCAGATGGGGTGGCGTTAATTCCCCAATGAGTGTTGAGTTTTTCCACCATGGGAAAATGGGGTGAGAGCCATTGATAGCCTTTGTTGGCTTTATAGTTATAGAAAGGAGTATCAACAAACCACTTCCAGTCTGTCCACCAAGGGCGAGAAGAGTGCACAACAATCTTATGTAGCATGTGATCAGGAACAAAATTGATCACAGTATTGAAAGTATCCTAATCCTAGTTGGAGAGCTGAAACAGAGTTTTAAACTCCGGCCAAGCAAACTAGGATTGCTTGTTTTTGCAAAAAAAATCCTCGATGGTATGAATTAGGGGTTGAATAATTTGTGCGCGGAGATTCCCGAGACCTCTGCAAGGCATTGATCTTGGGATTGAAAAATCATCGAACACCAGAGAGATTTCTGATTGAGAGATAGCCCATTGCAAAAGCCATCTCCTTTCCATAAAAGTCAGGGTTTGACACATTCCCAAGCTTTCCAGATACTTTTAAGCACGAAGGTGCCCACAACTTTGATAGGCACAGGAGTGATGAGCAAATTGATAAACCCCAAACCTTTCCATGTAGGGCGGCTATAAGGAGAGTCTTCTGAGATGTCATGTCATATGAGAACTGATGTATATATATCCCCCCTTGGGAGGATATAGACAAGCAGAAGAACAGGAAAAGTTGCGCCTTGGCGCATAGAAATGGCACATGACACGGAGTGTCGACACAAGAAAAGTTGTGCCTTGGCGCACAGAAATGGCGCATGACACGGAGTGTCGACACAGGAAAAGTTGCGCCTTGGCGCACAGAAATGGCGCATGACACGGAGTGTCGACACAGAAAAAGTTGCGCCTTGGCGCACAGAAATGGCGCATGACACGGAGTGTCGACACAGAAAAAGTTGCGCCTTGGCGCACAGAAATGGCGCATGACATGGAGTGTCGACACAGGAAAAGTTGCGCCTTGGCGCACAGAAATGGCGCATGACACAGAGTGTCGACACAGGAAAAGTTGCGCCTTGGCGCACAGAAATGGCGCATGACACGGAGTGTCGACACAGAGAAAGTTGCGCCTTGGCGCATGTAAGAGGATGTCGACACGCACATGAATGCGCCAAGGCGCACCTTCAGGAGGCGCAACATTCTGAGTGCTGGCAGGAAGCAGACCCTGGCGCAGATATTCAGATGGCCATAACTTTTGACTGGGAGCTCGGATTCATGCAAGGTTGGACTTTCTGGAAAGCTTACGAGGTCCTCTGTCCAACTACGATTGGATATATTTAATTGGGTGAGAAAAAATTCTTAAAAATGAAAAATACAGTTAGCCACTTTTGGGGGTCGCTAGGGTTCTCACCTACCACCATAATGAGATGAATTAAATACAACCTGCGGTGGTTGGGGTAGATTTGGAATTTCTCTCTCTTCCCTCTCTCATTATTCCTATAAATTGTAAGGAGGGGCTTCTTTCTAAAGGTTGGACATTCTTGTTTTGCCCCTCCCTTCTTCTCTTTGGCAGGTGAACTTGTGGAGTTAAAACCTCCCATTTGAAAGCTGTAATGCAACCTTGCCTTGGCATTTTGCAAAGTGTGTTGTATCATTTTGGAACAAATTAATGCATGTCCGTGGATGATTCTCAACCTCTCTCGTATTCATTTGCATCCCCCGATCTTTCACCGTGAATCGCTATCTCGTGCATAATCTTGCATTGCATTTTAATGGTCTCGTGTTTATTGGCAAGAGAGATGTTCTTCATTCCTCTCGGTGCATCACCTCTCGTTAGTTTAGGTTTTATTTTATGCATCTTCTTACCCTGTCTCCTTGGAAAGTTAGATTAGGTTTTTAGTAAACCCTCTACATTTTCTACGTGTGCATCTGAACAGAGGAATAGGAACCGACCTTCATCCAGAGCTTTTCCATTTCGCAAGGTCCCACACTTGGGAAAAGCTCCATGTTATGCAATCATCTTGAGAGTCTCAACCCATCGTGTTGCAGAGGCGTTGGGGGTGCTACGATTCCCCATCAACAAGAACTTTCCAAGCTTCTGGTCGGCGATGCTATGAATAATCCACTTACACAAAGAGCTTGCCCTTGGCGCTGGATGTGGATAAGCCCAAGGCCTCCTAGAATTGTGAGGTGAGCAACATATATCCCAAGTGACACGATGAAAACCTTTGCTAGCAAAAGCATTAGCCCATAAGAAAGCTTTGAGTAGCTTTTCCATCTTTTAGATGGATGCTTTAGAAGGCACCCAACAAGACAAATAGTAAACATGGGTGACCGCCAAAACTTTGAAACAAATTTAGAATTTTGCCAACCATAGACAAGGGTTTAGTGAGCCAATATTCCAGTTTTTTTGCCACCCGTTGAATGACATAATGCCATAGATCAACTAAGGAGGCTTGAAAAGCAAAAGGAATACCAAGGAATTTAAAGATATCACCGTGTTGAAGAATGTTCCAATCATATGTGATAAGTCGATCAGCGTAGGAAGGAAGGATTACTGTAGCATTGATTTTTTCACCATTGAATGGAGGAACCAGAAGCCAGGCAGAAAGTATCCAAGCATTGCATGACATTGTGAATGTTACTTTCATCCTCGATAAGCGTAAGGAATGAATCATCCACAAAATGCCCATTGAGGAGTTGAGAGGTGGGCTCAGCAGGCAATGAAATTCCACGAACAAGACCTTGATTTTTGGCATGGGCTAATAGATAACCAAAGCCTTTCAGCCACCAAAGCACATAAAGTGTAGGGGCTAGAGGACACAGTCTTGTCTGATAGACTGGAATAGCCCAAAGGGCTCCGAGCTAAGGCCATTGATAGATATTTGAGTAGAGGCATCTACAAAAAGCATATTGACAGATTGAATAAAGATGGGGCCAAAGCCAAGGGCTTGAAGCATGGTGAGGATGAAAGGCCATTCAATCCGATCATAGGCTTTCTCAAATTCAATCTTGATAAACATAAGCGGCTGGTGAGATTTGTGGGCCCATTCCATGCCTTCCCAAACTGCGATGATATTATCCAGGATGAAGCGTCCCTGTATGAAGCCTATTTTCTCTGGCTGAATAATAGCAGATAACAGATCACGTAATCGCAAAGCTAACGCTTTGGTAATGATTTTATAGGAGACATTTAGTAGAGTAATCAATCGCCAACAAGTGATTTGCTCAAGATCTCCTTGCTTAGGAATGAATTTGATGTTTCCCTTGTTAATTCCAGGCCCTAGGGATTGGTTGTGAAACCCTTCAAGATAGACCTACAAAAGGTCTTGCCCGACGGAATCCCAGAGAGTTTTATAGAATTCACAGGGGAATCCATCGCAACCGGTAGTAGGGCTTGACCTACTCTCGTTGAAATAACTTAGGAAATCATGTCCCATCCAAAGCTGCAGAATCGACAAGCGTTTGAATCAAGTATATAGGTCATAACATACATTCCCAACCAATGCACTTGGAACTTCCCGAGGATGACACAAAACTTTGAATCACACAGAAGGACCATCTTCCCAACTTCAATTTGCTTATTTTTAATATGTCTATCATGTCATGCCTTCCGCCTAGCCTTTTTTGTCTTGTGGCTCCAATGAGATATAACGTGCCTCTCATCAAGTGCATCGGTTTGTCTATGTGTTCTTCAAGTGCATTCTCGTCATCTAGTCCATCTACACGTGCAATACGTAGGGAAGGTAACATGAATTTCACTAGTAAAACAACCTCCATGCTAAACGCCAACTGAAAGGGTGTGGACTTATTCAACCTCTTGTAGGTTGTCCTGTATGCCCAAAGTACGATAGAGACTTTATCATCCCAGTCTTTCCTTCCAACATCACAAATCTTTGTCAATGTATGTCCCAAGATCTTGTTGAAAGCTTCAACAGTGTCATTGGCCTGTGGGTGATAGGGTGTTGTTTTATGGTGTTACACCATAAATTCTTCCAATATATTATCCCGATGGTATCATTAAGAAAATGAGTGCCCTTATAACTTGTTAGACTTAGTGGACATCCATACCTGCTAATGATGTTCTCCCATGAAACCGTACTATCATCGTTGCCATGTAATCCTTTGTAGGCGTTGCTTCTGCCCACCTTGTAAGATAATTTGTACAAGTTATAATGTAGTGTGATCTAGTCTTACACGCGGTTGGGAAATAGGACCCACAAAGTCAATTATCCACTTTTCAAAAGGTTTTGCGCTAGAAATTGGCCTTAAAGGCATATCATCTCTATGGCCGGGCTTCCCAAGGCAGCGATAATGGTCGCATGCCTTACAATATTCTATACAATCCTTGTAAACTATTTCACACCAAAGGCCTACTAATAAAATCTTGCACGCGGTAGCATTTTTCGCATAATGGCCACCTAAAACTCCACCAAGAGCCTCCTCCATTATGGCAAGACGTTAATGCTCTTGTACACACTTTGGCATAAAACCTCATCTCGACCTAACTTGTATAAATCTCCATTAATTAACATGTAAGGCGCGATGTGTATAAAGAAGTTGTTTCTTCTCCAAAGCTTCATCAAACACCCGAGTTGAATCCCATTCCACCTTCGAGAAATAAAAGCAACAACTAGGCTTATACTTATTCAAGTACTTTTAAGGAACTACGAGAGGTTATGAAACAACTCCAAAACCTAGGAAATGAGCTAGTAACTATCAAGAGACAACAAGCTCAAAGTTCTGACCGTATGAACCTCAAGCTCGAAGATCAAGTAAGGCCCCATATCAGCAGAAATAGACCATCAAGTCAAGCTGCGAATCAAAATCGAACCAAGGACAACCTCAAGCTACCAAGTCATTCCAACCATATGATCCAAATGCAGCTTCAACATCAAGAGCCTTGGTTCCAACTCAAAACAACATGGCATAGGAGTACAAGTGGTGTTACCCCTGTAATCTACCTCACAATCAATCAACGTGTTTCAATGATGCATTGAATCAGGATCTAATGGTGTAGACTGCCGGCGTGTCTCAAGAACTAAGTGATGAGGGAACTCAACAACAAGGAACACATCAAGAGACACCTCCAACGGAAACCATGTTGGTTAGTAGGCAAACAAAAGACTTCTGTGGAGTTAATCAACCTTATTTCCATGGTGTAGCCACCAATACATGATCAAAGAAGAGGAACATTAAGGAAGGAAAATTGTCTAACCCTATAGTTTCTTAACCCACTCTCGCACCACAAGGTGCTAATAAGACAAGTGCAAATCCAAATGTATCAAATCAACCTAAGACACCTATTACAACAACACATGTGCCTATTCAGGCTCCATAAAAGGTTGTGCCAAGTAAGGGGAAACAAAAATATAATCCATCCCCTTTCAACATCATAGATTAGATGAAAAAAAACGCGAGCATTTCTATGTGGGAGTCACTAGCAATCCCAGGACAACAAGATTTGTTGCAAGTTGCAATGGCCAATTGGTCTACCTCAAATGGATCAAACCAAAGATAGGAGAAAGTTCTCACTAATGCAATGCAACAAGATGGGGGTCAACCAAGCAAGAATTTGAAGCCTCCACCGTTCTATGTGTCATTGATTGTTAGGAACCACTTAGTACACAACTGCATGATCGATTCAGGGGCAAGTAGCTCAGTCATGCCTAATCAAATAGTGAATGTAACACCCACAAAATTTCACACATGAAACCTAAAGCCAAACAAATATTATAATAGAAAAATTATGGAATAATTTTTTTTTGTTAAAGGATGAATGCAACGCTTAACTAAAACCCAGGGTTAATTACCGATCGTCGCAAAAAAAAATAATAATAATAATATTAGATAAGAGAATTGATTAAATCTATAGTTGAGTTTAAAATATTTCATTCCATGAATCCTAAATAAATTTAATACCTAGGTTCTAAGGTCAAGCAAAAATGAATAACTAAAGTCCAAGCCAAAATAACCCTTTCATTTATACTAAACTAATTATTTAATTTTCTAATAAAGGGGTAGTCTAACTAATAAGGAAAGAGAGTTTATTAAATTAAAACAAAATACAACAAACAATAGCTTAATTACTTTCAACCCACTCAAGTGGCCCCATTCAAAAAGGGGACCCATGTGATCAAATGATCACCTCACCCCCAACTTTTGTAGGAGACATTTTGGGCCATTGGATGGAAGAATTCAAAATAAACCTAAAAATCCTTAAGGAAGGCTTTTATTCTTTTCTTTTGCTCATTTCATTCATTTTGGTTTTGCAGGTTAAAAGAAGATGGAAAGGAGGAAACCATGGATGAGAAGGGCAAGCTTAGGGATGGATATACACATCCTAAACCCATATTATTTTATTTTTCTATTTCTATTCTATGTTATTCAAGGGTTTGTAAATTTCATGATATATTATAAGTTTGTTTCAATAAAAATACCAATTTGGGTATGTGGCTTTTGCCCAATAAAATCTTAAGTTTTCTATTTGTTGATAGTTTATTTCAAAATATTTGCCCAAATAGATCTACATTTTGGTAGTATTTACAATTCTTTTCTTTTGTAAAAACTCTCATTTTGAGTATATATATATATATATATATATATATATTTCTCTTCTCAATTAAATATATATGTACATAGTTGTGTGGATCTCCCAATCAAGAACATATATACATGTATATATATGCATTAACATTTATATACACTTTTGTGTGTGTATATATAATTTTTTTAGTAATATTAAAAAAGCGAAATAATAATATATATATATATATATATATTCCAAAAGTAAGTGTTACGGCCGAAGCACTGATGCGAGTTGAAGTTTGGCGCGTGAGCTTGTTTTCCTTTTTTATTAAATTTGGTGGGTGGCAGGGGCTCGGCCCCCACCGTAGTGTTTGTTTTAAATAGTTGGCGGGTTGGGGGAGGGGCACCGAGCCCTCCCCAACCCACTATCCCACAAACAAAACAAAGCATATACGACTAAATAAACAAAACATATAACTTACTTAACTTGGCAATTCATAAAGATTTCACTTTATTATATAGTTTTTATATTATATAATGTAGTTTCATTAATTTATTTTTAATAAATAACATTTTGTAATATCATTAATATGTATAAATTTAACAATAATTTTCCTATAATTAAATACAATTTTAATTATAGAGGAGTATATGTATTCTTAAATTGAGTTTTTTTTGGTTTATTATTCACGTTATAAAAGTCACTATTTATTTCCGTTACCACCAAAGCAAATTTTGTTATATTTACCATATATATAAAAGTTGATAATAAGTCATACTATTAAATACAACTATAATTTTGGGTGTACTTAAGTTTTTTTTTTTACTTAGTTTAAGGGACCAACTTGATTTATAAGACAAGTAAATTTGCAAGACAAGAACCTTAGAGTTTTCTACCAACTCAAACAAAAGCAAACTTGGAAATTATTGGTAATACTTCCTTATTCGATCTAATATGATTTGTAAGGGAAAAGTCTTTCATTCAATATAACAAGAGCACTACTTCATTTCTATCAAAAGATATGAGTAATAACTGTTTCCAACAACAATGATTTTCTTTCAAGCTTCTCAATATTTTTAGAAAATGAGAGCATATCAATTTGGAAATATTGAAACAACTTAAATTAAATAAATGCAAATCCATTTCAACTATATTCAAATTTTCCTTTCACCAAGACAATGTAAAACTTGATAATTTCTTTTCACAAAACTAACACATTTGGAATTATAATTTTCTCAATCCACACTCTTAAAAGAGTTCACAAGATAAAATGGTTTCCAAGTAATACAACAACTTTCTCTCAAGCTTACAAATTTACAAATCATCCACTCAAAGTGGGAATAATAAGTTGAACAATTACAATAAAGACTATCAACAAGGCCAAATGTACAAATCTCCAATAGCATGACTTCTTCCATAAGTAGCTCCAATTCTTTCCTTCTTCAAACCTTCACAATGGGATCACAAAACAAGGAAGGGGAGTAGGCAACGCTCTCCACCCAACCTTAAATCCATTAAGGGAAGAAGTCATTCCCTTAATGGCCCCCGAGCCCCAACCAAGGAACCATGAGGAGCATTGAGCAACAATGACAACTTCGAACAAGGTGGCTTCACAACAAACACATACAAGACATTCAACATGACAACATAATTCACAAGATTAAAATTTCACAACCACACAAAGGTTTGAGGATCAAACCAAATAGAGCAAGGGTTATGGGAGACCACCTCCTTATGCCTCCCAAGTGAAGTGGGAGTCTTACCCTAAGCCTCCAAGTGCACAAAATAATCACACAAATCCTTATCTCTCCCTTGCAACAAGCAAAAAATCCATGAATCCATTTTCTCTCCCCATAGGTAAGACTCCCATTCACACTCCCACCAATTTGCATGCCTCACATAAACTCCCTTTTCCCTCCCCAATGGTCCCATAAGCCCTTCTCACACACCCAACTAAGGCCAACTACTCACCAACCCACACAAACACCATCACAAGACAAAAAGATCTAAAAAGGTCCTGAACACCTTGTTCATCAAACTCATGAACACTGCAGGGTTTGTTAGACCGAATGACACCACTGTGAACTCATAGTGGCCATACCTCGTGTAGAAATCTGACTTGTGGATATCTGCCTCTGCAATCCTCAGCTGATGGTATCCTGACTTAAGATCTATCTTAGAAAACATTGTGACCCCTTCATCTGATCAAACAAATCATCGATGCGAGGAAGGGGGTAACGATTCTTGATCATTACTTTGTTCAACTGACGATAGTCCACACACAATCGTAAGGATCCGTCCTTCTTCACAAAAATCACCGATACACCCCAAGGGGATACACTAGGATGGATTAGGCCTTTCTCAAGAAGGCCCTCGAGTTCGCAGAACCGAGCTCACATAGCTCAGGTGTGGTCATCCTATAAGGAGTGCATGAGATAGGTTCCGCTCCTAGAACCAAATCAATGTGAAAATCTATCTCACGCAGGAGGCATCCTGATGTACTCACTAGGAAACACATCCGAGAACTCCTACAATATGGGGTGATCATCGAGTGAAGGTCCACTAGCCTCATCCTCTGACCTATCACTAATTGTAATAACATACAACTGACAACCTCGTTGCAAGACACTGCTTCAAATGTATAGCAAAAATAGTGCAAATAGAAATGGGTCGCCTGACTCTAACAATCACTGACTCCACACCCAAATCATCTGCACAAGATATAATCTTACTATAGCAATCAACTTTGGCTCTGTGTGTAGACAACCAATCCATGCCCAAAATCACTCCATAAGAACCCAAGGGAAGGATGCGAAGATCCAGAGTAGTGGTAAAGGGTCCTAGGTCCACTACACACTCCTTGACTAAGGAGTCAACTGAGATCTTGGCTCCAGAAGCCATCTCGATGTCCCAACTAAGACCCTACCTAACTGCCACCAACTTGCAACGCTCTACTAAAGATGGTGAAATGAAATAATCTGATGAGCCTAAGTCAAATAAAATAGGGATAGAAATACCACCAATGCTACTGTGGTCTCTATCACCGTGCCCTGGTGCTCTGCTAGTGGTTCTCGACCGCTGCATATATCATGTGGCTCCTAGCCATGTCGCCAATAGTAGGCTCAGAAACAGTGCCTTACCCTAATTAGCAGGGTTCTGAGGGCACTCTCTCCAATGATGTCCATGCACGCCGCATCCGTAATAAGTGCCTAGTCCTCTCCACTATTTAGATAATCCTCCAAGTGGCCCAAGTAGTACGTGTTGAAGGACCCGATGATCCGGCCATAGACCTTTGTGGGTACTTGTGGTGGATGTGCTCCTGTTGACTATGCTCGAGGTGGAGCTTGTGTCCGATTGGCCCCCTAGCTAGAGGTCCCATACTATGCCCTCTTTGAGCATCATGATGTTGTGGAGGTCAAAAGGGTGGTCGAGTCTGTTGTTGCTCGAGGAGGAGGTTGAGGAAGTCGGAAGGAAGACTATCTTTGAGGTGTGCCCACCACGATGAGGAGTTGATCCCCTTGACCTACTATCTTGTAGTTGTTGTATGCGACTCCTCACTCCGCACGTGCCTCGTTGAGTCTTCCCCCGGTTTCTCTCGTAATATAGGCCTTCTCCATGACCTCTCGATAATGTACATGGACAATGAATGCACACGCTCTCCCAAGTCCAAGTTTAGGCCCCTGATGAACTTGTGAACTCGAACCTACTCATCCTGCATATAATCTACATACTAAAGTAGATCCAAGAACCGTCCCTCATACTGCTACCATCATGGAGGCTTGTCACAGATCGTGGAACTCATCAATCTGCTGCTAAATGAACCTCCTGGAAATATATTTGCTCCTGAAACACTCCTCAAAGAGCTCCCAAGTGACTGTCTCTAGAATCTACATGGAGCTTCTGCTACTCAGTTCTCTACCATACTTCGGATCCGTCTCTCGGAAGGTGGATAAGAACACAATTTTTCATGTTGTTAGAACAAGGGCATATCTTGAAGCATCCGCTCAAGCTAACCAACCACACCTCAACCTGAAATCCACCTGTGTCTCCAACAAAATGAGGTGGGTGTAACTTCAATATCTCTCTAATGTGCTCCACTTTGCAGATGACTATCACCCTCTAGGCCTCTCTACATGATCAACTCTCGGCCTAGGGCTCTTAAACATGTCCCTGTGCATCACATCTCAATCTCTGAGCTCTTTAGGAGGTGACTCATGTCTAACTGACTCCACGTGGGAGTTATCTTCCCTCTCCTCTGCACTGTGACGTGAAGGCGCACGAGCCTCCACTTATGGCTCTCTGTCCTGCCTGCTAGGTCGCCCTCCTATCGATCCTTCGCGTATAGCGGCATTAACCTCTTGTAACATCCGCACATATCGAGGCAAGATAGAAGAGCTACTACCACGATATGGGGTGGTAGATCTAGGTCCACGTGTAGGAACCCCTTGTCTGTTCGTGCCTCCTACATAGACCAAGGTGAGAGTTAGTTTATAATCATCTAAGCTTTTGTTTTGATTTCTAAAATTTCTATGTTTCAAAACATCATGCATAGTTGTGTGTACTAGGTTTAAAGTTACGCTAGGTTTATTTGTTTTTGTTTCATGTTTTCTAAGTGTGCCGAGGTCCAAGCATTGAACCCATGACTCTGATACCAAATATAATGCCCACAAAATTTTGCACATGAAACCCAAAGCCAAACAAATATTATAATAAAAAAATTATGGAATATTTTTTTGTTAAAGGACGAATGCAACACTTAACTAAAATCTAGGGTTAATTACCGATTGTCACAAAAATTAAATAAATAATAATATTAAATAAGAATTGATTAAATCTATAGTTGAGTTTAAAATATTTCATTCCATTAATCCTAAAAAAATTAATACCTAGGTTCCTAAGGTCATGCGAAAATGAATAACTAATTATTTAATTCTCTAATAGAGTCTAACTAATCAGAAAGAGAGTTTATTAAATTAAAACAAAATACAACAAATAATAGCTTGATTACTTTCAACCCACTCAAGTGGCCCCATTCAAAAAGGGGACCCATGTGATCAAATGATCACCTCACCTACCCCCACCTAAATTTTGTAGGAAACATTTTGGCCCATTGGATGAATCCAATCTAGGCCATTGGATGATGAAGGAATTCAAAACAAACCTAAAAGTCTTTAAGAAAGGCTTTTATTCTTTTCTTTTGCTCATTTCATTCATTTTGGTTTTGCAGGTTAAGGGAAGATAGAGAGGAGGAAGCCATGGATGAGAAGGGTCAAGCTTGGGGATGGATATACACATCCCAAATCCATATTATTTTATTTTTCTATTTCTATTCTACCCTATTCAAGGGTTTGTAAATTTCATGATTTATTATAAGTTTGTTTCAATAAAAATACCCATTTGGGTATGTGGCTTTTGCCCAATAAAATCTTAAATTTTCTATTTGTTGATAGTTTATTTCAAAGTATTTGCCCAAATAGATCTACATTTTGGTAGTATTTACATTTCTTTTCTTTTGTAAAAACTTTCATTTTGAGTATATATATATATATATATATATATATATATATATTTCTCTTCTCAATTAAATATATATGTACATAGTTGTGTAGATCTCCCAATCAAGAACATATATACATGTATGTATATGCATTAACATTTATATACACTTTTGTGTGTGTATATATAATTTTTTTAACTTATTAATGATCTGAAAACCAAATTTAACTAGCAATTGTGCACACACACTTTTCTTGCTTTGTATTGATTTTCGATTTAAATTTGTGCATTATTTCTTTTTGTATTTTTAATAAAAGAATAAAAACTGCAAGTACTGTGCAAATACTGAAATAAATGAAGAGAATTCACCAGCAACGTGACGCGAGAATTGATAACGGAGTTCGGCGCTTGAGGCCTACGTCTCCGGGTCCGGTTGAATGGGACCGATCTATTAAAATCTTGAAAATAATCCTTTACAAAGAATTCTACAAAATTTAGACCTTCTCACAGTCTTCCTCTGTCGAAAATAACAGGGGTTGCCTTTTACATCTCCTCCAAATTCCACCGTTAGCTCAAGATATGAGCAATACAATATTTCTACATTCCGAATGCATTACAAATAGAATATCACCCTATTTATATTGTTTAGGCGCCTCCTGGTATGACGGCTGGGTGCCTATCCTTTTACTCGGCCCACCCGAGTTCCATTCCCCTCCTTAGCTGTTTGTTTATCCTTTTGGGATTATAATCCCACATTTGTCGCATGCAAAATCGGTCAACACTTTATATGTTTGGAAGGGGCGGTTGTTGAATGGCTAAAAAGCCGCCTAAGCCTATGTGGAGGGCGCTGTGCATTGCGTTGGGTCGGTACATAGTTTAGTTTTGGGTGCTTATCCCATAGCACATGCGGTGGACAGTTTAAACAAGTGCGTGGAAAGTTTAGACATATGTGTGGAAAGTGGAAAATATAATGCGTTGATTAGTTTGAGAAATGTGGCGTGGAAAATTGCAAAGTGGGTAATTTAAATAATACAAACCCAATGTCCCACATGCATGGCGCAAAAGGAATTATAGAGGTTTATAAACACAAGTTGGTTGAATGGTTAAATGAGAAGGAGGCCAAGGCACCCCTCCATAATCGAGTGTGTCGAACTGGTGAGGGCCCCAGGTAGTAGTAAATAGCGGGGTCCATTTGTCCGAGAACGAGTGTCAAGACCAAAGCATTCAAAAACCCATTTTTTTAATACGTCACACAATTCGTCCACGTGTTGCAATATGATCGCAACACTTGGCGAGCGTGCACACGTCCAACCTGCACAAAAACTCCAAAATTCGCCAGTTGCCCAAAAATTTCAATGGCTATAACTTTTGCAAACGAGCTCCGTTTTCAAACAAAGCGTCGTCGGAATCGTGAAATTTTTCCCCACGCTTTAAAAATGACTGCAACAATTTTTCGAGAAGATCTTAGATCGGTGTTTCTCTCGTGAGGATCCTCTGATCAATTAAAAATGAAAACCCGAAATATATATATATATATATATATATATATATATATATATATATTTGCCAAGAGTAAGTGTTGTGGTCAAGCACAAATTGCAAGTTGAAGTTTGGCGCAGGATTGTTTTCCTTTTTTATTAAATTTGGTGGATAGTGGGGGCTCGACCCCCACCCCGGTGTTTGTTTTAATTAATATAGTTGGTGGGTTGGGGGAGGGGGCACCACCCCACTCCAACCCATATTAATATGGGTTGGGAGGGGACTAATATGGGTTGGGATGTGGGCGGTGCCCCTCCCCCAACCCACTATCCCACAAACAAAACAAAACCTATACGACTAAATAAACAAAACCTATAACTTACTTAATTTGGCCAATTCATAAAGATTTCACTTTATTTTTCACTTTACCAATTAAACATTTGCATTGTTTTCAATCGGATTGTGACATCTGTATTTAAATGGGGCTGGACTATAGTTTTAGGTTTTGATTTTTTTATTCTGGCAACATTTTATTGGTCATTGCCTTTATGTGCATCTGTTCAGTGAAAAAAACAGCAGCAGTTGTAAAACATTAATGCATTGACTGTGATGTACAGATTAGGTCAGTTTTGACAGTTTTGAGTGGCTCGAGGGAAAACATGTTTGTTTCTTTCACGCTGTTTATTTTCTCATTTTCATCTGCCCGCCAGGAGGTGAAGGACTCTGAAGAGCAAGGTGAATTTTCATGGCAATGCAATTTAAGTTCTGTGTTTTTGTTTATGTTAATTTTCCTGTGTTTCTCTGTGTTTATGTTTCTTGTGATTTGAAGTTGCGTCTAATCCCATGGCCAACTGCATTTTTCTCTGTACTCATACAGACCCTGTACTCACTCTATCACACGAACATGCAATCGTGAGTTGACAAGATCTGTGTGAGTTGCAGTCCAAACCCCGTCACCAGCTGCAGTTTGTTGCCCGTTTCGAAGCTTCTGTCCAATGTCATGAGCTTATTGCTCTATTTTCGTGGCTTTGTGATTTGCTTAAGCTCACCCATTTCCGTTACAACTCGACCTCTGATTTTGTTTGGCTTTTCAACCATGTATGCAAAACATGTTATTGCAGCTATAAAAGCCCTTGACATGAAGATCAGATTGTTATCTGATACTGTTAATTTTCTCAAACGAACTGAAAATGGTGTTTTACTTACAAAACAAAGATCAGTTGAATATCTTTTATGTGCTTTACTCTCGGGCCTAGAAAATGCCTTAAAAGCCCAAATATATTTGGACCCAAAAAGCCACAAAACTATCCCCTGAATAGAAAATAATATACTGACCCCATGGATTTTTCTAAGAACACATAAAACATAACAAAGACATTAGAATGAATAGAATAAAATAGTGTGCAGACTTATGACCCCGCAAGACTAAATTGGTCACAAAATATATATATATATATATATATATATATATATATATATCCTTCAAGTTCTTTCAGGGCATGCATTCATAGTAGCTTTATTGGTGTAGCGTAGCGTTGCAAGTGCAGCTAGAATGGGCAAAGCAGTCCGTCCCAGATGTAAGAGTAATACTTTGGAAACATGGACTAAATGAGAGTGCTCTGAATTTTAATCCAATCGAAAACAAGATGTCCCAGTGTCTTTGTGTGTGATCTCTTAAGCATAGAACTGCTTTTCCTAACGTTACATTCAAGCCATTGACCCAGAGTCCTTCCATTCTCTTTGCAAGTAATTTTGATTTTCCACCTGGTATTAGGGGCTAGGCCAGAGTAATTTCATTCTCTAGCATAAAAACTATTGTTTCTGATTGTATACAACACGGGTGAATTGATTTAAACTGATATTCTGATCTGTTATTCAATCAAAACAGGGATTACTCAGTGCATCCAATAAATGAATGTGCCTGTTTCTGCCAGCCTTCATGTATTTTATAGTTTATATTTTATATTCATCTGTTTCAGTCACTTGCTTTGTAATAATTGACATCAACTCGCCAGTCTGTACTTCTCGATCTCAACCTATACACTAAATATTTTGAGACATGTCCATGTTCCATTTTTCTTTTCCTTATGCCTTTATGTGCTCTGTTCCGAAGTTCCCATTTTGCCAGAGGCTGGGAAGATGCTCATAAATGTTGTGTAGTTTGGCTTTAAACCTACAATTGCATTTCCTTAAATGTGTTTCACAAATTTCATAAATATGTTTCAAGGCGCATCTCTTGGTATGTGTCAGTCTTACCATGCTTTCCATTAATGACTTCTTTGAAACTAGACCATGGAGAAGGCATCTTCAGTATCAGTTTGAGTATTGATTTTGTTTATTCTGATTTAGAGCACCTGTGCTATGTACGCTGCAATCTTTGCAGCACCATTCTCATAGTACACGATGGTTGCCACTTTGTTTTTCCTGCTCTTTATCTTTTATTTCGAGTAGTTATTGTATTGATTAACACTGTGAAAGTTCCACACAGAGAAAGAGTCAAAGAGACAAATCTTGCTCGAGACAATAACTACTCCAACTAAAAGATAAAGAGCAGGAAAAAACAAAGTGGTGGCCACCGTCTAATGCAACAATGGTGCTGCACACATTGCAGTGTGTGTAGCACAGGTGCTGAGAAGCAGAATAGACAAAATCAATACTAAAACTGGATACTGAAGATGCCTTCTCCATGGTCTAGTTTCAAAAAAGTCATTAATGGAAAGCATGGTTAGACAAAAAATAAACTGACTAGGTTTATAATTAAATACAAGTAGGGCACTAGTGTGACGAAGCCTCTTTAGTCAGCACCAAAGACACATGCCAAAAGATGTACCTTCAAACATATTTATGAAATTTTTGAACCATGTCTGAATGAATACGTTGTCTAAGATGCCCTTTTCAATTAAATAAATTATCAGCAATTACCATCGATTTTTGCTTCGTAATGCTCTCCTCAACACTGTGCTTGGTCAGTTTTCCATAGGTGCAGGATTTGTAACCTGTTACTTAATATATGCACTGGGCATATGATATCTTCGAGAATCAAGGGATACAGATTTTAAATAATTTATCGGTCATCGGCTATTAGCACGAGTCTGTTGTAGGCAAGCAACATACTCATTAGAAACCTTGTCACAGTCACAAAGACTCTTATAAATATCTGAGATGTGTAACAGTTTTATATTCATTCGTTCAATCAATCTTAAGCTTATAGTGAATGCAGTATAAATAAATATATACTGAAGCGAATCAAGAACAACAAGCAAGGAAAAACTATGTGCATCAAGTTAACAATGTCATTTTGATTGCCACAATTCCAATACAAGGTCAAACTGCATTTGCTGAAGCGACTTCAAACACATTTAAGGAAATGCAATTGGCAGGTTTAAAGCCGGAAAAATAACATTTCTTAAATGTCATGGATGAGAATTCCCTGCTTCATATGTATGCCGCATATGGAAGCATAGTGAAGGTACGTGACCTGTTTGATAAAATGTAAATATATCGAGTACGAACTGAAAATAATTTGCTGCTTAAAGTGATTCCTTAACAAAATGAGTTTTGAAAACATATCATATTTGAGCTACATTCAATCAATCTTAAGCTTATAAAGAAACATTTCTTCACCTCAGATACTTCACTTTCTCTATCAAAAACTTGTGCACATCAGATGCAAACCCGCTTGTACTAAAGCCACTATAAATAAATATATAGTGAAGGGAATCAAGAACAAGGAACAAGGAAAAACTGTCTACATCAAGTCAACAATGTTATACCTTTGATAAAAGAACCCGAGGTCAAACATGTTTATTTTCTGACACAAATGTGTTGCCTGATTTCTTGACTCTCACCTCAAGCCATTTGTTTGAATAAAGCTCAAATATGATATGTTTTCAGAACTCATATTGTTAAAGAATCACTTTAAGCAGCAAATTATTTGCAGTTCACACTGGATATATTTACATTTTATCAAATAGTTCACGTACCTTCACTATGCTTCCACATATGGCACACATATGAACCACGAAATTCTCAATTTCCTTAGATGTGTTCCGAGTTGCTTCAGAAACCCGCTTTGACCTTGTCTTCGAACCATGGTAATGAAAATGACATCGTAAAGACCATTAAACCTGCAATCATTTGCATTTGAGGAGCCTATATTTTGTCTCTTTCACACAAAATTTGTTTCTTTCACTCTTTCTGTGCATGAAACCCTCTGATAATTTATTTAATTAAGAAGGGCATCTTAGACAGCGTATTCATTCAGACATGGTTCAGAAATTCTACCTAGAGAAGCTTCGCCACACTAGTGCCCTACTTGTATTTGATTGTAAACCTGGTCACTTTATTTTTGTCTTACCATGCTTTCCATTAATGACTTCTTTGAAACTAGACCATGAAGAAGGCATCTTCAGTATGCAGTTTTAGTATTGATTTTGTACATCATGGCTACCACTTTGTTTTTCCTGCTCTTTATCTTTTATTTTGAGTAGTTCTTGTATTGATTAACACTGTCAAAGTTACTTTTCCTGCTATTCCACTTTTGTCTCTGAGCAAGATTTTTCTATTTCACTCTTTCTCTGCATCGAACTTTCACACTGTTGACCAATAGAATAACTGCTCAAAATAAAACAAAACAAACAAAATCAAGACTGGAACTGGATACTGAAGAGCTAAGCCAACAAGTATTGATAAAATTCATGGTTGTCTTCTATCATATAGATCCAATGCCCACACAAATACAACACTGAGATCTGTAATCAAAATAATCGATTTCTAGAGCTTGACTCTTCCTCTTAACGATCTTTTACCCCTCAACAAACGTTTTCACTTTTCAACATATTTCATTCCTGATATTCCAACTTCTGTCACTTAACATTTGGATTCTATTCATTTGGACACCACTACAACACTGTTTTTTTGCTCTTTATGCACTCTATACTCGATGAAATTCAATTTTCTTCTACCTCGTTGCAACATACAAGTTACTTTTCAACGTTATTACAGTCTCTTATTTCACTTTCTCTCCTCACCAAAACACAATGTACCCATACTCATTTCAAACCTTCTAAGACTCAGAAAGCCTCTTATAAATATCTGAAATAAGACTGACCGAACAAATGGACACTTGCTTAAACATTCTTGCTGGATTGCTTCATCAGTTAATTTACATCGTGAATGTTTCTGGCTGACTCCAATCACTTGTCAAAATGGCTGTGGAACATTTTAGCATCTGTGTAACTTTTTTAGCTTGTGCTTGGGTCACTCTTGCATTTAGCCTTAACTGAATGAATAGACAGATCTGTTACGCCCTCTGAAATCAGTTTTCCAAAAATGGGCATCTGCAAAAAACCATTTCTGTTTAACTAATTTGATTATATGCTCCAAAGCACATGCCTTACAACATTTTAAAATGAAAGCTTGTAAGTCCTTTGCTTTCCGCATTTGAATATGTTGTTATAACTATTGTAATTTCTCCTTCCTATTTTCAACACTCAGCTGAGTTTATTGAAATCCATGTTTTCCCCGCATTGATTATGTATTTCCGTCAAGCACAATATAAATTTTGTTCATTCTACATGACTCCTACTATAAATGACTGCTTTTTCTTGTGTATTTCATTGCACAACTTGCTTTATTGTATCTACAAAGATTCTTTTCCTCTGTACTTTGGTTTGCAATACTGACTAAATGCATAACATCTATTGTGTACATTTCAGATTCGTGACGAAAGCAAAATCAGAGAACCAGAGACATTTCATTGCTACTTGTTTGAATTGCTCATGCTCCATTGCAAAAGGTATAAACATTACTCTTCTTTTCTATATTCTGTTGAGGAAAGCTTTTTTTTAAGAGAAAAAGAACAAACCAAATGCAAAAAAACATCCATGGCTACCACATTTGTTGATGTTGAGCAATATACATTGTCAAACCGCGTCATAGAAAGCATAGACAATGTCTTGCATAGGTTCAACCTTTTCCGAGACTATGCTTTCAAATATGGAGTCGGTGACTGCTTGTTTGATTCCTTTGCAGTGTTGCTCCATTTTCGATACACATCACTTGAACTTAGAAGCGGTGTCATTGAACACTTCCAAACTTTGCTCTCTCTCTCCGATCCTATAGCGTTGGCTTCTCTACAGTTAGAACTAGATCCTCAAAGCCTTTTTCTTATGCACGGTGTTCATAGCTGGGAAACATATTTACATCGCATGAAACTATCTGCAGTGTACTCACCTGAAGCTACCAAACAAGGCCTATGGGGCGACATCTTTTGCATAAAATGGCTTTCCAAATGGCTGAACTTGCCAATATGGGTTTGGTCTGCAACAAGAGGCACAAATTATCTTCAATTCATTCCAAATAGTCACATACTACCATATTGTATTCTCTTCCATGATTCCAACCCTCTTAGTGGGCATTATGAACCCTTATTCTGGAAAAAATATGCGCCATGCCCTGAACCAACAAACAATGCTCATCTATTATCCCTTCAAAATTATGTAGAAATGCTTTGGAGGGGTTTATCCAATCAACTACAACAACTATGCCTTGTTAGGCTAGAAACAAGTGACAATATCAACGCTGATAGCCTTTTCACTTCTATTTCCCGCATTCACAACAATGAATTTGACCCTCGCTGCCTGCGCAGGTATGCTGCTCAGGATTTTTGTAGTTCTATTCTTCGACAAGACCATACAACTCTTGACTTTCTCCATACCTGGCTTGACCAGAACCCCATAACAAACATACCGCACATTGGCACATGGCAAGGCCTTGTGATAAACATAGCCACTTTCCATGACCACAACAATATACACACAGATGACTTCATTATCCATTGGTTATGCCTACTTTTTGAAATAAATATTCAATTGTGGGACTCACATCCTTTCCAAATTTTTAAGATTTATTCTGGCAATGCACGACTTGGAAAAGCATACAATCTCATATGATTTTTGCTTCCCGAACCACATTTTCATTATGAACTATTGGCTACAAACTCTCACTATGTTCCGATACTCGGTGCTGTATATACATCTGAATATACGGCTGTCCAAATGCATACAGAAATTCAAAGCATATCTTCGCAAACATATGTAGAAACCACTATGCACAACCAGAACGAAGAACCGTTAAAATTTTCTCTTCGCTCAATAAAAAAACATATACGAGAACAGACACATAACAAAGAGCTATAACAGATTCCAATGTTATACATTCCCTGCTACTCAAAGGCCATTCATGTGCCAATTTCTTCAATGCCAAAACAGCTCTCGTGTCCACATCGCTTAAAGCTGGAACAGATGACGTTGTCTCCACTAAAACAGTCAACCGAAAAGCAAATGACTCTTTGCAACCACAAATGTCAACCGCCATAAAACAATGCAATTCAGCAATGCCAAAATTGTCCCTGCGAAAGCTAAAAACAACTATACGTAAACATACACAACAAACAAGCAACTCTGCACAATGCATTGCCCGTTTTCATGCCCGAACAAATGACACACCTATCCATACATGTGAAATTTGTAACCAACTCCACTTCAAGCACAATCTGACATATTTTACAAATTCAACAAAAAAAACATATGCTCAACTGACATCAACGAAAACAATGCCAAAATCCAATAGAATTTGTCGTCCATGCTCAACAAGCTTATTAAATGCCAAGTTGCCAAGATTAACATGCCCTCAACGAATCCAACTGATTCCAATGCTTCCAACAGTTGCAATGCTTTCTGACCTTGAAGAGAGACTCGTGTCTCTTCGACTTGCATTTGGTCAGATACGATGCCAAAGCCATAAACGTCCTCAATACACGTTAAAGGGAGCAATTATAAATGTTCCAACAAATATTGACATAATCCAACAAGCATTGCCAAGATACCCAGAAGAAACAAAAACAATTGTTGTGGCGCTTAAACGATGCCTTGAATACACAAAAGCATATCATTCAGAAATGTGTGCCCCATAATCACTATGGCAGCTCTTAAACAATTATGTGCAACAACATTATATCTTATGCATGAAATCAAACTAAACCATGACTGGGATCAAACACTTTCTGCAACACTCAACTTTGAAACAATTAACAATGAAGAACACGAACATATCCCCTCCGAAAACAGCTCATCTGATGATGAGATCGATAATGACAATGTGCATGACACACTAATTCATGGTTTCACTGACTCCTCAACTATCCACTACCTTAAAGACAAGATCATAAATGTCACTCCTTCAGAAGGCTTTACACCATTGGGTATTTTTCAAGACAAATTCTCAGAAGAGATGAATTTCCCAACTTTGTTTTTTGGCCAACCTCGCAATGAAACAACAACAAAAACAATCCCATATCAAAAAATAGCGCAATGGGAGTTAATGCACTCAGATCGTAGATTTTCTTATCACATAACGAATATATTTTTCAAAGCAATAAAAATACTAATTGACCAAGTGGGTCGTTCAATATGGCTCAGAATCAGAAAGGGCCAATTAAAAGGTCGAACACTATTTGCCAAAGATGTCAAATACAAACCGAATCTAGAAAACATCTTAAGATCTGATATCGGATACATCGATTTCAAAAGAATACGCATTTCCCCGGACTATATGCAACAAACAAGGAAAAACCTTTTTGCAATGATTCGACAACTCGGCCCGCCTACTTTCTTTGCGACATTCTCGAGTGCAGAGCATTGTTGGCAGCCACTAACCAAGACCCTCAATAATTTATACACCCAATATCAGAACAGTGTCCCTTTAGAAAAGCCAACACATTCAGATTACAACGACTCTAACTTTTTTGTTAAAATGATCCCGTTACATGCACTCGTTACTATAAACATAGACTCTATGCATTGAAACAATTACTTTGCAAAGACAAATCCTTCTTTGGCCATATAGAAGATTACTTTTGGGTCACAGAATTCCAAAATAGGGGAAATGCTCATAGCCATTGGCTAATCTGGACAAAAAATGCACCGGTCTTTGGAAACGATGCCAATGACATTATAGAGTCGTACGTTGATCACTACATTACATGTGACACTAGTTCATTCCCTCAACATATCGCTCAATTGCAATGCCATCACCACACACAAAGCTACGAAAAAAACAATCCAAGTGCAGATACAATTTCCCCCACCTCCAATGACCTGTACAAAAATACTTGAACCTGTAGAACAACCAACAGAATCTGCTATTGCAATTGCACATTCCATTTTCTCTATTCTAGAGAGCAAATGATACGATACTTGCATTACACATGATATGTTCCTCCAAGAACTAGGTCTTGATGAAATAACATACATACAAGCAATACAATCAACACTCAAACAACCAACATTGCTCCTCAAAAGAAAACCAACTCAAGCATGGAATAATAGCTTTTCTAAGAAAATGCCCATGGTTTGGCAAGCAAATACCGATGCTCAATATGTGCTAAATGCTTATGCAGCGGCAACATATTGCTGCTCCTACATGACCAAGATTGATCGAACAATGACAAAAGCATTCGCTAGAATTCGTGTTGAGCACCAAAAGATGCATCTCGATGCTATTCAGATGATACGAAGCCTAGGCAATGCAATGCTAAATACCCACCAAATGTCTGCACAACAAGCAGTCCACATAGTTCTTTCCATCCCTTTAAACAATACATCACGAAAATGTGTTTTCATAAACACTTCAAATCCCGAAGAGCGTACATTCATTCTAAAACCTCCAAGTCTACTTCAACAAGAACCAGATGAATCAACAAACATCATGTGCCACTCTATCATAGATCACTACATAGCATGACCTCATTCTTTGCATTCCATTTGCTTAGCTGACTTTGTTTCCATTCACAATGCTAGCAAAAATAAAAAACCTCGAAACAAGCCACTGATCATCAGATCTGTCAACTATAGCAAATATGTTGACATAAACAACTATTGCCGTGAAAAGCTTTTGCTTTACATCCCTTTTACAGAAAATGAACACACCCTGAAAACCAAATTTGCAACTTGGAAAGATGCATATGCATTTCACGAACACACTATCCATTCCAATGAATCCAAATACCGTTACACTACTAACAACAAATGGGGTGACATGGACACAACAATTCACGATGTGCAATTGTCTCTCGAATCCTCTGAGAAAATGACAACGATAACTACACATGAACAACTCCCCTTTGAAGACTATGACATACAACATGATTTACCTTTCCATAATCGACATCAACATTCAGACATTGCAAAGAAACAATTTCAACTAGCAAAACACCCTAGCATCCAAGACAACAGAACATATTTCAAACAAATGCAACTTCTCAATAAGAAACAACAAGCCATTTTGAAAGACATCTCCTTTAAGAAAAATAAAGACCCATCAATTCCTATCTACCTTTTCCTAACAGGAGGCGCTGCACAGGTAAAACATTTGTTGCAAAATTGATATTTGAAACATTGGCTCGTATTTACGATAGCTCCATGCATAGCGACCCCTTGAAAATCAAAGGCTTGATCTTGGCATTCATGGGAAAAGTTACTTACAATGCCGGTGGAATAACACTCCATTCTGCTTTCCTCTTGCCTTTCAATCGATCTGAACTACGCCCATTAACCAATGAATGATTGGATTCCTTGGCAAAGCACTACCAACAATTACAACTTGCTCTAATAGACGAAATATCCTTGGTCGGAGGTCAACTTCTATACTTCACAGACCAACGACTTCGTCAAATAAAACACATGCCCACAACTTGGTTTGGAGGAATTGACATGATTTTTGGAGACTTCTACCAAGCACAACCAGTCAATGACTGTCTTGTGTTTAAAAACCCCAAAATTTCTAGAGAATTGATTAGCTATGACTTCTGGAATACACATGTAAAAATATATGAATTGACTGAAACAATGCGTCAAAAAGATGTTGCCTTTGTCTCTTTGTCTGAACAGAATTCGCATTGGACAACATTCAGAATCTGACCTTGCATACCTCAATCATACCTGTATTCGGCCAATCCCAGTTGATCCAACACTTCCATTCCTTTTCTACAAAAACATAGATGTTCTTCAACACAATAAAAAAATGCTTGCACTTGCTCCAGGCCACAAAATTGTCATCGACTCTATCGATGAACAAGATACAACAATAGAACAAATGGAAACCTACTCTAAAACTATAGAATTGCCACAACATATAGAACTGAAAGTCAACATGCTAATTGAACTTTTTGCAGGGAACTACGACATCCAAGATGGATTGGTCAATGGTTCTGATGGAGTTTTCAAAACATATACAACAACAAATGACTTTGATGCAGTATGGATAAAATTCAATGATCCCTGTATTGGAAAACAACAAAGATCAAAACATCCGCAATTGTCAACAATGACAACAAAACTTGATTGGACTCCTATTGTTCGTGTTGCTAGACCCTTGCATAGAACATCGTACAAGACACCAGTTACAATAAGAAAACAATTCCCCGTATACAACTTTGTTCAACACGCACAATACACAGAGCACAAGGCCTCACACTAGAATGACTTGCTTTCAGTCCCCTTGGTGTATCGTCCCATGGGTTAGCATACACCGCTCTGTCACGAGTCAGAACCATTTCCAACCTTTACTTGTTGTCCCCGCTTACGAAAAAGAATTTCAGCATCAAACAGACAATCAACATAGAAATGGAACGACTCTGAAATGAAGCTAAATGGAATATTCAACATGAATTGTCCACAGCTGATATTTCTTCATCTATTATAGTTGCTTCGCTAAATACCGAAGTCTTCATGCTCACAGAGAGGCCATTCTACACGACCATGAATTAATGCAATCTCACATTCTCTGTTTACAAGAAACTCACATTGCTTGCCCCATTGCAATTGACTACCTTGACGGATACCAATGCTTATCTGCACACCATGTCCATGGTCTAGCAATTTTTATTGCAAACAATATAGCTTTCCTAGAAAAACATTACTTTCACAACGCACATGTAGAGTCACTACTCGCAAAGATATTACTGCAACATCAATGCATATCTATTGTGAATGTCTACGTTGCGCCAAATGCACATCTGGAAAACATTTTCATTGTTCTCGACAATGTGTTCCGATCCCTTGATTTAACCATTCCCACCTACATTTTTGGAGACTTCAACATCGACATGCAGAACAAAAATAGGAAAACAACAATGCTTTTAGCATTTATGCAAAAAAACAATTTCAATTTTCCATACAACATTCAAGTGTCTTCACTAAAAACATGATCGACCATATATGGTCAAACACAATACTTGAAACCTGTAATACATTTGAAAGATTTGCTTATTGGACTGACCACCCAAAGCAATTTTTGCTCTCTTCAAAAACACCAACAACAACACTGCACAATTGTAAGTGCATACACGTTGTTCTATTGATTCAGGAAAACTAATATCTAGTTTCTTGATTCTTTTCTTTCCTTTTCATTTGACGCTCTACAACAACCATTTACATATTTGAATGCTTTGCAGATAGTTACAACAACAAAGACATGGAACACACCTCCAAGAACAAGGACATTGATAGCAATGATATTTTGCAAGAATCCTCTAAACGGTAATCTCTTTCTAACGTTTCTTTACTTTCTTCTCATTATTCATTTATTATCACACTTATCCTTTCAATAAAAGCATCCTAACACCATTCAAAATGCAGTCCAAAACCAGCAACACAACAACCATCCTCCATACTTGACATTTGTGCAGGCAAAGTTGCAACTGTATTTGAAGGTGATATCCTCGTCGTCTATGGACCAACACATGCAACCAACATCTCCCCCTCAAAAGCTGAAATCCTCCATGCTGATTTGGTTGACAAAAATGGTCAAATGACAATCACTTTGAACATGAGCAACACCTTCGTGCACAAATTTGCATCCACTGTAGTCGCTGGTGGCTACGGCCTACGTGTTGCTGGTTTCACCATTCAAAGAAAAAACAAAGTACGAACGAGGAGATGCAAATTGTTCTTTGTCCGCAAATGCAACAACCACCATGGAAAACATACCCACAGTTTGCAAAACATGAAAACTTACACCTGACATGACAATACAAGAGCTTGTTCATTCAAATGCAACATTCTCCGTTGGGTCATTTGCCGCAATTGTGACAGGAATCCACCACACCAATGACCTTTTCACCGTCTATGTTAAAGACTCTGACACTGAAAATGGAAAAGCAACAGTATCAACACACTCCCTTCTTTCATTTTTATATACATTGCACTGCATTATTCCCTTCAATTTTAACCAAACATGATACTTTGTCATTGCAGGTACATTTGGGAAATTTTCACGTTCCGCTCTGTCATACAATAAGAGATGCCATTGCAGCAGGGAACATACCACTATTGCTCTTCAAAAACTTCATCAGACAAGGATTACAGGGTTCACGTGTTGTACGTGCAGGCCATTCATCCTTCATTGACCCTTTAAATGATGAATCTACAAAAACATTTTTACAGTCTCTCATAAACACAAACACAGAGGCAAGTACACTGCAATTTCTCTTTTTTAAGTTATCTTCCATCAACAAATTGAAATCTATCAATTATGTCAACTTCATCTTCCTTGTGCAGATTGCAGGTATACTTCGCACAAAGAACATATACCTTCCTCCTTTCCAAGCATTCTGTGTAGAATGTGACCATCTCACAGAACTTGATCCAGACGACCTGAAACAAATTTCACTTTGTGCAACTTGCAATACATCAAAACCATACAAATATAAGCACTTTCTCCATTGCTCCTTGCAAACAATAGATGACTCCCTGCACTGCACATTGCGAGAGCCATTACTGCAAAAAGCCTTCCCTCTCCTTTGTCAAACACAGTATGAAGAATATCAACAAGACATCTCAAAGACTGTATTTCTTCTCCATCAATTCCAAATCAAAGGTACATTCACCTTGACAGTTGACAACTCAATATCCACAATCAAAGAAACATAGCTTTCTCTTTTCTTTGGTAAGCATCTGCATTTTCCACTTCTATTCATTACATATCAGTTTAATTCTTTGTTTCCAGTCTAACATACTTGTCTTCTTCTTTCAGATTCCTGGAACAATTTTGCAAGCCATGCACATACACGAACAAATTTCATGACAGGCTCCCCGTATGACCGGCAACAATCGACTATTACTATCTATGCTTTTGACAATATCAACAAACACTTGCCTAGCCTACTTGTTACATATTTTAGGCTTTGCTTTTCTTTCAGCATTTTTGTAATTATGTTATTCTCAGACAACTAATACAACTCTTTGTGTCTATTTTCATTACTCTTTACTTTCCTGCCATTTGCTTACATATCTAACTATTACTTCACTGTAACAGACCACCTTTTTCACAAGATTTAAAAACAGGGATCTAATATCTCTGACTTTGTTTTTTTATATTAAGACATTAATTCTTGTCACCTATTTTTTACTATGTCACCTACAGTTGTTTGCTATTTCTTACAGATTTGTTGTATGTCTAATATATACTATTCACTGCCTCGCTTTCAAGCAGATTATGCAACCAACTACAACAACTATGCCTTGTTACGCTACAAAAACATGAATAGTCTGAAAAACAAAACCAAACAAAAATGCAATTACTTTCCATGCCAACTGTTACACAAAACTCCTCAGCTAAATTGCAATGTCAGAACAAGCCAACACAGCCGCATAATGCACAAAGGCAAACAACAAAACATTTTTGCTCTCTCATTGTTCCATACCTTTAGTTTGGCAAATTCATGCCCAAAGGCAGTAGACACTACAAAGTAAGATCTTTTTCTGATGTTCCACCTTCTGTCATTTAACATTTGGATTATACCCATTTTCGAAAGTAGTCCATCACTATTTTTGGTCTGTATGCACTCTATACTCCATGAAATTCAATTTTCTTATGCCTCCTTGCAGCATACAAGTTACATTTCAAGGTTATTACAGTCTCTTATCTCACTTTCTCTTGTCACCGAAACACAGTATACCCATACTGATTTGAAACCTTCTCACAGTCACAAAGCCAAAAACAGACAAAAACAGACCTCGTATCTTGCAACACCCTCTGTGTTGAGCCTTAGAAGGCTGAGATGAACCTCTCTAGTAAATTCGTATGTAGTCTACCTATTTACAACATAGTCTTTGAAAAACCAAGTTTTACAACATGTAACAAATGTTATTTTTCTGACTTTTGTTTATTAACAACTATGGTCAGAGCTCTATTCCAAAGTTCCCATTTTGCCAGAGGCTGGGAAGATGCTCATAAATCTCGTGCAGCTTGCCTTTAAACCTACCAATTGCATTTCCTTAAATGTGTTTCACAAATTTCATAAATATGTTTCAAGGCGCATCTCTTGGTAGGTGTCAGTCTTAGCATGCTTTCCATTAATGGCTTCTTTGAAACTAGACCATGGACAAGGCATCTTCAGTATCCAGTTCTAGTATTGATTTTGTTTATTCTTATTCAGAGCACCTGTGCTATGTACACTGCAATCTTTGCAGCACCATTCTCACAGTAGACGATGGCTAGCACTTTGTTTTGCCTGCTCTTTATCTTTTATTTCGAGTAGTTATTGTATTAATTAACACTGTGAAAGTTCCATGCAGAGAAAGAGTCTAAGAAACAAATCTTGCTCAGAGACAAAAGTGGAATAGCGGGAAAAGCAACTGAACTTTCACAGTCTTAATCAATACAATAACTACTCCAACTAAAAGATAAAGAGTAGGAAAAAACAAAGTGTGCCGCCACCGTCTCTCCGTAATAATGATGTGCGCACACATTGCAAGTGTACATAACATGCTTGCTCGTAAGCGAGAATAGACAAAATCAATACTAAAACTGCATACTGGAGATGCCTTCTCCATGGTCTAGTTTCAAAAAAGTCATTAATCGAAAGCATGGTAAGACAAAAAATAAAGTGGCCAGGTTTATAATTAAATACAAGTAGCGCGGTAGTGTGGCGAAGCCTCTTCAGTCAGCACCAAACACACCTGCCAACAGATGTGCCTTCAAACATATTTATGGAATATTTGAACCATGTCTAAATGAATACGTTGTCTACTAATGGCCTTTTTAATTAAATAAATTATCAGCAATTACCATCCATTTTTGCTTCGTAATGCTCTGCTCAACACTGTGCTTGGTCAGTTTTCCATAGGTACAGGATTTGTAACCTGTTACTTAATATATGCACCAGGCACATTATATCTTCAAGAATCAAGAGATACAGTTTTAAATAATTTATCAGTCATCACCTATTACCACGAGTCTCTTGTACACAACCAACATACTCATTTGAAACCTTGTCACAGTCACAAAGCTTCTTACAAATATCTGACATGTCCTAACAGTTTTATATTCATACGTTCAATCAATCTTAAGCTTGTGAAGCCCCCAACCAATGAGCAGCCACTACTGTTTGGCCTTACAATACCATACGTTTAGATCAGCTGAGGTATTTAGCATCAGCCAAAACTATGAACAATTTAGAAGTAACATATTGTGCATTCGCATCAGCAATGTATGCACAAGCCATACTACACAGATATGGCACTAGTTCCAAATACACATCAGAAACAAAGCTCTGCATTCAATAAATGAGTAAGAGCGGTATTTCAACCACCCGTTGTATATGTAGACGCAAAAGATAATGTTCCTGGAAAAAATGCAACAGATATAGGTGTTAACAATGTCATTTTGATTACCACAGTTCCAAGACAAGGTCAAACTACATTTGTTGAAGCAACTTCAAACACATTTAAGCAAATGTAATTCACAGGTTTAAAGCCGGAAAAATAACATTTCTCAAATGTCATGGATGAGAATTCCCTGCTTCATATGTATGGCATTTGTTTGAATACAACTCAAATATGATATGTTTTCAGTATGCTCCCACATATGGCATACATATGAAGCACAGAATTCTCAACCACGACATCTAACAAATGTTATTTTCCTGACTTTTGTTTGTTAACGTCTATGCTCGGAACTCTATTCCAAAGTTCCCATTTTTCCAGGCTAAGGGGATGCTCAAAAATGTCATGAAGATTGGCTTTAAACCTGTCGATTGCATTTCCTTAAATGTGTTTCGAGTTGCTTCAGCAAACCCACTTTCACCTTGTCTTGCAACCATCATAATCAAAATCACATCGTAAAGACCATTAAAGCTGCAATCATTTGCATTTGAGGAGCCTATACTTCGTCTCTTTCACGCAAAATTTATCTCTTTCACTCTTTCTCTACGTCAAACCCTCTGATAATTTATTTAATTAAGAAGCGCATGTTACACAGCGTATTCATTCAGGCATGGTTCAAAAATTTCATAAATATGTTTGAAGGCACATCTCTTGGTAAGTGTGTTTGCAACTAACTAAAAAAGCTTCGCCACACTAACGCCCTACTTGTATTTGATTGTAAACCTGGTCACTTTATCTTTGTCTTACCATGCTCTCCATTAATGACTTGTTTGAAACTAGACCATGGAAAAGGCATTTTCAGTGTGCAGTTTTAGTATTGATTTTGTAGATGATGGCTACTACTTTGTTTTTCCTGCTCTTTATCTTTTATTTTGAATAGTTATTGTATTGATTAACACTGTCAAAGTTCCTTTTCCTGCTATTCCACTTATGTCTCTGAGCAAGATTTGTCTCTTTCACTCTTTCTCTGCACCGAACTTTCACACTGTTGATCAATACAATAACTACTCGAAATAAAACAGAATAGACAAAATCAAGACTGAAACTGGATACTGAAGACCTAAGCCAACAAGTATTGATAAAATTCATAGTTGTCTGCTATCATATAGATCCAATCCCCACACAAATACAACACTAAGATCTGTAATCAAACTAAGTTTGTGAAACACTCAACTCTACCCTGCACAAATTCTTGGCACAGTCACAACCGCTTCTTTGTCAGTTATTTGTTCCCATAAGCCATCAGAGGCAAAGTTAAGGTTTCCATTTTCATTACAGAGGGCGATTATGACAGCAGACCCATCCATTCATCTGAATTTAACTAAATACTACCTGACAAGAATATAAAACTTTGAAAAAAATAGGAGAACTGAATATGAATCAACCGCAGATCTTGACCCAAAACACTTTTTCATAACCAATGTTTCTCTCTGAAACAATATAAAGAATCTTAGAAAACCATATCAAGACAACATCTCTGCCCTGAATAACTGCTACAACAAACCAAAGCAAAAGAAAAATCCCTTTTTTCAGCTTGCCATAAACTCAGTCCTTAACTATGTTATTCATCTAAGCTACTGGATTATGTTACTTACAGCTTACTCTTTTTTGACCCCACATCGGTCTCTAAAGCAGAACACCGTATTCTTCATCTACCTGCACCACCCATGACAAATTATTTGTAATAGAAACCAAACTGCAAATACAAAACTCGTTCAATTTGCATAGCTATTGTTACTAAATTAAGTCTAACCTCGTTTTGAAGTAAATCCTCTCTGCAAACTCAATGTAAGTCACAGGAAACACAATACAACTGCACAACAAAATAATTTCAATGTCTTCTATTTTACCGACTCTAAATTGATGCAATCATAAAGCACAAAGACATTGATGTCTATATCGCTTTGCTAATGCTAATAGAAACTCATCTCTATGATTATATTTGTGCATCCCCTGCAAACACAAATACAGAATTCCGCCTTTGCCACGCCAAAAGATCAAAAAACAACTTTTGCAAAGCACAGCCAAAAACACAAAACAAAATAACACGTATCTGCATGTCATTCTCTGTCCCAACACAGCCTTTTGCAGACACCTGTCATCACCATTGCACCTTCTGCAAATGACAATAAATCGATTAAAATACAAGCATGTTACTAGTACTGTGCCCTTAATATCTACCTAATCCATTTCATCTTAAAATCGCACAAACGCATCCTTCTAAAATATGACAGAAAATTGATAATCGAATTAAAACTTTGGTGATCTTCTTTTTACCTAATGGGGTTTTTAATACGCCTTCACAAACTTTCAAACAAATGTAACTATGAACTATACATACGAACTTTACGTCACCACTTCTATTTTCTTAATGTATCTCTTACTTTTCACAAATATAGACTCTATTATTTTTACAAATCCTAAAACCAATCCCTGCCAAGAGATTACTTCTAACTACGCACTTTATAACAACTAAAACCAACATTTATCAAACGATATCTTTTATTAATCCTCGTACTCTTCAACGACCCTCATTTTGGACATGTTTGTGTAATGTTGATGTAGTACCCTAAATTTGAACCCAATGTACTTGACACTTGTCCTTTCCAATTTATCCTTGCAAGAAATAACAACAGTATGATCACATAATGCTTCGCCAATGATGTTTCGGATCTTCGACAAACGAGCTAAGGTTTCATTACAGAACAAGCCCTATCAGTTGTACTATAACAAGTAATAATAGGGGTGCGATCACACAATACTTCGCCAATGATATTTTTGATCTTTGACAAATGAGGAACAATCTTGTTACAGAACAAGCCCTATCCAATTGTACTATAACAAATACAATAGGCACAACAACAAAATCTAACTACGCACTTCATAACAACTAAAACCAACATTTATCAAACGATATATTTTATTAATCCTCGTACTCTTCAATGACCCTCATTTTCGGACATGTTTGTGCAATGTTGATGTAGTACCCTAAATTTGAACCCAATGTACTTGGCACTTGTCCTTTCCAATTTATCCTTGCAAGAAATAAAAAAGCTAAAGATGATCACATAATGCTTCGCCAATGATGTTTTGGATCTTGGAGGGATTTGCCAAAATGAGCTAAGGTTTCATTACAAGAACAAGCCTTGTCTATGATTTTCTTGTACTATAACATGTAACATATCAAGGGGTGCGATCACACAATACTTCGCCAATGATATTTCCGATCTTAAAAAAGCATCCACTCAATCCACACTCTAAAAGAGTTCAAAGTGGGAATAATAAGTTGAAAAATTACAACAAAGACTATCAACGAGGCCAAATGTACAAATCTTCAATAGCATGACTTCTTCCATAAGTAGCTCCGATTCTCGCCTTCTTGAACCTTCACAATGGGATCACAGGAAGGGGGAGTAGGGAACGTTATCCACACAACCTTAAATCCATTAAGGGAAGAATTCATTCCCTTAATGGCCTTCGAGCCCCAACCAAGGAACCATGAGGAACATTAAGCAACAATGACAACTTGAACAAGGTGGCTTCACAACAAACACATACAAGACATTCAACTGAACATAACAGCATAATTCACAAAATTACAATATTACAACCACGCAAAGGTTTGAGGATCAAACCAAATAGAGTAAGGGTTATGGGAGATCACCTCCTTATGCCTCCCAAGTGAAGTGGGAGTCTTACCCTAAGCCTCTAAGTGCACAAAATAATCACACAAATCCTTATCTCTCCCTTGCAACAAGCAAAAAAATCCATGAATCCATTTTCTCTCCCCATAGGTAAGACTCCCATTCACACTCCCACCAATTTTCATGCCTCACATAAACTCCCTTTTCCCTCCCCAATGGTCCCATAAGCCCTTCTCACACACCCAACTAAGGCCAACTACTCAACCAACCCACACAAACACCATCACAAGACAAAAATACTTTTAACAAGCACAACATTGCTTACAACAAACAAAATAACATAATAATAAAAAGGTGGAGAGCCTACCTCTCCATCAAGATCCAAGAAAACCTTCACAAGCCTCTTCAAATCCAAGCCAAGCAATTTCCAAGCACTCCAAAAGCTCCAAAATCTAAAAGTGCACAAGAAGAAAAATGAGCAAGTAACCCCATTCCAACCAAAAATAAAAAATAAATAGAAATTTGGGAAGTGAGTATGATGAGGTGGCTCCATGTAGGATGCCACTTCATCATCCCCATCCCCACACTCAAGTCAAACACACCAAGACCAAGAAACATCAATGCACAAGCAAGGACTATGACAACCCACATGGCTCAAACTTGCACACCATGCTTTCAAGGGACATAATAAATTGGATTAGAAAGAAAGTGCAATGATTTTCCTTCTCTAACACTCAAAAATGGAAAAAGAAGTCAAAATTAAGCTTCCCAACCCATAGGTAAGGTTGTTGGGTCAAATTAAGAGGCATGAGACAAGTCTTGCTTGTCCCACAAGTCTCCAAAAGTTCCCCCAAGTCAAAATCCGAATTTTGAACTTGGGGTGGAGTAAAACACTCCCAAATAAACATAAATTCTACTTACACAAGGACTACAAGATCTCATCATAACTATTTGTCACATCTCTAATTTGGTTAACTTAAACTAAGAAGGATTAAACCTAATAAACACACATTTACACAAGCTAATAAAGTGAATTTTTTTGTAATTTTTAAATACACAAATCATAAATAAAACACATAAAAAATTAAAGAAAGGGACACAATTCACCCCATGGCCACACATGTGAAATCACCCCCATGGGAGACTTCCAAACAAGACATGCAAAACACACACTAAACAACATTACACAAGTTGTCAATTTTGGCCTCATTGCTCAATGCTTGACATCCTTCCGTGGTTGGTCCCTATCCCCTTTATGTTTTTGATAAAATTCCTGCACACAACAAATACCTCTCTGGCCTTTCGGCCATATTAACAACATTGAGAACATATGCATATAAAATCAATGTTCATCATTCAACATTTAACAATTCTATTTTCCATCAATATGTCAAACTCTAAACATAACATCCATAAGATTACAATTCTACTCAAAACATCCCAAAACATGTTGTGTCAGTAGGAAATCCATATCATGAAAATCAACATATATCAATTGTCTAACATCACTATCTAGTGCATCATAATAAAACATAACATCATAGTGTCAATAATCCATATATTAGTACAATCTATCATCTACTGATCAATGTATCATAATCAAATGTCTAAACATCAGTCCAATAATATCAATATCAAGATAGAATAGTTTCAAAGAGTGGGTACTACAACGGATCAATTGGGTCTAAAGTATGAGCCGATCTTGAAATGAGTGGTGAAGCTAGACAAGACAACAATAGGAATGGTTGGGATCATCGAAGGGTTAAGTTTAACACTACATGCTTGTGCTAATGTCACAGTTTGCAAGATGTGTCTGTGATTGACCTTCCACCACTTTTCACCCTATGTTTGTCTAGAGATTTCAATGCCAAAATTGGTGGGTACCTATCATCAGATTGGTCACACATGCTTTTCAAGACGAGGTATGGAGCCAAATTAACAATCAAGTCAGAACCAATTTCCAATTTTCACATTGAGCCTCATGTGCCAAGCCCAATCAACACAAATTTCTCAGCCTTTGATCAGGAAGAGTGTTCAAATGATCTAGAAAATGGTACTAAGGTATTCCATATTTGACTCTGGATGAATGGGCAAAAAAAAGACATGTGTTTGATCCTTACAAAGAAATGGAAGAATCAAAATTGGGTGTATATTGTGTACATAAAGAAAATTAATCCATTCCTAATATCACCAAGCCGAAAAAAAGGATGGCAATAAAGTATGGAAACTATTTTTCGATGGTTCAAGAAGCAAACAAGGTGTTGGAGGGTGTAATGTTTGTTTCACCACATAATATCAAGTATTATTCAACTTTTCGTTTCTAGTTTGCTTGTTTAAACAACATAGTTAAATATGAGGCTTTGATTCATGGACTTCATTGGGCCAAGAAACGAGGCATAAAGAACTTACATGTGTTCGGGGATAGTGAGCTAATCACCAATCATGTCAGGGGACAACATGTTGTAAAGAATGACCTACTTAAGAGCTACAAAAACAAGGTATGGGATCTAATAGAAGACTTTGAAGCTTTTAACATCGAGTCCATACCTAGAAAGAAAAATGAAGCCACAGATAGGCTCACAATCATTGGAGCAACTTTTGATGTGGTGGATAGTATGAAAAGAGATAAAACACAACCACACATCCATGTGATTGTAAGACCAGTAATTCCAAATAATAACACAAGATGGCAGGTGTTTGAGAACAATCAACATATTATCAATTTCTTATAGGAGGAAGCAGAGTTCTCGATTGCTAGCAACCAAGAGAAATTGGAGCAGCGAGACGAGGATCAAGTAGTACAATTGCGAACCAAAAAGCTTCCCAAGGACTTGGTTACGTTGGATTCCATCTTCAACCCGAATGATCGATTTCGTAAGGAGAAAGCCAACATACAAGCCAACATACAAGTCAAAGTGGAGGATTCATAACTAATTTTGGTAGGAGAAGGTAAAACACTCCAAATTGGAAAAGCGGCCATTGAGTGAGAAAGAAATGAGTTTATACAACTTTTCCATGAGTTTCTAGACGTATTTTCTTGAGCTATGAGGACCTAAAATGATTTAACTCCAAGTTGGCATAACATACAATAGAATTGGATCCGGATGCTAAACCCATCAGGCAAAAGCAAAGACTAGTTAACCCACACATTGAGCCTCTAATGAAGAAAGAGATAAACAAGTTGATAGAGGCAAGTATTATATTTCCAATCAAGCACCCCAATTGAGTTGCAAACTTAGTGTCAGTCATGAAAAAGAACAAAGAAATCAAGTTGTGCGTAGACTTTTGAGACCTGAACAAGGCATCTCTCAAGGACCACTACCCACTCCCTTCAATGGAGAAAATCTTACAGGTGGTAGCCGGCTTGAAAATATTCTCTCTCCTAGATGGTTACTCGGGGTATAATCAGATAATGGTAAAAGAAGATGATCAGTTCAAAACAGATTTCACCACGAAGTGGGGAACCTATGCCTATTGAAAGATGTCATTTGGACTATCAAATGCGGAGCCATTTTACAAAGGGAAATGCACATGACATTTAAGGGGTTGATCAAAAAAATAGTGCTAGTGTATCTTTACGATATCATCGTGTTCTCCAAAAACACAACAGATCATCTCTTTCATATGAGACTGATATTTCAAAGGTGCGAGAGATTCAGAGTTTATTTAAACCCAAAACAATGTATATTCCTAGCGCATGAAGGAAAGCTTTTAGGCCACATCATGTCAAAGGAGGGATTGACAATTGACCCAGAAAGAGTTGAAGCAATTCAAGCATTGCCATTGCCAAGTCATAAGAAGGCTCTTCAAAGCTTCTTAGGAAGGATCAATTTTGTGCCCATGTTTGTACTCGAACTTTTCCGCTCTTGTCAAACCAATAACACTTGATGTTAAAGAAGAGCATGGCATTTAAGTGGACAGCTGAGGGTAAAGTAAGTTTTGAGGCTATCAAAGAGGCTATATCTCAAGCCCCAACTCTCATCAATCTGGACTTCTCCAAAGACTTCATGTTCTATGCCTTTGGTGGTGGGGACACGATTTCTACAATCCTAGTGCAACAAAACAAAGAGGGGTCCGAATAGCTGGTTGCCTTCTTTAGTCAAAGTTTGAAGGACTATGAAGTGAGATAATCCTTCATCGAGAAGCATGTCCTCGTAGTAATCAAGAGTTTAAAGAAGTTCAAACACCTAGTTTCTAACAACAAGATCCAACTGCTAGTTTCCCATGTGGGAGTCAAGGAATTCCTTTTGAAAAAGGATTTAAATGAGAAATGTGTAGGATGGATCACTCGTGTCATGGAATATGACATTGAAATTAAAGTCACTAAGTTGGTCCATGGGAAAGGATTATGTGAATAGCTAGCCTCGAGTCAACAAGTTGAAGCAAGTAATGAAAATGAAGTTGTTTTGGTGCTACAGGATGATCAAGAGCAAGTAAATGATAATGTGCCCATTCCTTGTTGGACTCAAAATATGATACAATTCCTACAAACAGGCCTATGCCCTCTAGAAATGAACAAAGCAAAGAGGATATACTTCATATTACAAGCCATTCCATATGTGCTTTTTTGATGGCATCTTGTTTAAGAAGGACATCAATGGAGTTCTATTGAGGTGCATTGGAACAGTCAAATTGAGAAGGTGTTGTAGGAGTTTCATGATGGAGAGACCAGAGGACATTTTTTCCTTTGGGTAACAACTCTAAAGATAATTAAGGCAAGTTATTATTGTCCCATAGTGTTCAGTGACTGTTATACTTGGATAAAAAGTGCAAAAAACTTGTTTTCTTCACGAGTGCAAGGAAAAATTAGCAACACTTCATGTTGCATCCGATTTCAGTTAACCAACCATTCATGCAAAGTGGGGATTGGAATTCATTAGAGTCATGAGTCCTAATCCAAGCCAAGGCCACAAGTGGATACTCATGACAACAAACTATTTCACCAAGTGGGTTGAGGTGATAACACTCAAGGAAGCAAATGAGTCTAGTATATTGGACTTCTACGAAGGAATAGTCACAAGGTTTAGTGTACCAACCACTATCATTTCAGACAATGCATTGGCATTCCTAGGTTCAAAGATCACCGAGTGGGCTGTTAGGAATGGGATATACCTCAACACCTCTTCTAACTATTTCCCCAGGGTAATGAACAAGCAGAGTCACGAACAAGAACTTGTTGAAGATCATTAGGAGAACTCTGGATGAAAATAAAAGAGCATGGCATAGAAAGATCAAATCAGCCTTGTGGGCTGATAGGATAACACCAAAGAGGTCAATAGGTAGCTCTCCTATAAGTTAGTCTATGGGAAGGAAGCATTGCTACCTATATCACTTGAGTTGCCGACATTGGAACTCATGAAACAACTAGAATTGTCTGAATTTGAGCCTATGGAAGCTAGGTATGCAGAATTGATGGAATTGGAAGAAATTAGGGAACATGCAATGCAAAACATGGAAATAAATCAGGCCTTAGTCAAGAGGTCATTTGATAAGAAAGCAAGAGCAAGGACCTTTCAGGAAGGGGACTTAGTTCTAAAGTGGGATGTAGATTGTGAAAAACCAAGAAGGCATTCCAAGTTTGATACCATTTGGAGTGGCCCCTACATGGTCACATGATGTAAGAATAGAAATGCCTTCCAACTATCTACTTTGGATGGAGAAGAAATTTCAATTCAGTAAATGAGATCTATCTCAAACATTGCTATTGAAAAGGAAAGGTTTCACCCTTGTAAATATTAGCCTAGGATTTTAATTCCTCTAAGTGTGTATGCACATTGTCTTGTTGTAGTTTAGGTTTCATTTCCTAAGTGCTTTGGCATAGGTTTTGTTGCTCCCAAGTTGTATCACTATGCAGTTCAGTGTGCCTCTTGATGGATGTTGTAACAGGGAAGAATTTCATACTTATATGGAACAATTGCTGATTTCAAAGGAAAACAAATGCAAAGCAACTAAAATAAGGTTTCGGGATAGTCCATTTCAGGAATAGGTGAAGTTCCTAGTGTCAAGACAATTTTCTACTCTCACAAATCTCATCTTCAAGATTTCCTTATGAAAATTGAGAGTGCGAGAAGTAGAGCAGGTTTAGGATTAGCAGGTTGCAAGCTGTTGGGAGCAAGTTTCATGTGTAAGATCAGTATCAGGATATCATTTATAACTCCATGCCCAATGGATACTTCAAGGCAATTGATCTTTCACCTAGTAGGCAGGTGATCCTGCGAGTCACCAAATTGTTATCTAATTTTTCCCATTAGGCAAAATTTGACAAACAAGACCCCACAAAAATGAGGGATCAATTTAGCCATGGGAGCTCACACTTCGGGATTAGCTGAATAGGTTGAAGAGGGTCAAGCACATTGTAGAGGAGTTCAGAAAATGAAGAAGCTCCGAAGTCTAAAATTTGGTCTTCAAAGGTGAGGTCATTCAGGGATGGGCCCAAGTAAAAAATGGTGAAACCCGAAGACATGGAGTGCAAAGCTCCAAATTTCGGAGGTTAATGCATAAAAGTTAGGTCAAATTCAGAGTTTCAGAGTCTTGGGAGCTCACGGTGAACAATGCCATGTGGGAGGGAGAAAATTCTGAAACCCAAAGTCTGAAATTCGAATTCGAGGCTTTTGAGAGTTCATAGTTAGCAGAGGGTCGGTGATAATCCTCAAAAAAACCCAAAGTCTGAAACCTCGAAACCCGAAATCTCGAAATCAAACCCGAACTCCTAAAACACGAAGTCCCGAAACCCCGAACTCCCAAAATCTTGAAACCAGAAAAGGTAAAGGTTTGAAACCCAAATTTTGAATTTCAGACTTCAGAGTTTTAGAATTTTAGAACCTTTTTCTCGAGTGATGAACAGTGTCATGCAACATGGTTTCGAGTTTGAATTTGAAGTCTCGAATTTCATACTTCAAAGCTTCGACATTTTGGAACTCTCAAGCCGACTTGAGCAATGAACAATAACCTGAACTCCAAAATCAAAAGCTCAAGTCCAAAGCCCGAAAGTCTAAAATTTCAGATTTTAGAGGTTGTAATGCAAGTTCGAGTCCAAAAAAATAGAGCCAACCACTCACATTTATTATAGTATGACACCCTCATCTTCAGATGGCCATAACTTTTGACTGGAAGCTTGGATTTGCACAAAATTAGACTTTTGGAAAGCCCTCAATGTCCTATACACAACTAGTATTTAAAAATGAAGAAATACAGTCCATAATTTTAGAGGATGTTTCAGGTTTCTCACCTACCCAAATGATGAGGTATGGGTTTTTTTATTCTCCAACAAGGCAAAGTACATAGAGGCATAAGTTTTGCAGTGGCATCCATCATTGTTACAGGTGGTTTTAATGCATTTTAGGGTGGTTGAAGCAAGATTTTGAATTCTTATCTCTCCCTTCTCTCATTCTTCCTATATATTGTAAGGAGGGGTTCATTTTAAAAGGTTGGATAATCTTGCTTTGCACCCTCCCTTCTTCTCTTGTTTGTAAGTGAATTTGTGGAGTTTAAACCTCCCATTCAAGTTGTAATGAAAATTAGTGCCTCTTGGCCATTGTAATGCATTGTATCAAATCTATGGAGCAATAATATAAGTCTTTGGATGAAGTTCAACCCTCTCTTGTGTTCATTGCATTCTCCTAATCTCTCATTGCAATTTTTGTTAACTGTGCATGTTAAATTGTGTTGCATATTTAATGGTGAATGAATTTGTGATAAGAAACTGATTTGTGTTGATGTTCATCCTCTTCAATATTTTTTCACTTTCATTTCCATGCAAGGCAAGTTATTCAACATTCCTTTTGGTGCATCACCTCTTGTAGATTAGGTTTAATTTCTTGCAATCTTTTCAACCATGTCTCCTTGGCAAGTTAGAGTAGATTTTAGGATAGATCCTCTACAATTTGAATGTGTGTATCGAGTCTACGCTCCCAACTCGCCTCGGTGTGTAGTGCTACCTCAAGTACCTCGCACGGATTTGTAAAAGTCTTATGTGAGATTGCCCTTCTGAAAGGCGTAATCAAACCTCCAACGAACCATTGAGCATGCTAACTCGGATGAATGTCATAAGACAACTTTGATAGAAAAGTTTTAAATTGAGCAAGATACTCCTTAATACTCTCACCATGCCATGCTTAATGTTCTTCAACACATTGATGCTCTTCTGTTCAAACTCAGGTATATAGAACTCTACAAAGAAAGCATCACGCAGTGTGGTATAGTCTACACAAGTCTAGTTCGAATCATACTTCTTGTACCAACTATGTGCATGCCCTTGCAAAGTAGTAGCAAATTGACTTGCCTTATGCTCAGGAGCTATAATCCCCTTAGCGTGCCATAGTATCTCACACATATGCATGTGCTTAGCTACATCTTCAATTCCTCTATATTCTAGTAGGTGAAGAGAAATCTCATAATAAACTTGTTGGGGTTGGTGCGGGACTTTCTCACCTGATCCAGAACCTGTATTACCTCTTGTATTCCCTCTACCTCCAGAACCATTAGATCCACTAGATCCTGAACCACCGATCCTCCCGATTTCCCTCCTATAGCGAGAACCTGGACCAGAGGATGTATTACCTTGTGTCCCAACTATTATGCTAAAGCCCGAACTCCCATGGTCTATGAATTTGTGCTACTCTTAGACATGTTGCCAACGTTTTACGTGCCCATGCTATATACCGATGATGTGTTATAAAATACACCTCCAACCGAACCCCAAATAACAAAGATGATGGTTACATGTACCATAGATGAATGTGGTATCTGATTAGCTCCCAAATTTAATGGAAAAGGAAATCTACCTATCACTACTCTACCACCCACAATAGCTTTCTTATCAATGACTATCGTAGAAATTAGAAAACCAAGCACAAGTTCTAGGTCCCTAAGAGGGATCGGATGCACATCTGCGGTCCTTGTAGTTTCAACTGACATGCTCTCATCTGAAGCCGAAGAGGGTTCTATGCCATGCTTACCCAAATGGGGGAGTACCAGATGCTCCGACTCCACGTCTTCTATGTGAGCCCCAAATCCTTCACGAGTCATCTCTCTACGCAACACCATTCGTTCCAAAACATCATGATGCTTTTCCAAGTCCCTCTCATGCACTTCATTAAAATTAAGCCACCTTTCTTCTCTTTGTCTCTCTATCACCATGTATGTGATCTTTCACCACACTTGCCCCTACCCCCACGCATGGTAGTGTTTATGTAGCCATAGGCCACGCCTCTAAATCCAGAGTTACAATCATGATCTTAATTGCTAAAGGGATAGCGTGCAAATAAGATCCTTTGGGTTCACGCAAGAACTAGAACTCAACAACCTTTGGACATGAACAACTAGAAACTGCGTAATCCAAGGTGTAACTCTACAAAACACCACTCCACCAATGATCTACAAGTGCATGTTCAAGTTAGATCGACATCATGCAAATTTTTGTAATCTTCTTGCATCCAAAAAATTGCTCTATACCTCTAATTCCTCTTTGATGCATATGCTACCAACCACTCATACAACTCTATAGGGAAATAAGAAAAGAATTTCTCATAGAGATCATGATACAAATTATGTTCAACCCACGCACGTGCATCAAATTTAGGTTAAGTGTTAAATATGTGACCGAAATCTTCCTCTAAGTTTTCTACCCAATCCTCAATGTTGACCAAAGTCAACCAATACGTCTTCATCATGCAAAATCCTTGCAAATATATTGAAAAGATGTCTTGAAAATGGAACTAAAATGTAGTATTTTATTTTACCAAACAACCCAAGGCACGCTGGCACATCACTTAGCTAGAACTGAGTGCTCACCCGAAGCATGTAAGGATACCATGTCCCTCTTTTATGGCAACTTTGTTAAGGTATTAGCATGAGCACACAAGTGTTCTAGTTCCATAACAAACAATCAAGTATAAATCATGACATAACTAGATCTAGATCACAACCATAGTGCATGAAGGATTAAACAAGAATTAAGATTAGATTCACCATACATGATCCAAAAATAAATATATCAATAACCATTATCCAACCACACAGATCCATTGTATTAATCACTATAAAACACAGAAGCTAAGTACATACATAAGAATTTCACCATGAGTCATGCACTCTCATAAACTAACGACATAACAAAAACAAAATGCAGATCCCTCAATTATGTAAATCAATACATATTTATAGGGGTGGGGACTTGCCCTTCATTGCCTAAGCATCCTCAAAATAGGTTGAATTCTAAGAATAACTATGCGCCGCTACAAGATAAATATAAAAGCATGGAAACTCGATAATAATAGATTATTTAATAATGACTTTAGATCTAATCCTATTATTAGCCCAAAATTGTGCATGTCTCTTGATCTCCCACTTGTCCAAAATAGCCTTTCTATGTCTTGAACTCAACGTCTATATTTAGCCCATTATAACCAAAACGGCTAAGTCTCGAAGTCATAATCTCCTAAGCGTACCCTTTCTCACTACATTTCCGCATGTACCTACATGCCCTATGTCCACACACCTCAACCTTATATGCCTTTAGTACTTGGGCTATAATTCATAAACCCAACAATAATTATAAGTAGTGAAGTGAAAAAGTGTTTATTCACTTCATTTTTTGTTTACGCGATTGTCATATTGATCATGAGGCGAGTGAAAATGCCGTAAGTGAGAGTCGCATGTCCTAGTCATTTTGAGAGGGCGGCGATCGTCGTAGCATCACGCATGATGGAAAAGTTGGTAAGTGTGTTGTTTTTGAAAAATGTATGGTGTAGTAGTCATTTCTATTGAATTTTTGTAAATTTGAGATTTGTAATTTTCTCAGCGTTTTGGACCTAGACAATAACGATGAGGGCGCTAGTGACCCTTAGGACATAAGCACCTAGAAATGGGCACTAGTGTCTTGCTCTTGGGCGCCCTAGTCCTGCATCTAGGCGCCCTAGTCTAGAATGTGTGTATTTGGTGTATAATGATGAAAAATCAGATTTCTAATGTAAATGAATGTGATAAGCGAGTGTATTTGTACTTGTAAGGTGTTCTAACCCTATGTTTATTGTCATTTTATGGTGTGCAAAGGGATATTCATGGAGTTCCATGGTGGGCATCACATGAGTACTTTTCTTGGATTGGGCCTATCAGATGATGATTGGGATGTTATGGGTGTGTCACTGTGACACATATCAGCGATGGGGGATGTGCCCCACAATATGCCTATGTTGATTGCACTTAGTGAGAGATGGTGTGCGTATACACGTACATTTTGGTTTCCTATGGGGGAGATGATGGTAACTTTGGAGGATGTGTATCGCATACTGTGATTGCGAGTTATTAGAGCGAGAGTACAGTGATGTCGTAAGAGCATATGGAAAGCGCAGATGCGAGCTGTTAGTTTGTATTTTACGGGGACTCAAGTACTGCCGAGGCATATATCAGTTTGGATGCCATCTTATAGTCTAGGGTTCCATGCTTGCGGAAGTTCATGGAAATTCTGATTGCTTTATCTATAGCAGTGGAGGGAGGAGGTGTAGGCATCTTGTATAAGATACATGATATATGTTGGCGGATAAAGGAGGAGGGTACTAGATACTCATGGGCACGGTGTGTGTTGGCCCACTTATCCAAAGATCTATAATAATTTACTAACGATGAAAATGGTGGTGGGATAAGAGCCACTACGCTCTTGCATGTGTGGGCGTATGAGAATATATCAATGTTGAGACCAGTTGGAGGTATGTGAGGAGAGTGGGCTAGGCCAAAGATATATGTAAGGAGGTGGATTAATATTCATGGGTGTAGGATGGACACATATACCTACATGGCACTGATAGATAGGATGGGGCCCAAGGAAGTTACATGGAGGCCATACCACAACTATGGAGGATGGCTCGAGGATGTTGTAGAGTTGCAGTGGTGTATTAGTAGGACTATGTGATTGGAGGATCGATTCCCAAGTGTGACCGAGCTATTTCAAGCAGAGAGAATTTCATGATAGTTTGGCATGGCTCAGGATGTTCCCATAAAGCCATATATATGGTTGAGATCTATCAGAGCACCTAGGAGGGTTGGAGCTAGACCAGGGCCCACAACAGAGCAATTAGTACCTCTTGGGCCAAATGAGGTAGACGCAGTGATAAAGTTGATAGAATCGGACAATGCGTGTTGTACAGAGGATTACTATGCATGGTGGGTGACAAATCGATGCGTATTGTTCTTCCCATTATTTGCAAGTCCACCGAGGTTACCGCATGGAGGATGAGAGGGGAAAGCCCATGCCCGATGATGTAACAACAGTGTAGGTGAGAGTGAGTACTTGTATAATTGTGTTGAGTACTTATTGTTGGGCTATGTTTTAGTGATTATTATCTAATGCATTGTGTTATTTGTTTTGTAGGAGATGCGTATTGGTCTCTAATAGTTGACACAATGACCTGCACATCAACACAAAATGTGGCGATGGATGTACTTGGTGGAGGTATTCTTGAGCATGTGGATGATATCATGGGAAAGCATGCCCATTTATTCAAGCCAATGGCCATAGTAGTGGTGACATGTGCTATGTTGCTAGGTGAAAGGGATGAGGCACACGAGGAGACTCAACAAGCCAAAGAGGCATTGGGTGGTGGTCCCTTAGCGCATGATGTATTTGCATGATACATGGATTTACAGTGTTAGTTTTCATAGTAGTCTACAGAGAACACCTTATTACATAGGCAAGTGGAGAGGTTTTGAGGCCGTGAACAACATCATAGAGTTAGTGGAGAGGCATCTAGTTCTAGGGCTCTCGCAGTTCCAGAAGCGATAGTGATGATGAGGGTTGATTGGTATTATTGTATATGATGTAGGGGATTTTCCTTATAGTGATGAAATGTTTTTGCAATGATGATTGTATTCATTTTATATGTATGGACATATGTGATTTATACATGATGAGCTTATTTTGTGGTGTATTAATGTCATAATGTGATTGATGATTAGTGTTGGAATGTATGTGATGTTTTTGTATATTGTTAGTGTTTATTGATGTAATAGATAACATATGTAATGTGAGTGATGAGCTAAGTGAAATGTTTATTAAATGGAATTTGTAATGCGTAGTTAGTGTGATGATGATAGTAGAATGAATGTAAAAAGAGATGATGTATGATTATCCTGACTTCACAAAATTAATAAACATGGAAATTTTGAAAATTTTTCAAAAGTATTATTTTGCGTGATTTATCGCCCTCATCGTGATCATCTCATTTTTGTGATCTTTTTCGTCTTCGCTTGTCCATTTCAAAGGCGAGAACTCCTCCCTCATAAACTACTTTTAATATTAATTAATTAATATTTAATTAATTTATTACCCTTTATTTGATAAAATCAATTTTATTAAATTTGGGTTTTTAATTAAATAAATATTAATATAATAATTATTAAAAGTCAATCGACAATTTTTTTATTTTAATTGTCGGGGGGAAAGTAAGCTTCTGCTTCCATATTTGGGGATGCCAAATTGGCTTCCCGTACCCAGATTTCCCCTTTCTTGGAAAATTTATTTTTTCCCGCTTGTGGGATTTCTTCCATTGATTTCCAATTCAATGGATTGGCAAAATGGGCAAAAAATCTCCCGATTTCCCACATGGGGAAATAAAATGGGGATTGTCAACTTTCCTACGCCTTGCCATTTCCGTTGACAAATGGTTGTTTATTTCCCACTTTCCCCTGGCAATTAATGCCACTACCCGAAGGAAAGATGGAATTGGTTATTTCAATGGAAATAAGAAATGGTTACAGAAGCTTCTTTAATCCTCATAACCATTTCTCCATCAAACTCGTTGGAAAAATTCATGCGAAGAAGCTTTGAAGCTTTCAATATTTCTAACTTCTTCTTATTTTTCAAAGTAGAAGCATTTTAGAAGAAGAAATAGTTGGAATTTTCACATCACAGTTTAATTAATTTGTTCATTCGCATTTCCATATGAAGAAGAAACAAAAATAATCTTTCACGCATTACAAAAAAAAGAAAGAAGATCTTCCATGCCATTGGAGATTTTCACAAAAGGGAGGAAAAAAGGAAGTCAAATTCATAAAGGAAAACCAACACAGAGGAAAAAAAATATATCCACGCTAAAATAAAAAGACAAAAGAAACAAATAACCATTTTTCTTTTACAGAAAAGAAAAGACCACGAAAAAAAGAAGAACCATGCAAAAAAAATCCATGTTGCCAAAAAGATTCCAAATCCAAATGAAAAAAAAAAAAACAAAGAAAAAAAAAATTTCAATCCCACCTGACAACCAAACAAAGATAAAGAGAAAGAACACATTCCAAAAAAAAAAATAAAATTCCAAAGCAAAAGAAAAAGCTCCATGCAAAAAAATCCTCCACGCAAAAAAGTAAGAAATCCATGCATAAGTAAAAAAACAAGAAAACAAACAAGGAAGAATTTTCCACGCATTCATAAGACAAGGAGAAAAAAAATTAAAGCAAACAAAAGCAAGTTCAAAAGCAAGTTATAAAGAACAATTCCAAAATTCAGGACAAAAAAAGCAAAAAATTCCAACGCACATTCAAAAAAAATTCCACATGCAAAAAGCAAAGAAAACAACCCACACAAAGAAAAAAATGACACAATGTATTTTCTCAAAGAAAATCCATGCGTTACAAAAGAAAAAAGCAAATGCAAATAAGAAAAAGATCAGCAAGAAAGACACACATGCAAGAAAACATAGAAAGAAAGACCAATCCAAAAAAAAAAATCATTCGCACAATGAAAACCAAAGGAAAAATACAAATACATGCATTTCACAAAAAATAATAAATCATGCCATTAAAAGCTCCCATCCATAATGCTGAAAAAGAAATTCAAAAAAAAAAAAGCTAATCAAAAAGGAATTTCAACGTTATTAAAATCAAAGCCAAACAATTCAAAAAGAGAAAAGAAGATTTTCAGAGATGATCGCGTGAGAAATTCACATGCCAAAAAAAAATCAGTCAAAATGCAAGATATATATCAACACAAAAAAAATGAAATTAATGAAGAAAACAATAGATGCGGAAAAAAACGTGTCATGGTTGTATTGATGAAGTAATCGACTTTGGAGCTTGATATCTCAAAGCTGAGTGATTTTTAGAGAAGAACGGTTTGTTTTGTTGAATTCTTCCCATCTTCGTATACTCATTTTTCAAATTTTAAATGAACAACACCTCATTTGATATTTTTCACGAACCCAAGAAAAACATAATTTACTCGATTTTTCCGCGCGCATGCACAATTTCACTTGGCGGAAGGCCTACTTTGAGAATCCATATCTCGAGCCCAGATGATCATCAAGAGAAATGGTTTAGTTCATTGAATTATTCCCAAATTCATGTACTTTTTTAAAATTCAAATTCACAACACCTCATTTGATATTTTCACGGAGCCAAATAAAATGCAATTTGTTTGATTTTTTGCACGCGTACAATTTTCAGTCTGTCAAGGTGACTCACTTTGAGAGTTGATATTTTGAACTCGGATGATCTTCAAGAGAAAATAATTATTTTTTTCAATTCTCCCCACCTTCATATGATCCCTTGCCAAGTTGTAGATGCCCAAGGTGACGTTTGGTATTTTTCCCAAGCTAAAACTAAACGGGATTTTCGCAGTTTTACACTTGCATTTTCCTAGCAGTTTCAAAAGAGTCAACTTTGACCTTTAATATTTGATTGAAGAATTTGATTGGGAAAAAAACCCTCGACAAAAAACTTTTGGTACCTTAATATACTCCCTCATCCAAGTGAGATTTTCTTAGAACAAGATTTGTTATTTTTCCCAGGGTAGTTTCAGAGGCAATTTGTGTAGTTTTGAAGTAAGGAAGTAATAGCCCGAAATCATGCTTCTATCACAATCATGTCATCTTCAAAAAGCGATGTTGCGGTATGAGTTCTAGGCATTCTACTCACCTCGACGCTCCATTCAGAGTATGAGAACATCATCGATACCAACTTGGGACACGTCGACATAAGTCGATTCTGCGATCGCATATCAACCAAAGGTGAGTCACAATTTTCCGACGCTTGTTTTGAATTGGTCATCACTTGCATGCATGGATGCACCATGACACTACGCACAGTGTGGTGATTCAACTCCAATGGCTTCAAGTGGAAGCAACCTCGACTTCCTCATTATGTGGTATAGGTCGTAGCTATTGGCAATAGGTCTCTTTGGAGTCAAAAGCCATGTTATCGAGCAGAGATCGATAATGGGAGAATCTTGTCTACATCAATTGTCTTCACTTGATCATTTGTATGGATCTATTCATCAAAAAACCAAGACCAATGACAAGTACAATTGTGTGGATCATCAAGCAAGGCCACATCATTCAAAGTGTGTCCTGTCAAGCTCTCAGTTAGCAGTGGGCGCGATACTTCATCGACCAATCTTAAAGTTGGAGCATTCTCAAATTGGATGATCGTGAGTAGATCAGAATGGAAACACTTTGGGATGGTGACAAAGACAAAAGACATAACTCTAGGAAGTGAATTGCAATCTCAACTCTTGGAAGATCTTCTCAATGGAAAAAGATCAAGAGTTGGATTTTGATAAGCCAAGGTGGCGTAACGACTATGGTCTCATGACAAATGAATAATTCACCATGGAAAGGTATTCGAGAGCATGTGGAGAATTGTGTGTAATTGTGAATGTGAATGAATAAAGACAAAAATTTCTCACACCAGGATGTTGCTCAAATGGAGAGGTGGATGAATTGCTCAAGTTTCAAGCTCGACTCTCTTGTCATCTAGAGGATTGGAGCACATCAATGAGTTCATTCCCATACGACCGGGATAGGTGGACTCTTGGCCCAATGGATAAGGAATTGATCCTAGGTGTCTTGATCTAGGTGGCACATTGCTGACTAAGATGTCTATGTGTGTGTCCAAGTCATTTAAGTGGGGTCCACATGTACCCATTGCTTTTTGTTATAAAGTGGTGTTATTAAACTCACTTTTGGAAAAATTTTTTGATAACTTAAGTGGTTTCTATTTTTAGTCACTTTTTAAAAGTTGGTTGAAAAATTCAAAGTCACTTAAGTGCCCTATTTAATGTTCATTTAAAATCCTAACTACTTTGTAACCAACTTTTGGGTTATAAAAGGATGTTAGGGGCTCATTTGTAAGGGTGACTTTGAGAGAGGAGAAGAAAATACTTTTGTGTGCAAGCTTTGTTTCAAAGAAAGAAACTTTGTGTTCTTTTGAGAAGACATTTTGGAGTTAATGAAATATGAACTTTGTGTCCCATTCATTATCTCTTATAACATTTGATGTTCTTATGTTCATTAGATGTTAGATGTTTAAATCTTGCATGCAAATATTGTCTTTGATCTTATTGTCAACGTTATTAATATGTTGTTCTAGTTCACAGTGATTAAGCTCGATTATCTACTTACTTGCTCATGTGTGTTCCCTTTTACTCATTCTCGTTTAGCTGATGCAAACTCTGTTTTATTTGTGTTAGTTATTTATTGTTCTTCTCCATGCAATATTAGGCTCTGCTTTTACCTAACTCTTGCATGTTCCTTCCATTCATTCCTTTCCATTTTTTTTCCTTCATTCCATTCCATCTCCTCATTCACTTTTTTCTTTCCATTGATGTTCCAAAACACCCCCACATACAATTTTGAATGTACAAATGTAAATATAGTTTTGGTTTTCAATAAAGGAAGCCTCACCTTCATTGAGGAGGGACTTCATTCCCACACTGTTGCATGTCATTTGCATGTGCAAATCCATATGCTAATATTTTTGGTGACTCTACTAGGGATTAGAAGAATCGTTAACCAATGCTTGGTTAAATATTTATGACTATCCCCTCTGCACAAGCTCCTAGTTCTTCAACCGAACCTTGTGCCCGACAAAATATTTTTCAAGGAGACATTGTTGCCAACCTTCAAACAGTAGCTTGGGAAAACCATGAAAGCTTGCAAAAATTTGTGGTTGTTGATAGAGCCATTGACAGAGAAATCTACATTGAAGACCTTAGAAGAAGAGCACCCGCACTTGTGGCTAGAAGACCTCCTGGACATGTGTTGATCGTTGTTCACCGATGTGGCCCTCTTCCACCAAGGCAATAATTGTATGACTATTACAGGTAACCCACCTATCTTGCAACCAAATCTTCTTTTTACAGATACTCAAGAAGACATATCATCATATTTGAGGCAAGTTATTTGGGAAAAGTGCACGAGCAACTATCATTTTCATCTCACCGCATCAGTACTAGATAATGAAGAAGATCAAGTTGCGAGAGTTTGCTAGAGTCATTCAATGCAAAAGAGATCAAGAAAGAGAGAAAAGAGAAAAGGCAAGAGATGATCAGAACATGCGTGATCCTTTCACAATAAAGATTTCAAACTGGCAGGAAAGAGGTTTACATGAGGAGAAAAAGCTAAAGGTCAATCAGATCCCATTTTTGATTTTCAAGGAAAGTTTGGTTTCAAGTTATCTCCTCCAAAGAAGAACACACCTCGTAGATCTGTAAGCCTTGCATCAAGTCTTAAAAGAGAAAGCAAGGAAGGAATCACTACAAGTCAAGCACTTGTTCTTGCTCACGTTGTTTTGCCTTCGCATACCACCTTTCCCAAGATGGTAGTTAACGTACCATGGGGAAATGCCATAGGCCCATTGGCCTTACCAGCTCGACATGACCTCCCACGAGGATCGAGGAAGATTCTTCCCAAGTTCGATGGAGATGGGAAGACATCACTAGATGACCACATTTCTACTTTCTTTGCTGCATGTGTAGTTTTGTCAGTGGAATATGAAGATGTTGTTATTCACCTCTTCATTGAAACATTGCATGATGTTGCCATAGATTGGTTTCATCATCTGCCAAATGGATGCATTACAAACTGGAATGATATGAAAACTAAGTTTGAAGATCGATTCAAGATGGCAGAAGATGAACATGCCCTTCTTGCCCAACTATCTCAAGTGAAGAAAGAGCCAACATAACCCATGAGGAATTTCATGGCTAAATTCAACAAAATGGTGAACAAAGTTCCTACCGGGATTCACCCAAACCCTGATGGACAAAAATGTTTCTTTATTAATGCACAACAACCAAAAGTGTGCTATCAACTGAGAAGGGCTAGAGTGGCTACTTTGGAACTTGCTCAATCCTTGGCCATAGAAATTGAGGATGACTTAATCATGGTGGGAAAATTCAAGAAAACTTCCCTCAAGGGAAAGAGTCAAGAAACCCCCAATGCTTTAAAAGGCTATACTCACTAAGTTGGCTAATGATGTGCTAGCTTTGAAAAAGCAAGTTGCTCAAAGTAGTAAACCTACTCCTTACAAAGACATCCCAAGAAAAGGCTATGTTCCCAACAAATCTAGAATTGCAGGCACTCCGACGAGGCTTGCTATTGAAGTAGCTCCCGCAACTAACTCAAAGTGTGATGTCATTGAAGAAAGTGATGATGAAGTTGAGGTCATCAAGGTTGATGAAGAAGAGCCAGACTCTGGAACATCTGAACTTGAAGTGAAGAGCCTGAAGGAGAAAGTAATAATCATTTCTTTGAGTACCATTTAGAAGAAGAAGATGAATATGAAGAAATTATAGAAGATATGAATAGTCAATCCTTCGTTGTCTTCACACGCTCTCAAAAAAAGGAGCAGAGTACCACTAAGGTGGAAGATAAAAAGAGCTCCAAGGAAGTTCCTAAAGAATCTAAGACTAAGGAAACTTCCAAAGAATCCAAGACAAATGAGACTCCTAAAGAGTCCAAGGTGACTGAGGTTTCCAAGGTCAAAACTATCTTAAAGAAAGGAGGGCCTTTGTCAAGTCAATCAGTTGATAAATCAGCTACGAAGAAAGTTTCTTCTTCCACATCAATATCAACCAAGCCCGAAGCAAAGGTCAAAAGTGTGCCATCATCAAGTTGAAAGAACTAGTATCTGAGACATCAAGTACGATCATTTTGCCCAAATTTGATATTATTGATCATATCAATAAAACAAAATTTCCATGTCACAGAGTGGAGTACTTGAAGTCCAATAAGGATCAACTCGAGAAATTGGTCCAGTTTATCAAAGGTGACTCTATTGTTCATTCCTCCAAAGGAATTTTGAAAACTCCCAAAGATGGGAAGACTCAAAATATTGTGGTGGCCACTACACCTTCAAATGAAAAGATTGAACCTTTTTTTGTGTCCTTTCTGATCAACGGATGCAAATTAAGTAATTGCATTATAGATTCTGGAGCCTCGGATAATGTGATGCCTACTGAAAGTAGCACATGCTCTTGGGTTGACTTATACGAGAACATTTAGATCTTGTTACTCCATGGAGACAAGACAAGTTCCTCTGATTGGGCAGATTAAAGATGCTCAAATGGTTTTAGCTCAATTTCCTCAAAAGTGAGTCAAGGTAACCATTCTAGTTACGACATTCCTGCTTCATATGGTATGTTGTTGAGAAGGAAATTTTGTAGAGATCTGGGTGGTGAGATTCAAATGGACTGGTCTCATGCTATGATCCCTATCAATGGAGAAATGAAGAAGCTAATGCCAAAACTCAAGAAAAGTTCACGGTAATGAAAACCGATGATCCCGCGCACAAGTCTTGTTTCAAAACTCAAGTATGGGTAATTATATGATGACTACAGAGGTTCATGCACTGAGGTCACTTGCCAAGATCCCTAATGAGATATGGACTCTTGAGTTTGATGGAAGTTGTTTCTCAATAGGTTCCAGCACAAGAGTGGTGCTCATATCTCGAATGGTAAAATATTTCCTTTTTCTTACAAACTCCAATTTTCAAATACTAACAACACTACAGAATATGAGGCATTAATCCTTGGCCTCCAAGTTGTAGAAGAGAAAGGGATCAAAAATTTGAAAGTCTTTGGAGATGCAGAGTGATCGTGAAACAAGTTAAAAATCAGTTTCAAGTAAAGAATGATCATTTGAGACACTACAGAAATAAAGTGTGGGATGTGATAGAAACCTTTGATGCTTTTTCCATAAAATCCATCCCTGTGAAAAGAATGAAAAGTAGATTCTCTAGTAGTCTCAGCTTCATTAATGATTCCTCATTTAGAGTTTGATCAAGACAAATACACCATTGAAATGGTTTTTAGGCCAAGTGTTCCTGACAATGTAGAAAATTGGCAAGTATTCAATGATGATCAACAAATTATTGCCTTCTTGGAAAAGAGGGATAATTTTGAACAATTGTACTTTGAAGGAAGTGATTTTACATTTCATGAATCGATGACCTCACCCATTCAAGAAGGAGTTGAGAATGAGGATCCTGGTGATGGCATCATTCAACTCAAAGGAAATAAAATTCCAAAAGGATTGGTTTCACTTGAAGAAATTTTTTGATAAACATGACAAGTTTATCAAAGAGAAAGAAAGAAGGACCTACAAATTTTACTGACTATGAGCAAGTTAACATTGGTACCAAGGACAAACCTCGCCTGGTCAACATTGGTAAGTGTTTCTCACCTGAGGAGCGCAAGAAATTTATAAGCCTCCTTACCAAATATTTTGATGTCTTGGCTTACTCATATGAAGACTTGAAGTCTTTCCAACCTAGGGAAATGGAGCATGCCATACCTTTGAAACCTGGTGCAACTCCATTCAGGAAGAAGCAAAGACAATATAATCCCAAGATACAGGACAATATTCCATGAGGTTCAAAAGATGTTAGATGCATGAATAGTTTTTCCTATTCGACATTCAACTTGGATAGCTAATATTGTACCGGTTCACAAGAAAAATGGAGAAATTAGGATTTGCATGGATTTTCACAATCTTAATCAAGCTTCCTTGAAGGATAACTATCCACTTCCGGTCATGGACCATATTTTGTAGGCAGTAACTGGATCGGAAATGTTATCTATGCTAGATGGTTTCTCTGGTTATAATCAAATTGAAGTGGCTAGAGAAGATCAACATAAAACCACATTCACCACCCCCGGGGTACGTTTCACATATAGAAGAATGCCTTTTGGTTTGATCAATGAACAAATTTTCAAAGGGCTATGGATATGGCATTCATAGATTATAAAGACAAGATCATCGTGATATACCTAGATGACTTGACAGTGTTCTCAAAGAAACGAGAAGATCACCTAAGAGATTTAGAGAAAATATTGCAAAGGTGCAGACTTCATAAGATCTCCTTGAATCCAAAAAATTCTATGTTCGGAGTTATGGAAGGAAACTCCTAGGTCATATTGTTTCTAAAGAAGGAACTAAGATCGATCTGAGCAGTTCAAGCTATCAAGAATCTTTCCTTGCCTACAAGTAAGCCTGGAGTCACATTCATTTTGGGAAGGTGAAATTTTTGAGAAGGTTCGTGCCAGATTTCACCGAGCTAACCAAAGAAATTGCTGATATGATGAAAGGAAAAGAATCCTTCAAATGGTCAAAGGAAGGTAGAGAAGCATTTGAACAAATCAAGGGTGCTATTGCAAAAGCTCCTACATTGGTGTGTCCCGATTTTAAAAAGGATTTCATAATCTATTGTTATGCTTCACACACATGATCTCTGCCATCTTGACTCAACACAATCAAGAGGGAATCAAATCTCCTATTGCATTCATGAGTTCTAGATTCAAGAAACATGAACTCAATTACACTCCCCTTGAGAGGCATGTACATGGTGGTGAGAGCCTTGAAACATTTTAGGTACTATGTGTTGAATTCTCACACCAAAGTCTTAGTTGCTAGACACCATAGTTAAATCAATGTTGACACAACAAGAACCAAGATCTAAAAGAGGTAATTGGGTCTCCAAGATCTAGGAATATGATTTGGATATCAAGCCTACCAAGTTAGTTTGAGGAAGAGGACTTTGCCAACTCATCGCAGAGAATGAGCCATGAGATGACTCTGAAGAAGAACCAGTTGAAGAAAGTTTACCACTGGTAGTTTTCATCAGTACCAGATGAATGGTATTTCGATATAGCCTACTTTCTCACATATGGTGAATGTCCTGAGAATCTGATAGCTAAGGAAAAGAGAGCTATCAAATTAAGAGCTGCTAGGTATGTCATTTGGGACAACACTTTGTTCAAGAAAGGAATTGATGGCATGTTCCTCAGATGTGTTGATAAAGAACAACAACCCAGGTTGCTTGAAGCCTTTCATAATCATGCTTGTGGTGGTCATTTCTCTAGCCCAGTGACAACTCATAAAATTTTGTGAGCACATTATTATTGGCCCACTATGTTTTCCGATGCTCAAAAATGGGTAACAAAATGTGAAGCTTGTCAGCAATTTGTTGGAAGACCTAAATTGATAGCTTTTCCTTTGAAGCTAGTTGTCATTGAAGAACCCTTTCAACAATGGGGTTTAGATTTCATCGGAGTTCTGAATCCTAATTCTAGTGTTGGTCATACTCACGTGCTCACTACAATTGACTACTTTACAAAGTGGGTAGAAGTTATTCTGGTGAAACAAACATCTACTATGGTAATTGTGACTTCATCAAAGAGAATATATTGGTTCATTATGGAATTCCACAAAAGATCGTGATGGAAAATGCCACCAATTTTTCTTCTACAGAGATGATAGGTTTTTGTTATGGGTATGGGATATCTTTGTCTCATTCATCAGATTACTACCCTGCAGAAGGAAATGATCAAGAAAATCCAATAACAAAAACATCATTACTATCGTGCGCAAGTTAGTAGAAGAAAATCAAAGAACTTGGCATAAAAGTTATATGATGCATTGTGGGCTGACCGCATAACTCCAAAAAGAAATCGAGATGTCTCCATTCCAACTTTTGTATGGAACCGATGCTCAAATTCCCATCACATTGGAGTTACCAACATTACGATTGGCTCAAGCAGTTGATGATGAATGCTTCGCCAATGCGTTAGATAAAAGGATCATGTTCCTAAGCAAACTTGAAGAACAAAGAAGTCAAGTGGCAAACAAGATCGAGGAACACCAATCCAAAGTAAAGAGATTGTTCGACAGAAAACTAAGGAGAGCAATTTCAAATCAATGACTTAGTTCTTCTCTGGGACAAGAGATGTGAACCAAAAGGAAAGCATGGGAAGTTTGATTCATTGTGGCTAGGCCCTTTCAAGATCAGACATTTCTGTGGAGATAACACCTATTACTTGGCATATCCCGATGGAACTCATTTTCCTTTTCCTACTATGGGAAATATCTCAAGCACTATCAAAATTGAAAATGGGTTGTCCCCCATATGTACATAGGTAATTAGGATTTTGGTTTGTTTCTTTTCCCTGTTTTTTGGTTTCCTCTCTTTTTGTCATCCCATTTTTTGTGCACCATCATTTTTGGGATCATGTTCATTAATATTTTGGGTCTGGGTCTGTTGTTGCATCCATAAAGTCCTTGTCCCCAATTAGAGCTAGTTGTTATCAGCTAATTTTGACTTGACTTCACAAAATTAATAAACATGAAATTTTGAAAATTTTTTCAAAAGTGTTACTTTGCATGATTTATCACCCTCATCGATCATCTCATTTTTTGATCATTTTGGTCTTCGTTTCATCCATTTCAAGTGAGAACTCCTCCTACCAAGTCATAAACTACATTAATAATTAATTAATTAATATTTAATTAATTTATTACCCTTTATTTGATAAAATCAATTTTATTAAATTTTGGGGTTTTTAATTAAATAAATATTAATATAATAATTATTAAAAGTCAATCGACAATTTTTTATTTTAATTGTTGGGGAAAGTAAGCTTCCGCTTCCAATTGTCGGGATGCCAAATTGGCTTCCCGTACCCGGATTTCCCTTTCTGGAAAATTCATTTTATTTCCCCGCTTGTGGGATTTCTTCCACTGATCCAATTCAACCGATTGGAAAATGGGAAAAAATCTCCCGATTTCCCACATGGGGAAATAAAATGGGATTTTACCCCCTTGCCATTTCAATGGAAAATGGTTGTTTTTTCCCACTTTCCCTGACAATTAATGCCACTACCGAGAAAGATGGAATTGGTTATTCAAACGGAAATAAGAAATGGTTATAGAAGCTTCTTTAATCCTCATAACCATTTCTCCATCAAACTCGTTGGAAAAATTCATGCAAAGAAGCTTTGAAGCTTTCAATATTTCTAACTTCTTATTATTTCCTCTTAGTAGAAGCATTTCGAGAGAAATAGTTGAAAGATTTTTATCACATTTAATTAATTTGTTTTCACATTTCCATGAAGAGGAATAGAATTTTGAAAAATTAGCATTTCCTATGATTCTAGGAGGAAGAATCAAAATAAAAAACGCCAGGAAATTTTTTAAAACAAAAACACTCAGGAGGATTTGAAAAGCAAAATCAAAAATCCACGCACAAAGAAAAGAAGATACCCACATTGCCTAAATGCAACTAAAAAAAGCCAAAAAAGTTTTCAAAAAAGACCCAGTGACTTTTAAAGAAGATCCACGCACATGGGGTATTAAATAAAAAAAAAGACAATTTCACAGGATTTAAAAAATTAGAAGAAAATCTAACGTAACTAAAAAAAAGAAAAAAATAAAATAATCAATACATCAAATTAAAATAAGAAGACACACAAAAGGAAAAATGAAATCATTAAGTCCAAAACACAAGCTCCACACATTTAAACAATCTTCCACGCAAGCCAAAGGAAGATCCAATCCATGCATCAAAGTAAAAAGATCTTCAAAGAAGATTAAAATTTAGAATTTTGTCCATTCATTCATCAAGGAGTAAAATCCAAATGCAGGACAAAAGAAAAAGAAAAGTTTGAAAAGTGAAAAAGGAGATATTTCACACGCAAGCATTAAAAGGAAATAAATTCAAACTTTTAACATGCCAAATAAAATAATTCCACAATGCCATTCAAAAAAAAACATCCTCACGCAAAATGTATAATTAAAAAAAATTTCATGCAATGTATTTTCTCAAAAATGGTAGTCCATGCATGTGGAAAAAGAAAACCAATAAAAAAAAAAAAAATACAAACACATCCATGCATAGCAAAGAAAGAAAGAAATCAGCACGGATTTCATAAAAAAGAAAACCAATCCAAGGAAAATATCACGCAAACAAAAAAAAAAAAGGAAAAATTAAAAGTTTCACAGTAAAAAATAAAAAATAATATCAAAAAAGCAAGATCTCCCACAGCATTCAATAAAAAAAAAAAAAAAAAAAAATCAAATCACGCAAAAAAAAGATAGTTCATAATTTTTAAAAAACAAAAAAAGCCACGCAATTGCGAGAAGAGGAAGATTGTGCGTGAAGAGAGATCACATGAAACATTTGACAAAATATCAAACAAGATATATATCACACAAAAAATGAAATTAATGAAGAAAACAATAGATGCGGAAAGAAAGTGTCGCGGGTTGTATCTATCAAAGTAATCAACTTTGGAGCTTGATATCTCGAAGTTGAGTGATTTTTGAGAAGAACGGTTTGGTTTTTGAATTCTTCCCATCTTCGTATACTCATTTTCCAAATTTCAAATGCACAACACCTCATTTGATATTTTTCACGAATCCAAGAAAAACTCAATTTGCTTGATTTTGTTGCGTGCATAATTTCAGCTTGGCGGAAGGCCTACTTTGAGAATCCATATCTCGAGCCTAGATGATCGTCAAGAGAAATGGTTTGGTTCGTTGAATTCTTCTCAACTTCATGTACTCCTTTGCTAAATTTGAAAACCAAAACACCTCATTTGATATTTTTCATGAGCCAAATAAAATGCAATTTGTTTGATTTCGCGTTGCATGCGTGTAGTTTTCATCCTGTCAAGGTGACTCACTTTGAGAGTTGATATTTTGAACTCGGATGATTTTCAAGAGAAAATAATTATTTTCATTCAATTCTCCCCACCTTCATATGATCCTTTCCAAATTTTAGATGCCCAAGGTGACGTTTGGTATTTTTCCTAGGCTAAAACCAAACAGATTTTCAGTAGTTTTACACTTGCATTTTCCTAATAGTTTCAGAAGAGTCAACTTTGACCTTTAATATTTGACTGAAGAATTTGATTGGGAAAAAATCTCTGACAAAAACTTGTGGTACCTTAATATACTCCTCATCTAGTGAGAGTTTCTTAGAACAAGATTTGCTATTTTTCCTAGGGCAGTTTTAAAGGCAATTTGTGTAGTTTTGAAGTAAGGAAGTAATAGCCCGAAATCACGCTTCTGTCACAATCATGTCATCTTCAAAAAAAAATGATGTTGTGGTATGAGTTTCAGGGAATTCTACCCACCTCGACGCTCCATTCAGAGTATGAGAACATCATCGATACCAACTTGGGACACGTCGACATAAGTCGATCTTGCGATCGCATATCAACCGAAGGTGAGTCACAATTTTCCGACACTTGTTTTGAATTGGTCATCACTTGCATGGATGCACCACGACACCTGCATAGTGTGTGATTCAACTCCAATGGCTTCAAGTGGAAGCAACCTCTAATTCCTCATTATGCGGTATAGGTCACAACTATTGGCATAGGTCTCTTCGGAGTCAAAAGCCATTGTTATCGCAGAGATCGATAATGGGAGAATCTTGTCTACATCAATTGTTTTCACTTGATCATTGTACGGATCTATTCATCAAAAAACCAAGACCAATGATAAGTACAATTGTGTGGATCATCAAGCAAGGCCACATCATTCAAGCATGTCCTGTCAGCTCTCAGTTAGCAGTGGGCGTGATACTTCATCAACCAATCTTAAAGTTGGAGCGTTCTCGAATTGGATGATCGTGAGTGGATCATAATGGAAACACTTCGGGATGGTGACAAAGACAAAAGACATAACTCTAGGAAGTGAATTGTAATTTTGGCTCTTGGGAGATCTTCTCAATGGTGAAAGATCAGAAGTTGGATTCTGACAAACCAAGGTGGCGTAATGACTATGGTCTCGTGACAAATGAATAATTCACCATGGAAAGGTATTCAGAGCATGTGGAGAATTGTGTGTAATTGTGAATGTGAATGAATGAAGACAAAATTGCTCACACCAGATGTTGCTCAAATGGAGAGGTGGATGAATTACTCAAGTTTCAAGCTCAAACTCTCTTGTCATCTAGAGGATTATGGAGCACATGGTCAATGAGTTCATTCCCATGACTGGGATAGGTGGACTCTTGGCCCAATGGATAAGGCACTGATCCTAGGTGTCTTGATCTAGGTGGTGCATTGCTAACTAGGATGTATATGTGTGTGTCAAGTCATTTAAGTGGGGTCCACATGTACCCATTGTTTTTTGTTATAAAGTGATGTTATTTAACTCACTTTTGGAAAATTTTGATAACTTAAGTGGTTTCTATTTTTAGTCACTTTTTAAAAAGTTGGTTGAAAAATTCAAAGTCACTTAAGTGCCCTATTTAATGTTCATTTAAAACCCTAACTACTTTGTAACCAACTTTTGGGTTATAAAAGGATGTTAGGGCTCATTTGTAAGGGTGACTTTGAGAGAGGAGAAGAAAATAATTTTGTGTGCAAGCTTTGTTTCAAAGAAAGAAACTTTGTGTTCTTTTGTGAAGACATTTTGGAGTTAATGAAATATGAACTTTGTGTCCCATTCATTATCTCTTGTAACATTTGATGTTCTTATGTTCATTAGATGTTAGATGTTTAAATCTTGCATGCAAATATTGTCTTTGATCTTATTGTCAATGTTATTAATATGTTGTTCTAGTTCACAAGTGATCAAGCTTTGATTATCTACTTGCTCATGTGTGTTCCCTTTACTCATTCTCGTTTAGCTGATGCAAACTCCATTTTATTTGTGTTAGTTATTTATTGTTCTTCTCCATGCAATATTAGGCTCCAATTTTACCTAAATTTTGCATATTCCTTCCATTCATTACTTTCCCTTTTTCCTTCATTCCATTCCATCTCGCTCATTCACTTTTCTTTCCATTGATGTTCTAAAACACCCCCACATACGATTTTGAATGTTTACATGCTTGAAAATCCATATGCTAATAGGATGGAATCAACATGTGAATATGTACCAAATTGAATGTCATATGGAGCTATAGTGGGATTCACAAAGGCGGAGGGCTATGAAAGCCAATGTGAAGTAAAGCAATGTGATGTGGTGGATAATGTGAATGTGATGGATGAGATGGATGAAGTGAATGCGATGGATGTGATGATGTATCAGTGTATGGATGCAAGTGGAAAGCGAACCCGAGTAACAAACTATGGTGGTGGACATACCATGGCCTAAGCATTAGATGGAGGAGATGACTCAACTATAGTAGAAACTCTCTTGATGAGGTAGAGGAGAAGTGGATCACTCACGTGAGTGAGAGCCAAAGGATATGATGCCCTTATCCTCTAATTGTAGCAATCTATCGTGAAGGGAAATATAGTCATTATCCCTATGGAAATTTATGCGATGATAATTATAATAAGGTTGGTCACACTGATGTTGTAGCCTATGTTGTGGATGATGTTGGTTGGATGGTAAGCGCATTAGACGTTTTTCAAGTAAGGTAAACAACACATCATGATGTCTAGCATGAAGGGATAAATGCAATGGCTCATGTGATATAGATGGAGTGGATGGAGGAGTAGCTTGTCGCAGAGAAGGAGAAGAAGTATGTTATGATGGTGGAGTAGGTTGAGCTTGTTTTCTTTGTTTATGAGGTAAAGGTGGAGATTGTGTAGGATGCTCAACCACTTTCGACAGAGGAGGACTAGATGATATAATAGAAGTAGATGTATGTGGAGGGTCAATGACATTTGCTAAAAGAAGATCTTGTTATGTGTCTAGGACTTTGTAGCATAGAAGAATGAATGACTCATGATTAACTAAAAATGGGGATAATTGTAGTTAATCTAATCTAGAATGACATGTAAATATAGTAAATAACTATGTAAAATAACCCAAACAACTATGAAGATGAAAATGCTAAACCCTAGAGTGCAAGGAGAGTTAGAATGAACTCAGTTGATTAAAGGAGCTCGATGGACTATGTCACAGAAGTGATTGGAGAAATAGGAAGTAGGAACAACTGTGCAGAGGCCCCAAAAAGGATGGATTTGAGCTATCTAGCTGGACTGGAGTGCCCGTAGAAATATTGGGGTGCATGTAGGTGCTCTGGTTTACAAAATGGGTGCCCTAGTATGTGCAAAAGGTCCGAAATGAGTTTCATAGGTTCGACAGGTGGCCCAAAACCCTCGTTGTGTGTTGCACCAAATTCACCGTAATGCTCTAGGTGTTGTTGATAATCCAAGATGAAAGAAAGACCTACAAGAGACCACAAGAAGTATTAAAACCCTAAAAAATAAGAATGTAAATGAATGGGTTAGACTGACCTTAACTGCCAAAACAATGGACTTACTAATCGAGCACCGCACTACATTTTCACCCAAATGTTGTTCGGGTGTGTGTGTGCATCATGTGCCCTAGGTGCTCTTATGTTAGTCACACTTTGTGAAGTAGCAAACAATAACTAGATGTAGAATGTAGTAGAATGATGCATGAAATAGAATAAAATCCCTCCCCTATGCTTGTGTGATGCAGATGAACCGAGCTTGTCCTTGTGATGGAAATGGGTGCAAATGATCTCCAAATGGATGCAAATCTAGGTGGATGATAGTAGTGACTAGTGCTTGGTCCCTCATTATGGTCTCATAACTTTATATTTATAGGGTTCTCTTCATCTAATTTTGTAATTAACCCCAAAAATGGCAGACTACCAAAAAGATAAGAAGTAGAAATGGCTAGAAAGTGCCCAAAAAGTGGTGGGAAAGTTCAAAAAGGATCGGGGCACCCCTGGTGGGACCAGGATACCCTAGTACTAGCCTAAATGCCCCACCAAGGCTAAAATGATGCAAAATGATGAAAGCTGACTGGGCATGCGGGTGCAAGAGGTTGAGAATGATGAAATAAAACAAAGTAAGATGGCCAAAATATGGGGTTGATTAGTACTTTCTTCACTCAAACACCTTATAACTAGTAGTATGAGATCGAGACTAATAATGTCTAAAGTACATGATTTTGTGTCTACATTTGCCCCCACTTTATGTTGGTGAGCAGAAAGCTTGGTAACATGAAGTAGATAGAGATGCATACCTAACGTCCATGAAGATTGTAGTACAAAAACACAATGAAGGACTATAAAAAGTGTGGAATGATAAAAGTATGATGGAGTGTGGAAACTAAAAATGAAATAATGTAAAAAAGTGATGAGAGTGAACCTAGGGTGGAAAACATGTGTAGTAGTTGTTGATGTGCGTCATGTACTGCATGGTTGGTGTGTGTATGAAGTGTGTTACCGCAAAGTGTTGTTGTTGTTGTTCCCCCATTAAAGTACTTGTTTTTCATATATTATTAGACTTCTAAGGAGAAAACGATCAAGTAGTAAAATGTATGTATGTATGTGTAAAAATGCATGTAGAAAACACATGTAAAAGTATGTAAATGTAAAATACACAAATGAAAAAAGTAAATGGAATATGTGTATCTGATCCATGTCGAGAAAGAAAATGTAGAAGGATATCGTGTACTACCGGGGTTTTTAAGGCGTTCGATGTCAAGGCTGAAGAAGTATAGGGAGGAATTTCATTGTATCCTCCAACCTGTAACCGCTTTCCCCGAAGGAGTGTGAAGAGATCTTTGTACATCTTGGTTTTTTGGGTGATTCAATGCCACTGGTTGAAGTAGTGTAGGGAATCACACCCACTGTAACCTCCAAGCCTGTAACTACTTCCCGTGAATGTTAAGGACTACTATGTCCTGTAAAATCTGATGTGTACGGGGTTCGTAGACTGGTCTGAGCCCACTTGCTGTATGTAACCCACAATGCCAAGGGTAGAAAGTGCACTGAACTGAACTGATGTAGAAGTGTTTTGTAGCATGTAAAACCCCAAATGATGCCCCCTTCTTTGGGGTGCATGTAAGTCGCTAATAGGAGAATACGGCCCCAAAAGAGGACCAACCGCATGTACTCTAAAAATTTTCCCTGCAGGGGAAGGGAAAGTGCTTGGTAGAAACCAAGGCATGCACAAACATGGAGGCTATCCAAAGACAAGTATTAGTACAAACAAGCTTGCATGTAGAAAGCAATGTGTAATCTATGCAAACAATGTATAAGCTATGAAGCAAAGTAGTAAAGTAAACACACAAAAAAACAAGTAAGCCACACAAAGCGGGCTACAAACATGGGACATCACTCACGATGTTGCAAGACATCCAAGGTCATCATGGCTGCATACAAACAAACAAATGTGGACACCAAACATAGGGCAAGATCCACATACAATAGAAAACAATAGCAAACTATGTAACAAACAAGTATGGAAGAAAATATCCCTGCATAACAAATGCTGTAGATGAAGCACCAGTTAGCATATTAGAAAATAACTAGTATGTAAAAGTGTGTATAACCAAGTAATGTAAAGTTCTAAGGAGGAAATGAAACAATATCACCTCGAAGAGACAAATGTGGATGCCCCCAGTGACTAGTGTAGGAAGGGTAGAAGATGAGCATCCATGTTGCGTGTAAGAGACCTGTATCTACGATCACAACTAGAAAAAGACGTGAACGCACATGTGTGGATGGTATAGATAAATGACATACAAGTAATCTAACTAGCATGTGTAATAAAGTGACCATGAACAAGCAAAAGTAAGCAAGAGTAAAAACAACAATAATATATAGTTAGTTGTGGATGGATGGAATGAAATGCAAAATGGAGTGATAGGAGCCGCATGTCCCCGAGTAAATGGAAATGTATGCAATGAGGTTCATTTTGTTTTCCCTCTAAGCAGTCAAGAATTAACTAGAAACGAGAGTGCATCATCAAGAAATGGTCGAATATTGTGTGTCATGTCTAGAGTGTTATGATGAGTATGTATGTGATGATATGCGACATATATAAGAGATGTGTGTGAACCTTATAGCTTAAGCGTATATCATGACACAATGAAAAAATGAGTGATGATTTAGCCTGAGTGTATATCACTACTAGATGGATAGAGAAAGTGACGATGTAGCCTATAGTGTGTGTCACTACAAGATGAATGGTAGGGAGTGGTGATGTAGCCTAAAGTGTATACCACTACAAGATGAAAGAGTAAGTGACGATTTAGCCTATAACATGTGTCACTATCCTAGAAATGTCGCATGATGAAAGGTTGAATGATAAACACATGATGAATATAAGGTCCATTTGATTTGTAAACCCTGGTAGTCAAGTATGGACCAAGGAACTAAAGTGTGTCATAGGGTAGTGAGTGTAGTGTATAGAAGACAATGTAATATGTGTGATGATAATAGATGACCATGTGATGAGTAAAATATGCAATGTATAATATAATGTAAGATGCAATGGACGATGTATAAGATGTAATGTACGATGTGTAAGATGTAATGTACGATGTAGACTAATGGGTGTAATATGTGCACGATGTAGTATGTAAAATACTAGAGTCGTAGACCCTAAAAGTGTTGTATATGTATGATGAAGACTAGTATGATAGGTATGATGTATAGATATGCAAAAATGGAAATGATATGAACTAAATGTATAATGTATGATGTGATACATATGATGAAATGTAATATGTGGTGTCTATTGTGTAGTATGTAGGGTTCATGGAGTAAGCCCTCAACATTCAAGTGTGAATCAAGCACAAGAGTGTGTTATCGGGTAATGACGACACTAAAATGTGTAATGAATATGCCTATGTGAGAAGATTGATGTATGATTATGCAAGTATGAGTGATGTGTTGACATTTAATATGAGAAGGGGATGCATTAGATGTTATGCATCCCAAGTGTGTGAGTGATGGAAGGCTAGTCAAAAGACACTAAGTGGATCAATGTAAGGAGTAGTTGCCTTAACAAAAGTGATGGGATGTGATAGAGGAGTGTGACCATCATATGGTTCATCATCATAGTAAGATTCATTTAGGTCCCAATCATCAACATATGTAGGGTCTATAACGGATGTTGGAATAACTAGCTTAACTTTAGGAGGTGGTTAGTGAGCATAATCTGATGATGATGTATATACCTTTGATGAAGAAGGAGCGAGATCATCCTTAAGAGGAGGTTGCTTATTTTGAATTGGTAATACAATAGATGACTTAGTAAGAGGACATGATTTAGAAAAACTTAAGAAGTGATGACTTGTTTTGATTTGGTAATGTTGTAGAGGACATGATAGGAGAAGTGGTGAACTAATTTTGAGAGGTTGACTTGGTGATACCGTAGGTGGTGGCTTAGGCGACTCTTAACTAACTCAAGAAGGCATAGAGGGGATTGAATTAGGAGCCCATGTGGATGTAACAATTGGAGAGGATGATGTAACATGACGTTGGGCAGTGAATGAGATAAACCCTTGACGCTCAAGATGTTTGATTCTACATTGTAAAGCATAGCAATCGTTGTCATTATGTCTATTGATTTGATGATAATTACAATATGGACGACTGTGATACTTTGTTAGCCAATAAGGAGGATAGTAATGAGTAGGCGGTAAAGTGATCAATTAATGACTAAGGAGTGCAGTAATAATGTCATGTTGCTTAGTATTATGCTCAAATATGAGAGGCTTAGGTAATGGCATGACCTAGGGTTCAACTATATGACATGTAGTGGACATAGATTGAAGATGAGATGTAGAGGGAGAACAAACATGAGCTTGAGAAACGTCCTTAAGCTGTTGGATTTCAGATTTGAGAGATGTGATCATGGATTCCATAGTTGTAAACTTGTCTTGAAACAAAGAATGTAAAGCTTGAATTGATTCTAATAGGGGTTGATTAGATGGAGGATCACTAGGGTTGTTAAATAGACAAGTGAGCATATGACTTATTTCGTGTGGCAATGTATTTTCATCAAAATACTTGGTGTCTAGGATTTTTGTAAAACAACTTGAAAATTGGGATATCTCTTAAGTAAATCAGATAAAGAAACTTAAGCAACCTTGGGAGCCATGATAGAGGGAAAATGAGGATCCTAAGCATGAAAGTAGTCGGGTTCACCAAAATGATTAACTAAAAATGGGGGATAAGTGTATCTAATATAATCTAGAATGACATGTAAATACAGTAAATAAATGTAGTAAATAACTATGTAAAATAACCCAAACAACTATGAAGATGAAAATACTAAACCCTAGAGTGCAAGGAGAGTTAGAATGAACTCGGTGATTAAATGAGCTCGATGGATCGTGTCGAAGAAGTGACTAGAGAAAAAGGAAGCAGGAATGATTGTGCAAAGGTCACTAAAAGGATGGATCTCGAGCTATCTAGTGGATTGGACCATTTGGAGAAAGACAGGCACCGTACGATGGAAAAGTGACAAGTGAGCGTGGGAATCTACAAGCAACTCTTCCTCGCACCCGACCTCCCGAGGTCATGCCGAGATAGCTGGTGGGGATGGAATATGTATGGGATGCAGACAAACTAGTTAGGCAATCTAATGTCTTCAATACGCACTAGTGGAATTTGTGAATCTAAGGCAAAGAAGGCCCTCCTAACCTGAACTGGTGTGATAGATTGATTGGCAAGGATGATGCCAAAACTCCAATCAATATCGAGCTCTGGCATGATTTGATCTATGGGTTATGGAATATGTGGAAAATGACCTGGGATAGTTTTGTGTACGTTTTCGGATAAGGTCATACGGTGGATGGTAAATATAGTTAACTCTATGGATGATTCTCTGGCCTAGTCCAAAACTCTCTAGCCTTGTTAGCTGTTGTATCTAGTAAGGATAACTATTTGATGATGATAGGTGGAAGTGGAGTGGATTTGAATACTAGTGTGCGTAGGCCAGTGTCTATGTCTGATTGACTTATGGATTCATTGGGTTGCGGGATTTGTGGATCGCAACCGTAGACTCTTGGTTGTTGTGGTCCTGCTATGGTCATGCATAGAATTAGTTCCTAATCCCTAGTATCCAATAATCATATGCTTTCTCAGCCTCTATATTCAAAATTAATAGCTGTGTGATCTTCTCAAGGTACCTCACAGAATTCTTGCAACCTGAATTCTTAGGCTGGTATCTATATCCGTGAGAATGTCTCCTGCGTCTGGCTGTGGGACCAAAGGATCACAACCGAACGTTTTCTCTCTTTCAAGCCCTTCTACAGTCATATGGATGTTACCTAGGGTAATCTGTAGTTTGGTTGATTTGACCAAAACGTGTGCGCTTGGTCGTCTTCTATGTTTAACCCACTTAACTGGGAACTGATCTGTTGTAAGTCTGTTGTTGTTTGGAAGACTTGGATTCTAAGATTCTGGTCTATGTCAACAATTGCTGTGACGAGATTGGGTTGAGGCACGATTGGCTCGAATACGTATTCTCTGGGCTCCCTAGGTCCCGTGATTGTCATACAAAAGCAATAATGTAAATTAACTACGGCAAAGTGAAATTTAACTACTTTGAATATATCTATAGCATATATGATTTCTCTATTTTTGTATTTTCTGACGAACTATTTGAATGAATTTAACAACTAATTTAATACATCTAGAAATTGACAGCTAAGATAACAATTTAAAACAAACAAGATAACCGAGTATAGCTATTTGTCTGTGCAATTTGTAGAGCTATTCTAAACAATGAAATAATTGATCTAATCTATTTGCAAGGCCCTCGATCCTACCTCAGAAGTGAGGAGTGAATCATAGTTTCTCAGAAACTATCAATCCCCACAGCTTCCCTGGCAATATCGAGAGTAGAATTGACTGAAATAAAGTGATTGGCTACTTTATTTGATATGCTACTAACTAGAACTTTGAAAGCTAGAACCTAGATTCTCGCAGCAAATGCTGGCGAATCGATGGTGTGTGTGATCTTGTCCCCTCAGTGTGATCTCCTTGTTCCTTCGTGTTCACGTGGATCCAAAAAAGCGTGTAATGCTAGCATCAACATAAGTAGATGTTGGGACAAAGGCAGCTCAAGATATGCAGACTGAATACAATGCGAGTAGGAGAGGGATAGCGCAAGAGTACAAAGCTTGGCTTATGTAATTCCTAGCGGGATTTATTACGAGTCATGCAGCATGAAACATCCGTAACTCGAAACTATCCTATTTGAAGAACAAAACCTACAACTTTAATGGCTTCTTATTGGTAAACATAATATCATATTCCAATGGATTGGATGAAATAACAACAGTACTTGCACAAGATGGATATGTGGCTTACTAACAAGAAACAATGCTAACTAAGTATGCAATGAAAGAAACTAAGCATTCTAAGCAAAATGAAAAATAAATCTATTGCAAAGAGAAATCATAGGCAAATTTGAGGGGCCATTTGCTTGAGCACAAGCCAACTATTTATAGCATTTGCATTTACCCAAGGTAAAAACCAAATAGAACTCTTAAACTATAAACAATGGCAAAACACTATTCCAGGGAACCAGAATCATAAATGCAAGATTATGGCGGTGAAAGAAAGTTGGTAAAACGTTGAAATTACATGAGTCGTGTTAAAAGAGATTTCGGAAAACGCAGTAAAGGATCGGGCCTTGAGTAGAGCGGCGGTTACAGGACCGCCGCCTGCTTCAGGGCGGTGGTTTTATCATCAAGAGAAAAAGGCCAAGAAAAGAGAGGAAAAGGGAAAACAAAGCACGCGGGGCTAAGCAGGCATACGGGATGTTAACGCACACTTGGAGATCTTTTCCGGATCCCGAACACTCATGCGAGGAGACCTGTATCATCATTGGGGCACATGTCACGTTATTTTGGCAAAGATAAGATACCTTACAATTTTGGGTACGTACAAGCACCTATGGGTGATCTTATATGTAAAATGGAAACCCTGGTCTATGCAAAAGGTTCGGAATTGAGGTTCGAGGTTTGTGGTGGCTTCAAACCCTCATTATGTGTTGCATCATATTCACAAGATGAGAGAAATAATAGGTCAGGTGTTGTTGATAATCCAAGATGAGAGAAAGACCTGTAAGAGACCACAAGAAGTATCAAAACCCTAAAAAAGAATGCAAATTAATGGGTCGGACTGACCTTAGCTGCCACAATAATGGGCTTACTAATTGAGTGTTGCACTACATTTTGGACCCAAATGTAGTTTTGGTGTGTGCGTGCTTCATGTGCCCTAGGTGCTCTTGTGTCACACTTTGTGAAGTAACAAACAATAACTAGATGTAGAATGTAGTAGAATGGTGCATGAAATAGAATAGAATCCCCCTATGTTTGTGTGATGCAGATGAACCAACCTTATCCTCTTGATGGAGGTAATAGATGCAAATGATCTCCAAATGGAAGCAACTTTAGGTGGATGATAATAGAAACTAGTGCTTGGTCCTTCATTAAGGTCTCATAAATTTATATTTATAGGGTTCTCTTGATCTAATTTCATAATTAACCCTGAAATGGCCAACCACCAAAAATATAAGAAGTTGAAATGACTAGAAAGTGCCCAAAAAGTGGCGATAAAGTTCAAAAAGGATTGGGGCGGCCCTGGTGGGGACGAGGGTGCCCATTGGCACCCCAATATTAGCCTGGATACCCAGTCTAGGATAAAATGATGTAAAATAATGAAATTTGATTGGGCATGCAAGTGCAAGAGGTCGAGGGACGAAAGGAAACAAAGTAAGATGGCCAAAAGACGGGGTTAATTAGTAATTTCATCACTCAAAAACCTTCTAAATAGTAGCATGAGAATGGGACTAAAGAATGTGTAAAGTGCATGATTTTGTGTCTACAACTCACATGTATGATATTGTAATCTCTGTTTAAGCACATGAATCAAACGACAATAAAAATGAATTACTTCTCAAGGTATATAGGTTGGAATACCAGTTGGTGCATACAAGCGTTAAATCATAAGATATAATCCTTAATAGATTTCGATGAGCCCTAATGTAAAGTAGGTATGCGGTCATAAGTAACCTTAGGTCCATTGTTGAGGATGAAACGATAGAGGAAATGGTCCTCCATGTCATAATAAGTACTAATGGACCCAAAGGGAAGATGAGTGTACCATTGTAATGCTGCATTAGTAAGACTGTATCAAAAAGCCTTAAGTAATATCCTATCATTAGAATAAGAGGTCATAGCCATGCGGTAATGTAGAAGATGAGCATGAGGATCACTAGTACCATCAAAACAAGTGAATGTAGGCATGATAAAGTCCTTAGGGAATACCAAATTATGAATCTTCTTGGGAATATGGTTACCATTTAACAAGTTGTTATCAATAGAGGCATAATAAGCTCTAATTTATAGAGTAAGAGACTGAATCGAGATTGTAATTGACCTATGACATGTATGAGAGAGATGATATCCTATGAAGGAATAGTGGAAGATGGCAATAATGTATTAAGAGGTTGTAATTTTCCATTGTGAGTGATCATAGGAATATCTAGAGATGACAAAGGAGATTCCGATGCTAAAGGCACACTAGTAGTAGGTGCCGAAGAAGCTATAGTAGATGATGTAGATGGAATATCCATAGCAGTGGTAGGACTAGCATTAGAAACATCCCTAATAGGTGAGGTGACTAATGGAGATACATCTATATGAGAAGAAAAACTAATGGGTGTAGATGATGTAACAAGAGGAGATGAAATAGTAGGAGAAGAAGAAGTGATAGATGGAGGTGACTCATGCATAGTGTTAGATGTAATCTCAGGAGAAGGTAATGATGGAATAGGATATTCACACTTAGCCATATGAAAAGAAGGAGAACCATGGCTATCAAATGCCTCATCGACATTAGATAAAGACTTAGAAATGAGAATGTCACTAAGGATACTATAAATAGGATCATCAACATAATATAAAAGAGGATGCAAACTAGTATGAGATGTATCATGAGAAGCAATATCAAAAGTAGGAGAATTATGAGATGAAACTATAGAGGTGTTTTAAGTAGAAGAAGAATCAACATGCACATGTGAACAATGATCAATACCAAGCATGTAATCAATAAGAGAATCGTCTAAAATTTCTTAGAAAGATCAAAAGGAGGATCACTAGTAGTTGTATAACATGGTGTACAACGAGTGAAGGCTATTGGATCCTCAACAATACTAATGCCAATGGGAGAATCTTCAAAGCGAGTAGGCACATATTGTTGACCATATAGAAGCTGATGTTTGATATGAGCTGGCATAAGAGTAGGATTACCATAGAGAGTCGTGAGCTCAGCAATGACAACCTCATCATATATAGGGTTAACACTAAAATGAGACATGATGGGTGAAGAATATGAACTATCCTTAGCCATTAGGGTTTGAAGTGGATCTTAGGAAAAATATTCTAAAGTACGGGTTCACCAAAATGATTAACTAAAATATGAATTTTAGAAGTTAATCTAAACTAGGAACATCAATGAAATAACTTATATGAACTGAAATATGAATACTAAGTAATTTTATTTGATATTTAAATGAAATTAAATAATTGAAATAGGAGGGATAAGGTACTAACCTGAAAAATGACTTACCTTGTTGAGATTTGGGATTGAATAGGATGATATGTGGACAAATCAAAGTATGATGGTACAACCTAGGAAATTTCAGCAGATGAAGATTTGATTAGACTCTGGGATGCCGAAGGAGAATCGAGCTTCGTGGGTGCCCTAGTCCTGCAAAGATAGGCACTCTGGTCTACATAAAAACTCATGACCTGAATCTAGAAGTGTCACTAGATCTTCACAATGTCTTGATCTTTTTCACGTGAGTTTCACAGGAACTTCGTTGATGACATCGTAAACCTACAATGAAGATTCACATGTAAAACCCTATACAAAGCATTAAACCCCTAAAAAGAAGATGTATATGAACGGGTTAGACTATCCTTAGTGGCGATAATTATGGACATACAACTAAGTGTTGCACTACATTCTAGACCCAATGTAGATTTACATGCTTTGTGTGTGTAATGATGTGCCTAGGGTTCCCTATTGCTAATGACGTGGAGATATGGGATAATAACTAGATAAAATGCAAAATGGTGGATGGAATAGAATAGAATTCCCTTTCCTATGCATAGTGTGTATGATGCAATGATGCCCAAATGTAATCCCTTGCCTTAGTAGATAGCTAGCCCTTAATAGTAGATAGTCCACCCATAAGATAGTAAGTATGTTGTGTTTATATAGGGATCTCTTGCTCAAATTTTGACACTAATGACCCGACATGCCGACTAGTACCTAGGGGAATGGGAGGGAAAACTGTAATGACCGACCTCGAAACTCTAAATGAGATCCAAGTGCAGCCGGGACTAGGGAACCTAAAAATAAGGACCGAGGCACCTTAATCCATCCGTAGGCACCCTAGTCAAAGACTAGAGACGACAACTAAGTAATTAACGATAGCTAAGACTCCCGAGAGACGACCAGAACTGTGTAAACAATTGACAATTGTGTAAGAAACTTAATGAAAATGACTAACTAAATTGACGATAGGACTAGGGGATGAGCCATTAGTGAATACTTTTCTTACGCAAGATCCATATATAAAACAACATACTTGGGCAAAAAGTATAAATGTAATAAGTAAGCACATGTTTTTTTGACTACACGACGTTTCTTGGCAACATAACATAGAACACAAGTCTTCTCTTACCACGGTTATCTAGGTGTTCTTCATCTTCTTGTCTCACATTTAAGCATGTGGGAGCTAGTCATTAGTTGAGCAATGACAACCTTTTCTATTCATTTAATTCCAACCCTATATAGGCTTTTTCACCATGTTAATATGTTGGATTGAACTATGTATATTATTGTAATGAAGGAAGTGTTATTTTGAACGGGCTCTTAAATTTTCTTAAAAGGTATTTGGATAGTAATTTTAAGAGTATTTTTGGTAACAAGTGACCCAATAGTATAAAACTGTTTGAGCGTTAGTGACAATATTTAAGAGATATATTTGAACTATCATAATTTTATTTTCAAGAAATAAATAAATTTAGTCACTTATAAATTAACATTTAGCACAAATTTCACCTAAAAATTATAGTAGATGAGGAAACTTCAAGCCCCTCCTTTTTGCTGCCCTCAAACACTTTCCTTCTAAAAATATGTCACTTGGTTTTAAGAAAAATATTCTAAAATTTTATCGTGACTCATCTCAACATTATTTTTTAGGAGTAGTCGTGTTACTCATATAACATATTTTCTCATGTAATTTTGTTAATAATTAAATTAAATTTGAAGGTTTGAAATTCTTTTCTCCTAAAGAAATAGAAAAATAATAAAATAAGGACTCTTAAATTAACTTGAAAGAGACGTTTTTTAATAACTAGTGGCCACCCAAGGTGCAACGAAATACTATATATATTAAGTATGTGAACCAAACTATAAATGTAGAGAGTAGTGTTAGCTAACAAATGCATTAATTGATCACACTTAATTATACTTAGGATTTAACTCATATAAAACAATGATTTAAACCCAATTATAAAAATTAAAGGGGCAATCTAGAACATAGGAGATTAGGAAATAATAATAATTATGTATAAAGATTACGAAATCTTGTTAGGTATATAAATACACTAAAATTTGTGAATCTAGGTGTAGTTGTCAATGACATTTTGTGGAAAACTAGTCCAAGAGGAGAGACAAACAACACCCAAAGAAATAAGGCTAAAAAATTGTCTTGACCGAGTTTACGTCGAGATGTGACCAAAATTGTAGAAATAAAAGACCTACGAATTTAACATGATTTATACGAAAATGGATATACATATGCGAGAGTGAATATGATGGTGTGAATGTAACCTTTATGCCCTAATCTGCAAAATCCTCTCGGCTTTTTTCTGTTTTATTACGAATCATTGAGAATCTTATCCTTACTAAAACCTTAATTCGTACTCGAATCCTTACGAAACGCGTAAAAAATAAAGAATATTAATGGGGGCTTGTGTTATCCCTCTAGTTTTATCAACCCCCTTATGATTTGACAAAATCGTAAACAATACTCAATGTAAGTCAATAGTCAATATGGTGTATGCAAGTATCCCAACCATCATCTTTTTAAATGCATGCTACAACTAAGTATATGCTAGAATGAAACTTTAAATGCTCTAATTGGACTTTTGGCATGGGTTGTTTATAGAAGAATATATTATGCTCTTATAACTTCAATATCAATCTTGTGCAAAGGAATAATTTAATGTATAATTTTCTCCTCTTCTCTTAAATGCACTAACATGCATATGAATTTATAGACCTCTTGAATTCAAATTATGACCCAATAGTGCACAAATTTACAAATAATGGGCATAAAAAAACAAAATATGGCACATATAGACACTAATTTCTAAATCACGCACTTTGGGTAGTTATTTAGTCCCGCTTTCATACTACTATTCACATGGTTATTGAGTGAAAATGAGTACTAATTAACCCATGTCTTTGGCCATCTTGCATTTGTTTTCTGTTGCTACTTTTGATCTTGCACCCGCACTTTCCCAATCCGTATTTTTATACTACATTTTCCCTATTTTTGATCGGGCACCCACCACGACCGGGAGCCCCAAGTGCCCCTGGTTCCCTCTAGGTGCCTTGATCCTCTTTGCACTTTCCTCTCACTTTTTGGGCACTTTCTAGCTGTTTGAGCTTTCTATCTTTTGGTGGTTGGCCTTTTGGGGTTAATTACAAAATTAAAGCAAGAGAACCATATAAATATAAAGTTATGTGACCATAATGACAGACCAAGAACTAAGCACTACTATCACCACCTAAGGTTGCATCCATCAAAGGCTTCTATTTCTCCATTTGCATCCATCGTGCTTACTATCATAAGGGACAAAGGTTGGTTCATATGCATCACATGTCATAAGAGGGAGGTTTATTCTATTCCATGCACACATTATTTACATTCTACATCTAGTTATTGCTCACTACTCACAAAGTGTGACTCACACAAGAGCACCTAGGGCACAATTTTACACACACACACACCTAGAACTACATTGGGTCTGAGATGTAGTGCAGTGCAAGCGTAAGTCCATCCATTTGGTAGCTGAGGACAGTCCGACCCCTTCATATGCATATTTATTTTTAGGGTTTTGATGCTTTGTCTGGGGTTTTACAGGTGATTCTTCTATTATAGGTTTACTAGTGCTTTGATGATCACACAACGACATTCATGAGACAGGAAGCGAACACAGACAAACATTCGGTGACACCTGGAGGAGGTCCCTTGGTCATTTCAGCATACTAAGGCACCCAGATATTAGACCATGGCACCCTAGGTGCCCCATCCTTCTTCATGCGCCCCATTATGGTTAGATAGCTCATATCTACATTTTCTAGAGTCCATGTGTGATAGTTTCCTCTTCCTATCTAACTAGTCTCCACTATGACATAGTCCCGTGACATATGCAAATCAGTTAAGGCATTTCTAACCCTCTTTACACATTAGGGTTTCATATTCTACTTGCTTAGTTTGCTTAGGTAATTTTAGTATTGCATTTATTTATTTATTTTTTCAATAGCATCATATTAGGATAATATAAATTCCATTTTATTTTAATCATTTTGGTGAACATGATGATCCAAAACCTTCCTTCTCCACATGTCTTCTCTCGTATCAAGTTATGACTCAATCATCTTATCCTTCTTTTGCACCTACTAAGGTCTCTGGTATAGTTTACTACTGCCGCTGATTTCATGCAAGTTCATATTCAACATCTTCCTCACTTTATTACGCCTAGGAATGATCCTTCTATCAATGTTGTAACTACTTGTCACACTCGTCCTCCTACCACTCCACCCACTTCTATTCCTCCACCCATCACTTCGTCAGCTCCTCCTGCTGCTTCTAAGGGTTATGACATCATCGAACAACTTAAAAATACACCCGCTAAGATTTCTCTTTATGACTTGTTACGTAATGCACTTGATTTTCATCAAGCACTAGAAGCATCCCTTCATTCTATTCATATTGAAATTGATAACTCTGTGGTGGCCTTTACACACCTCATTCAGTCTCTCAAAAAATTTCCACACAATATATCATTCACTAACGAGGACATATCACCTTTTTCTTGAGATAATCCATGTGCACCCTTGCTCATTACCATCATCATTAGCACCACTTGCATCAAATGAGTACTTATTGATAATGGGTCAACCATCAATCTATGTGTTCATTCTCTTTTAAAACAATTGGGTATTAACGATAATCTAATTTCTAAGAATTCTACTCTCATACAAGGTTATGACTCTACCACTTGCACATGTCTAGGGACTATTTCATTACATATTCGGGTTGGGCCTAAGACCATTCTCACCAACTTCTATGTTATAGATACATCATTACAATTCAAACTCTTACTAGGTAGACCTTGGATTTAGGAAATGCAAGTAGTGTCATCTACTGTACATCAATGTGTCAAATTCTTGCATGATGGATATGAGCATACAATTACTGTAGATCTTGAACCCTTCAATTTTTTTTTGCATAGACCATGTTACTTCTATGCCAATACCTCCTACGCAACACATTCCATATAGTAGTGTTGATACATACAACATTTTCTAGTCTAATGCGTCACAATATTCTTCTACCATTCAAAGCACCCCAGTTATTTCTACTCACACTATGACAATTATCGCACCTACCGTATCTGCTTTGCTAAGCATAACTGTTCTGCCTATCGATACACCTCCCACTCCTCCACCTAGTACAACTCCTAACAATATACTTGATAAAGCTATACAACATGATAATGCTAACACAGATGATTCGATGACGAAGTCGACATTGTCAAACTCACTGATGAAGTATTAGGCCAACTGAATTTTACACCTATTGATGTAGATGAATCTTACTTTGAAGACACCTTTGTGGCTGATGGCTCAGGTGAATATAAATTCAATACCCCTCCTTCTACCAATGCTATGATACTTTATCAAGGATCTGTTAACACTTTATACGTTGTTTCATCTCCTACCATGCAGTCTGCATCTCCACCACCTCCTTTCACATGCACGCTATTCATCAACAACTCCTTTTGGCATAACATCTCAATTGATCGTACTTGTTCAAATACTATTTTCACACTTGAGGGCTTAACTAGGCTTGGTTTGACACTTAATGATATCTTACCACCAATTCACTCACCTCATCTTTATCATGGTTATTGTCACATTACGATCGCTTTATGGCCTTCGTGTGTTTCATTTGATGATATTCATTGCACACGCCCCTCACACTTCTCCACTAACACTTGGGCAATCTTGGATTGACTATATTGGTGGTACTTTAGACACATACCACACTTCTCTCATGTTTCATATGCCATTCGGAAATGTTTCCATCGGTAATGACTCATCTCCCACTTATGCTCGAATCTTTCTCATTAGTACGCACACGATTGTCCACCAATACCCTTCATTAATGAAGAGTATGCAATAGATGCCTACACACTACATCAATGTAGTCACAAAATCACACACTTACTATTACATTTTTACCAAAGCAAGTACGTTATTTTATATATGGATATCGCGTAAGAAGAGAATTCACTAATCGCTCATCTCCTAGTTTAGTTGTCATTCGGGTTGGTCGTCGTTGTCATTTTTTGGCACAATCATCGTTGTTTACACGCTTTGGTCATCTCTTAGGGAGTCGAGGTGTCGTTATTTGGTCATTTATTGTCTCTAGTGTCGACTAAGGTGCCTAGAAAGGTACGGGTCACCCGCCGCTGCCCCGGTCCTATTTTTAGGCACCATGGTCCCAACAAGATTTACATCTAATTTAAAGTTTCGATATTGGTCTTTATAGTTGGTTGTTTCATTCTCCTAGGTGCTAGTTGGCGGTCGGGACATTAGTGTCAAAATTTGAGAAAGAGATCCCTATATAAGCATAACATACCTACTATCTTATGGGTGAACTATCTACTATCAAGAGATAGATATCTATTAAGGAAAAGGACTACACTTGGGCATCATTTACATCTGTATCACAAAAACATAGGGGTAAAGGGTTGTGTTCATTCTATTCCATCCACCATTTACATTTTACATTTAGTTATTGCCCCCTACTTCTACATCATCGATGTCAGGGCAACCTAGGAACATAATTACACACACGAGCACACAAAACTACATTGTGTCTGGAAAGTAGTACAATGCTTAGTTATAAATCAACCATTGTGGTAGCTAAGGTCAGTTCGACCCCTTCATTTGCATATTTATTTTTAGGGATTTGATGCTTTATATGGGGTTTTGTAGGTAGATCTTCATCACTAGTTTATTGTGACATAAGTGAGGTCACTGCGACAACTATGTGACAAAGATTAAGATATTGCGAAGATCTAGTGACACTGTCAGATTCAAATCTTGGGATTTTTCTACGCACTGAGTGCCCATAATACAGACAAGGGCACCCAAAGGCACCCTAGTCCTCTCCTAGGTGCCCTAGTCTAGTCAGATCTTTAATTGCTGTAATTTCTGGGTAGCACCTTCATACTCTGCTCCATTTGCATATCATCTTGTTTAGTCCAAAATCACTATGAGGTAATTCATCTTCAAGTTAGTATCTTATCTCTCTTACTTTCATTATTTCATTTCATTTAAATATCAAATAAAATTATTTAGCATTTACATTTCAGTTTATACCAGTTATTTCATTATTGTTACTAGTTTAGATTAACTATAGAATAACATTAATATTCTACATTTTAGTTAATCATTTTGGTGAACCCATACTTTCAAATATCTTGCCCTAGGATCCAATCAAACCCTAATGGCTAAGGATAGTTCATCTTCTTCACCCATCATGTCTCATTTTAGTGTTAACCCTATCTATGATGAGGCCATCATCGCGAGCTAAAGGCTCTATATAGTACTCTTGTTACTACACCCGATCATATCAAACAATAACTTCTAGATGGCCAACAATATGTGCCTACTCATTTTGAATATTCTCCTATAGGCATTAGCATTGTTGAGGATCCAATAGCCTTTACTCATTGTACACCATGCTATATGACTACTTGTGATCCTCCTTCTGACCTTTCAAAGGAAACTTTAGATGATTCCCTTATTGATTACTTGTTTGGTATTGATAATCGCTCACCTATGCATACTGATTCTTCTTCTACTCCGGCCACTGATATAGTTCCTTCTCATGATTCTACCACTTTTGACGTTGCTTCTCATGATACATCTCCTACTAGTTTGCATGCTCCTTCACATTATGTTGATGATCCTATTGATAGCATTCTTAGTGACATTCTCATTTTGAGTCTCTATCTGATAATGATGAGGTGGTTGATAGTCATGGTTCTCCTTCTTTCCATATTGCTAAGTGTGACTCACCTACTCCATTTTTTCCTTCTCTTGAGATTGCATCTAGCACTGTCCATGAGTCACCACCATCTATCACTTCTTCTTCTCCTATTGTTTCATCTCCTCTTGTTACATCATCTATGTCTCCTAGTCCATCTTCTCCTATAGAGGTGTCTCCATTAGTCACCTCATCTATTAAGGATGTTTTTGATGTTATTCCTACCATTCTATGGATATTCCATCTATATCACCTATTATAGCTTCCTCGAAACCTACTCCTAGTGTTCCCTTAGCATCAGAATCTCCCTTATCACCTCTTGATATTCCCATGATCACCCATAATGGAAAATTACAACCACTTAATACATTATTGCCATCTTCCACTATTCCTTCACAAGATATCATATCTCTCATGCATGTTATAGGTCAATTACAATCTCAGGTTCAGTCCCTCACTTTAGAAAGTAGGGCTTACTATGCTTCCATTGATAACAATTCATTACATGGTAACCCTATCCCTAAGAAGATTCATAATTTTGCATTCCCTTAGGACTTCATCATGCCTACTTTCACATGTTTTGATGGTATTAGTGACCCTCATGCTCATCTTCTACATTATCGTATGGCTATGGCCTCTTATTCTAATGATCAATTATTACTTAAGGCCTTTTGCTACAGTCTTATTGATGAGGCATTACAATGGTACACTCATCTCCCCTTTGGGTCCATTAGTAATTTTTATGACATGGAGGATGCTTTCCTCCATCGGTTTATAATCAACAATGGCCCTAAAGTTACTTATGACCACTTACCTACTCTACATCAGGGCTCCTTTGAACCTATCAAGGATTATATTTTACAATTCAATGCTTGTATGCATCAACTAGTATTCCAACCTATAGATCTTGAGAAGCAATTCATTTTCTATCATGGTCTAATTCCATCACTCAAGAAATGATTATAGTATGATACATGTGAGTCATTCATTCTTATATGCTATAAAGTTATCAACTTAGAACAAGATCTTCTCTCAACACACATCATAGATCCTCCACACACCTCTATGGCTATTGCCTCATCTAGTTCTCCACCATTACCTTCGGTTGAGCATCCTACATAGTCTCCATCTTTACCTCACAAGAAAAACAAACAAGCTCAACCCACTCCACCAAAAAAGCATACTCCTTCGACTCTGCGATGCACTACTCCCCCTACCGCTCCACCTTGGTCGAGTGAGCCTTTGCACTTATCTCACCATGCTTGACCACATGATGTATTGTGTGTCTTACTTAATGAACGGTTAATTTTCCCACCCTCCAACTAGCATCATCTGCAACATTGATTATAATGCCATCGTGACCAACCTTATTGTAATTATCATCGTATAAATGGCCATAGGGACAATGACTATCTTGCCCTTCATGACACATTGCAATAGCTAGAGGATAAGGGCATCATTTCCTTTGTCTCTCACTCACTTGAGCGATCCATATCTCCCCTACCCATCAGAGAGTCTCTACTGCAGTTGAGTCACCTCCTTCATTTGGTACTTAGGCCACGGTATGTCCACCACCACAGTTCATTACTCATACACGCTCTCTACTACATCCATACACCGTTACATCATCATGTCCATTGCATTCACTTCATCCATCACATTCACACTATCCACCGCATCACACTGCTAGTTCACATTGGTTTCTATAGCACTCCACTCTCACACATCCCACCACAGCTCCATATGACATTCATTTTGGTTTATACATTCATGTTGCTTCCATTCCACATGCTTCCACCGCCCCGTATTGCCTCGGTATTTAGTATGTGATTACTATTACCTTACCCCCGATGATGCACTTGTGTTCTTAAGGTTCTTACATGATTTGTTGAGGGTTTTTCTTTAAGAAAATTTTCATCACGTGCTCTATTGTTCATCTAGCGCATCCAATCATTTTTGGATGACGACTCTTGCTTTTAAGCAATTCATTCTTGATTGTTGAGGGATCTTAACTAAATGAACCTAATCATCCATATGCTAGGGGCATCGCTACTTCCCTCCTACCCATCACATTGACATATTACGATTACATTACATTATTACGACACACATTCATCACAACACATTAATTCAATAATCATATATCATCTCTTTTTACATGCATTTTCCTATCATCATCATACTAACTATGCATTAAAAATTCCATTTAACAAACATTGTGCTTAACTCATCACATTCTATTTGTCATCATTACACAAATATTACATCAACCAACACTAACAATATACAAAAAATCACATACATTCCAACAATAATCACCAAATCATACAACATCGATACAATCATCACATATAAATCACACATGTTGATACATATGTATAAAATACAATCATCACCGGGGAAACTCTCCTACATCATATACGATAATGATAATTACAACACATCATCACTATCACTCTGCATCATGAGAGCCCTAAAACCTGGATGCCTCACCACTAACTTAGCGCTAATGTTCGCGACCTCGATACCTCTCCACTTGCCTATACAATAAGGCGTTCTCCGTAGACTACTATGAGAACTAACAATGTAAATCCACATATCGAATAAATACATCCCGCGCTAGAGGACCACTACCCAATACCTCTTTGGTTCGTCAAGTCTCCTCGCGTGCCTCGCTCCTCTCGAATAACAATACGACACACGTGGCCTCTACCATGGCCATCGGCTCAAATAAATTGGCATGCTCACCCGTGATCTTATCCACTCACTCAAATATCCCTCCACCGAGTACATTGGTTGACACATTCCACGTCAATGTGCGGATGGATGTGTCGACTATCGGGACGATACACATTGCCTACAAAACACATAACACATTAGACAACCAATACTAAAGCATAAGCCAAAAAAACATGTATAACATAGTAATTATAGATACATACGATCCACTATAGTTACTTATCACATCATCGGGGGCATGTGCTTCTCCCTCTCCTCCTTATACATGTGGTAAACCCGTTGAACTCAGTAAATAATGGAAACAACAATACCCATTGATGTGTCACCCACCATGCGCCATAATCCTTTGTGATACTAGCATTGTCTAAGTCTATCACCTCTATCACTGCATTTATATCATCCGGCTCAAGGAGATATTAACTACACTTCTGTGGGCCCTGGTCTCACCCCAACTCTCCTCGATGCCCTAATAGCTCTTAACCATATATATGGCTTTGGGGGCACATCTTGGGCCATACCAAAATGATGTGATACCCTCTCCACCTGGAACAACTCGGCCACACCTAGAAATCGATCCTTTAGCCACATAGTCCTCCAAATGCACCGTAACTCTACAACATCCTTGGGCCATCCACCATAGTCACGGTATGGCCTCCATCTAACTGTCTCGAGCCCCATCCTATCTATCTATGCCCTATAGGTATCTATGTTCATCCTACGCCCATGAATATTGACTCACTTCCATGCATATATCTTGAGTCTAGCCCGCTTTACTCATGGACCTCCAGCTGGCCTCAAAACTACTATGTTCGCACACACACACACACATGTAATAACATCGTAGCTCCTATCCCATCTCCATGCTCATCATGAGTAAATCGGTATAGATCTCTGTATAGGTGGGCCAACACACATCGTACCCACACATATCTAGTACTCTCCTCCTCTATACGTTGGCATATGTCATGCATCTTATACAAGATGCCTACACCTCCTCCCCTCCACCGATATAGATGATGTAATAAAACTGCTATGAACTTCCACAAACGTAAAACACTAGACCTTAGAATAACATCTAGACTAATATGGGCCTCAACAGGTACTCGAGTCCCCACAAAATATCATCTCGTAACTCGCATCTACCTCTCCATATCCTCCAATGGCATCACCTGTACTCTCTCACCGACAACAGAAACCACAATATACGATACACATCCTCCAACGTCACAGTCATCTCCCCCATAGGCAACCAAAATGTACATGTATTTGCACACCATCTCTCACATAGTGCAAGTCCAAGATCGGCATATTATGGGGCACATCCCCGGTCATGTTATGTGCCATAGGTCAGTACGGTCCATCACATCCCAATCCTCATCGATAAACCTAGCCAAAGAAACATACTCAAATGGAAACCTCCGAGGAATTCCCTCGAGTGAATATCCCTCTACACAACTAAAAAGACAACAAACACAACATTAGAACACTATACAAATCCAAACACACTCGCTTATGACATTACTATACACTACAAATATGATTTTCACCATTCAAGGCCAAATGCACACATTCTAGACCAGGGCACTCGGATGTAGGATTGGGGTGCCCAAGAGCAGACAATAGCACACTATTTTGGGTGCTCTTATTCCAGTGTCACTAGCACCCTCACCATTGTTGTCCAAGTCAAAAATGCCAAGAAAATTAAAATTCTCAAATTTGCAAAATTCAATTCAAACGACTAATACAACATAATTTTTTTTGAAAAACAATTCACTTACCAACTCTGTAGTCATGCGTGACGCTACAACACGAGCCACCACCCTCTCAAACCGACTAGGACGCGTTGCTCTCACTTGTGGCATTTTTCGCTCACATCGTGCACACTCTCACAAATGCGTAAATAACAAATATAGTGACTAGTTAATTTTTCACTTTACTATTTATAGTTCATTTTTCACCTACTATATTATAGTCATTATTTCACACCTATTTTCACAACTAATACACACCACACTGTTTTTGTCATATCATCGTGCGTTTCTACTCGATTTACACCCAGGTTGCAGCTTTATTTCTAGAATCTCTCCTACCATCATAACATGTGCATTACACACGTATTACCTCTCATTAGTGTTGTCTTCCATTAAATTCATACACATGTTGGGTGATTTCTATCACTTTCTATCTATTTCATGCTTACTTTTGGCTTAACATTCGTTATTATCATCACTTCCCTTTCATTTGAAAGGGGGCATATCATTGGGGTCATCCTATAATTCCCCTTATATCACCATGTGTTTAAAACACTATCAATGTGACAATTCCAAAACATTTACTAATTCACTACGCGACATTTCACCATTAATTCCCTCTAATGACCTAACTGGGGGCAAACAAATATACAAATTTTTCTATATGATGTTTCATCACTTCCCCCTAATGACCTAACCTAGGGGAAACAAGAAATTAAAAATATTTCCATGCAATCATTCACCAATTTCTATCGATTCCCCTAATGACCTAACTTGGGGGTAGCTAGCGTAAAATCTCTCCACAAGTAACCAATCAAAATAATCAATCAATCAATTAATGCGTTCAAATCTCTAACAATCAAAATCATATCATCACTACAAATTTAACACAATTGGCCTCCTAGATGACCTAACTTGGAAGCCATCACATTGTGGCGACACCCGTGGAATGGGGGCAAGATTTCCTTTCCTATACCACTCCTATATAGGTCAACTATTTAATCGAAATTTTCTGGATCTAGAAACCACAAATCTTTGATCTGAGTTTGTTTGCAGCAGCTAGATCTTGAGTATGTAGTTAAAGATTGGAGAATAACACACTTTTCTCCCTACACTCTTCCTCTAGTGGCAGGGCACCCAAATCCTCCAATCGATTATTCGTATACATGTGTTTGGGTCAGGAACTGATCACTCCCTACCCCATCTCACCATCATCATATAACGTTCTAAATCATCTAACATTACAATAATCAATTTCATTTAGTATACTTCATCGTGACATTACACTTTTCATTATGTGACATGGATCAAAACGTTGATCCATGGTTTGACACGCTATATGGTTCTTTCGACACACTTTTACTACCACATTTACGCGTTCTACTACAACATGGGCTTCTCCAGATTTCTCTCAGGTACACATATCTATCTACATTATATTACTGAGATTTCTCTCACCAATATAAAGTGGGGGAAAATGTAGTCACAAATTACGCACGTACTATTACATTTTTACCGCCAAGTATGTTATTTTATATATGGATCTCGCATAATAAAAGTATTCACAAATGGCTCATCTCCTAGTTATGTCATCGGTCAGTTGTTCATTGTCATCATTTGTTTGAAATAGTCATCAATTGTTTACACAATTTTGGTCATCTCTCAGGGAGTCTTAGGTGTCATTATTTGCTCTTTTGTCGTCTCTAGTCTCGACTAGGGCATCTAGAAAGGTATTTGGGCGCGCTGTCGACACCATGGTCCTCTTTTTAGGTGCCTTGGTATTGATATTACTTGTATCTAATTTAAATTTTCAAGGTCAGTCTTTACGGTTGGTTATTTTATTCCCTAGGTGCTAGTCGACATTTTGGAACATTAGTGTCAAAATTTGAGAAAAAGATCCCTATATAAACATAACATACCTACTATCTTATGGGCGAACTATCTACTATCAAGAGATAGATATCTACTAAGGCAAAGGAATCCATTAAGGAATCATTTACATCTACATCACACAATAATAGGGGGAAAGGCTTGCATTCATTCTATTCCATCCACCATCTGTATTTTACATCTAGTTGTTTCCCCTTACTTTTACGTCATCAATGTTAGGGCACCCTAGGCACACAATTACACACACAAGCACATAGAACTACATTGGGTCTAGAATGTAGTGTAATGCTTAGTTATAAGTCCACCATTGTGGTAGTTAAGGTCAGTTTGACCCCTTCATTTGCATCTTTATTTTTAGGAATTTGATGCTTTGTATGGGGTTTTGTAGGTAGATTTTCATTACTAGTTTACAATGACATAAGCGAGGCCACCGCAACAATTATGCAACCAAGGCACCCACAGCACCTCGTCTAGTCGATCTTTAGTTGCTGTAATTTCTGGATAACACCTTAACACTCGCTCCGTCCGCATATCATCCTTTTCAATCCGTAATCACAACGAGGTAAGTCTCTTGTGTTAGTATCTTATCTTCGTGTAATTCATTTACATATCAAATAAAATTATTTAGCATTTTACATTTTGGTTTATACCAATTATTTCATTATTGTTATTAGTTTAGATTAACTATAGAATATCATAAAATTTCTACATTTTAGTTAATTAGACACAATGGCTCTTTGTACGATCCACGTCATTATGTTTCTTATTATGTCTCTAATGCTGCTCCAAAGAGGTTTTGATCACAACAACGATGATATTTTAGATAGTGTCACATAATTATATTTACCACCATGCACTTGGGGTGCATTACGCTTATCTCTTCCCCCTACTCGCACAATTTAGATCCTACCATACGCATATTCACCTACACTCTATCATTGTCATTACTTGATGACACACTCTTGTTCTTAGGTCCACACTTGAATTTTGATGCCATCTTATACACATTAACACTACACACCGCACACCGCACACGCACACTACACACTACACACACTACACATTTTACACATCTATTTGTATGCGTTGCACTCACTACCTGATGATGCACTTTAGTATCATGGTCCATACTGCATCTTGTTGAGGGTATACATCACCAATAGACCTCATCACCCTTACATGTTCATCATTCAATCCTTTCCTCATGCGACATTCCTAGAATAGTGATATACACCATAGGCTACATCATCACTTTCGCTTGCATCCTTTAGTGGTATACGCTTTAGGCTACATCACTTCTCTTTCTACTCATCTTAGCCATCACTTACTCTCGCATCATCATCAATGATTCTGATCATCTTTTAGTGATATATGATTTAGGCTAAATCATCACTCCTTTGATCATCTTGTCATGATATACACTTAGGCTACAACATCACACACATCTCATTTCTATGTCGCATGTCATCACTACACATTCACCACAACGCACTACGCACAACACATAGTTTGACCATTTCTTGATGATACGCTCCCATTTATGGTTCATTCTTGATTGTTGAGGGGGCATAACCTAATGAACATCACTGCATACAATTCCATTCACTCGAGGGCCATGTGTCTCCTATCACTTACTTTGCATTTCATTCCATCCATCCATAACATGTTGCATATCTTGGTCATATTTACTTTTGCTTACATTTGCATGTACTTGTTCGTCTTAATACACATGCTAGATAGATTATTGTATGTCATTAGCTTTACCATACACATATGCATGTTCACATCCTTTTCTAGTTGTGTATCACAGATACAAGGCTTCTATACGTAACATGGATGTTTGGCACACTACTAGTCATATAGAGGTTCTGGGGCATCCACCTTTCGTACACAACAAAGGTGTTATTGTTTCATTTGTACTTAGCACTCTACTTTATCGATTATACATGCTTTAACATACTTGTTATCTTTCTAACATGCTAACAGGATTTTCATGTGCAAAATTTGTTTTGTAAGATTATTTACCTCCATGGTTATTTGTTACTTTGTTTGTCCTTTCTTTCTCTATTTTTCATTGTAGACATGGGATTCACCATTTTTTGTGTGCAAACTTGCTTATTTTTATGAGGCCACTATGGCCTTGAGTGTCTTGCGACATCGTGAGTGGTGTCCCATGTTTATAACCCACTTTTCACGGTCTATGTTGGCTTCTTGTGTGTTTACTTGCATCCTAGATTACACATTGTCTTTGTAGCTTATACTTGTTTTCTACATGCATGCTTGTTTGTACAAACATTTGTTCCTATCCAGTTATTTATATGTGCCTTGGTTTCTACCAAGCACATCCCCCTTGCAAGGTACAATTTCTATGGTCGGTCCTCTTTTGGGCCGCATTCTCCTATCTGAGACGTCACATGCACCCCTAAATAGGGGGACATCATATGGGTTTACATCATAGTACCGGTATAGTCTAGTTTTCAGTTTTCATCCATGACATAGTGGGTTATACAATGAGTGGGCTCAGAATAGTCTACAAAAATCCATACACAATGGATTTTACAAGGAAGATTATCCTTAGCATTTCGGGGAGTAGTTACAGGTTAGAGGATAAATCAGACCTTCCTCTCTACACTACTTGAGAAAGTGGCATAGGATTGGCCAAAAACCGGACAATATAGAGATCTCTTCACTCTTGGGAAGCGCATTCTGAGTTCGAGGATACATCGGAATTTTCTCCCTACACTTCTTGGTCGGTGGCATGAGATTTGCAAAAAAACTCACACTTTCTACACCCTTTTTCTCATCATGGACCAGGTGTACACATTCCTTTTTCATTTTTGTACTTTACATATATACATATTAAATTTCATCCGTATGGGAAGCAAATAGTCAACATCAACAACAAAATCACTCAACATCACACACATCGACACTAACATGTTGTAGTCACAAAATCATGCACTTTAGACATTATTTATCCCGATCTCATACTACTATTTAGAAGGTTCTTGTGTGAAGAAAGTACTAATTAACCCCCATATTTTGTCCATATTATTTTATTTCATTTTATCATTACCGACCTCTTGCACCCATATGCCCAGTTTGTTTTAGTCATTTCTCGTTATTTTAGTCTCGACTATGGCACCCAAGCTAGTCTTGGGCGTCTCGGACCCTTTGCACTTTCCCACCACGTTTTGGACTCTTTCCACCATTTGACATCTTTATCTTTTGTGTGGTCGGCCTTTTTGGGGTCAACTATGAAATTAGACCAAGATAACCCTATAAATATAAAGTTATGAGACTATAATGAGGGACCTAGCATCACTTACTACTACCACTCCATCTAGAGTTGCATCCACATAGCTCCATCATCAAGGCACAAGGATAGGACATCTACATCACACGTCATAGGGGAGGGATTCTATTCTATTCCATGCACACATTTTACTACATATTCTATACATAATTATTGCTTGCTATTTTAGAAAGCGGTGGTACAAGAGCAACCTAGGGCATGTTCACACACACTTGCACATAGAACTACATTGGGTCTGAGATGTAGTGCAATGCTCAATTAGTAAGTCCACCATTGTGGCAGTTGAGGTCAGTTCGACCCCTTCATATGCATTTTTATTTTTTAGGGTTTGATGTTTGTTTTGGGGTCTTGCAGGTCTTTCTTCCATCTTGATTTATTGGTGATTTCAAGCGAGACAACGAAGTTGATGTGACAGGAAGTGAGGGTTGTAGATAATCTTTTGGCTTTGTGAAGATCATATTTAGAGATTTTACACATACTAGGGTGCCTGGTTTGCGAGCACTGCAGCACCCGTAGACACCCTAGTCCTCTTCCACGCACTCCGGTCAATTAGATCCTCGGCTCCATTCTTTTCAAAGCATTTCTACACAATCATTCCTGCTTTTTATTTTTCTAGTCTCCTTAGCGACATAGTCTTGCAAGAATTTGTTATCAACTCGAGCTCTTTCCTCTTTCTCTCTTGGACATTAGAGTTAGCATTTATTTTTGCATACTTACTTAGATCATTTACATACTTTATTTATTGCATTTATCAATTTTATTACAACTCTTCATAACTTAGATTAACTATCCCTATACTACAATAAGTAGTCCAATTTTAGTTAATCATTTTGGTGAACCCAACTCCATCAGTCACGCTTAGGATCCTCATTTTTCCTCTATCATGGGTCAAGTTTCTTTATTTGATTTACTTAGGAGATACCCTAATTTTCAAGTTGTTTTGTAAAAATCCTTAGACACCAAGTATTATGATGACAATACACTGCCACATGAACTAAGTCCTATGCTCACTTGTCTATTTAATGACCCTAGTGAGTCTCCATCTACTCAACCCCTATTGGACTCAATCCATGCTTTACATGATTTATTTCAAGACAAATTTACGACTATGGAATCCATGATCACATCCCTCAAATATGAAATTCAACAACTTAAGGATGCTTCTCAATCGCATGTTTGTGCTCCTTCTACATCTTATATGCAATCTATGTCCACTACATGTCATTTAGCTGAACCTCAAGACATGCCATTGCCTAAGCCTCTTATGTTTGAGCACAATACTACACCACATGACATTCTTATTCTGTTCCTTAGTCATCAATTGATCACTTTGCCGCCTACTCATTGTTATCCTCCTTTTCAGTCTTACAAAATATCAAGGTCGTCCATATTATAACTATCATATGATCAATGGACATAATGACAATTATTTCTATGCTTTACAACGTAGAGTCAAACATCTTGAGCGTCGGGATTTATCTCATTCAATGCACAAAATTATGTTGCATGCCCATCTATAACTAGTATACCACGTTATGCAACTACTACTAGCGAGCCTCCTTCTAATATTTTCAAGGAATTTCTATATAATTATCTTATTCATTACATGCTTTATATTGACGGTCATTCACATGTGCATAATGATTCTCCTCCTAATTAGACAAATATTATACTTCCATCACATGATTCTCCTATTTCTCGGTGTTGCATTTACATTAGGATTAGCACACAGGTTGTATAAATAATATATTAGATCTAAGCATACATGTAATAAAAGTATATATTCTACCAGAATAAATATACAAAACAAGAGATATAAATCAACACTAGATTTAACGTGGTTCACCCAGTGTGGGCTACATCCACCAAGAAACAAGCCAATCTATTATCCAAAGATTTCAGAAGATATACAATGAAGATTTACAATCTTCCACACCTCTCACGATGTACAATACTTTCTTTCTCTCAAGCTTCTCCTTCTTCTCCAAGAATTCTCTCTCACAATTATTTTCACAATAATCATTAACTCTCTCTTCTAACCCTAGCTTTCTAGCTTATAAATACCTTATAAAAACTTAGGGCACTTAGCCATGTAATTACAATTAATATATCTTTTTAATACTAAAATTAGATCTAATTCCCGTGAGTTAAATAAAACACTCACGCACAGGTAACCGATGTCGGTTAGCCCTAACCGATGACAGTTCCTACTTGCTTGATCGATGCCGGTCATAGGTGACCGATGTTGGTCCCTTCATAACCGATGTTGGTTACTGTGTTTTCTAGCAAGTTGATATAACATGTTAAACTAAAGTAATTGAGCTCCACATCTCAAAAATCTCCCACTTGGAGATAAATTACTGCACTATACCTGTACATCGTCATCCTTGGATCTTTTCCTTAGCTTTGTTTCTTCCTCTTCAAGTCTCAAACTCGAAGACCAACAGAAGTGGAGCGTAGCTGCAACTTCTCTTTTGCTAATGGCTTCATTAGCATATTCGCAGGGTTTTTACTCATATGAATCTTCCAAGTTTCAGCTTCCCATCCTCCAATACCTGTCGTATGAAGTGATATCTCAACTAAATGTGTTTCCTTCTAGAATGAAATACCGAGTTCTTTTCCAAATTAATTGCACTCACTGACTGTCACTAAACAATTCATAATCATCTTATTCCTTTCCCAACTCTTCCATGAACTTGCTCATCCATATCATCTCTTTGTTAGCCTTTATAGCTGCAACATACTCTGCCTCCATAGTAGAGGAAGCTATAACCTTCTCGTAATCTCGATATCCAACTAATTGTCGTCCCACCTAATATTAAAATATATCCAAGTAGTGCTCCTTCTACCATCTAGATCTACATCCATATCTAAATCAACATAACCACATAAAGAAATATCTAAACCTCTATAGCATAATTACATGTTAGATGTCCCTCTTAAATACCTGAGTATGCATTGGATTGCTTTCCAAATATCTTTACCTACGGATTGGCCATAAATCTATCCATAACTCCCACTTTGCTGTGTAATGTATGGTCTGGCACAAACCATAACATACACGAGACTCCCAACTACTGAATCATATGGTACTTGTGTCATGTATTTGACCTCCTCATGTGATGAAGGGCACTGATCTTTTCTCAATTTGAAGTGTCCAACCATAGGTGTACTTACAAGTTTTGAATTCTACATTTTAAACATTTCTAACACCTTGTAGATATAATCCTCCTAAGACAAATACAATTTCTTATTCTTCATGTCTCTGTGTATTTGCATGTCAATGATTCTTTTTGCAGCTCCTAAATCCTTCATAGCAAATGTGTGAGCTAGCTTTCCTTAAGCTCACCAATGTCCTGCATACTAGATCCTACAATAAGCATATCATCCACATACAGTAACAAAATAATATAGCTCCTATTTTCAATATTCTTGAAATAAATATAATGGTCGATTCACATCTCAAATAATCATGATCATGCATGAAACTATCAAAACTTCATGTACCATTTCTTGGAGCTTTCTTGATCTCATATAGGCTCTTTTTCAACATGCACACTAATTTCTCCTTACCCTTGACTTCATACCCAAGTGGGTGCTTTGCATATAAATCTCCTCATCTAAATAACCATGAAGGAAAGTCATCTTCACATCTAGTTTTTCTAAATGCAAATCATCTACTACAACTAAACTCAATATAATATGAATAGAATTCATCTTTACAACAGAGAAAATATTTCACCAAAGTCAATACCTTCTTTCTATGTAAATCCCTTTACTACAAGCCTTGCTTTGTACCTTTTCTGTCCACCCTCTTCTTCCTTGATCCTGTAAACCCACTTGTTTTACAATGTCCTCTTACTTGCTGACAACTTAACCAAATCCCAAGTTTGGTTTTGTTCCAAAGAGTTCATCTCCTTATCCATGCCACATGCCCACTGAACGTGGGTCTCATCCTACATTGCTTCTTCAAAACTTTCTAGTTCAGTATTATCAATCAATAATAAATAAGATAGAGAAGGTGTAAATCTTTCTATAGGTTTACTTACCCTTTGTGACCTTCTCACAGGAGTTTGGGGTACTGAGGCTCATTCTGGACCTCCTAGACATTTTTATCCAATTTTGACATGACTAATGCCGGTCCACGTGAAGCTCGATGTCAGTTCTATTAACCGATGTCGGTTTGGCTCTTCTATAACCGATATTGGTTTAGATGACGGATATCGGTCAAGGGTCAATCGACATTAGTTATTGTGTAACCTTGTAGGTATGAGTTTTAAATCCAAGAGTTCATTTTCATTCACAAACTTCTCAATCGGTTCATCCTTGGGTACCAAAATTTGATCCTTGTACATTCTCTTTTCATTCCATTCAATGTCATGAATCCTAATAATTTTAGAATTTTTGTAAATCCCAAAAATGGAATCTAAAATCACCAGATCCATAACAATGAAAGTGCATCTCTTGGATTTTGCATCCAACTTTTTTATATTTTCCTTATCAATATGCACAAAAGCTTCTTGAACCAAAAAATTTAAGAAAAGAAAGATCTACCTCTTTTCGGTCCAAGATTCTTCTTGTATTCCTCCATCTAGTGAACTTGAAGGCCCATGGTTAATCAAATAAATCATTGTATCAACTACTTATACCCAAAATCGCAAGGACAATCCAACGTGTATCCTCATATTTCTAGCACATTCCATGATTATCATGTTCATTCTTTATGTAACACCATTCTCTTGTGGTGTTCTTAGAACCGTCATTTCTCTATGTATTCCATTCACTGAACAATAATTATTGAAATCCTTGCTACAATATTCACCACCATTGTCAGATCTAAGGAACTTTAACTTTGAATTTGATTCATTCTCAACAAGGGCTTTCCATATTTTAAAAGTCTCAAAAATCATCAGATTTATGTTTAATACAATAAACTCATACCTTTCTTGTAGCATCATCAATGAAAGTAACATAATACTGGGATCCTCCATGAGAAGCTACCTAGGCTGGTCCCCACACATCTGAGTGTACAAGCTCCAATTTTTGCTCCTTCTTAGTTGCCCTAACTTTGAGAAATCTCACTCTCTTTTGCTTTCCAAAGACACAATGCTCATAGAAATCAAGATCTAAATCTTTCAAATATGATAACTTACCCTTAGCCTTTAAGATTTGCATTCCTTTTTTACTCATATGGCCAAACAGATTATGCCACATGCATGCTTCTGAATCAAGTAGATAATACATAAAAGGAATCAATAAAATAGGCAGATAAATATAACGTTCCTACCTTATCGCCTCTTGCCAAAAAAAAGGCACCCTTGTGACTTTCTAAGAGTCTACTGTGAATGTAACCATGCAACCAACTTCACCTAGTTTCCTGGAACTAAGATTCCTCTTGAGGCTTGGCACATGCCTCACATCTTTCAATACCCATGTATTTCCATTCTGTAATTTTAAATGAACATCCCTTTACCAAGAATACTGCAAGGTTCATCATCACCCAAATAAAAATGCCCAAAATTACCCTGGACATAATTTATGAAAAAACCCTTATTAGGGGTTGCATGGAAAGAAGCTCCCAAATCTAAAACCCAAGATTCTATTCTATTATAAAAAGAAAGAATAAGATCATATTGCATTACCTCTACCTGCAATATTTGCCTCTTTACCTTTATCGGGTGTTAGTTCTCTTTATCCTTTAACCAACAATATTTCTTTGCATGACCTTTCTTTCCACAATTACAACAGTGATTCCCTTACCTCTGGATTTAGATTTGTCATTCCTTGAATTTGATTTCCCATTATTCTTACTCTTGGATCTCTCCTTCGCCTACCTCTCGCTTTCTACATTCAAATCATTCCCAGATGATGATTCCTCTGTATTTTCCCGTGAATTTCTTCATTCAAGATTATACTAACAACATCATCAAACTTTAAAATATTATTAGTAGATGTTGTATTACTAACAACCTTTACTCATTTATCCCAACTATTAGGAAAATAACATAAGAATAAGAGTGCTTTCACTTCATCATCAAACGAAATATCAACCAATTTTAACGATTTACAATGATCAAAAATCATTCAAATTACTAGATACAGATCCACCTTCATGCATTTTAGAACTAAATAGTTTCTTCATCAAATAAACTTTATTTGAAGCACTAGGTTTTTCATATAAATTAACAAGAGATTTCATTAACTCGCCAGTAGATTTCGCTTTTGTAATATTAGAAGCCACGATGATCTTTATCAGGCTCAATCTTATAGATCCCAAAGCCTTTTTGTCAAGAATCTTCCATTCTTAATCAGTCATCTTCGTAGATATAAAATTTTCATCCAATGATAATTACAAATCTCTTTGATACTGAGATAATCCTCAATTTGCATCTTCCATAATTGATAATTTCAGTCATCAAACTTCTCTACCTTTTATTTGTTTTCTTCTGCCATTGTTATAGCTCCCACTCAATCGAAAAACCTCTCGTGAGTAAATTTGTCAACACACAAAACCCTCAAATAAAGTTGTGGTACCAGTTGTTGGGATTATTACACAGGTTTTATAGATAATATATCGATCTAAGCATAGAAGCAATAAAACTAGATATTCTACCGAAGAAATATACAAACCAAGAGATATAAATCAACACCGGATTTAACATGGTTCACCCAAGTGTGGGCTACATCCACCAAGAAACAAGATAATCTATTATCCAAAGCTTTCAGAATATATACAATGAAGATTTACAATCTTCCAAACCTCTCACAATGTACAATACTTTCTTTCTCTCAAGCTTCTCATTCTTCTCTAAGAATTCTCTCTCACAATTATTTTCACAATAATCATTAACTCTCTCTTCTAACCCTAGCTTTCTAGCTTATAAATACCTTAAACAAACTTAGGGCACTTAGCGATGTAATTAAAATTAATATATCTCCTTTAATACTAAAATTAGATCTAATTCCCATGAGGTTAAGAAAACACTCACGCACATGTAACTGATGTCAGTTAGCCCTAATCGATGACGGTTCCTACTTACCTGATTGATGCCAGTCATAGGTGACCGATGTCGGTCCCTTCATAATCGATGACGGTTAATGTGTTTTCCAGTAAGTTGATATAACATGCTAAACTGAAGTAATTGAGCTCCACATCTCAATAAATTCTTCTCCACTTAATGAGCATCACGCCAACATTCCTCATGTGCCTTCTTCGCAAAGACAAGCACTACCTAAGAAACCACCTATAACATTACCAAGTCAAATTCCACAATTACCTCTCAAAATCAATCACCCTTCTCCTTTGGTAGCATCATCAATACCGCCAAAGTTGCCACCATTCAAGCTTTCTCACCATCCTACTCCACTTCCATTTTCTAATCATCTTGTTAAAGAAAATACCCCTCCACTCAAGTTGTCTGTGACATTACCACCTCAGTGTCCCATCACTTTTGTTAAGGAAACTACTCCTTACATGGATCCACTTAGTGTCTTTTGACTAGACTTCCGTCACTTACATACTTGGGGGGCATGACATCTAACACAATCTCCCCTCATATTAACATAGGTGCATCTCTTTCATCTTTGCATTATCATTCATAGGCATACTCATTACACATTTTAGCGTCATCATTACCCGATGACACACTCTTGTGCTTCGGTTCACACTTGACTGTTGAGGGATTACTACACATGAACCCCACACACTGCACACTACACTCATTCATATACTACATTCCATACACCATACATTCTACATTTAGTCTACAACATCTCGACATTTGTGCATCATACATCATGCTAGTCATCATTAGGCATACACCATTGTCTACGCGTCTTACATTTTATACTACTTATCCTACATATTTCATTTACATACCATACATATTACACTACGCATTTTCACACATATTCTACATATTATACTAGTCTTCATCATATAGGAGTCTAGCATTACATTACTATTCTATCTACATACATTACATGTCATCCCTATACATTACACCTTACACATTCTACACATCCAACATTGCACTCTATATACTATATGCTCTTAGGTACACTACACCTATTACACTATACACTATACATTACATCACGCATAGTCACCAGTTCATCTGTTTCGCCTTACATTTTTACACATTCTATACATCTTGCATTGGCACATGTACATATTCCACTCATCACATGGTTGTTTATCATCATGCATATTGTTTTTTCTTGTACGTGCTACACTCACTACCCGATGACACACTTTAGTTCCTCAATCCATACTCAATTCTTTGAGGGTTTACAAATCAAATGGACCTTACACTCATGACACATCTACTATTTGAACTTTCATCATGCAACAAACCAAGACTATTGACATACGCTTTAGGCTAAATTGTCACCTATTATATCATTTTTTAGTGGTATACACCTTAGGTTACATCATCACCGCCTCCTTTCATCTTGTAGTGATACACAATTAGGGTTAAATTATCACTCATCCATTCATCTTATAGTGATATACACTTAGGCTAAATCTCATCACTTATACATTCATTTTCTCATGATATATGCTTTGGCTATTGGGTTCACGCACACATCATCGTTAGGTCGCATCTCATCCCTACACTTACACATTCATCATGACACATTAAACACAACACACACTACTCGACCATTTCTGACGACACACTCTCGTTTCTTGTTCATTCTTGAATGCTTGAGGGGTAAACAAAATGAACCTCATTACATATATTTCCATCCACTCGGGGGCACACGACTCCTATCATTCCATATTGCATTCCATTCCACCCACCCACAACAAGATGCATATTATGGTTGCTTATAATCTTTCTTACTCTTTCTTGTTCATGGTCATCTTATTACACATGCTAGTTAGCTTACTTGTATCTAATTTATCTATATTATCCACACATGCACATTCATGCCTTCTTCTAGTTGTGATCATAGATACATGTCTCTTACACATGGCATGGAAGCTCACCTTTTACCCTTCCTACACTGGTCGTTGGGGAATCCACATTCATCTCTTCCAGGTGTTATTGTTTCATTTTATACTTATCACTTTACATTACTTGCTTATACATGTTTTTGACATACTAGTTATCTTTCTAACATGCTAATAGGTGCTTCATGTGCATAATTTTTATGCAGGGATATTAGTTTCCATACTTGTTTGTTCCAGTTGTATGTTATTGTTTGTTATTGTTTGCAGGCCTTGCCCTATGTTTAGTGTGCACACTTGTTTGCTTGTTTGCGGCCATGATGTCCTTGCATGTTTTGTGACATTGTGAGTGATGTCCCATGTTTGCAGCCTACTTTGTGTGGCTTAATTTGTCTTCTTGTGTGTTTACTACATTGTTTGGTAGCTTGTACATTGTTTGTGTAGCTTACACATTGTTTTCTATATGCATGCATGTTTACACTTATCTTTTGGATAGCTTTATTTTTTGTGTGTGCCTTGGTTTTTACTAAGCACTTTTCAGGGGTACAATGTACATGCAATTGGTCCTCTTTTAGGGCCGCATTTCTCCTATCAGTGATGTTGTATGCGCCCCCAAAGAGGGGGCATTATTTGGGGTTTTACAGACTAACATAGAGATTCTACACTGGTTCGGTTAGTTATATTCAACGAGTGGGTTCAAACCAGTCTACAAACCCCATACACAATGGATTTTATAGGACATGGTGTCCTTAGCATTTTGGGAAGCGATTTTACAAGCTTTAATGTTACAGTGGGTGTGCCTCTCTACACTACTTCATCCAGTGGCGTTGATTACCCAAAAAACCAGGATGACACAGAGATCTCTTCACACACATTCAAGGAAGTAATTAGAGCTTGGAGGACACAGAGCATTTCCTCCCTACAGTTCTTTGACTGTGGTGGCGTGAGGTTACCCAAAAACTCGCATGAGACAGATATCCTTCTACAAAGTGTCTCTCTCGACATGGATTATGTGTACTTGTTCCATTTACATTTCCATTTATGCATTTTACATGCTTTCATATACATGTGTCTTTTATATTGTGTTTTTACACTTACATACATACATATTTTACTACTTGATTGTTTTTCGTTGCAGTCCGATCGTACGAGAAACAAATAATAAAATGGGGGCAACAATAACAAGAATAATGTCAACAACAAAACTTCATGACAACACATGCTTTACTAACCATTCGGTACATTACACACTACAATAACTACACATGCCATCTCGCCCCTAGTCTCACTCTCATCACTTTTTCTTTGCGCATTTTTCATCTTTAGTTTCCATGCTCCTTCATCTTTTTTGGTCATTCCACGCTGTATCTAGTCCTTCAGCACGTTTCTACTACACTCTTCATGGACATCGGTACACATATCTATCTACTTTATGTTACCGAGCTTTTTTCACCAACATAAAGTGGGGAAAAATGTAGTCACAAAATCACGCACTTTAGACATTATTTATCTCGTTCTCATATACTACTATTTAGAGGGTTCTTGAGTGAATAAATTACTAATCAACCCCGTCTTTTGGCCATCTTATTTTATTTTATTTCATCATTACTGACCTCTTGCACCCACATGCCTAGTCTATTTCAATCATTTCCCAAGTATTTTAGCCTGAATGGGGCACCCGTGGACGCTCTGCTCCCACGTGGGCGCTTCGGCCCCTTTCATACTTTTCCACCACTTTTTGGGCTCTTTCTATCCATTTGGCATCTTTATCTTTCTTTTGGTTATCCTTTTTGAGGTTAATTACGAAATTATACCAAGAGAACCCTATAAATATTAAGTTATGACACCATAATGAGGGACCTAACATCACTTACTACTATCACTCCATCTAGAGTTGCATCCATCTATTGCATTAGAGATCACTTCCATCAACGTAGATACATCATCAAGGCACAAGGCTAGGAATTTTTCATCACACTTCATAGGGGGAGAGATTTTATTCTATTTCATGCACAAATTCTACTACATTTTCTACACATAGTTATTGCTCACTATTTCACAAAGTATGACTGGCACAAGAGAAACCTAGGGCATGTTCACACACACTTGCACATAGAACTACATCGGGTCTGAGATGTAATGCAGTAATAAGTCCACCATGTGGCGGTGAGGTCATTCAACCCCTTTATATGCATTTTTCTTTTTTAGGGTTTGATGTTTGCTTTTGGGTCTTCGTATGTCTTTTTCCATTTTCATTTATTGACAACATTCAACACGGGACAAAGAAGTTGATGCGACATGTAATGAGGGTTGTGGATCATCTTTCAGCCTTGTAAAGATCAGATTCGAGCTTTTGCACGAGACTAGGGTGCCCATTTTTTGCAGACTAGAGCATCTGGAGGCACCCCAATCCTCTTCCAGGCACTCTAGTCTAGTTAGATCCTCTAGCTCCATCCTTTTCAACACTTTTTCACAAATGCTCGTTCTGCTTTTGATTTTTCCAAGATATCTGTGCGACATAGTACCACAAGAATCTGTTATCGTTGAGTTCTTTCCTCTTTCTCTCTTACACATTAGGGTTAGCATTTATTTTTGCATAGTTAGATCATTTACATACTCTATTTTTTTGCATTTATCTACTTTATTTCAATTGTTCATAGCTTAGATTAACTATCCCTATACTACAATAAGTAGTCCAATTTTAGTTAATCACATGCATGTACATCACACACATTGAAATCTACACAGGCGCTTCCACCCTAAGTTCACTCTCTCATTTTTTACACTTTTGCATCTTTAGCCTTCACGCTCCACCTTTTGTCACTCCAATCTTTGTCTAGTCCCTCAACATCTTTTCTACATCGATTCTGGGATATCAGTGCACGCATCTCTATCGACTTTATGTTATCAAACTTTCCACTCACCAACATAAAGTGGGGGAAAATATAGACACTAAATCACAAACTTTGGTAATTATTTAGTCCCAATTTCATACTAATATTCATATAGTTCTTGAGTGAAAAAGAGTACTAATCAACCCATGTCTTTGGCCATCTTGCATTTGTATTCTATTGTTACTTTCGATCTTGCACCCACATTTTCCCAGTCCATATTTTTATACTAAATTTTCTCTATTTCGACATTTGGGGTGCCTAGCTTGAATCGGGGCGCCCACGTCGCCCTAGTCCCCTCTCGGTCCTCTTTGCACTTTCCTCTCAATTTTTGGCCACTTTTTAGCCATTTGAGATTTCTATCTTTTTAGTGGTCGACCTTTTCAGAGTTAATTAGGAAATTAAATCAAGAGAATCATATAAATATAAAGTTATGTGACTATAATGAGGGACCAAGCAATAATCACTACTATCACCACCTAAGGTTACATCCATCAAAGGATTTTATTGCTCCATTTACATCCATCTCGCTCCATCATAAGGGAAAAAGCTTAGTTCATCTACATCACACTTTATAAAAGTGGAGTTTATTCTATTCCATGCATACATTATTTACATTCTACATCTAGTTATTACTCGCTACTCACAAAGTGTGACTGACACAAGAAAACCTAGGGTACAATTCCGCACACACACACCTAGAACTACATTGGGTCTAAGATGTAGTGCAACGCTCAATGATAAGTCCATCCATTTGGAAGTTGAGGACAGTCCAACCCCTTCATATGCATCTTTAATTTTTAGGGTTTTGATGCTTTGTTTGGGGTTTTACAGGTGATTCTTCTATTGCAGGTTTACCCATGCTTTGACAATCACTGCAGTGACATTCGCATGATTGGATGTGAACATAGGCAAACATTCAAAAACACCTCGAAGAGATCCCTTGGTCTTTTCCGCACCGGGGAACCCAAATATCATACCTGGGGCACCCCAGAGTCCCCATCCTTCTCCAGTGCCCCAATCTAGATAAAAAAATCATATTTGCATTTTCTTGAGTCCCTGTGTGATGGTTTCCTCTTCTGTCGAGCCGTCTCCACTACGACACAATCCCACGACATCTGCAAATCATCTAAGGCCTTTCTAACCCTCTTTGCACATTAGGGTTTCATACTCTACTCGTTTAGTTTGCTTGGGTAATATTAGTATTGCATTTATTTATTTATTTACTGCTTCTATAACATTAGATTAGGCTAATATAAATTAAATTTTAGTTTAATCACTACAAAAAAAAATAAAAGTGAAAACATGGGTCAAAGAGGCCCGTAAGAGAGAAAGGACCATAAACATAGAGATGTGACTAGAAACATGGGTACACTTCGGCACACATCCTACGAAATTGGTTACAACTTCATACCATGACAAAAATAAGGGAGGGGAGAGAAAATTGGGAAAAGGGAAAACTAGGGTTACTAGAGATAAACAATGGCAAGTATGGGGACAAAGAGGATTTAATAGAGGATAAAGTAACCAAGGACATGAAGGAATGTTAACAAAGGGTCGACAACACTAAGAAAACAATCCAATGCCACATCCCTCTTTAGACCTCCTAATGGAACTACGTGAATAAGTGCATCGTCACATAGTTTCTATTAAAATCATAGCATGGGTATGTCTTTGAGTTATATGAGCTTCTCTAGAGACTTTATTCAAATAGTTAATTTTTATATGGTTCATATTTGTGATATACATAATTGTTTATGTGTATCCTTGTGGTTTTGCCGACCTTATTGCAAGCACCGATAATTAGATGTTTTGGACATTGTGTATAGTTGACAACTCATTACTTGGCCTTGGGGTTATACTATGAAATAAATATAGGTTGAGTCATTACCTTTTAGGTTTCATTTAATGTTATATTACTTTTGTCTTTGGTGTTTTCATGTGTTATTTGTTTTTTGTTTATAATGCATATGACCTCGTGGCTTAGTCCTATCTAACATATTCATACTCTTTAATTGGTATGGAGTCTTGACCTATGGTTGTATCAAACCTAATTCAAATTAATAAATCAAGCCTATAGATGATAAGATAGTAACATGAGTATAATTACATTCAAATTTACATCTCGATCAAATAAAAGTGATGTACATCATAACAATCACATTGAAAATAAGTTACAAGTAATTGAGAATATAAATGAGATAGATAGAGTCACTAAGCTTGTTTAGAAGAATGTTGGGGTGTATTGATGAGAGATCTAGAATAAGAATGCTAGCTTGAAACCTGAATGAATCAACTTCAACACTTTTGAGCCCTGCTTTGAGTGAAACCGTATGCAATATCCAAGACCATATAGAAACTCCCAAACAAATTGTACATTCTTGGACCTGTAGATAGTGGGAATATTCAACTATTGGTGTTGTTGTGTGTTGTTATATGTCACTCTTTGATATCTTTAACTTCACATGTGATGGGGTGAAACAAACAACAATAAAAATAAATATTAGGTAAAAAGTCTTCAAGAAACTCCAATTATCCTCCTTATTCTCTAATCTTCCAATTACATTAGATGCCCTCTTATTCAAATTCTAAAAGATTCCTAATTAAACTTGAATTCTACACCAAACTTGAATAAACTTGATATCTTAGTAAAACTTATTATTTTTAGCAATAGCTATTTTTTAGTAAGTTCTAAATTTAGCTTTCTAGATCCTAAAAATTTATGCACATTAACCACGTGCCTAAAATAACTTATTCCTTGAGTTTCAACTCAAGTTGACTCGTGGTTATACAGATATGATATTTTGAATTTTTAAAAATGGAAAAAAACTTCAAACCCAAATTTTGGGCCCTAGATGCATGATTTTGCCCTCTGAAAATTCTCGAGATGGACCATTAGCGACCAGTGTATTTTACTACAACATAGAAATTTTTGAGATCTTTCCATTAAAAAAATGAAGTTGGTTCAAATCCTGGATCACTAGTTATGGCGTAAGCAAGACAAGTCATTAAATGCATCATTCTCTCATGGCTAAAAAGAACCCGGCTCCTACGAATTCCCGTGATTGAATTTTTGTAACTTCTGTATGTTAAGTTTCTTTAGCTCCCATTTTGAGATCCATGTTCTTTCCTCTTGCTGCAAAGGTTTCCATTGTACCAAATACTTGTTGAAACTACCTTGCCTTGTGTTGATTATTTTCTTGTCAAGAACTTGTGCCACCTTCTCTTTCTTCTTCCTTGGGATTTTTTCCTTCTAGTCAAATTCTTCATTGTCTTCCACAATATCCTCCCCTTCATGAAATGCATACAAATTTGAAACATTAAATACTAGAGAAATAGAAAATTTAGGTGGAAGATTTACCTCATATGCATTGTCATTTATCTTTTTCACAATTTTGCAAGGACCAATCTTCTTGTACTTAAGCTTGTTGTATGTTCCTTTGGGAAATCTCTCCTTCCTCAAATATACCATCACCATATCTCCTTCTTTGAATATCTTCTGTCTTCTAGTGATATATGTTGTCATCTTATATTTTTCATTACTATCCTATAACTTCTTCCTTATTGTTTCCTACAATTGTTGAATATGCTCTACAAAGGATTCTGCATCATCACTCACCCTTTCGAAATAGGTAGTTGTACCAAATCCAAAACACCATTAGGTAGTATGCTATAAATAATTTGAAATGGTGACTTACCCATTGATCTATTCACTAAACTGTTGTAGGAAAATTCTGCTTGTGGCAATGCCAAGTCCCATTGTTTGGGTTTCTCTCCAACAATACATCTCAACAAATTTCCTAAGATCTTGTTCATAACTTCTATTTTCCCATCTGTTTGAGGATGATATGCACTACTAAACTGTAACTTAGTGCCTAGCTTCTTCCATAAGGTTCTCCAAAAGTGGCTCAAAAATTGTGTCTCTATCTGAAGTGATAGACTTCAAGATACCATGCAACCTAACAACTTCCTTGAAAAATAAATCCGCTATCCTTGTAGCATCATTTGTAGTCTTACATGCTAAAGTGCGTCATCTTAGAAAATCTATCCACAATAATAAAAATTGAATCATTTCCTCTTTGCATGTTGAGTAGTTCCAACACAAAATCAATGCTCAAGTTTTTCCATGGTCATGTCGGTACTTGTAATGGCATGTACAATCCCGCTTTGTGCAAGCCCCTTAGAAACTTGAGATATCCCGCATCTTGAAACATACCTTACCACATATCTCTTTAGCTTTGGCTAGAAATACTTTTCCTCCACTAATTTTATTGTCTTATTCTTTCCAAAATGACCACCCAAACCACCACTATGCAATTCTCTTAAAATGTTATCCCTCATAGATCCAAATGGGATACATAATTGTTTTCCCTTAAACAAATAACCATCTTGCATAAAATAATCATCAAAAATATTACCTATCTCTCCTAGTTTTTGACCTCCTTGTTGCTTAACAATCCTCCCAAATTCAGGATTAGATTCATACAAGTCCTTAATACCTTCAAACCCGAACACTCTATTTACCTTAATAGTTAGTAAGCCACACACCTATTTTTGTTTTCTTGATTTATGCTTTAGGACAAATGTGTAGCCTGCAAGAATGAAACCTACTTGGAATGCTTACTATTCAACTTTTTTGTATATTGACAAATCTTAAGGCCTGGTGATTTGTATACAAAATGAACTCCTTTGGCACCAAGTAATGCTTGTAATGCCTTAGTGCTTGTACAATGACATAAAATTCAATATCATAAGTAGAATATTGTTACCTTACCTCATTCAACTTCTCACTATAATATGATATAATCATTCCTTCTTAAATTAACACAACACCAATTCCCATGCATGAAACATCACAATCAACCTCAAATATTTTTCTAAAATTGGGTAAGGCCAAAATAGGTGTATTTGTTACTTTTTTCTTTAGTAATTCAAAGCTCTTTGCCACTTCATTTGTCCATATAAATTATTTTCCCTTCAGGCATTCTCGTTATTAGTGCCACAATACTACTAAAGTTTCTGATAAACTTTTTGTAAAAAGTAGCCAATTCATGGAAGCTTCTTACCTCAATTACACTCCTTGGGATAGGTGATGCAGAGCCTCTAGTCAATTCATGCATTCAACTAGCCTTAACTTGAAACAACTTGAAAACTTCCTCTAAGTTAGTCAAATGGATTCAATTCTTAACTTAAACACATCAAATTTGATCTTTCATGCCTCGAACATGTCTATACCATTCGCTCCCCCTGCATTATACTCTTTCAAATGCCTTATCCATCTATTCAATGCTTGCTCTTTATCCAAGAGTCACTACTGCTTTGTTTTACTCCAACTCGTCCTATATGGCTTTTCTAGCTCCTTTCTCTCAAGATGTGGATTTTTTAAAATCAAGTCAAACTTTGATATTTTGACCTTATTGTTCCTATCAAACATTTCCTTGTGCCTTTGAACCTTTAATCAAGCTATCTCAGTCATCAAATTTACCAAAATCACTCTATAGTCTCAGCCTTTAGCTTCCTTTCCTAAAATTGCCTTTAAAGTGCACAAGATCAATGGTTCTTGGACCTTTCATGGTAAGAGCATTCAAAAATTTCTCCACGTAAACTAAGACCACATCTAAGTATCCTTTTCTATCTAAATGGGGTGTGAAATTTTTGGTTACCTCACTCCTTCATTAAATGTTATTTTCAAAATAATCTCTCTTTGTCTTGCCTAGTCCCTTTCTAACCATGTCTCGGTGTTTTTCAACCCTATCTTATGCATGATGCACCTATTCAACAAGATACAAACATTTCCTAGTGCCCATTTAAGTCTTTTTTTTAGTGCTCAAGTTTGAAAGAAACCTTTCTTTACAAAAATACCTTCCAAAGTCATTGTTGCAAGCCTCTAATTACTTGATTGTGTCCATAGGCATGATACCATGATTGTCATCAATACTAGGGAATTTTGAACTTATTGGGGTACAAACATTTTAAAATCTCTATCTTAACACCTTCAAGATGATGTCCTCCCAGTTTGAGAGTTTATCTCACTTGTATAAACCATATATCAACAAATTTACTTTACTCTTAAGTCTTTCAAATCACCTTTTACATGTCCGGATTGAATCGTCATGAGTATCTTCTAGCCGAGGCCCTCTTTCCCTTGATTCCTCTTACAACTCATTCATGACACTCGGGGAATGTTTATTTAGCAATCTTAGTTCTTGTTATTGAGTGGATGGTCTTTAATCCATCGAGAGAAGATAAACCCTAGATAGGGTTTCTCTAAGGACGAGAAGAGTATTTTTATAATAAAATGTCTAAATCACCATTTAAAAACCTTAAAAATAACCTAGATAATTGTAATGACCTCTTGCATGTGTTATTTTTACTAGTATCTCTTAACACATTGGAAATATTCAAGTTAATATTATTGTGCTCACTTTCTTGATTAGTGAAAGACGGGTTTTGAGTGGCACTATAAAGATGCAAAACAAAGTATTTAGAATGGATGATTCTTGAATGATTTTTCCTTCCTTCTTATCACAGATTTACAACTACAAGTTCCTCTTCTCCTTCGTACATGTATGTTCTCAACCTTCCAACAATTCCTCAACTTTCATACTAAGTTATACTTTCTCATAACTTCACTTCAATACAAGGTTTACCTGCACCAACCTCCCAATATTAGACATGAAATGTTCTCTGTAAGTGGAATGAATCTAAACCTGCCAGTTACCAAACACCAAGTACCTCCTTGCTCTAAATATACTCACAAAAATGTCTAACTTGCCATGACTCATCCAATAATGGTTATTGTTACAATATTCCTCACTTACTAAGGTAACAACTTGCATAAGATAATGAATACAAAAGGAATCAACAAACCAATAGGTACTACCAACTATACAAAAGTATACTTCAATTTTCATGCACAAGTTTCATAGATTATCACAAGATGCAACATACAAATTTTTCCTTCCCAAAATGTTCTTCTTGAAACTCTTGATTCTCGTTCGAATGGAATCAGTAAAATTGGTTACATTTTGGCATTTATAGTTCCTTAATTAGTCTCTAACCGAATTCCACAACTTTAGACCTCTTGGTCACATGTATGTCTCTTGACTAATCATGAGGATATCTAGTTAAAACTTCAAGAACTTAACCTCTAAAGATTTATTAAGACTCTTAGACCCGTATAGGTCCTACTACAAGCTTAACACCCATAAATGACCTATAGAACACCTTACAATCTCCTAAATAAGCCAAAAATGGTCTTTACATTCAAATCTTGCATTTTTGGAGGAAAGTACAAAATTCAAAATTTGAAAAGCCAAGACTCCAACTAACACATCTAAGTGACTCCTAATGACCTCTAGGACCCTGCAATCACACCTTCAAGCCAAAATTTGATGACAACATGACATATTTACAAGACGGAGATGATGCTCCTTCACCAATAGGTCATTCAATAATGCATTTACATTTCTTGCATCCATCTTCACGCCATCTTCGAAACTACATACCCCAAAATACCTAGCTCATTTGCATAAACTTGTATTTCTTCAAATTTGCATATAACTTCTCTTTCCTTAATACTTGCAACACCATCCTCAAATGCAATACATGATCCTCTTTACTTCTACTGAATATTAATATATCATCAAAATAGACTACCACAAACTTACCAATGTAATCTCGCAAAACTTGATTCATCATCCTCATAAATGTACTAGGTGCATTAGATAATATAAATGGCATTACCAACCACTCATATAGACCATATCCAGTTTTGAACGTTGTCTTCCATTCATCCCCTTCCCAGATTTGTATTTGATAGTATCCACTCCTTAGATCAACTTTTGAAAAAAATCTCTTACAAGCACATCCATCATGTCATCTAGGTGGGGTATAGGAAACCTATATTTGATGGTAATTTTATTGATAGCTCTACTATTTGTACACATCCTCCACGTCTCATCTTTCTTGGGAGTCAATAGCATTGGGGTTGCACATGGGCTCATACTTTCTCTTATAGCCCCTTTCTTCACCAATTTTGATACTTTTCTATTTAATTTTGCATGTAATGTTGGGCTCATCCGATATGCAACTTGATTTGGTATGGATGATCCTGGAATTAGATCAATGTGATGTTGAATATCCCTCTTGGGTAAAAACCCATCAGGTAACTCTTCTGGTATTATAGATAAAAATTATTCTAGTACATTTGTTGCTTAAGGTGACATGGGTACCTACGTTGCATCTTCTCTCTTTATCATTAATGGATAACAAAACTTTGTCATCTTCATCTTTGTGATAAATCCTTTGAGGACAACATGGTCTATGTTTTTTAATCTTCTTTAAGTGGTATCAAAACCACCTTAACTCCATCTTTCCAAAAGTTATGGGTATTCTTTCCCCCATCATGAATTACCTTTCTATCAAATTGTCATAGTCTCCCAATAAAACATGACATGCATCCATTGGAATGACATCACACCAAATCTCATCCTTATAAGTCTTTCCTATAGAAAACTTAATCAAACATCTCTTATCTATTGTAACTTCATTCCCTTTCTTAAACCATGAGACATGATAGGGAAAATGATATTTTTCACATTACAACCCTAACTTATCTACCATTTCTTTGGAAACCATATTTTCACAACTTCCACCATCAATGATAATGTTACATACCTTTCCCAGATGTGCACCTTGTTCAAAAAATATTGGTCTACAGCCATGATTCACCACCTTCAAGGTGCTCTTTTCTTGGGACGATCATCATTCTTCTCATCATGATATTCTCTCTCACATCTGGTGCAACTCTATGTCTTGTTCTTCAATAATATCCTCGATCAAATTTACCCTAGGAAAACCTTTGGTCTCCTTTATTATGCACAATATTACGAGCATTTGAATGCCCTATTCCCTTCTTCACCACACCTATAGCATACATAAGGTCTATGTGGGCCATCACATCCTCTTCCACTACCATAATTGTTATTCCCATAGTCTCTACCTCTCTTAATCCCTCTTCTTCTTTGCTAGTTTTAGAAGCCTTCCTGTTATCCTCTTGTCATCGTATCATGAACCTACGCTCGATACCAAATGATGGGGCCGAACAAACAACAATAAAAAAATAAATATATGGCAAATAGTCTTTAATAAACTCCAATAATCCTCCTTATTCTTTGATCTTCCAATTATGTTATATGTCCTCTTATTCAAATTCCAAAATAATCGTAATCAAACTTGATTTTTAAAGCAAACTTAACTAGACTTGTTATCTTTAGTAACACTTACTATTTTTAGCAATAGTTATTTTAGTAAGTTCTAAATTTAACTTTCTAGATCCTACAAATTTTTGCACATTAAGCACGCGCATAAACTAACTTATTCCTTGAGTTTCAACTCAAGTTGACTCACAGTTACAAAGATATGATATTTTGAATTTTTTACAATGAAAAAATGTCAAACCCAATTTTAAAACCCTAGACGGATGATTTTGCCCTCCAAAAATTTTCAAGACAGACCATAAACAACTAATGCAATTTACCGTAGCATAGAAATTTTTGAGAGCTTTTCGTAAAAAAAAGAGGAGTCATTTTGACTCTTGGATCAAAATTACATGCAAAATTAAATAATACAAATGATTGAGTTGGACTGACCTCAACAGTCACCCCATTTCTGAGTCACCAATCACTACACTACATTTCAAACTCAACGTAGTTCTCCTAGTGCTTTTGTTGATGTGCATTTTATTATCCTGAACTAGGTTAGCTCGTGTGCCTCAACACCGATAGCGGGATATGTTACTTTATCCCAATGGAAACCCTTGTGTGGAGATGACAAATTCATATTTATGTCCACATATGATATGTATGCAGTATGCATATGTATCTCTTGCTTCTTTTGCTTGGTAGATGGTAGATAGATAGGTGTTTGCTAGATGATAAATGCCTACATCAGACTTGTGTGTGTGTGTGTGTGAGTTCTTATTTTGAAATTATAACCTTAGTGGTGGGAAATGTTGACCAAAAATAAAATTTGAAAGATAAAATCAAAAAATGGGCCCATGAAGAGAAAACAATCAAAAATAAGAGGAGTCGAGACCATGCAAAAGGGTCGGGATCTTATGTATGATTTTGACCTTGTTGTACAGTTTTGGAACATGCTTAGATATAACAAAACAATAAAAATGAACTACAAAAGATCTCTATAAGGTAGCTAAAAATAAAACCAAAGAGGTAAAACAATAAGATACAAAGTCAAATCAAGTCATAAAGAGCAATACAACAAAATATTGATGCCACTAAGATCTTGTTTCATTGTTCAAAACTCACATATATATAATTCCAATGAAAGCATGGTGTAATAATTATTTTGTGCAAATTTTAGTGTCTACACTTTCCCCCTTCTGATAGTGAATGAAATTTATTAGTTTAAAGGAGAAAAGTATCATACCTAGAAGAAATTGTTAAAGCAAGGACAATTATAAGTGTGTTGAGAGAAAGTAATCATGAGTAATAACAAAGCGAGTCATTAGTTGACCCATGCAAAGATAAGGGAGAAGCGTACCATAGGTATTAAAATGAGATATCGTAGTAAAAAAGAAATGTTTGGAGATATGAGGATTTGTACTTGGCGTATTTGTAGAGTTAGGGGTGTATTTGTAGAGTTAGGGGTGATCAAATCCCCAACAAGTTAAATTTTAAAGTAACATGGCAATTGGGTGTCCCGCCACCAAGGGAAGAATGGATCTTTTTAGTCACTCCCTATAACTCTTTCCAAAATGAGACCACACCACTACAAGGGGATCTAGGTCACAAGGATTTGAAAAAATTGTGCAAAGGTAAAAGGGAACAATGTCTCATCACCCCACCGCATAACACATGGGTCTATAATTTTAACTATATGTATTGGTGATTATGGTTGTTCAACGTGTCCCTTGTATTTTGTGAAATGAAGTGGCATGTGTTGCTCACAACTAAGTTTGTCCGGTTTGTCTAGTGCATTTTTGTAACCAAAGTAGACCATTTGGTCATGACATTAGATTGCATGACATAAAAAGTGGCCGCGTATGGCCAACGTTGCTTGATTTATGTGTAATTTGTGTAAAAGAGTATGCCATTGTATGACCAATCCATGTGGCTTCTTATTGATGTCTTGAGAGACAAGAAGTAGACAACCTTGTATGGTTGGCCTATAAAGTTGCCCCCTTCAAAGCAAAAGGGAGAGTACGAAACAATGTCGCTTGGGATGTAAGTGAAGAGATAAATATGGTGTACAAGAATTGAGATCGGTGGAGGTTGGTTTGCAATATTTGATAGAGTGATTCATGAGAAACAATAGAGGATTATGTTTGTAATAGAGTCATATGCATAAATGTGGGAGACCAATGTGTGCACAACTGTGTAGGGTATGCAATATAGTGTGGTAATGTATTGAAGTGAAAGAAATAAAAATACAATTGCGTAACGCCACAAACTACATGTAAAATGGGTAAGTAAGGCTTGAGATACATGTCATATCACCACGAAGCCATGATTGGAGGAATAAGGTAGGCAATAAATTAGGTTTTTGATGCCACAATTGAATTTTGCTACAAATAGTAAGTTGAAAAATTGAAAAGTACTTTTCATTTGTGATTGCAATTGATTGTGATAAGAGCTCTAAGTTTGAGATGATGTTGCAATTTAGAGAGGATATTCAAATGCGATTTGATTAAGTAGTGAGATATTATTTAGGCGCAGACTATCCATGAGTCGGTGAGGGGGATTAATGCTGATTTTTGTGAAATAATATGGACTTCCATGATTTTATTGTAATTTTTTTATTTTGTTAAAATTAGTGTATATACACAAAAATGGACCAAATGACACGGTTTTAGACCTAGGGAAATACCGTTCGATAGGTATGGTCCTAATCTGATCTCGAATAGTTCTAACCATGTTAGGAGAAAATTCCAATAAAAATGTTGTATAGAGAATTGGATTATAGTCGATTAATTTGTAATGAGTATATCAATATCATGTGTAGTAAGTAACACAATGTTTTGAATAAGTGTTTTTGTGTTTGTAGAGAGATGTCCACAAGTGATAGTTCCATGGAGGTCGACATATGGATACATTATTTGCATTAGACTTGGATGATGGCGATTGGGATATATTAGACAAGGTCGATTATGACATGTAGCGAGATTGGGGTAATCATGGTCAAACACGCATTTGATCATTGATTGTGCGAAGCGGTGGAATGCATATACATGTACCTTTTGTCTCCTAACAAGGCGAGATGATTGTGACATTGGAGGATGTATATCGATTCTGTGGTTTCTTATTATAGAAGAGAGGGTGCAAGTGTTAGCGCAAGGTTGGGGTTTTAAGCATAGCGAGGTGGTTTGTCTCAAAATATAAGAGGATTAACATTTTGATCATAATCGTACACTATATTAGAATATGAAGAGAGAGCCACATGTCTTGCAATGACATAAATGGTATGGCCCTGGTTAGAAGGATGGTAACCACTATGTTTCTACATGACATGAAAGCAAGCCATAATCACACAAAGAATAAGGAATATGTTGGAAAGACCACACACATGCCTCAAGGAAGCCTTAAGGTTTTGGAAAACAAGCCTAATGCAAAGGAGCTAGCAAGATTCTAGATTAGGTTAACGGTTTGATAAAAAACGAGTTCACCAAAATGTATCAACTGTAATTTAAATTAATAAATTAAGCCTAGATTTGATAATATAGTAACATGAGTATAAGCACATTCATATTTACATCTCGACTGATAAAAGGGTTGTACATCATAATAACCACAATGATATTAAGCTACAAGTAATCAAAAGTACAATTGAGATAGAAAAATTCACTTAGCTTATTCAAGAATTTCGGTGGTTTGTCGATGAGAGATCCGGAATAGGAACAAGATCTAGAAATTGGATGATTCAACTTCTACACTTATGAGCCCTCCTAGGTAATCAAAGAATTGTCAAAATTTTACAACTCCTAACCAAATTCTATGGTCTTGGAATTGTAGACGAAGTGGGAATTTGCTACTTCTTGTGTCATCTTGTGTCATTTTTCATCACTCTTTGATATCTTTAGCTTCACATGAAACCCTAAATTGCACACTTGAACGTGCAAAACAAACCCTAACTATCCTACAACACACTTAAGAAAACATTAGATGCAAAATGAAATAATGTAAATACTTGATCCAAAATGACCTTAGCAATCACCCCGTTTGTGAGTCACGATGCGGTGCACTACATTTCAGAATCAATGTAGTTGATCTAGTGTTTTGTGTTGATGTGTATGCAACTATCCCTTGAACTAGGTTGGCCCTTGTGCCTCAAACACTTATAGTGGTCTATGCTACTTCATCCCAATAGAAACCCTTACGTGCAGATGAAAATTCAGATTTATTCCCTCTTATGTTATGTGTGCATTACGTAGATGTATCTCTTGCTCTTTTATCTCAATAGATGGTAGATAGATAGGTGTTTGCTAGATGATAAATGCATACATTATACTTTTATATATGTGAGTTCTTACTTTGAAATCCTGACCTTATTGGAGGGAAAGGTTGACCCAGAAAATAGAATTTGAAAGATAAAAGAGTAACAAATGGACCCATGAAGAGAAAACGATCAAAAAGTAAGAGGGCTCAAGACCATACAAAAGGGTCGGGATCGTATGTACTTTTTGACCTTGTTATGCACGGTTTTGGACCATGCTCATATACAACAAAACGATTAAAAGGAACTACAAAAGATCTCGTGAATGTAGCTCAAAATCACACCAAAGAGGCAAAATAGTAAGAGATAGGGTTAAATCAAGTTGTAAAGAACTATACGACAAAAGACTCGATGCCACTAAGATCTTGTTTCATTGTCCAAAGCTCACATGTACATAAAGTCCCAAAAAAACATAGTGTAATAATGATTTTGTACAAATTTTATGTTTACAATGGTTATAGATTATATGTGATCTATTACTCAACATGATGTGTGGTCATGTGGATTTCACCAAGGAACAAACATGTGTACCTAATTAAATATTAAAGCCTTGGGATGATCTTGATCATATCATATCTCTAGCAGACTAAATGTTGTTAGGATTTTGTAAATAATTAGAAATGTCATATTGACCATGACATCGAGGGGAATCAAGTGATGTGATGATAAAAAGGGTTAATGATTGTTTAAAAATAGGATTTGTCTTGTTTGGAAGAGTGAATTGTTGGTAAAGATTACAAATGTTGAGCATGGAGGAGGTAAAGGGTTTTCAAACCCTAGATACTTAACAAAACTCATGGTCATGGCATTGAATCATCTCTAATCTTGTAGTAGGTCATTAAGAAAATGTTATTCTTGGATATTTTGCATGCATTAATAAGAGTAGGCATGAGGCTAAAAGAGATATGTATACCTTGGTTGTTTCAAGAAGAATAACGAATGCGGTGAGAAGGATGAGCTTGTATTATCACAAACAATAAAAGGAGTGTCTCTTTTCATTTGAGCTTTGACTGTTGTGAGCATGAGATCTTGCTTCAATTATTTCCTCTAAACAATAACCCAATAGGGGAATGATTAAAAATGGGTATGAGCTCAATTTTGGTTCTATTATGGGTTATGCTTTGTTTGATCTAGATAGACCACACACACACACACACACACACATGTGTGTGTGTGTGTGTGCGCATGTGCATGTGCGTGTCGGTGTGCGTGTGCGTGTGTGCACATGCGTGTGCGTGCGTGCGTGTGCATGTGCGCATGTGCGCGTGCGTGCATGCGTGTGTGCGTGTGTGCATGTGTACATGTGTGTGCATGCGCGTGCGCGTGCGCGTGTGCGTGTGTGCGTGTGCGTGTGCATGTGTGTGTGCGTGTGTGCGTGTGCATGCATGTGCATGCGTGTGCGTGCGTGCGTGTGTGTGTGTGTGTGTGTGTGTGTGTGTGTGTGTGTGTTGCTATATTCATAGATTGTTTAATGATTATTGTGCAGATTAAAAAAATTCGTGTGCGTGTGCGTGTGCGTGTGCGTGTGCGTGTGCGTGTGTGCGTGCGTGTGTGTGTTGATATATTCATAGATTATTCGTAATGATTATTATATAGAAAATTTAAAAAATTCGGTAAGCGTGCGTGTGCATGTGCGCGCGCGCACGTGTGTGTGTGTGTGCGTGTGCGTGTGCGCGCGCGTGCGAGTGTGCGTGCGTGTGTGTGTGCGCGTGTGTGGCGTGCGTGCTGTGTGGCGTGCGTGTGTGCGCGTGGGGGTGTGTGTGTGTGTGTGTGTGTGTGTGTGTGTGTGTGTGTGTGTGTGTGTGTGTGTGTGTGTGTGTGTGTGTGTGTGTGTGTGTGTGTGTGTGTGTGTGTGTGTGCGTGCGTGCGCATGTGTGTGCGTGTGCGTGTGTGTTTTGATATATTCATAGATTGTTTGCAATGATTATTGTAAAGCAAATTAAAAAAATTCGTAACAAGTGATGGATATTGGCGGTGTAGTGGTAATATGGGTTGGTCTTTATAAAGCATGGGTAGACAAAGCCCCGCCTAGTGTTTAGTTGAACCAAAGTTTAGTAAATATAAGATTCAAATATCCATTTACGTATATGCTTGTATACACATGCACATTTATGTGTATAAAGCCCAATAGACAAATAAGTAATATAACATTTTGTGTATTTTCCTTGCTAACTATATTATTTTTGTGTGTTTTCCTTGCTAACTATATTCTTTGAGGACCCCCTTTTAGTTTTCGGTTTGTGCCATGGCAATCCCTTGTGTAAGTGTGTGAACTTGAATGGTTGTTTCCTTTGTAGAAAGTCACATTGATGGATTGTTGTCCTATTCCATCTAGGATATCTATCCTTAAGTTATGGCATGGTTGCAATAGATTAATTCAGTACAATATGGAATACTTAGGCAATGTGATCTACATGTTAGAGGAGTAGTAATTGCTATATCTTGAAAATAAATACATAAACGGTTTTGTTTTTCTAACTTTATGAGATGGTTGTTTTCTCATGAATAAATGTATTAATTGATTTGTTTTCCTTGAAGTTCTTATGAAAAAGTTGTTTATTTAGCTTAAAGGAGAGTGATTGCTAACTTTTTGTTGACCCTCTTTTACATGTTGATCTTTGACTTCGCACAAATTGGGGACTTGACCTTCAAGAAAGTTGTTGTATATTTACATGTTAGATGGACTTGGAGTACCTTGAAAACACAAAGTTTTGGGTACGAATGCAACACTTCTTTTGTGTACTTGCAAGTATTGATATTCAAGTAAACATAGAGGGTTGAACATGCATGTTCTCAAGACTCATTATTAAGATTTGAAGTTCTTGGTATTCCTACCACTTGTTGTGCATTAAGCTTTGACCCTTGTTTGTGTAGGACAAGTGAAATGAGTATGTTACCCTAAGTATTGTTGTTGTTTGCAAGTTGTGATGCATGGTAGAAGTAATATAGCCTTATACATGGTGGTATGATGCTAAGACAATCCTTCAATAGATAATAACAATGTTGTGGTTCAAAGTACCTTCCATGGTGTAATCTCTTTAGTTTTTTTTTCATTTATGATTTGTCATAGTATGATAAAAATGGACTTGATATCATTATTAGTTGTGACATGTAGCATCCCCACACCTCATTTTCAATACAATGTATGTTACTACTTGTGAAGGATCTAAAAGGATTTACCATTTTTATTTAAAGTCCAGATATTGTTGGTATGGGTTGAAGGGTTGAGTTTTCTTAGTCAATCCTATCACTATTTATATGTGTTAAAGAGAATAATACTATGTTTGGGTTGAAGTAGATTTAGCAAAAATTCTATTATGGAATGCATTTTTGCCAAGGAAAATAGGCTTGTGCCACTTCAACAAACAAGGAGTGTGGGTTCACAAGCGAGCCAATTGTGCATTTCACAACGAATTCCAAAAAGTTGTTGCTTTTTTGGAATGCAATCCCTTTGATCATCAATTGCAATCAATGGTAGTTGGGCTTAAGCATAAGCTCAAACTTAGTGAATCTCTTGTTGTTAGAGGATCTCAAATTCAAGGTTGTTTACATTGGCTCAAGATAGAGGATCATGCCTCCAAAGAGTTTTTCAATTCCCTCCATGTCAAACAAATCGAGAGAAGGTATTAAGGATATCCGGACAACTCACAATTAGCTTACCGACTTGTCGAATATTTCCTTGGCTTTTGTGTAACACTACAAAATGGTTTTCCAATCTCAAGAAATGATTGAAAAAGGGAAGTAGAGTCTACAACACTTTGTTGTGGTTCCTTCCAAACTTTCAACTATGACTTAGCTTCAATGTGATTTTCTTCTCACCTTAGATGGGTTTTATCGACTATGCAATGCATGGCTAATGATAAAGCACCAAGAATCGATGGTTTCCCTCGTGAGTTTTTCAAAGCCACTTGGGGCTTTGTTAGCCCTTATTTATTACAAGCCTACAAGGAAACCTTAAACACTAGTTCCTTAGGTACAATTATTAATAAAGGAAATATCAAATTCATACATAAGGTTAGTGACCCAAAACTCATCACCAGTTGGTGTCCTATCACCTTATTGAGGCATTAGCATTTCACATTAGCCACATTCTTCCTAACATTGTTAGACGCATGAAGCAACCTAGCTTTATCAAAAAGTGATACATTTTGGATAACATCATTGTTTTGTGGGAAAGTGTGGAATGGTTTCAAGCATCTCGACAACGAAATATTTTTCTCAAGTTAGGACTTTGAAAAGGCTTATGATGGCATTGAATGGCATTTCATTCTCGCCATGCTTCAAGCTCTTGGCTTTGGTAATTGTTTCCTTCTATTTGTACACTCTTTTCTGATGCATCAACTTGTTTAATTATTAATGGTCACGAGTCTAATAGCTTTGGCCGTTTTCAATCAATCTAGCAGGTCGCATGCTTGCTCCCACTCTATATGTTTTGGCAAAGATAAACCTTTGGGTATTTGCTTTCTTACCAAGCTAAGTGTGGGTTGATCCGAGGTATCTTCTCCCGCTTGGTCTCCCGAGCTCATTAATGGTCACTTTGCGTAAAAATATTCGGTGTCTTGATGTTTTTCGCAAAGCTTTAAGATCCAATCTAAAGCGGAGCAAAACTCTTTGTTACAAGAAAATCATGTTTCCCATGCCAAATTGGCTTATAGACTTTCCTTGGAAGTGGATCCAACAAGGATAACGATTCAAATTCATCGGCAATCCTTTTGCCTTTGATAGCAGACCTTCTAAGTTGTGGCAATATGTTTTTGTGAGTTTAGAAGATCTTTTTGGAAATCCATCTCTTTTAGGAAAAATCCATATTAGTACCAAGATTTTTGTTAATATTGATGTACCAATCCTCATGTCGAGCTCCTTCCAAGGCTTCTCATCACAAACGGCCGAGCTTCTTTGTGATTTTCTTTGGGTTGATGGCAAACAAGGTAGAGGCTCCATAAAGTTTCTTAGGATGTTTGTTGCCTTCATCAAAACAAAAGTGGTATGGGCATCATTGATATCCACCAACACAACATTGCTTGGTGAGCCAAATGGGTTGTTAAAGCTATAGAAGGTAATGAAGCTTGAAAAATTCTTTGAAGACATACATTTTGTTGGTGCACATTGTGGCAAAATTGCTAAAGTAATGTTGGCATGTATACTCTACCTTATGGGTCCACCAAATTGAAGGCTCTTTTGTAGTTAAAAGTCTCTAGAAAGCTTATGAGGTTGTCAAATTGTTTTTGAGATGGGTGGTGACATATTCAAACAGAGCTCTCCTTTGGTAATCATAACATCTAATGGTCGCCTATAATGACTAGCTATAGCATACCTCTTGTCAAAATACTGTCATAAAAGTTATCGGGCCTTATCAAAAGGGAATTGCTACCATCCAAGACCTTGTCTCATAGAAGAAGCTGGATTTGGTGACCAAGGCTCAAACAATAGTTTAAACTTGTCAATTCACACCTTCCTTCTATTTTGAAGATTCAAGATCTCTTATCAAATGTCATGCTACACAAGCTCGACCTTCGTCCTCCAACTACATGGTGGAGAGACTAGGGGTCGAATTCAAACACTCCTTTCAAAAATTATCATCAATTTACTTTACGAGATCATGAACCCTTTTTCCCCCTCTCTGCAAATTGAACTCTTTGTGGAATCTAAATTTCCTCTCCTAAATTATGGCCTCGATCGCCTCAATCAAGTTTGGAATTCTAAAATTGAGCATAAAATTGCAAAAAAAATTGGCACTTTATTTATCTAGTTCTTCCAAGGAAAAGACTTAAGCACATTGGTGTTTCAAATCTCAAATGTCCCTCTTGTGCTAGACATGAGACATTTACACACCGATTTTGGACTTGCCCTCATGGTAGAGATACCTAGACCTAGATTCAATCCATGTTGCAACCTTTCTAACCTGAACCTTTCTTGTGGAAAATGGCTTTCTTTGGAGACTACTCTCATTGGTGGATTTTTTTGAGTTGTAATTCTATTTCAATTATGGAAAGCTAAAAATGCTGCTATTTTTAGTGATGCTCTATTTAACATCAATTTTCTATAAATGACAAAACCATTGGTATTTGTGTTATTTGCTTACAAATCCAAGCAAAAGCCATTACGATGGGTCTCATGTTTCAACAATTGAGTGAGTTTTTAAATATCTGGGGTGGGGGGCTACACCATGAGTCAAGCTCTATCAAATCCTCTGCATCTAAGAGTTGTTGGCATAGCCAAATTTCGTCTCTTGTTCGAGGTTGCTTTTCAACCCCACCTCCCCCCCGCACCCAAATGGGCTAGTTAAAGTCCACCACCATTTCAGGCCAAACCTATTGTTAGTCTTTCACATTGGCCCTCTAATGCTAAGCGACATTACTATTTTTGGCTCTCCAACACAAGCTAGGATAATACTCAAACCTTGGAAGGGTGGCCACCCCAAACCCTCCGATGGAGGGCCTACTAGTTTGGGGGCTCCACCTCCCAACGAGATTATCTACAACCACCCCTTAAAGTCATTGATGCTTGTGCTCGACTCTCATATTTGTTTCTGTTATTTAAACTTGGTCTCTTGAGCTTCCATTTGCAGCATTTTGGTTTTTTGATCAGCCACATATTCTCTCCGCCATGGATATTGGGTTGTGAGTTTTTTCCAACCACAATTTTATTATAACCATCACATATTGATTTGCTTTGATTAATATAGTGATGTGTTCAAATTAAAAATAAACCTAATCTACCTTATTATAACAAACATGATTCCCATTTGTGTTCACAACAAAACGTTAATTTATCTAATACTCCCTTTCCCTTTGTTGTTTGGCAGTTGTTTACGAAGAGCATTGGCTACTAGTATGGGGGGCATTTGAAGCAAATACATGAAGTGATATAGTTCGAATAGGTTTGGTGTTGTTTGTGAGACACATGCAACGATAGGGTAGGATTCAAGACAACCGTGTGGCTTAAATATTATCCAATGCAGAAGAATCTCAGTTTCACAATCCATCATATCTACATTTCGAAGTTAATGGAATTCAATCAATGATTTTATAATTAATGAAAGTTGGTCTTTCTATGGCTCTGGCTTACACGTTGAATGTTTCCTTATTAAAAAATCCTACGTAAAAAGACTGAAGAAAGCTAATGGCCAATTATTTATGTCAAATTACTGGACATACAATCAGACACTGCAAAGTTGTGAATTGTTTTGACACTCCGCACTAGGATAAATTTAATTTCATGAGAAGCTTAATAGAGGAAATGATGTTTAGCCTCTTGAATTGCATGGCCAGTTTTTTTACATGTTACAGAATGAACAGGCTTACAAAATGCATCTTTTAGTTATGCATACGTTACTGGATAATGCAGATTAGGTAACTGTTACTGTTACTAACCTGAGACGACCTCATGACAGGCATATAACTGTTACTGGACAAATAGAACAAAAAGGAATTTTAAAACCCTGCATTGAGTTTCATCAAAATAAAAATTAAAAAAACCTACAGTGGGGATTGTTGTGTAGATAACTGGCAAATAAACTGCAGATTCTGCAACTAAGAAAAGCTTCCAGCAATTTTTGTTATGTTTATACATTTCGATAATACTTTTGTTTTTTAATGTGAAGGCAAGTTCATCTTTGATATTTATATTATTGTGCAATTCCAATCTAAGAGAATAAAGCTGTCTTATATAGCTATGAGATGACCGCCCAAAAACATCTCCTACACAATACATGTCATGCTTGAAAATATCTCCTTACAATATAGAATTAAGCATCCAATCCCATAAGTCTACAATTTGGAAGCAAACATTCTTGCAGGAATGTTTGGTGTTGCAAACAAAGCGAGACTGAAATTGAAAAGCAACTTGGATTCGTAAATAAACACCACCAATAGCAAGTAACGAGACACAATAAAAATGCTCCAGAAGAATCTATTAATCCCATCTAATGCAAACTTTTCCAGAGGTTGCAAAGATGACTCCGTATGATGCAATCTAGGAAATGGTCAAAACAGAAGAAAAAAAACAAAAACCTTCCAAGGCAATCTCAAAATTTCTGTAACTCCTCTTCTGTGGATCCTTGGTATCAATCTGCTGTATACTCAATATATCTCTCTCAACAGCCTCCCATCCAAACAAACGATGAATAAAAGGAAGCAATTATTAATTGTTAATTGATAGGCTGCAGAATCAGTAACAATAAAAGAATCATCCTTTATTATATTTATGCAAAGGAAATTTCAGCAAGCTTCAGAGTACCTGAAAGTACAGGACCATGCATATGGATCCCCTACTCATCACAACACTTAGAACCCCCTTCCTTTGTCATGTTATTCCCCTTTTAACTCTTCTCACTCAATGTTCCAGATGATTCCAAGAATGCATGCATCTGCAGGGGAATCAGCAAAACAGAACAAACCAAACCAAGAGAGGCAAAAGGAAAATAATTGTTTAACCTGATGAACTCTCCTGGTTAACATAAAGGAAAGAATTTTCGCATTATGTGTCGCAGTTATAAATTAACTCATCCAAAGGTGACCTCTCCTGTCCAGACAAAAATATAGGGAGAGCCATAAGAACCAGTAGAAAGCCCGAATATTTCACCAACGAGAAGTCCTCATGTCCCTGCACTTGTGTCAGATGATTCCGTTTCTATTATGTTTCCATTTTCAACCTATATTTGTGAGCACTGATGAGGCTAAAACATCTCATTGCTTTATGCATGTTTCTTTGAACCAATGAGATGTTTTTGAAGATTCTTGATTACAAGTCACCTTGTGGCACGCCTCCTGCTCTCAGAGGATTGAGCCTTAAGCATATAAATAAAATTACATAAAAAAGAAGATTACCACCTAAAAACTAATCCAACTACCAAAATGGTCCTCCAAATGTAAAACATGAATACAATGCAATGTATCATCTTTTCCATTGATCTTCTGCACAGAAGCATAGGTCACGAATCCAGGCAAGCCTTCCCTTTCATACAGGCGAAATAAATACAATATCTTTAAAATCACAAAACCTGAGGCTGTCTGCATCACTGTGCCCACTGCAAGGCTCTCATTCTGTTGTTATAAACAGGGAACAAACATTTTTATTTTACATGAATGTTACCCATCTGTACCATACTCAGCTTCTTCCAAACCTAACCCTTCATGTTGCTGCAAAATAAGAACCCCAAACTCGTTAGAAAATTATACAAGTAAAATTGATATTAGACCTATCTTCCCATTGATATAAATCATTAACAATTCCCATAATTCTAGGAAGAACATGGTTTGCATGGTGATTTTTGGTAACTCCATGTAAAAACAAAGTCGAGAAAATTTAACATGGAGTTATCAGAAGATCAACATACAAATATGTTGAGCCATGAGAGCTTAAAAATTCTAGAACATGATTTCCCATGCTGACTTCAAATGAGCATGCAAGACAAAATCAAATTCTTGATGCATTTCTGTTTCTCAATCTACCCTTTCAAACTGCAAGTTCACATATACCATAGATTATGCTATCATTGAGAAATAAATACAAAGATGATTCCATGTCTATTTTTAATAATCATAAGCATACAAAAATATAATTGTGGGACTGTTACAGAAGGAAGAAGAACCTGTCTGAAAAAGAGACTCATAAGATCATCTTGCACAAACTGTTCTGCAAATCCACCCTCAAATTTTGAATTTGCCATTAAGTCTGACGCCCCATCTTCCTTCAGTCTTTAGCTCATTGACAACTGACTGCTCACCATGAAATCGAGCTACTGTCCCTCCGTTTCCAGCATCTGATGGCAATCTGTTTGCAAGACCCAATACTTTCTCCCCAGATGCAAAACTTCTGACTTGTGCTTTATCTTGTATGCCAGGAATATTCAAGGCCTGACTTGGAGGGAAGGACTGACTGTAATTTCGTACAGGATTCCTTGTTTGGCTCAACCCCAAATTTTGAGATAAGTTCTGAGCATGCCAAGCTTGTGTTGTGCTCTGGCTTAAATTCTGCCCAACACTGTTGAGTGTACCAAAACTTGAATTAGGGCTTCTCAAGGTTTGAGAATTTACAATGTCATGCAATCCAACTTCTGGCATACTGCTCTCACCACAAGCCCCTATTGATGTCATTTGTGTAGACAAACCAACAGTACTTGCAAGAGAATAATTATTTCCTGGGCTAACAGGAAGGTAATGGTTCTGGTAGTCTACAGAAGTTGAGTTTCCAATCATGTGAGATGAATTAGATGCAGGCATGGCCAAGCCATGCATAGATGTTGGCATCTGATTTGCCTGACCCGAACTTGAGGCACTAGCTGCTTGATTGCCTAGGAGAGTACTGTTGTTGGCTACAGGGGACAACTGATTAGAAATTCCTCCAATATCATTCAAAAGTACCTGATGCCGTAGAAGATTCGGTGATGATATATTTTGGACCTGTACACCTTCAAGTTGTTCGTTTTGAAATTGTGCACCAGATCGTTGCTGCAGCTGCACTGCACTTGCTGGCATCTGCTGTTGATGGTTATGTAACGAATGTTGTTGCTGTTGCTGCCCTGCACTTGTCATCTGCTGTTGATGGTAACGTAATGCATGTTGCTGCTGCTGCCCTGTGGTTGTTGGCATCTGTTGTTGATGGTGTTGTAAGGGATGTTGCTTATGTTGCTGATGTATCATCTGCACCATTAAAGCATTGTTGTCTGTATTCAGTACTCCACTGTTGTTTATGCCACTCATTTGACCCACACCTCCAAGTCCCACAGAAGCTGCCGGAACTTGTGCCTGCCTTATAGGAATCCCTGAAGATGAATCATCCATAGACATACCTACATTTCCAAATGAAGAAATATGCTGGTTCGACTGAGCAAGCTGTGTAGGTATACCCTGCAGTAAGTTCCTCTGACTGCTTATAAATGGTTGCCCAAACCTTCCTCTGTCGGTTTGATTGCAATTTAGGCCTTGCATTTCTGGCTGTAAAAGGAACCCCGGACCAACTGCAGACATTCCAACATTGTTTGCATTTACTCTACTTAAAAACCCACCCTGGATTGCTGCCAGAGTTTGACGTGATATTTGACCTGAAGCTGCAAGAGCTTGAAGATCAGACCTTTCTAGAGAGGAACTGAACCAAAATTGGCTTCCATAGTTCCCCCAAAAGATGCATTCAATCCATTGGGCTGTTGTCCCACTCCACTCAACCTTCTTAGGTAAAGCCTATATTTCTGCCAGAAGATACACATTGCTGAAAGAAGTAAGGAACAGGACCATGAAAGTAAAAGCATGAAAATAGTTATAGAATAGACCCTCAGTTTTTTATTTATGAGTAAAATACCATGAATATATCTTTGTGATCCCCCCAAAAACGTTAACGCAGGATATTAATTATTGAAACAATAAACTATAAAGGAGCAAGGCCACAAAAAATAAAAAACATGTAAATGGAGTGTTTTCCTTTCTATGCATAATATTATGGATTTCTTTTTATAATTAAAGTCAACTCGACATTCAAGTCCAAGACACCAGAGAAGGGGTAAGTGTAAAGGAATACAATATCACAGCAAGTGATGAGAGATTAACCCAATAGAAGAAGACAAATAAGGAGATCAATCTCCTAAAGAGTAAATTAAAGAGTTGACGAACTTAAAAATAAAACATCATACAGAATCAAATACCTTTGGAATGTGAGCTTCTATATCAAACCTTCTCAAGGCATAAAAGCACCCTACTTCAGCATTATGTGGTAAGCAGAAAACCAAAGAGTAAGTACATGTCAAGACAACTTGTAGAGAAAAACAGGCACTTACCAACTTTCAGCTAATATAAGTCAAATCTTGCCGGTGCAAATACTGTTCTCATCTCGCCTAAGAGCCCTTTGCAACCTGGAATTAACATCCAGATCCCTTTGGCATTATTCTCAATGGCCCAGACTATAGTATCTTTTTATGGTCATAATATTGATGTCGGTAGGTTCTAATGGCCCGTACTGATTTTCCTACTCCATAGTTTGGAACTTCTATCACTGGAACATCGAGTTTCCATTTCGTATCGGTCTTTTTTTCTTAGTAAATATTTTTTCATAAATAAAAATCCAGACCACTGATTGTAAATAAGTTCTCTAGGAAATTGTACACATTTAATCAAGACTACCAAACATTATAGAGGCATTAACTTTAAAGAAAAGGTTTTCATAGTCCACAAAACTACAAAAACAAGCTTCTAGAAAAAAACTGAGTACAAAATTTTAAATCGATATTTTGGATCAGACTCTGTGACCCATCACTATATATACATAACTCTACTAAAGTACACTAATGTCGTTTTGGGTCATCTTTGGACATGAAAATATATTAAATGAACTAGCTGGTACCACCACTGTATTAGTTTTAGTTTTTAAGTTTTAACCACTAATTCAAATGCCACTACTTCTTAGGGGATGGATCTTTTTAGTTTAATGATAATTGACCTCCACAAGTGGATCAAGCCTAAGCCATCATCTCAATTCAAATTGTATTTATGCTTGAATTCCTCAAACACCTTTTGAAATAGTGCCCCTCCACACTCCAACAAGAATGTGGTGTACTAATAGATAAAATGGTTCAAAATATTTAATTTGCCTCTTACAAAACTTGGAACTTCATCCATCATGAATGACATGAAAGGATGACCAGATTATGTTAAAATCATAGAAGCACAAAGGCTCCATAATATTTTTTAAAAACAACATTTTCTTGTTTTTTTTTCGTCCATACATATTATAGCCTTGCTTTTTGGGAGAGAATGGGTCAATATTGACCCATTCTCTCTCCAACCTTAGATGAATCTAAGTCAGAAATTCAGTATGAAGGAAGTTCTACAAGCTTTGGGATACTTGCTCAGAAAGAATTCTATGTCATATTTTCCTGAAAATTTTTGCTCAAACACATTTCACCTTTTTTATCCTCTCGTTTTTTTAAGTGAACATGGCTACTATAGTTAAAAGAATATTCTTTGAGGTGCCAACTGTGAAAAGGTTCAATTGACAGGCAGTGTATGCTTTTCTATGGTCGGCTGACACATGAGATATACCATATTAGCCTAATTCTCACGTGCACCACCTGCTGTAGCATTCCATCCAATATGCCTCACATTGCATTATGTTTGGTGCACTTTCAACTTGTGTAATTCAATTAATTTTAGTTGACTACATTCTATTCTGATACTGTAGTTCACCTAGCCTCTAGGTATGAAGCACAGTGTGCACTTCCAATCTCTTGCATATTGTTCTACAGCATAGCATCTTCAGCAGTCTCATTCAGAACATCCTCGTATATAGACACCAGTAGAGCTCTTCTTCCTTTGTAAAACAAGAAAAGTCAATAATTTGAAACATCGAACTTGAGAACGAACAACTAGTAGAGCAACATAACATCTTATCTTAGAGGGAAACAGATAAATCAACCAAAACCTATGTTGCCAGGATACACGTACGAGTACCAGTTCAAGTACAGGTTCAATACGCGGATATGTCAATTTTAAAAAACCCTTGGGTACGATACATCTTGGATACGTCCGTACATATATATTAAAAAATTAATATACACACACACACACACACACACACACACACACACACACACACATACATTACTCATTTTTTAGTCCATAAAAAACGGAAATAGTAATACGAAACTTGAATCAATGTTCGAAACATCCAATATACTCAAGACTTTACATTTTCATTGATCATGTGGCTGCCATACATATGATATACGAATATCATGTCAACATGAATACAAACAAAACTTGAAAAATATGCTAGGATCAATGTTCAAATTTTCAAAACATACAATATTTGTATACTTAAGATTTTACATTTCATTGATCACGTGGACAGAGGGTTGTGGGTTCCAATTTTTTTCCTACAATTTTATTTCGAATCCAGACACATTGCTGCACTTAAATTAATATCATTATGTTAAACCATAATATTCAACATATGAACGCACTGGATATTTACTTTCAGCTGGCCCTTTGTATGGGTTGGAATGTGGATTTGTTCCAAGAAAAATTGTTTGCAACATTCGTGTATGTAGTTTAATAATATAATGTGTGGTCACTTGTGATTTGGTAAATATCTATTTATCTGAAAATGGCAAATAAAAAACATTCAGCCTTCAGGGTTCTCTCATTTCATTATATTTGAGAAAGCAAGACAGAAAATAAGCTGAGGAAAAAAAGAGGCCCCTATACTTCAAAATTCAAACGAACCAACTGCTTTCATGAATATATTTACAATTAATGTCAAAACAAACTAAAAAAAAAAAGTTTTAATGCCTTAAAAACCATATTTCTCCTTGGGTTCTTCCCGGTATGTCCGGGTTCTTCCCGGATACGTCACAGGTACGTCTGGACATACCCGAGAAGAACCCGGACGTACTTGGGACGTATCCGTATCCGTACCCGTACCCTAACATATCCATACCGGATACATATCAGGCAAAGTACGGGGGGCTGGGTGACGAACCCTGGCAACGTAGACCAAAACAAGTAGCGATTTCAACTAATAACCTGAGATACAAGTTACAACTGAGACCAAGGCAAACTGATCCAGGTGTATGCTTCAACAGATAAAAGTTTGAGTAAACAGTAAACTCCACAGCCACAAGGTCAACCCAATCAATATACTATAAAAGGTAGAATCCACAATCAGAAGAGTGCAATGGAAAAACTTCAGGCATTTAAATATACAACAGTAGAAAGCTATTGAATAAGGGGATTCTTTATGCGGTAATTAATTGTCCTTCAACATGATTGTGGATTTAAAAAGACTAATCCTGCTTTCTTATTTCTTAGACATAAATACAAATACAATAATACGATAATACAAATACAAAATTCCTTACGTCATTTACATTCAGAAAGGGGACAGTGTGGCCCATACAAACAGCAGAATCCCCTAACCAGTCATACATTTAAAGCAATCTGTAGGAATGGATAAACAAGCAGAACAGAGGATCAAAGGTGCTGGATGTTCCAGCAATCTATTTCTTCTGATGTGTCTGAAACAGAAAAGATGAGGCAATTTTCCTATCAAGCTTACATCCCCCACAATAAAATGGTCAAACAATATAAGCTACAGGTATCTCAAGAGAGTAGAATAAAATCTAAATGGGCTATTTTATGAAAACTTACTTAAAAGCATGTCAGAATTAAGTCAGAAATCTCACACAGCCAGTGGTGGGTTTTGTTTGTTGTCATCCCCACAAATTACATGGGTGGAAAGCACAAGGACAGGATAAGTTGCTTTTCAGTGAACATACAACAACCAGAAACATCATATCACACGTGGCATGTGCAAGATCGCAAAAAAAAAGAGACTGATAACATATGATGCATGTTTAATTCATTTGAAATTGTGTTCTCTTTACAATCACAGAGCCCTCCCAGACTTATATCTGGTTAAGCTTTTAGTTATTGTGAACATTGTTTAGCCATATAACACTACATATTTTCCTTGGGTTAGATGGGAGCAGTACTATTTGTTTGAAAAACTATACATTAGTTCATATTGTGTGATTGGATTCTCTCACCTTAAGGCATATAATATTGGTTTGCATAAACTTGAGACACTCGCTGCCAGTGCAAAATTATTTCCATAATAATAAATATCATAATATGTGAATTAATGTCTGGGTTCAAAAATCATATACACAACTCGTGATTACAATAGATCTGACATAAATTAGAATTGTTTGGTTCAGTATTGACTGGAATGAAATCTATAGAATTTATGGGGACATAAATAAATTTTTAACATAACTGTCTTCCCAACTATGCCCTCAGTGCTACCAAATTAGACATTTTTGTATGAGGGCAAGTAACTTATGGTCACTTTTTTAAATTGCCTACAGCATATGTCGAACAGAAGGATATGCTAATTAACTGTCATACTTGACAATCTGATTGATGAAATAAATATTACTAACAATATTACTGAAGCGTCGTTATCAAAGAAATTATTAGTTAACACTATAATATAAACCACAAGGTTTGTGCCAATAAGCAATCCATTCCTTGTACTTGTGTATCTTTGCCAAATGCAACAAAAGGCGGCGTTTGTTTATAGATGGATCTTAAACAGTATTTAATACACATCCGAACTTAAAAAAACAGCTAGACTGGCTTAAGCTAGGTTTCCAGCTCTGCAAGTTGACAAACTGTAATCAACTCTTCTATATTATAAATTTTAATGGAAAACCAAAGCTCAACTCCTCCTTCAAACTTCCATGAAAATGTATATCAAAATAGACATAAAATTTGTCAGTTTACCAGAACATATCATCTTAGATTAAATCCTTTTGTCTTGGGGAATTTTAGCTCAAAAATGAAACTCGACACCCTTCCCTTTACAACCTGTCAGAAGAACTGGCCAACTAACACATCCAGCATCCCTGATCCTCCTCCACCATCTTGGCAGTTTTATTCTTACGGTATGGAGGTCTAAACATGGAAAAATATTCTTTTCAGTTCCCAATAATGTATGGACTGTGCCTTCTCTACATGAATGAATAATCATTATTTCAAACAAAATCTACTTGGATAATTAAAACACACTCAATGAAAACAAAAAGTACAAGTTGTCTTTATATACAATACAAGGAACTACTTTTTTCTTGCTCCACCCTCTCCCCACAAAACTCTATTTGATGTAATGAACTCTTGGCTTCATTTCAATTTTCTTCTGTTTTGGTGTCGCAAAGGAAGGCAACAATTTTTACTATTAATACTCTCATTTTCTTTCCATAACAAAGAACTATCCACTTAACATATTTCATGCTGAAATAGAAGTTCTACTTAGTGCAAATTTACATAGAAATTCATTAATTCTTAAAATAAGAAATGCTAGCAGTTGGTACTTCTCATAAAAACTAAATTTAAAAATAAAGAAATAACACTAATAATATTCAGTCAGAATGATGGAAAAAATGTTTTCATGCATAAAAGCAGTACCTGCAAGTGACTTGCCACATTTTCCCTTGTAAGCCCTTGAACATTCATCAGTTCGAGTATTCTCTTGGGAACAGCCTCTGCGCTCGCTCCAATCACTTTTGTTATGCCTAACCATATCCTTCTAAAACAACAATTATAGGTTCCCATGTCTTAACTATTTTTAAATAATAATAATAATAAACACAAAACACAATATACTCTGGTAACATCTGATGAAAGATCGGATTGTTCTTACTATCAATTCCTAGCTGGTTTACAGCACAGACAAATTGTTGATGGAGCTCCACAGACCAGACTACTCGTGGTTTTTTTAGAGTAGAGGAATCATCGTTGTCCTGCTCGCAATCATCTTCCTCTTCCTTGGCTTCCTTCCTTTTCTTAGAATTTTTCCATGCACTATTTATTCCTTCATTTACTGATGATGCATACTCAACATCATCTGACCCTTTTCTATGTCTCTCACTATCTTCAACACTACCTGACTGTTCCATGTCCTTCGAATCATTCCTCTTTTTCGAACTACATGCTGCCATATGTTTTTAAGAGCCTCAATACGTACAGGTTTGAGCAGGTAGTCACATGCCCCATGTTTGATTCCTTTCATTACTACACTTGTTTCCCCATCTGCTGACATCACTGCAACTCACAAACACTGGGTTAAGCATTTTATCTAAATTTTAAATACACCATAAGATCTCTATCACTGAACAGGGGGCATAGAAAACTTACTGATGACAGGAAGATCCATTTCCAATCCGATATATTCAAGCAGTTTAAATCCATCCATGTCAGGCATGTACACATCACTGATAACTAGATCAAAGCCACCTTTCCTCTCTCTCAGCAAAGATAATGCAGTGGTTGCTCGGCAACATGTTGTAACTGCAACATAAAGTTATATTTATAATCAGCATCTGTGTTGATAAAACTAATTGAGAAATAGAATTTACCTTTTCAACTTGTATGTGAATTTCCAAGCCATCGTGTCTTCCCGTTTACAGTTTCATATTTTTCGCAATGCAATAAAATAATAAAATATAAACACGTAATCCAACACCAAGGGAATACACTGCCATAAATCCCATATTGAAACAAGGACAGACACAAACATATTACCATACACATACTGTGCTAGCACAGAACACCAAAAGAACTCAAAAGCTAAGACTACGAACAAAGAAGAGTGGAAACAAATATGTCATGCTGCAAGTAGACGAACCAGTGTCTCTGGTTTTAAAAGAATGAATTGCACATTAACACACCATCTACTAAAACTGTGACTGGAAAACATTTTCTAGAAAACATGGTGTGCAAACCTTGTCCAATACTTGGTCAGACATGAAATTAAAGCTTCACAACCATAAGTGATTTGTTATACTGAAATTATTCAAAGACATAAACATAAACAGATTTCAGTGACACAATTGAATCACCTAAAATAATAGAACTAGTTTAGACTGCTATAACTCAATGAGAACACAAATATGCTTCAGCAACACAGCTGAATCTTTTAAGGCTAACATAATATAACTGTTTTACACTGCTCCAACTCAATGAGATGTAGTGGGTAAACGAAGAATGGAGAATTAAACAAGTCTATCCATTCCATGAAAACCACAAGTGACATGGAGAACATATTTTTCAGACTATCACAGAAACATGCATTCACATTGAAGCAGCACTTTTGATTGGATCTAGATTACAGTTATTGATCCCTGCAAAACATTTACTGAATCCTTTAACGGTTTAACCATACTTGCTTGAGTTTTTCGAAATAGAGCTTTGATAATAGAGCAGAAAATGCCATGAAGCAAATCCTGCAAACTAAATACAAATTTAGAGTTAAATTTGTTTAACTAACTTAATTGAAGCTCTCCCACAGATCCCTAAACTCCACTTAGATGCAAGAATTTAAGGTTTGTATTGAGTTTAATTCCATTGCTTTGGCTTCATTTAAGGTTTGACCTTAATCTTCTTAACAACTTTCGTGCCATTAATTAACAACTTCATTTTTCCAAAGACTGGGAAAAACAGATCTTCTGGTCTGGACAGCCTAGTTTGAATCTCCAAACGAGTTTGTAGACCAAAAAATGCATTCAGCCTGATAAAATCAACCTATAATCAGCAGAACTTGTATACTGAAACCTAAGTCACAAGGTTTGAGTTCACGTTTATGTTTGACGAGGATAAAGTTCAGTTCAAGTTCGCCAAGGGATAAAGTTCGAGAAAAAAACGTCTTTAAGTTCGAACAATTTTTTTTTATCATTTTTATTTTTTGAAAAAAATGCATAAATATGTCAGAGGGACAGAGTGGAGAGAGCTTTTTGTCCGCTACTTTCAGTCGGTATATGTATATATACACACATTTGTAAAATAATGCAAAATTGTGTCAAAACTTCCCATGCAAAAATAATGGATAAAATTCGATTTCATGTTCGACAAGAATAAAGTTTGGCAAAATTCGAACTTTTTCAATAAAATTCGGAGAACCTTGTGACATAGACTGAAACTACGGCTGTGAATACCTCTCATGACAACATTGAGTTTATTTTACTATAGCACATAAGAACACAATAAGCTGCATATTAATGAATTTCTTTATCATCAAAGGAAAATTCCAATGGGCCACACATGTTTTTCATTGAATGCTAAAACCACAATTTTACAAGGATGCTCAGCTCATTAAACAGACATGTGCATAAGCAGATATGTATAATTTCCCTCATAGGCTAATACAACCATTCTATTTTTGGCCTACAACAGTGACAGATGAACAGGCTTGGTATTATCTGAAGACTAAAATACCAATCCAAAGCTACCAGATTGCCTAAGAGACCTGACAATAATTGTTTCATCTTGCACTCGGACCAGTTCAATTAACAAAAACATTTAACTTTCAGGTCTATTTTTATCTGGTTTCTCGATTTGTCCTCTTCATCCACAATCAGTTGCAAAGATGAATTGCATGCTTATGAGTATTCTTGAAGAGCTTTGTAATGTCAAATCTATGGTTCACATATACTACTTGAAAGCAGTTCAGAAGTAGAGAAATGAGAAATAACTTAATAATCAGGTCAATCCACAAACCACTGATTGGTTTATGCCACTCCGTTGATCACTAAAATTGTAGTGAATTCTTCTGTGGCTGCATGACTGCGCTGTCCAAATGATACAGGCAGAGGTTTATTTATTGAGAGAGAGGTGGTTGAACAGTTACCAACCGAACAACTACATAACTGTTTTTACATTCTATATAATGTGTTATATTTTAACACCCCCTCTTAATGACTAAACCGGAAACAAGACAAAGTTTGTCCCGAAATTTTACAAATTTCCTAAAGCCCATATGTTTAGTCATTACATTTACAGACTGTGCCATAAGTTGTACTTTAAAATCAGCAGTCCTTAACTGTGATGCAGTTGTCGAATGAAGACGAACCGCAAAACAAAAATCTGGTCCCATGAACAAAAGATATGGCAAGTGGTCCACTGGTTCTCTGTTTCGTGATTCATTGACCAGTGATGAATCACCAATGGCTGAGAGTGTCAGCCCCATCTCCAGAGTGCTGAAATCAGAACCTCGAAGATGTGGATTGAAAAATCTATTCCAGGCTTGTGTAGCCTCTTGGAGTCTGTACAAAGACTCAATTATCCTGTGATCGAAGTCACCTCGATCACGCCCCGCACCACCATGTAGTGCTCATCCAACTTTTTCAAGAAGAGAATGTGACCATCTCAGGCAGGAGTTAGAACCAACTCCTCAATAGTAGGAGAAATAACCATCTCCGTCTCAGCAAGTGGTCTCCGTCTCAACAGGAGAAATAACCATCTCTCCGTCTTATCTATTTGCTTATCTATTTGCTCATCTATCCCCCTCTGTTGGGAAAGATCGTTCACAACACAATGAGCAAACTGGTCATGCTCTATTGTCCTTCGAGCAAGAACCTCTGAGTGAGTGGTTGGGCATGCCATCTCACCATGCACCGTCAATGCATTTGGAATAGTGGAGTCTCCGTCCACAACAAATTGTTCTTCAGAATGAGGAAATCCATCCTCCCAAGGCATGTCCGCCTCCCGTACACCTAGTATAGTGGATATTCCCTCCACAATAGGTGCATGTAGGTTGATTGTATCCAAGTCAACAGATTTGTGAGGAATGGCTTCCTCCCAAGGCATTGCAGCCTCCTGCACATCCTGAATGGTGGAGCTGTCCTCCACACGTGCATTCATGTTGATCGCAGCCGGATCAACAAGCCGATACTGACCACCTACCCCAATACCAAGGGCAATTATCCGTCTCTGTTTCACATCAGAGACAACACACTTCTTTCCACATAAATCCACATAAATATTGGGATTTTCAGTCAATCGATTTAATAGATAGAAGATTCTTTTAAAGAAGGTACATATCTAACATTCCGTACCAACAATTTATGAGCATTATTCAATACAATGCATATATCTCCTATCCCTTCTATTGCAAGTGATTCTCCATCAGCTAGTACTACTGATTCAAAACATATATTTGCAGTAAATGAAACATACCAGTCCCTACGACATGAAAAGTGTGCAGACGCACCAGAGTCAATGATCCAGCAATTGGTACCACTATCATTCGAGCATGATGTCGTAAGACAATAAAGAGCATACTCGTCATCCGAATCCCGTTCTTTTGCAACTGCTGCCACATGTTCCTCATTACATGGCTTTTTGTTCTGCTTCGAAAGATCATACATCCGCTTCCGCAATCCTTCTTGAGGTGCCCAACCTTGTGACAGTAATAACATGTGACCTGATACCGAGTGGAAGACTCACCAGATTGACGTTTCCACTTTCCCTTTGACTGAGTGACAAGAGCACTCTCTGAATGGTCACAATTAGATTCTGCTTGAAGTTGTCTCCGCTCCTTTTGCAACATGTAGGAACTCACCTTGTCAAACGTGAGTGTTTGACTTTCAGCCATTAAATGGAGTGCCTCCACAAATGACTCATACGAAGAAGGTAAGCTGTTCAAAACCAGAGCCACCATATCATCGTCGTCCACCTTTTTGTTGATGGAAGATAACTGGTCTCGGAGGTCTTTCATCCGAAGTAGGTGCTCAGACAGCGATCCACCTTCTTGTAACTTTACGGAAAAGAGCATATTTTTCAGGTATAAAACCCGACTCTTCTCTGACGTCTGATATTTATCCCTCAGACTGGTCCACAACGTGCTTGCCACAGTGGCATTCCGCACTTCCGGTATCAAATCATCCGACACCGATAACTTGAGAAGCAATAACGCTTCCTTATGACGTTTGTCATAATCCTCGAAGTTCATCGCTGGTCGACTTTCATCACCCTTGATTATTTTATCACAATCACGAAACTCCGCAACCGTTAAAATCTTATGACTCCATACATTAAAATTAGTGCCCGTTAATTTTTGTGTCTCCGGCAACGTCAAGTGTGATATATTTGCCATTTTATTATTCCAAAGTAACGGAAAATAATAAAATAAAAGTTTGCCCCACACTTAATAAAATATTCTTTTCCAGCCAAAAATATTAAATGAATGAATAATATGCGTGGCTGTAGGAAAATGCAAATACGTGGCAGGGAAAAAAAAAATTATAACATTTTATAAAATCTTTTGCTACCTTTGTGATTCTGCCCTTCACGTTTATATTGCCCTTCACGTTTTGCGAATTCTGCCCTTTACCAGCGAATTCTGCCCTCGAACTGCCCTCGGTTTTCTCTAAGCGACTGGATTTGCGTCTGTCCTGCTGCGATGTCTGCTATATTTGCCCTCGAATGCTCAGAAACTCCTCGCCATTGCACGCTCCAACAAACATGACTGTGTCGTTTATGCCCTTGATAGGACTGTGATTTTACGTTTTTCTTCTGCCCTCACGAATGGAGAGAAACCATGTATTGCCCACGAAAATCAGTAAGAAGTGCCCTCGTGTAACCACAACCCTTCAGACCCTTCGTGAAACAGGCTTTCTTTGTCCTCGTGACTGGTTCAACTTTGCCCACGACAACACAAATTTTCTCTGCCCTCGTCGTATTTGCTTGCGACTGTATTTCCGTTGAAAAACGTGACTTTGTGATACGAAAAATGTGACTGTTTTTGCGACTGTGTTGTGTCTTCTTTCACACGATTTGCGACTGTTGTGCTGGTGCCCACGATACTGGTGAAAATGGCCACGATTTTTGCGGTTCTGCCCTCGTGCTTCCAACGTTTTTCTTTCACGATTTTACGAAAAACGTATTTTCTTCAACGACGATCCACAACTCTGCCAAATTCGTGCCTTTTAGGGCTTCCCTCTGCCCTGGATCTCCACGATTCTGCCTTGCGTCGACCGTACTTTTTGTCGACCTCTCCTCTCACCAATCGCGATTTTGGGTTTCACAAAAAATGACTGGACTTCAAACTTCTTCTCTACAGTTCGTACCCATGTCGGGGCTTCCTCGAACCTCATGCGACACTCCCGTGCTCGTCCAAGAGCTTCCTCGGGCAAGTCGCTCTGATACCAATGTTAGAAGATGCACAAGAGAAGAAAGAATACAGAAGGCAAAAACTGCACTGTCCAAATGATACAGGCAGAGGTTTATTTATTGAGAGAGAGGTGGTTGAACAGTTACCAACCGAACAACTACATAACTGTTTTTACATTCTATATAATGTGTTATATTTTATACAAAAAAATATTCACTAAAATGCACATAACTCTTACTAGAATTTTTTTGGAGTAATCACCTTAAAGTTCAAAGTGGATCCATCTTCATAGAGTTTTCTATTCTTTGAAGGGTGGTTCGAGTATCAAATCCACTTAAAAGAATGATCAGAGTATAATCCAGTGATATGCATGCAACTCTCAATGAGAAAGTCCAGAAATTTTGAAAGTAACCGCTTTAAAGTTGAAAATGGATTCATCTTCATAGAGTTTTGTATTCCTTAAAAGTTTAATCAATGGTTTTAATACCAGATCCACTGAAAAAGATGATCAAGATATCATTGATTGATATGCATGTAACTTGCAACTAGAAAGTCCAGCAGGCCAATGGTCTAAGTAGTAAGACAGAGTAAAAGCAACGCCATGATGGTGCCCCCAGTGTTCAAGACTGTGTTAATATGGATGTGTTGATAACTTGATTCAGGCCAAAATCTGGGTGAGTTGCTTGCTTCTTAGACGAGGCTTGCTGATGCACTCTCTAGTACCGAATAACATAAAATGAAAATAATCACCCAGTGCGTGATTTCTAGACAATTAGAATGATGTAAAAGCTAATAACAGCTGTTTTATTTCCGTATTTACAAGAATATTAAGGGAAATACACCGTATGACAAATTTGAAGCATTTTCCAACAAAAAGCTGATTTAAAGGCAAATAAAGCACAATTACCTTATATTGACAAGCTTCGAAACATTTTTTTGAAATAGATAATTTTCCACTATTTAATAGATCTATGGCAGAATCACCTCTCTATCGACATATGTGAAAAAAAAAATCACAAACAGCTGATTTACTTCAGGATTTAAACGCAAATATTACAGAAGCACTTTCATATTTAAAAGATTTAAAGGCAAGGCAAACATTATGAAAAATTGCCTCTATTCAGACATATAGATTCTTCATTCCAGTATTTGGAAGATTTAAAGGCAAAAACATAGCACAATTGCCTCTGTATTAACGTACTTATAATATTTTTTTCACAAACACGCTGATTTATTTCAGTATCTAAAAATCTTAAGGCAAATATTGGAGAGAAACATTGTTATTTACAAGATTCAACGGCAAGACAACCATATATTGACATAACTGAAGCATTTTTTCATATTGAGGCGATGAATAACTTTATAAGGCGAAAATTGCAGACTACAGAAGGCAAACATATGGTAGAATTATCTCTATACTGACATACCTGAAGCATTTTTCACAAACATGAAACAACTGATTTATTTGAAGGCAAATATTGCAAACGTGAGGAAAAATCACAGGCAAATATCTCGAAAATAAGAAGAGGCAACACATGGAAGAAACACCTCTAAATTACGAAAAGAAAACATATGGAAGAAACACCTCTATATTGAGATATTTGAAGCATTTTGTCACAAGCAGCTAATCTGGCATAAATACTTTAGTGATTAACAGATTTAAAGACAAAAACGGAATAATTACCTTCATATTGACAAGTCTGAAGCATTCTCTCCAAAATCTTGAGGCAGGTCGGATCATCATCCACCACAAGAACTCTAAGCCCTGCCGGAAACTGATCGGGAACTCGCTCCATCATTTCACCGCCGGTCGGAGTAACATCATTATTATTGTTATTGTTATTACTACTGCAAAGCGAGAAGCCGTTAACCTCGTTCGCGGTAGCGTAATTAACCATACTTTTATTATTATTATTCATTTCCTGCTTCGGCACTGCCAAACCCTGCAAGCAGTCAAATGCCGAGCCACCTCCCATGACCAATTCGCCAATTCGAGATCGGTGACCAAAACAGCGGAAAGACAAAACAAAAAACGACCCTAGCTTAAATCCAAACTAGAGCAAGAGCAACAAATCTGCAACAAACTACGAAATAATCGACGAATTTGAACCCCGGAGCAACGAAAAAATCGAAAAATCGTTAATTTCAACTCACAAGCAGGCAAAGCAAAGGCGGAACTAGCGAGGAAAAATAGCAGCACTTCTGAAACCCCTTTTTCATTCGAAAAACAATCATTTGTGCGAGAAATTTAGTCGCTGGCTCCCTTCAAGCCTGAATTTCAGCGTCGCCTTTGAAAGATCGGTTTAAATTACCCCTGTGCAAGACTCGAACTGCGGATCTGCCGCCGAAATCTACAGGATTCGATGCCGCTTTTTAGGGCATATATTTGAGTTTTTTAAATTTGTTTTTTTTCCCTTTTTTCTGTGTGAATTGGAGAAATAGGCTCGAGGAGATTCGTACCTTGGACCTCTTAACTCTCTAAAACTGATCGCTACCAATTACGCTGACACGCAACAAAATCGACCAATTTCACGTGCAGACGGATCGACGGCATATCAAGCCGGGTCAATTGACGAAGAAAGCAAGAAACGAAATTAAAAAAATAAAAAATAAAATTTATTCGACCCAGCAATTTTCCCCGCCTCCGTCACATGACGGAAAAACATATTAAAAAAACGCGGCAGCAGTTTTCTCCGCCTCCGTCGCACGACGGAAAAAACACATTAAATATCAAACGGAAAAGCTTTTTCGGGAAAAAAACACATCTTAAATTCCAGACGGAAAAGCTTTTTCCGTTTCCATCAACTAACGGGCGGATTTGTTTATTTATTTTTCCCCGATGCCTTCGTAAAATATCTGGCAAACTGCCACTTCTCCATCAATTGTGGGTGACTTCACTTTTGCTGTCTTTTTAAATTGCATGGGGCCCACTTCTATTTCTGTCATCACTTCCGTTGCCTTTTAACGAGTCCATAAATCAATAAAATAAATAAGGTAAATAAATATTCGAGCATTGAGGATAGGAAGGATATATACAAAAAAAATATGCGTGGGGTGGCGGTGTAGACACACAATGTGTATACAGCATAGTGTCAGTTGAGTGTGTACTAATAACAAATGGAACGGTGTCCTGGTTGGAGACAAGAGTGTAGTGTGCGGCGACCACGTTCTTTGAAGAACATGCCAAATAATTGAGAGCATGAGGCTTTGAGGGTTTTGAGTTTTCCACATGGACTTTAAATAATATGTTTTCCTTGTTTTTATGTTTGGGATGACCCGTGATGACCTACCACTTAATCATGATTGACATAATCCACATAAACAATGCCATTTATTACATAATGCGCTAGGCGATATATATATTATATATATATACCCTTCCAACTTGATGATGGAGGAGGGATATCTCCTAAATTGGAAAGTGTATTTCTATTCATTATATTGGGTTTGGTTGTATAAAAAAATTAGTGGAATTCCATAAATAGTTTGAGATATTTTTTTCTTGAAAATAATCAAAATATATTACCAAAATTTTCGACATATTTGGAAATAATTGAAACATATTATACGAGATTAGAGAAGTAGCTTTACAAGAAAAGAAAAAAAAAGGTTAAGATACCAAGTCTCAAGGATAACAAACGCAAAAACAAGGAACGACATTTAGGCAAAGAACGACAAACATGGTAGTTGGTAGCGGAGGAGGACTATCAAGGTCGTCTCCCAACGACTTCCATCAAGGGATCCATCGTGTTAGGTATCGATTCTCACCTATCATTTATTTCTTGTTTTTCTTCTTCTTCGTTATATCTCGTAGGAGAAATAACAAGAGATGAGGAGAAAACTTGTCACGAAATGACGCCACCCAAAGATCAAAACTACCACCTTTTAGAGGAGTGCTTTTTTGAGTTATGTGTGTGTGTGGGGGGGGGGGTGTTATGCACATACATATATTTTAAAGGAATTTTGTAAAGATATTGTTGTCTACTTATTATATGTATTGGTACATATATCTTAAATACATCTTGGTGAAAATTGGTGAGAGATACCAATCTCAAGGTACATGTCTTGGATTTTCACATATCACATTGATTAATAAATTCATTATCTTCTCAATGAATTTCTCATTCGCTAGTGAAAAATGGTGTCAATCTAGTTGCATTTTGTTATTTCACATGTCCAACCTAATTCCTCTTCAGGACCCATGCTTTAAAGTCTTTTTATCATGATTTGCAAACACAAATTTGTCAGTCGCAACAAGCTTCTTCTTCCTCCCCATCCCTTGATTATTCACTTCTTCTTCATAGTCCTCTTGCATCTCAAGTGTCTTCTTATCCACTCCCGCCAATTTTATTTCACTAAATCGATGGCCATAGAGACCCTCAAGAGCACCTTAGATCCTTTCATGTTGTTTGCTTGGACTATGCATGTGATGATACCCTCTTGACCAAGTTGTTTCTAGAGCTTACATGATTATTCTTTGATGGTTTTATGACTTGCCCTTGCATTCTATTAAATCATTCACTACTCTTGCTGATTTGTTTTTAACTTGGTTTTTATGAATATTGGAACAAAATATCTTATGCACAAATGGCTAAAATTAAACAAGGATCTAATGAACATCTTAGTGATTACGTATTGTGTTACAAGAACAATCTTTCTAAAATGAACAATGTATTAGTTAAATTTGAATTGCAAGATCTATTTATTCAAAGTCTTTTGCCTCCTTTGCTAATAATGTGTGCTTTTTGATTCCTATCATTCCTTTGACCATTTATGCCATACCTTAAAAACTTGTGAGACTAAGCTACTTTCTTTGGGAAAACTCAAATATGGTTCTAATACTTTCGATCATTCCTCTTCTAAATTTCCAAGCAAGGTTCCCTTTAAACCCAAATCTAATGATGTTAATCCTACTATCAATGTTGTTTCTCAACCTCCTAAGATTTAGCTCCAAGCCCCTCGGCATACATTTACTCGATTTCCTTATCCTCCCCATATGTTATTGCCCTAACTCATTGAAAGCAATTTGATTTCTCTTCCACGTCCTCTTGAGTATGATCCTAATAGGCCCCATGGAAAGAGTTTTGATGAGCATACACATTGTGATTACCATATATGCAATGGTCATTCTATCGATAAGTGTTTCAAGCTTTGTCATTTGATTCAAGATCTCATTAACAATAATGATATCCAATAATCGTAATCCACTACTTTTATTTCCAAATCTACCAATGATGACGACAAGTTAAAATTTTGCAATGACCCATTACCTAACATGACAAGTTAGCCCCTAGGTCATCTTCCAATCATACCTACCACGCAATGCATCCTCCTGCTTCTTCATATCATCCCCTTAGATTCCTTGTCGGTGTTATTGATCTCCCATCACCTGCTATCACTTTCATTGATGTTGATTTTCATGCCTCACTCTCCTCCTATATATTACATATTGATGCTTCGATTAGGCCTCATGCCATCAACAATGTTATGGTACATCCTACATTCAAGCATAATGCATGTTCATTATCTTTCTTGCATTCAATTGGATTCCCTTTATCTTAGATGACATGTAGGTCTCCCACTTCTCATGACCATGTTATTCTACCCATTATTGTTGGGCATTTTACTATTTCTATGTCATTTACTATTAGATCTATTGTTACGCATTGTGACATGGTCTTAGGACTCCCGGCTCGAAGATGCAAGAGTCGTTCCTTTTATTGTTCACTTATACATTAAGTTCATCTATGAGCATCATCTTATTACTATTGAGGCATTCCACCACATACACCTTTATCCTTAGCTCCTTCAGTCATCCCGTATTCAGTCGTTCCCACTCCTAGTGCATCTTCTCCTATTCATGATGGCTCCTTAGCCTTGACACCTCCTATGGTATATGGAGCCCTTGCTCCTCCTATAACACCTTTTACACATCCATCTCAGTTTCCTTCACACATGGCTCCTACTCATAGGCCTCGTCGCATTTATAGATCACATAGCCCACCTCATAGGGGCATCTCTTCACATAGGTCATATGTTTCACATGCTCCATCTAGACATATTTCATGCTCTCTTTCTCCACATGCTCGGTCTAGAACTATTCCATATACTTGGCCTCGTGTGTTCTCCGTGACCATCAAGTCCTAAATCACGTTCACATGTGTAGTTCTTTTACATCGGTGATCGTGGCCCTTTGATTAGTACTCTCATTGTATATATCATTTTGGCATTCACACTTAGGGCATCCTAATTTCCCCATACCACCCGATGATGCACTCTTGTTCTTGTTTCATACTTGACTATTAAGGGCATCCTTACCTACATGAACCTTACTTTTCACACATACACCAAGGGGTATCCTTATTCCTCCCGTCTAGTTGTTCTCCTCACATATTTGTAATTAAAAATCCAAAAACATGTTGCTTAGATCTTGAATGGATATACTCTTGCTTCCTTGTATTATTATGTTATACCTTTGTTTATCAGGTTACCATGGTTCATAGTATGCTTTATCATTTTTCATACACACATGCACGTTCACATGGTATCTTAAGGTGAAAGCAGGTCACTTACAAGTTGTTACACAATGTATGATGTTTGACCTTGTCCATTGATCCAAAGAAAATTTTGGGAGGTCAAAAGATCCCTAATTATCCCTAAACCATTAAAACACGTAAGAACACTCTAATATCTTTCCAACGCCTATTGGAACGTGTAAATCGGACATCGTATGCTCTCAATATCGCTAGTCAAAGTTCATGGTCAAATTGGGTCAATATGGAAAACACAGGTCTGTAGTACCCTTGGTTCATGCACAGAGCTTATTTGCGTATTTCAAAGTTGATTGAGACAAAAAACGTGATCATGAACATTTTTGGTCTGGCTCTTTGATCTTCAACAGGCATGCAAAAGGTTTGGTTTCAATAGTGAGGTCCACTTTTGTTTCGGAAGGGGACCCAACCGCCATGGTATATTAGTGTAATTTTAATTTTCCCAATTACACTATAGTTTTATGCCATATTATGTCATGTATTATGGTGTTAACATGTGGTAGGATAGGAGACTCAGTGATGTGGAGATTTTAGAGTGATCCACATGGTGGGTCCTCAGGCCATCACGTGGCTTGCCACCTAACTCATCATCCCATCGTTCACGACCGAGTTGTTTACCTAACTCAACAAGTTGTATTATCCATGCGGGGCTTGCGGGGATTTCAAACACACTCACCTATCCACATTACTAGTGCGGTAGAGCCGCAACACCCATTTCAACATAATAACCAACACACGCGGGGTCATTTCAACAAACCCTGACTCGCCAATGAGAGAATGACAAGCTCGCGGAGGGTGTTAACCCAAACGAGGAAAAATAGAGGGTTACATGGCCAAAGCCACGAATACATGGAGCAACACTAGGCTATTTTAAGCCTTTGGACCAATAAAATGTGACACATGTGGAATTTTCCCCAACCCATATGCCAAATAAAGCCCGTTGTTGGAGTCGAACCAACGACCACAAGGTAAAAAGATAAGCTTCTTAAATGTTACATTATACCTTGAGAAACAATATAAAAGGAGGCATGTGGTATTTGAGGTGAGGTCGGCTTTTTTATTTGTGTAAATGTTAAGCCATTTTTGGCTTGTTAGAGGTCATTCAAAGGGAATTTTGAACATGTTTATAATTGTCAAAGGAAAATACATGTGTTAAAGACCATCTCATTATCTAATTAGTCTTATCCTAATTTATTCCTAATTTCTTCTCTAGGTTGTTTATCATCCCTAAACCCCCTAGTTCCTAATCCCTAATTTTTCTATCTTTTATTTAATCCATTTTATCTCCCACCTACCCATATCACTTCCCTAGGAAACCCTAACCCACCTAAATGCTTTAAAGAACTTATCCCAATCCATAAAAGCCCATCTCTCGAGTAAATCATCCTTCCACCACCCAAATGGATGGTTCCCTACAGTTGGTGGTGACCCACCTAGGTCTTTGTCGACCCTATAAGGCCACATTTACCTCTCCTCCAAAAGGAGGCATAATCAGAATTTTCTTGCATTTTTGTGATCTTATCTTCGAGCTTGAGCTTCTTTATAGTTGTTTTAGTCTTCTTGGAGTCCCTTTGAGCTTATTTGCATCACTTGTGGAGAACTTTGGGGAGTTTATCTTGTGTTGATTTGTTCTCTTGTTATGCTATCATTGCTTATCATTATTATTATTTTAGTCACTAACATTTTACGGGTCCAACTACCATTAGAGATATAGATCCATTCCTTCTCTTATTTCATTTTTTGTTTGCAAGGTTTTCCATCTCAATCCATCCATTTTTGGACATTATTTAGACTTCAGGTGTCATCGTACTTCTTCACCAGTCGACCCAAACCCCTAGCCTATTTTCATCCATTCTATCTTCTCAAGATCCACATCATCTCTGTTTTTTCTTTTTCATCATTTATTCATCACTTTTTAGATATGTGTCATTCTATTTTTTCTGTTAGTCAACCTTTTGTACTGTTAGTCTCGATTTGATCGCCACCAATGAGCCAAGTCACATCATTGAACCCTATTTAGCCAACCAATCCATGGAAATCCCATTTCTTACATCCTTTATTTTTTGGTTTTAGGTTTTCTCTTGTAGGTTGATATAGTGACATCATGTAACCTCTTCATCTTTCGATTGTGCATGAGCCCTCGGACTCACATTTTATATGTTGTTCTTATCCATCTCGCTCAGTCCATGCCATGACCTTCCTTCTGCAACTGGGTCATCATTGACCCTGCCTAGGTAAATTTTTTTGTGTTGATTTAGATCAGATATGCATTTTCCATCCATTTTTGTAATTTCCATAGATTTAGGTTTACTTTCAGTTTATGCATGTTATTTAGTCCTTTATCATTGATTTTATCATCTTTTATCAAATACGGGGTTGACATCCGCATAAGGAAGTTAATGCTTCTTGGAACCAACTTTGTTGGGAAACCCCCTCATCTACCATCTAATCCATTTTCCTTTTAGTTATCTTTGTTGTGCAAGTTCATCAAATTTTAGTGAGGAAATCTACTTTTGTGCCCATTCCATTTTCATCATCATTTCACATCCAAGGTACCTTAAACCCTTGCATCTTTGAGTTGCTTAGTTTTCTTTAGTATCTATTTCACTAATCTGAATAGGAAAGAGAAAATTTGGTCAACATTTCTAGCATGCCCAGTGGGACGACCCTTTTAGGTGAGTCTCTTGCATTTTTTTTCATTTTCATTTTCCATATTTCTTCTATTTTCCACTAACATTGCAAGTAGAGGCTTTGCTTTTTCTTGTTCGTGTTGGGATTTTGGATTTCTTGGATTTTTCTCTTCACTTGCTTTATTTAAAGATCAGATAAAAAGGAAAAGTGTCTCTCTAAGTATTCTCCTTTTTGTCTTATTTTCTCCTTTTTACATCACATTTTCCTTCCTTGTGTGTTTGTTCTCATGAAATTCCACATTTGTTTTGGGCTTTAAAATAAACCTCTTGCATCCTTTCTTGTAAATCTAGTATAAGTAGGGGTTTAATTGGTTTACATTTCACATTTTTCACACACACAAACAAACTCATCAAATTCACACATCAAAACAATCCCATACTAGGTGGACCTAATTGGGATTTGATCACCCAATAGGAAATCCACCACGGTGTTGTTATGGTCGTGTTATAAATCCTATACAAACTTGGGCCTCATGTACCTTTGGGTATATTGAGGACTCCACAAAAACTACCAAAAAACCTTCTTAGATGACCATCTCTTAGGTACCCTCATTATCCACCTTTTCTTTTTCTCACATTTCCTAATTAATCATGTTAATAAAAACTTTGTTGCTTGATTTGTTTGTTAACAAATTTCATAAACAAATATTTTCCCATTTCATGCCTATTAATACCCCTTCTCAAGAGGAGACAACACAACAATATAATATATCCAATGATATTCCTTCCTTGAATGACCTTGAGACCTTCACCTTGGGTCTCCCAACCTTGTGTTTCCATGGCCTCTCAACCTTGTGAAGACCATGTCATCCAAATCGATCCCCTTTTGAAACCAATCTCTCTATCTCTCATCAGTCTATTTCCCCTCGACCGGTCACACCACCATCTCCTACTCCTTTAGAAACTCTTGGGCCTCCTTCTAGCCCCATTTATGACTTCCTATTTCATAGATCTCCCATGATCTCTCAATCCTATCAATCCACTCAATTGGTGGATCCTATTCCACCCCCATCACCTCATATCAACACTATCCCTACTTCATCTGATATTATCACTAGAATGCCTATCCAACCATCCCAATCTACTAACATTTCTACTTCTCATGTGCCTCAACAATCAAATATTTCCATCCAATCCCAACCATCCTATCACATTCCTACTTTCCAACATCACACATTCCCCAACCAACTCAATCTCCACCCCTTAATTATATCCCCTCTTATCAAACATTCCCTTCAACTTTAACATACCCCAAGCTTCTTTACATCCTTATCCATCCACTTCTCATGTTGTACAACCACAACCATCTACCTCTTATGTGGTGCCTTCACACATGAAAGCTTTTAGACCATCTTCTAATTATACCCCTTGGGGGAATCTTACAATTCAATCTTTGATAAGTTGATTGATGATGGGTCACCTCATCACACTTCCTCCCATCCGACCTATTGATAACTCACACCCCAAACCCGCTTGGTATCATGAGGGTCACTATTGTAAATATCATCGAAGTCATGGGTCATGACATCGAAAAGTGTCATTCTTTTAAAGATCACATTCAACAACTTATAAATCGGGGGATCTCCAAATAGAAAATTTTGTCTCATCTCTTAGCCAACCCCTTGACATCTTCAAACACCCCTTTCCTAATCCACCATCGAAAAATCAATTTCCACCTTCCACATCTTACAAATTTAACCCTTATGTAGTCAATACTATACATCAAACACCTCCATCCTTACCTATCTCATCTACCTCATCATCTACCCCTACCTTAGACATTGTGCCTACGAACTTCTTCAATATCTACCCCCACATCTACATCAACCATATCCATGACTACCACACCTATCACATTAACTTCTACCACTTTTCTACATCTACATCTATTCCTACCTTTACCACATCCACATCGACTTTGACTATACCTACCACTTCATCCACATCTATCATGCCCCAACCTATCATATCTAACCCCTTATCCACATCTACATCAAACACACCTATCACTACATCACTTACATCCCTAAACGTCCCAATTATACCCACCTCCCTATCAATCCCAACTACCTCTATATCTACCACATCAACAAAATTCACTTACATCTACCTTGACATCTTCATCACATATACCTACATCTTTTCCCATGGCCACATCACCTATTTTATCCCAATCTTCTACACTTAATCCTTCAACATCTACCATTTCCACATCTATACCCACTACCACACCAATCACATCTTCTCGATTTGTAAACATATCAATGATACCCCTTGAAACATTTATGAAACAAACACCCCCACCTAAGACAAACACAAAGGGTATTCATGTGCCTCCTCTACAAAACCAACTATTTCACATTAACCAATCCAAAACCTACACAATCCACATCTCACATAGACCTCATTAATCACATCATACAAACACCTCTTTCTCCATCAATATCCACCCCTACACCACAATCTTTAAATCCTCTAATTGAGATTATTGTCATCCCCAAGGGTAAACCTTCTCGATCAAAACCTAAGACTCTTGGTAAGCATCCCCAAAGGTCTCTTATGCATCCTCGTAAGAAGTTAGATCTTACCTCTCCTCAAGTAATCCAATGTCACAACATCCATCCTAGGAGCACCCCCATCTATTTTAGGGCCAGTCCTTCATCTAAGACATCTCCCAATGATCAATCCAAATCCAAACAATCTAATCCTCCTCCCAAATTTGATTCATCTTCTAAGACATCTAATTTACCCATCCAATCTACATCCACTCCTTCCCTAAATCCAAGTCAAAATATCCTATCAAAACCCACAAGATCTATCTTCCTCCCAACACTTCAATCGGGTCCTACATGTAGATACCCTTTGACATTTAATTGAATATTTGCCATCATGCTTCCTCCTATTAAATATTTTGATCCTCATAGTAAGAAACCATCATGGTTTGATCCCAATCTCATTTGCGCCTATCATCATACCTTGAGTCATGACATTGAGCATTGTAAGGCCCTCCAAACCATCATCTATGATCTTATTGAGGATAATGAATCTCTCATCCAAGGGGATATTCCTTCTCCATCCACCACAACCAATCCAATTCCTATTTCTACATCCCCATCCATCAAATTTTCTAAGTCTCCTCCTTCATCCACATCATCCCTTATCATCTCTCCTCCACATATCATTCCTCCTAAAGAGGGTCCTCCCTTGTTCATTAATATTGTTTGTCTTTCCAATCACCCCTATGATCCCCAACCATCTATCCAATCCAAATCCAAAGTTATCATCGACATTCCTTCTAATGATCCCATCCAATCTCCTTTGACATCCACTAGCTCATCTACATCTAAGTTTCCCAATGTAATATAGTCTCTTTCACTGGGAGAATCATCTTCCCCTGTTATTGATCCTCTCACATATTTTCCTCATCCACACATATTATCCACATCAATTCATCCCCCTATCCATCCAAACAAATCCCTTGATGTTGGGGGACTTCACTTTAGGATCGGTGTACCATCAAGTTAATTCCTCTTCATTCTTGACATTGTCTTATTTACCTCATCCAATCTTATCAAACCCATCTCATCCGATCTCATCAGTTTATTGTCTCATCTATCCAACCAATCTATCTATCATCTCATTCTCATCCTAAGTCCACCTTTGTGGCCATATTTGTGCCTCTTTTGGGGCACCATATTTTCATCATAAGTCCACCTTTGTGGCCATATTTGTGCCTCTCTTGGGGCACCATTTTCATCTAAGCCCACCTTTGTGGCCATGTTTATGCCTCTTGTAGGGCACCATATTTTCATATAAGTCCACCTTTGTGGCCATATTTGTGCCTCTCTTGGGGCACCATTTCTCATCCTAAGTCCACCTTTATGGCCATATTTGTGCCCCTTGGGGCACATATTTTCTCATCCTAAGTCCATCTTTAGAGCCATATTTGTGCCTCTTTTGGGGCACCATTTTTCTCATCCATTCCACCTTTGTGGCCATATTTTTCCCCTCTTGGGGCACCATATTCTCATCCTAATTCCACCTTTGTGGCCCATTTTTTTGTGCCCTTTTGGGGACCATATTTTCTCATCAAAGTATACCTTTGTGGCCATTTTTGTGCCTCTTTTGGGGCACCATATTCTCATCAAAGTTTTCCTTTTTGGCCATCACCTCGTTGGGGACACATATTTTTCTCGCTTCCTCACTTTTAAAAGGTAGAGCATATTTTTCATCTCCTCATTTTTCTCATCAAATCCATCTTATGGCATATCTTATCCCATCCTTGCACCATATTTCTCATTAAGTCCACTTTTTTTTTTTTGTTCGCTTCCTCATGTATAAAAGGGTATGCACCATTTCTTTCATCTTATCTCAGTATCCCATAGTGATTTTTTTGCTCATCTATCATCATCATCTTATCCATATATTTGCAATATTTTATCTATCATATCCTACCGTGAATTTAATGTTGGTGACCTCATCCTTAAAAAGAAAATCATATCATCTCTACTCTAGAAAGGAGCCAACATGGAAATTTTCCCCTAATTGGATTGGACCTTACATTATGCATAAGTATGGGTTGGGAGCCTATTTTTAGCCTCCCTTGATGGTAAAATGGAAGTGGAACCACTTAACACATTACACTTGTGACCATTCTATTGTTAGCACACCTACCAATGAGCACTTAGTCATATCCTTAGATCATTCCTCCATCATTAGCCTCTTCCATCTATCATTGTAATGATTTGGAATTATGTGGTCTACCATCACTTTCCTAGATATGACCTTAAATATGGGCACCATGGCTCTTCATCCATAGCATTTTCCTTATGGATAGGTTCTCCCTTCTTGGTGAGAACTCGTGATCATTACATTCATCACCCTCTTGTTTACCTCTTGGAACCACACTAAGGGTCTAAAGGTGTCACTTGTACATTCATTATCCCCTCCTAAGTGGTCTACCTAGATATTCCCAGCTCTTCCCCATGTAAAATTCAAAATTCATGGATGCTCCTATCAAAAGTCAAAGTTATCAAAAATAGACTAATCCTAAAAAGGACAAATCTGTTCATGTAAAAAAACAAAAGAAAATAAAATAAAAAAGGAAATCAAATAAATAGACCGATCCCTCAAAGGACAACTATCATGTATATCATTCTTGCCATCAAAATCATAAATGTATAAAGTAGACCATACCCTCGAAGGATGGCTACTCTCTTATATCATGGCATCGAAGGCTTCCCGCATTGATCAACCTTCTATTATATTAACATCCTAAGAAAGCTTCCCGCATTGATCATCTTTCTCATAGCAAACTTCTCGCATTGATCAGTTTGCTCTCTTCCCCTACCTAGAGATGGGGCATAGACCTGAGTAACACCACTTTGAGAACCCTCTTCTGCATATAAAGGCTATATCTAAAACTTGAGTTTTTTCATGTCAACATTAGGTTTATGAGCTCATTTCATCCATACTTCCTCATGATCTTTGATATAACTAACTATCATTGGTTATGTGTTAACACTTGTTTTGGTTGCATGTGCATTGTGTTACTTGGATCCCTTTTCTTGTTTACCTCCAATGTAGTTAGAGGCATTGTTTCCTCACATGTTCCTTGATATGACGTAGCATCGTTTAGGTCGCCACTCATCAAGTCACATTTCTATTCTAAATTTTTTCTTAGCATCTATCATTATTATCTATTTTTCTATCATCATAACATTTATCATGTCTAAATCATCTATATGTTATCTATCAAAATATCCCATTTGATCAGGTATCCTATCATCCATGTATACCATCTTTCCTTCCATCTTATTTTATTTTGGGTGTGTCACCCATAACACATCATTAAAATCCCCGTTGTTTCCATCTTTTATCGTAATTTCTTGTTTTTTCCTTTTTAACCATTGTTGTGTCCTCTATTGGGGCAACATATTATCATCCATATCTTAATTTTACTTTTGTGGCCATATTTGTGTTCCCTCTTAGGGCACCATACCTCATATTTTTATATTTCACCTCCTTGGCCATTATCATGCACTTTATTAGGGTACCATTATTTCTCTCCTCATCCGTTTTGTGCTTTTTTTGCTAGGGCATCATCTCATCATCTCATCTTGTCTCAAGTCCACCTTCATGGCCATATTCATTCCCCTTGGGGCATTTTATATCATCACCTTTTTTCGTATTTTGCCTCTTTGGCCATATTCATGCCCTACGTTGGGGAACCATTATTTTCATCACCATCCTTTATACGCATACCCCTTTGATTGATTCCTTTTATACGAAGGATTTTGCATTATTTTCACATTTGGTTGCACATGGTTTTAATGTATGCCTATCACCCATTAGTGCTCACGACTTGCATCCATTTGAGTGGTTTCCCATTAGATTCCCTTTGTTTTGTAGTGATTTTCACCCACTCATTGGTCTGTAATACATTTTGTTATCTCCATTGAGATGACCCTTTATTCCTAACCGAAGTGATATCGTAATCACCACCATAGTTTTTATAGTTGCTTGAATCCTTTTCTTGGGGCATCTTTTTGCCTCACCTTATAATTTTCCCATTCTTTCTTCCCACCTGCCTCTTCTTTATCTACCTCTTTCAAACTCGTGATCGCTTCTTCTTCACATCATCCATCCCTCATTTGAGGGGTAGCTCATCCTCAATCCTTTATCATTCTTCATCATACCTTACATCTCTCATCATTTTGTCTCATGGCTTGCTTTATGCAAACCACTCAATGTTAGGATTATACGGTTGTCGGATAAACAAGCATGAAATGAATAAGGCATAAAATGTAAAACAAAAAATAATGCAATAAAATAGAGACACATATTTAACGTGGTTCACCTTCAAAAAATGAGCTATGTCCACGAGAAACAACCAATCCTTATTATTCGGTCTAGAAAAACTCTCTCACAAGCAAGATCCACACTTTTCAATGAGCCTCATACACCGACCCTTTAAAGATATTAGGTTTTTATTATTTATGGGGAAACATAGAAAACCACCCATTAGATCTGTGACATGATAATGAATGGTCTAGATTTCACAATGTATAAATATATATAAAATGTCGCTTTTGGGGTGCTTCCCTCACGCCAGGGCAGCCTCTCGACTCCTGGGCGGTCCAAGTCCCCTTACTGACCCCCCCTTCAAACCCTCATCGTTATCAGGATCCACAACCAACACTCAACAAAAATGGGCAAATGTAGACACCGAAATTCGGTATCACTACCCTTGTCGCACACGTTCACTTCTTTTACCATGATCACCTATCTAGACCCTTTTTTATTTTAATTCATATTCTTATTAACATTCCCATATTTCCCATCCATTATCCTATCTATTTTAATTTATTATTAATCTTCATCAATTATCCCCTAATCCTCATCTCATTATCTAATTAATCCTAATTATTCCTAATTTCCCTTCTCTAGGTTGTTTATCACCCCTAAACCCCTAGTTCCTAATCCCTAAGCTTTTTCTAGCTTTTATTTAATCCATTTTTATCTCCCACCTACCCATATCACTTCCCTAGTGAAACCCTAACCCACCTAAATGTTTTAAAACACTTATCCCAATCCATAAAATCCCCACCTTTCGAGTAAATCATCCTTCTACTGCCCAAATGGATGGCTCCCCTTGAGTTGGCGGCGACCCACCCGGTCAGGTCACAACCCTATAAGGCCACATTTACCTCTCCTCTAAAAGGAGGCATAATCAAAATTCTCTTACATTTTTACGATCCTATCTTCAAGCTTGACCATCTCTACAATGCTTTACAATATTTCGGAGGTTCATTCGAGCTTGATTGCTTCATCTATGGAGACCTTTGGGAGATTATCCACACCATGTGTTGATTTGTTCTCTTGTTGCATCATAATCATTATTGTTATTTTTTGCTAACATCTTGCAGGTCCAATCGGCATTAGAGATCCAGATCCAATCCTTCATTTTTTTTCTATTTTTGCAGGGTTGTTCGTCTAATCCATCCATTCTCATCCATACCTAGTTTATCCTAGGTAAAACAACCTTCAGTATGGTTGTCATCGATCCACTTGCCATTGTATCACACATTCTCGCCATTTAGATCCACCACTACCATCATGTTTGTCTATTTCAACATCATCTCCTTTTAGATTTGTTATTCTCGTCATTCACGTCACCCGAACACTATGTCGATCTGCTAGTCCGCGCTAACTCTACCTAGTCACCATCGACTGATCCCTATTTCTAACCTATCACTTTGGATATTCATTTCCTTGCATCCTTTCTATTTCTCTGGTTTTAGGTATATGTCAGAGGTTGAGATCAAACATCATTGAACTTCATTCTTTTGGATTTGTGCACTGAGCCCTCGGACTCCGCATTTTATTTGTTGTTCTTATCCATCTACTAGGTCACCGTCGACTTGTCTTTCGTAGCCTGGGTCACCATCAACCAAGTCAGGTAAAATGTACTTTGTGTTGATTTAGATTAGATCTATATTTTCCATCCATTTCTATAATTTCTAGATTTTTTTAGCTTCAGTTTATGCATGTTATTCAATCCTTTATCATTGATTTTATCATATTTTATCAAATACGGGGTTAACATCCACATAAGGAAGTTAATGATTCTTAGAACCGATTTCGTTGGGAAACCCCCTCATATACCATATAATCCATTTTCCTTTTAGTTATCTTTATTGTGTAGGTTCATCGATTTATAGCAAGGATATCTACTTTGCGCCCTTTCTTTTATCATTATTTCACATCAAGGCATCTTGAACCCTTGCATCTTTGAGTTGTTTAAATTTTATTGTTGCTTGAATCCTTATTTCTTGGGGCATCTTGCCACGCCTTATCATTTTCATCATTCTTCACTTTCCACCCACCCTTCTTCATCTACCTCTTTCAAACTCGTGATTACTTCTTCTTCACATCATCCATCCCTTGTTTGAGGGGATCTCATCATCAATCCTTTTTCATTCTTCATCTTACCTTCCATCTCTCATCATTTTGTCTCATGGCTTGCTTATGCAAACCAATCAAAAAAGGGGCAAATGTAGACATCGAAATCGGTGTCACTACCTTCTGTCACACGCGCGTTCACTTCTTTTACCATGATCACTGTCTATACCCCTTTTTATTTTAATTCATATTCTTATTAACATTCCCATATTTCCCATCTATTATCCCATCCATTTTAATTTATTATTAATCCTCATCAATTATCCCATAATCCTCATCTCATTATCTAATTAATTATAATTATTCTTAGATTTCCCTTCTCTAGGTTGTTTATCACCCCTAAACCCCCTAGTTCCTAATTCCTACACTTTTTATAACTTTTATTTAATCCATTCTTGTCTCCCACCTACCCATATCACCTCCTTAGAAACCCTAACACGCCTATATGATTTAAACCACTTATCCCAATCCATGAAAGCCCTATCTCGAGTAAATCATTATTCTATTGCCCAAATGGATAGTTCCTTGCGAGTTGGCACGACCACCCGGTGCCGTCGACCCTATAAGGCCACATTTACCTCTCCTCCCAAAGAGAGGCATAATCAGAATTCTCTTGCATTTTTGTGATCCTATCTTTGAGCTTGACCATCTACGCACTGCCATGTATTTTGGAGGTTCATTTGAGCTTGTTTGCTTCATCGTGGAGACCTTAGGGAGATCATCTACACCTTGTGTTGATTTTTTCTCTTGTTGCATCATTATCATTACTATTATTTACTGCTAACATCTTGCAATTCCAACTAGCATCGATATCTAGATCTAGTCCTTCCTCTTATCTATTTTGTGTGCAGGTTGTTCATCCAATCCATCCATTCTCGGCCATACCTAGTTCAGCCTTAGGTCGTTGTCGACCCTATCTCGGTCATCGTCGACCTGCACCTAATGCACCACCCATTCTACCATTAATATCCACTATCATCCTTCATGTTTGTTCTCGACATCATATCCTTCTAGATTTGTTATTCGTCATTCTATCAATCCAAAACTATTATGTCTCACAATCATGGCCAAATCTACCTAGTTGTCATCAACCCAATCCCGATTTCCAACCTATCACCTTCAATGTCTATTTCCTTGCATCCTTTCAGCTTCTCTAGTTTAAGGTGTCTCATTGCAGTTGATATCAGAAATCACATAGCTTCATTCTTTCGGATATGTGATGTAACTCTCAAACTCACATTTTATTCGTTGTTCTTATCCATCTTCTCAGTCACCATCAACTGTCTTTTGTAGCTCGTGTCACCGTTGACCCAAACCATGTAAAATTTACTTTGTGTTGATTTAGATCAGATCTACACTTTCCATCCATTTATGTAATTTCAAGATTCTGTTTAGCTTCAGTTTTTGTGTGTTATTAAGTCCTTTATCATTGATTTTATCATATTTTATCAAATATGAGGGTTGACATCCGTATAAGTTAACACTTCTTGGAACCGACTTCGTCAGAAATCCCCTCATATACCATCTAATCCATTTTCATTTTAGTTATCTTTGTTATGTAGGTTCATCAAATTTGCAGTGAGGAAATCTACTTTGTGCTTGTCCTTTCATCACTATCTTCTTCCAAGGTACCTTAAACCCTTGCATCTTGGAGTTGCTTAGTTTTCTTTAGTATTTATTTCACTAATTTGGATAGGAAAGAGAAAACTTGGTCAAAATTCTTCGCACACCTAGTGGATCGATGTATATGAGGGGTTTCTAGACAAATTCGGTTCCAAGAAGTGTTAACTTCCTTATGCGGATGTTAACCCCTGTATTTGATAAAAGATGATAAAATCAATGATAAAGGACTTAATAACATGCTGGCGAAGCTAAACAGACTTTGGAAATTACATAAATGAATGGAAAGTGCAGATCGATCTAAATCAACACAAAGTAATTTTACGTGGGTCAAGTCAACGAGACCTAAGGTCAGTAAAAGATAGAGTCGATGATGACACGAGAAGAAGGATGAGAATAGAAAAAATTGGGTCCGAGGGCTCTGTGCATATATCTAAAATAATGAAGCTCGTGATTTTTGATATCAACCTATGATGACAGATACCTTGTAGTATGTTTTCTTTACTCAAACCCTATACACATTGGCCCATCAACCATAGTGCATAATGAATCAAACAAGGATCAAGATCATATTTACCATAACAAACCAAGAATATATATCTCAACAACCAATATCCACTCACAACGATCCATTATATTAATTTGTCAAAACATAATAGTTGAATTACATCAAAAGTAACTCCATAAATCTTACGCATAAACAATATATCAACATAATGGTGTTAAACCATGACATAACCTACCTTAAGCCATGCAAATAAATACATATATATAGGTAGTGGGGATTTCCCTTCACTACTCATGCACTCTCAAAATAGGTTGCATGCTAATAATAGCCATGTCTACAAAAGTAACTAAGGAATATGCAAGCTTCACCTAATAATAGATTACCTATAAATAACTCTAGATCTAATCCTATTATTAGCTCAAACTCTCACATGATGCTTCATCTTCCTCTTATTCCCAAAATATCTTGGCGTGTCTTCCAAGTCTTCTTATCAATCCAGTGTCCAACACTTAAATCAATCCATTCTTAGCCCATGCATGAAAAATGGACTAAGTCCCGAACTCCAACTTTCCTCGACAGCACCTTTCTTTTCTTCCAATCTTCCACGTATCTCCATGCCCGCTTCCCGTGCGCTCGATCTCAAGCTTGTGCACTTCTAACACTTAGGAAATATTTGCCTAACCAACATTACCCCACACTAACTTCATTTGCCACCCCTCGACAATGGGTAATCATGCCTTATCTCTCTAAGAATAAAGAATAAGGAATAAAATAATATATGTACACAAAGAATGAAATGAATAATACATGGGTGCTCTATTCTTTTAAAGGTAACAAAACTCAGGGTACTCATTCTTAATTTCTACCTCTAACTCATTCCAATCACCGAGCGCCTTCTTTGTCTTTTCAGGATGTCTACAAGTACTCCTTCCATCTCATCCAAGGTCATATTCTCTCCCTCATTTCTGTAGCACCCTAAGAACATTTTCTAAAATAGAGATCATCCCATCCATCACATCCATACGTCAAGCTATAAGTTTCCCAATTTCCTTTATCTTTTCTTTGTGAGGGTCTTAGGCTGTTGTGAGCACATCACACTTCTCTGCTACTAATGTCAGCCTCTCCTCTTGCCCAAGTGTTTCATTCTTCTTCACGGCAAGGACCTCATTTTCCTCGACCAAAGTCCTTTTCTTAATGATTATCTTGGTCATGCACACATATTTAATGTCGAATCTACCTTCTTCATTTCATCCTTCAAGGTTTGAAGTAAATATTCAAACCAACTATTTCGCATTCTATCAGTAGCCTTGGATTTTTCCTTCTAAGTTGCAATATCTTCTTCTTTCTGTGTAGCTATCTCCTCGATTTCTCGTGGGCACCCAACTACTTTTGATCATTAATTACACATAGTCTTGTAAGAAGTGTAGAGAGGACTGATAAGTTTTTATTTCTATTCATCAATGTCTTGGATGTGCATCTATAATCTCCTTTCCCAAATCTACCACAAAATCCATAATGCCCTTTCTTTTCTCCTTGTCCTTCTTGTGTGCTTTTGTTAACTATTCCACCTATTCTTTTAGGCTCTAATTGTCTTTCATCAGTGCCTTGAGTATTGTTGCTTTATCCACATTTCTCCGTACCACTTCGATGACCAACTTGGTTCAATCATTACTCGTTTGTTCATCCATAAACTTTTTGGCTTCACTTTCATCTAATGTGTGGCATGTGCTTTCTTCTTTATTTTTATTTTCACACATGCTTCCTCCTTCACATCAAATTTAGGCTCATCCATGTGAGTTGCATGTTCTAGAAACCTTTTTTCGAGTGCACATGTTGGCTACCCTCTTGATCCATCAACTCCCACCCATATAGCTTCTTAGGCTCCAAAGTACTCTAAAACATGATGCGAATGATTTTAGATGGGTCGTCAATGTACCCAAGTGCATGTGTTTTGTAATCTTCTTCTCCCTTACTCTTTCCAGAGTGATGACCCTTGGGAACATGAACCTCAATATCCAAAAGTGGGCCTTTACCTACGTCATCACCCACTTATGCATCAATTGGCTCACCATGAAGGTTCACCCTTATCTTTTCCTTGCTCTTCTCATGTTGGCACCACCCACATCCCATGTTCTTCATAAGCCTCCTCCATCATATTGTGTTTATTTGTACTGAGGCTACTCTACATCAACATCAAGGACAAGAGTCTCCTTTATGACATGCACGTTGTCACTTAACTTTTCCCCATCACTATCCTCCTTCACCGGAATGTACTTGCACCTTCTCTTTACTGATTTAGGCTTGAATGGGTGAGGTTCTTAGTGATATTCGTAGTGGTTGTGAGGGTCCCGCACCTGCACTCTGTACTGGTTTTCCTTAGCACTCTCCTAAATTCATGGTCCTCGGTGCCCTCACCTCTCCATGTCCTTCCTTCTTTTAATTCCACTATGAGAGGGAAGTATCCTCGTGATCTCTCTTTTTCCCTACTACTTGGCTTCTTCTGCGTGCCATGATCCAAACCACCACTATCTTCCCCAAGTCTTCTTCTTCTTCTTCTAAAATTACAGCTCCTCATCTTGTAATGTGCTTATTGTATGCTTTCCTTTTGGTAATTCAAGAAGCTTAAATTCATTCTCAATGTACTTCCCATCTACCACTTGGGCTTAAGGTAGATGTATACCTTAGCCACACCAGATTTCCCAACTGCCAAACTCATTGAGTTGATACTTATATCATCAAATATCAATTTTTCAATATAAGAAGATTTACCTGGATATGTGTATATCTTTCTAAGAGTATGATACTCATAGTCCACTTTATTTACATCAAACCTCAATCTACCGTGTGTTGGAGAATACATTTACTAAAGCCCTGAAAAGTAGCACAGTGAAGGCATATGGGAGCTTGCACCAAGGGCTCCACTTTCCATCCTTCATCCCAAACTTCCTATACAAAAATGTTGATAAATTATGAATCGGCTCTACTTATCCAATATCAAAGGAAGGTCCTTGGGTATTCTCCATTCATACTCAAAATCTTCACACATGCGCTTATACCAGAGCTATAATCGTTGTTTATAAGGACCACTCATAGATCCATCACATGTATATTTTGTAAATCTTTCTATAAGTGACTTCTTTTCCTCAGGGAACTACCAAATATTCTCCTTTGGCCCATTGGGCACCCCAATTTCTACAAACACAATAGATAATAAGATGGCACCGAAACTTATCTTATCTCCTTGCATGTCTCTTCAATTATGGTCTCAAAATGAAGGAAGAAAAAGTTATATACCACTCCCTCTTAGACATATTCTTAGCAATATGGAGCCATCTTTATTCACTTGGCTCTAACGCTCTTGGTTATTCAACTTGGTAAGGAGGTGCGCAGTGCTACGGATCGATCACATGATGGTTTTCAAAGCTTTTATATCCATGGTGTGCCCCCCTTTATCATAAGACAATCTCTATAGAAGTTTCTTCCATGACATCATCATCTCTAAGGTTACCAATTTTGGTGCCCAAGCTCCTTAACCCTATCAATCTTCCAATCAAGGGCATGGTGAGTCACATCCACCGCCCTACAAATTAGAAGAAGTCCTCGTGGACTCGGGACATCAACCATTGATATAATTTTTCTAGCTTTCCAAAATATGGCAATTATAACTATGCATGACTCCAATACTTACCAACAAATTCTATCCTACATCATCATAAATGACCATGTCATTCTCTATCTCGTAAATATTTTTACCACTAGGTTTTTGTCCAATTCATCCTTATTATCCTTATTGTGATGATTATAGTCGCTTAATTTACTTTGTCTAATATGTAACTCCCAATCCAATCCCATGATAAATCCTTCGGTATTTGCATTTTTGAAAATCTACTTTTAGGGGTATCCTCCACCTCTACTTCCACTTCTTTTTACTTCCCACCCTTGTGGTTTCCAGTGCTTCATTTTAGGTGCCATTGCGATGATAAAATGTGTTCTTGCACTATATTTGAGCTCTAAAACTTTAAAACAACATGCCCTAGCTTTACCTCAAACCCTAACTCGCATATTTTCTCCCCACATGCCTTTTCTTTACTCAAACACCCTCTTGATGGAGCTCCAAACCAATGCCATGCACAAATATCTCTGGTTTGATGTCTATATTCTTTCTTTCATGCACTCCCGTTCATAACTCACTCTAACTCACTCTTCAACTCACTCAAACACACTTCACAATGCAAGGTAAAAATGATATCGCAACCCCTCCTTATATAAAATTTTCAAATTTCCCCACATTGATTTCTCTTCACCAACCACCGTACTCAACATTAATTATGCCTTTTACTTTTTCCATGCTTTCGGACGCTAATTTTTTTCCGCACTGCCCTAGTCATAACCTTTTGGTGCACCCACTACTTCTCGGCCACATACCTCTCTCGTACGCCTTCCTTGCACCATGTGCGAAGTACCTATCACATCTGCACCTCACACCAAGTAGTTTCCATGTTGTTGCTACCTACCTCATGTTACATTGTGTGTCCATCCATCTACGCATGGTCTTCATCTATGAGAAATTTTCCTTAATCCTATACCTTTACCTCAAGCACTACACCATATTTCTTCTATGCATACCCATCCTCCAGAGATTGTTCAATCATGGCCCATTTATCATGTATCTACTCCACCCACACTAAAAGTATGTGCGGTCCTCTGCACATGAATTCACTTAGATATAATAATCAGCTACTTGGTGTGCAAGCATGCTTATTACAACAAAACACTAAACTAAATTGACAAAGCATACAACAATGATGAAAGGAAACACATATAAATAAAATGCATGAAATGGAAATCTAATCTAATGGAAATAATTGCCTTATTACAAACACCAAGAAGACTTATTTATAGTAGGGCTTCAACCTACTCCCATTGAAATAATCAGAAATCGAGTTCCATCTAGCATTTATAATCGAAAAACTGAATCAAGTATATAAGTCACAACATACGGTCCCAACCAATGCACTTTAATTTCCTATGGTGGCACACAAACTTGGAGTCATAAAGAAGAACCATTGTCCAACTTCAATCTTCTTATTCTTAATATGCCTATCATTGTGTCATGCCTTCTGCCTGGCCTTTTTTGTCTTCTGGCTCCAACATGCGATGGCACGCCTCTCATCCAACTGCATCAATTTATCTATACTCTTCAAGTGCTTGTTCATCATCTAGTCCCTACATGCATGCAATACGTAGGGAGGGTAACATAAATTCCACTAGTAAAAAACCTCTGCGCAAAACACAATTAAAAGGGTGTGGCCTTGTTCAATCTTTTGTAAGTAGTCATGTATGCCCAAAGTATAGAAAGAGACTTTATCATCCCATTCTTTCCTTCCAACATCATAGATCTTTGTCAATGTATGTCCCAATATCTTGTTGAAAGCCTTAATAGTCCCATTGGCATGTGGGTGATAGGGTGTTTTCTTATGATGCACCACCATAAACTTAGCCAATAATATTTTGATAGTCTCATTCAAAAAGTGTGTGCCCCTATCACTTGTCAAGCTCAATGGACATTCATACATGTTGATAATGTTTTCCCATAAGAACCTTATTGTTGTAGAGTCCATGTAAAATCCTTCATAGGTGTGTTTCTTCTACCCACCTTGTTAGATAATTTGTACATGTAATAATATAGCGCAACAATCCTATGTGTAGGTGGGGAAATAGGACCCACAAAGTCAATTTCCCATTTCTCAAAAGGTTTGCACTCACTATAGGTCTCAAAGGCATTTCATCTCTATACCCAGGTTTCCTAAGGCATTGAAAATGATCACATGCCCTGACATACTCTTTATAATATTTATATAATGTTTCCCACCAAAAACCAACCAATAAAATTTTACGCGTGGTAGCATTTCCTGCATAATGTCCACTATAAATTCCACCATGAGCTTCCTCCATTATAGCTTCATGCTTATGTTCAAGTACACACATCACAAAACATCATCACGACCTAACTTGTATAAATCTCCATTGATCAACATATAAGACGCACACATATGTATGGCAAGTTGTTTCTTCTCTAAGCTCTTCATCCCTTTAGGCACCACACCAGTACATAAAAACACAACAATATCTTCTAAATCAGAGGGCATATAGTTAAATCTAAACAATTGTGCATCCAAACATTGTGTCCTCAATGCTCTGTGCATCCTTGACCTGAGTTAATCCTTGATAAATGATTTGGTCTTGAATTACTCTTTCCCAGCTTTACCACAACTGTAAAGTCAAATTCTAAACAAGAGAATCCATCGACATATGTGCCCCTGTAAAATGAGCTTATTAACCAAGTACTTAAGTGCCATGTGATCTGTATAAAATATAAATGGAGTTTTTGCCAACAAATATTTTCTAAACTTGTGTAACATGTAAATCATGGACAATGCTTCACGCTGTAGTTGTATAATTCTGTTCACTGGTGTCAACTTCCTACTCAAAAAAACAAATAGGATGATCAATAATCCCATCACTAGGTTATGCTAACACTACACCAATGGCCATGCCAGAGGCATCAACATGTACATGAAATGGTTTATCCCAAGAAGGAAAGCACAAAATGGGTGCAGAAGTAAGTCTTTCCTTCAATGTCTCAAACGTAATTCTATTGCACCTCATCCCAATGAAACTTTCCTTTACTTTCAACAATTCCTCCAAGGGTGTGAAATCTTAGCATATCCATTTAATGAACTTTCTTATAATAACTATGTGTCCTAAGAACCCACACACCTCGCTCTGATTGGTAGGCTCCTCCAAGCCCAAGATAACAACAACCTTAGCAGGATCTACCAATAACCTTCCTTACATATAATATGTCCCAACAAAGTTCCAAAGGGCGTCGCAAAGATACACTTCTTAATGTTTAAAGATATGCTTAATTGCCAACACCTCTCAAACATAAGTCTCAAATTATCACAGTGATCTTTACTAGCCCATATAATGTCCAATCATCCAAATAAACCTATAAAAACTTATGTATAAAGTCCTCAAATGCTTGTACAATAATGCAAAAACACAAAAGCACATTCTTCAACCCAAAGGGCATAATATGTATGAAAAACTTCCCCACTCAATGGTGAAAGTTGTCTTTTCTTGATCTTCTTTAGCAATATGCACTGATGATAACCAGAGAATCCATCAGTGAAAGAGTAAATCTCATGCCCTGCAACACCTTCCAAGATCTCCTCTAGTAAATGGTGTGGGAAAAGGATCTATAACACAAGCAACATTCAACTCTCTTATAGTCCACACAAATCCTTATCCTACCATCTTTATTTATGCTAATCACCATAGGGCTAACCCACTCGACTTCCTTAATGGGCTCAATGATTCCATATTTCAACATCTTATCAATCTCTTCCTTGACTTTGACATGCAGATTAGGATTCATCTATAAGGCCTCTTCCTATTGGGTGCACACCTTCCTTTAACTTGATCCTCATCTCACCTAAAGAGTGATGTATCCCTTTAAACTCATGATAGCCTCAAGGAAATAAGTCCTAGAAGTCACCCAACAACTCAATTATCTTTTCAACCTCTTGTTCAGACCAATAGTCACCAATAATAGCCTCTTTAGGTTATGTATCTATCCTAATGTTGACCTTTTTAGTTTTTAGGTCTCATGATACATGCGCACGCCTTCTCATTGGCTACACTTTCTAAGACCTCTGTGTGCCCACAATATTGTGATCAACATCCAGATTCTCTACTTCTTCATCATCAATCATATAAACCAACTTACCCTTTTCTTTTTTTTAAGAAGGTGCGCCCAAGTTGTTCTCTCATTATGTCTCTCCTTCTTCAAATCATGCCTCCAAATCTAACTCCCCAAACATCTCTAAGAAGATTTCCTCATCTTTTGCACTATCCCCCATCGTAAGGCACTTTATAATCTGTAATGATTCATTCACCGAAGGTTTAGTAGAAAAATAATCAAAGGTCTGAATCATACCTAAGGTCATCTCCTACAATTAATTGTTGCCTCTTGTTAACTCTGCATGAACATACCATGCACACGTGCAACCGCTAAGAGTGGAGTAGAAATTATGTATCCTGAGTGAGGGCAGCAAGGCCTCCTACCCTCCATCTAGAGTCTCTCACACTTATTAATGTGATGTGAAGTAGAATCCTTCCCATGGAATTCACATATCTGTGAAGGTACATTGCTCCTAAAAACCTAAGTAGAGAAGGTGATTCTCACTTCTCGCCACTCTAAAAGGTTATCTTTATGTGTGTTCCACCAATGCACAACTATATCGTGTAGGGTATAAGTCAACATATTTCTTCTTTCTCACCCTCATTTTCCACCTGAGCTTCCATGGTGCGTAGAAATACATCGGGGTTTCCCTCACTAGTATACCAAGGGGTACCTGATTATGACTCAAAATGACAAAAAACACACGACCTAATCACATGTAAGCTATGTTCTTGATCTCTCTCCCGCCAACCATTTCATAAGTTTCATGCACCAAATATCATAGACAATACTAGTTGTATCACTCATAAATCGAGCATCATCCCACCGAATAATCCTTCCTTAGATTGCTCAAGTATTTAGGATCCCTAAGTGTGCACACATATATCATATTAATATCATTTTCACTTAATGGTTCTACATAAGGTATAACCTTTCCCATCTATTAAAGGAATAATCACGTGCTCTTCTTTGTTCTCAAAATTGATATAACCTTTATTAAAGCAAATCAACATTATATGTGTAACACCGAGGGTGCCTAAGCAAGTAATGCTTGGAAAATATTCACTTGCAAGTGTCAAGACCTCAAATTCCCCAGTAAACTTGGCCCCTTGTATAATAATAGTGACATCCTTCAATACTCCAATGGGTGTGGCTCTAGTCCTGTTCGCCATATACAACACATTTGAAGATGGCTGTAATGGTGGTCTCCCCATCTGATTCCACACATCCAAAGTGAGTACATTTACTTTTGCACTGTATCAATCAATATATTACTCAACATCCATCCATCAACAACTACATTTAAAGTGATCTCTTTATCATACTCAAGACTGTGAGGAGGTAATTTCACATGTAATATATATCTCTTGTGCTCAGATCCAACACATGGTACCTTCTCCCTTAGCCATTCCCCTAATAAAGGAATGATATTTTCTTGTGCAACAACATATTACAAACCTCCTTCAAGTCATCAACATATTTCTAAGGAAGCTCAACTGCCTTGCCTACTCCAATTTCGGGATTCTCTCTTCAAACATTTATTTCACCTTGCAAGTTTATGATAACTTCCATAGTCTTCTGATAAACTTCCTTTTGATGAGAAGGATCTAGATATTTCGCATTAATCACCTCTTTCTTTGTAATAACAGGCTTCTAATTTGGAACCTCACACATGTGCACAGCCTCAGCTGCGTGTAGTCCTAAAACATGTAACATCTCAAGATCAGGCACAATTTTCAACATCTACTGATCTTCCACAATGTGTTACACTCTAACCATTCATGTGCCTTTATCATTCTTCTTATAGTTCTTTCTCATGTGCTCATATAAATCAGGACACTCTTCAAACTTATGTTGCTTCCCACACCATGAGCAATATACGTTATGAGGGCATTCACACTTATAATGATAAGGGGATCCACATGTAAAACAGGTTTTGTGAGGGAATTCACCTCTTCCACCATCACGACCATGGCCTATGTATCCCCCACAATAACCTCTACCTCTTCCACCTCCATCAGAGCATCCTTCATTGTGATTATGATTATGATGTTCACCTTACTCCTTAGAATTGTTTGCAACACTAGTCTGATGTTGTACACCAGTCTTAATAGCCTCATGAATCTAATCAATCAATCTACAATTCTCCATATCATGAGTGGTAAACTTAAAAAACTTATAAGGATACAATCTTTCAATCACATGTTGCGATAAGGGAACCTACTTGAATCATGATCCAAAGTGAAGATATCACAATCCAACAACATGGCACGCACCTATTTATGAGGGCAGCTATCCTTAGTATGTCCTTCCACCTCACAATCTATACACCATATCCCACTACATGTCTCATGAGCTGAATTGGTCAAAGTTTCTCTAATTGCTTTGTCATAGATGCAATATGCACCTCTTAAAAATGAGCTAACTCCATTATCTACGCTCCCAACTACCTCAACATGCAGAGCTGCCTCCAAAGTCCTCACGTGGATCTGTAAACATCTTATGAGAAAGTGTTCCCTTCTAAAAGGTGTGATCAAATCACCAACAAACCATTGTGCATGTTGGCTAGGGTGAATATCATAAGACAACTTTGATAGTAAAAGTTTTAAAGTGTGTATCATATTCCCTTACACTATCAACCATGCCCTACTTAATTTCCTTTAGCATGTTGATAATTTTTGGTTCAAACTCACGTATATGAAACTCAGCCAAGAAAGCATCATACAATGCATTGTAATCTACAAAAGCCTAGTTCGGATCATACTTCCTATACCAACTATGTGCACGTCCCTTACAAAGTAGTAAGCAAAAATGACTTGCCTTACGTTTGGGGCCTATGAATCCCTTTAGCATGCCATAGTATCTCACACATGTGCACATGTTAGCGACATCCTCAATACCTCGATACTCTAGCAGGTGAAGAGAAATCTCATAAATAACTATTGTGGTTGGTGCGGGCCTTTCCCACCAGATCTAGAACCTATATTTCCTCCAAGATACCTCCACCTCTGGAACCACTCGATCCACTAGATCTCAAGCCTCCGATCTTCCTCCATCCCTAGTAGGTAAGGCACCAAAGGATGAGCTACTATGTGTTTCAACTTTTGTACTAAATTAAACTCCCATGGTCTATGAAGTTGTGTTACTTCTAGATGTATTACCAATGTTTTGCGTGCCCACGCTCTATCCTGATGACGTGCCAAAAATATACCACCAACCGGTCCTCCAAACAACAAGGATGCTATCACCCGTGATGTCATCGATGCATTGAAATTTACTCTCGTATTCAAATGGAAAATGAAATCTACCTATCACTACTCTATCACCAACACTAGCCTACTTCTCAATAATTATTTTAGAACTAGAACACCAAGCGCAAGGGCTAGGTCACCAAGTGGGATTATGATGCCTTGGTCCTTATCCTTATCTCTCTTTAGATGACACGCTCTCATTTGAAGTTGAGAGGGGTTATCTACCATGCTTACCCAAATGGGGGAGTACCAGATGCTCTAGCTCCACATATTTCATGTGAGCTATAAATCCTTAATGATCCATCTCTCTCCACAACACCTATCATGACTCCTCGTATCCCTTCTTCTCTAATTCCCTCTCTCACATTTCATTATACTTAATCACCTTTCCTCTCTCTTCCTTTTGTCTCCAAGTCCGCCATCTTTCACCACATGTTGTTCCTACTCCCACGTGTGGTAGGGTTTAATTAGTCATAGGCCGTTCTTCCAAATCCAGAGTTACAATCAAGATTTTAATTGCTAAAGTGATATGGCACAAATAAGATCCTTTGGGTTTCACATAAGAACTGAAACTCAATAACCTCTGGATAGGAATAAGTAGAAACAACGTACTCGAAAAGTGTAACTATTAAAAACACCACTCCACCAATGATCTATAATGCTTGTCCAAGTCAGATCAACATCATGCAAAGCCTGGTAATCTTCTTATGTCCAAACAATCGTTCTGTACCTCTAATTCCGCTTTGATGCATATGTTACCAAACATTCATACAAATCTATAGGAAAACATGAAAAGAATGTCTCATAGAGTTCATGATACAAATTTTCTTCAACCCACGCGTGAGCATCAAAATTAGGTCCAATATTATATCTATGAGAAAATTGTTCTTCTAAATCCTCAACTCAAATCTCAATGTTGGCTAAAGTCAACCGATATGTCTTCATCATGCAACATCCTTGCAACAACTTAAAAAGAGGTCCCGTAATAGAACCAAAATGTAGTCTATTTTTCTGTACTCAAACCCTATACGTGTTGGCTCATCACTTAGACATATCTAAGAACTCACTCGAAGCACGTAAAGGTACCATGTCCCTCTTTTATACCATCTTTGTCAAGGAGTTAGCATGCATAAACATATATTCCTTATTCATAAAGTAATATAAAAAGAATACAAGATTTAAAACACAACCATAGTGCATAATGAATCAAACAAGGATCAAGATCAGATTTACCATACAATAACCAAAAGAATCAGATATATCAACAACCAATATACACTCACAATAATTCATTATATTAATTCATTAAAACACAATAGCTGAATACATCATAGTAACTCTATAAGATCCTACACATAAGCAATACAACAACATAACCTTACTCACATAACCTCTCATAAGTCGTGCAAATCAATACATATATATTGGTAGTGGGGAATTTCCCTTCACTACTCATACACTCTCAAAATAGGCTGCACGCTAATAATAGGATGTGCCGCTACAAAAGTAACTACAGAAGCATGCAAAATTTGGTAATAATAGATTACCTATAAATAACTCTAGATCTAATTCTATTATTAACTCGAACTCGCATGGCACTTCATCTTCCTCTTGTTCGAAATAGCTTTTGCTTCATCCACAAGTCTTCTTATCCTTATCCATTGCATGTTCAACACTCAATCCATTTTTATCCCATGCATGGAAAAATGGCTAAGTTTGAACTCTAACTTTCCCGGTGCGCCTTTCTTCTCCTAAAATTTCACGCATACCTACACACCTGCTTCATCCGCACTTTGTTCTTATGTGGCTCTAACACTTAGGTAATATTTTATCTAGTCAGGATACATGAAACTAGAGAAACAAAAAGGATGCAAGGAAATGGATATCTAAGGTGATAGGTTGGAAATAGGGATCGAGTGAGCGGCGATTGGGTAGAGTTGGTAGTGAATGTAGATCGAAATAGTAGTTCTAGACATCGACAAAATAACAAATCTAGAAGGAGATGATGTCGGGAAAAGACGAATGGGATGGTAGTGGATTTGAATGAAAAAATGGGTGATGCAAAGAGGGTCGGGCAGGTTGACAACAACTAGACAAGGTTGACAGTGACTTGGGCTAAACTAGGTATGGCCAAGAATGGATGGATTAGACAAACAAACTACACAAAAACATATAAGATGAAGGATTGGATCTAGATATCTTATGGTAGTTGGACCGAAAGATGTTAGCAGAAATAACAGTAATAATAATGATGTAACAAGAGAATAAATCAACACAAGGTGTAGATGATCTCCCTAAGGTCTCCACAGAAGAAGCAAACAAGCTCAAATGATGATGATGATCGATCAATCTTTAGTTTTATTTAGATGATGAGGGGGTCACCGTTAGTTTACAGATCAAGTTTTGGTATCAAAGTAGTTAGTATGCTAGATTAGCTTTTGATTGTGTGGATTTGATATCATTTGCAAATTACTTTTCATTCAATTTGTGCAGACCTTTGGCCTTGTTTGATATTCCATTTGTAGTTTGCATTTTTTTGGGTATCAAGTTGTTTTGCAGAAACAAGAAAATCATGGGTAAAGCTTTGAAACAAGTGAAGCTTGATGAGATCAGAGCATATAATCGCCGAGAAGATAACTCTTTCCCGAGAGCTAATTTTTACTCCTTGAAGAGGATATTATACGCTTGAAATTTGATTTGTAGGCCAAGGATGAGATCTTGGAATGAATACAAAATGGTGAAAGGATGAAGGATTTTCCTTCCACTTCATATGCAGGTATAATGACAGATGAATGCACTATAAGTTTTTCACCATATAGTACTTCCTTCCCTTCGGTTTCAGATATTGATTTTGGTAATTTTGAACAATATACTAAGGGCATTGGATCTAAATTGTTAATTAAAATGGGATTTGATGGAAGAGGCCTTGGTAAGGATGGCCAAGGTATTTCTAACCCAATACAGGTAGAGGATCAACCTCATAATGCAGGATTGGGTTATGCTAGTGAGCAAGTGGATATTGGAGAAATTTCCATAATTTTTGAAGGAAGAAAAGCTTCTAACAACCAAGTTTCTACACCACTAACATTACAGGATTCCTCCATATAGAGGAATAAATATCGGTGTAAGAAAACAGGAAGAAGAGGTATTGAGATTCCACCTCCTCTTACTTACACTAAAAATAACATTGATGGGAATTTGGATCCTAAAACTTCTAATGCACTCTTTCCATTTGAACAATTTGGATTTGATATACAGAAGATGTTGCATGCTTTTCCTTGCACATTTTGTGGGTTAAGTAATCATTATATTGCTTATTGTTGGAAGAGAAAACTTTGCTAAAGAAGTTGTCGCCTTTTGTGAATAATAAGGCAGGTGTTAAAGACCAATCTCATCATGTTGAAATGAGAAATGACAAACATGTAACCTCACCCAAATAGAGGAATTTTTACACTCATTGCAATATGAGTGGACACATGGTTGAAACATGTTGGAAACTTCATCCATCACGTGGTAAGAAATTGATGGTTCATACACCTCTTGATAAGGTTAAAATTAATGAAGTTATTAATTCACTAACAATTATTGAATCAACTTAGGATCTATTGATCGATAACCCACAGATGATTCCATTCAATTTTGATTTAGAGGACACTTTATCTGATGGATAGATTTTTCATAGTTGATATTGTTGATTAACATGCATATTTCAAAGCATACTTTTGTGGGATTCTTGTTGTATGTAGAAAGGATATTTTTCCCATATGATTTTAGCTTGAGACTAGATTTTGGAGTCACATGTAGGGAAGAGTTGAGTGATAGGTTTAACATGCTCAAATTTATCTTCTCACATTTATGGTTGAAATAATTCATTGTGATTTAGACAACATAATATACAGATTCAATGGGCATGTTTAGTATGTCTAATTTTGGATTTGCATTTGTTGTCATTTTTAGTGTGCAAAATATGGATGCTTATAAGACCCATTGGGCACCGTTTGTAATTGTAATTAATTTACAAACTTATTATATCTACACATGATATTTTCACTTATTTTAAAGACTGCGTATTTTGGCATTTATTTGTAACTATCACACATTATTCAATTGGGGTATACATTGTTTGTAATAACAAATTGGTTTGGAGTTGCACCGTGATTTTTTGCGGTGAATAGAATTTTCATCGATTTGGATTGTGACATTTGGCAAGAAAATTGTTTATATCCCCTACTTCACATTGGATATTTCGTTCTTCATTGGCATTTTAAGGGATTCATTCCAACTCTCGCCTTTTTATAGGCATTGTGTAATTTACTTTCTGAATCATTTCCATCATATTTTGCATTGATATTTTATAATTATATTTTATTGTGATTGACAGTTTCACAGGGTCGGTGGACACCTGCTATTTTTGGCATTTTGTGGTTTATTTCATACTGATCATTTACAACACTCTACAGTTTCACCGGGTCAATGGACACTCGCCTATGTTTGGAATTTAGTCATATATTTCATATTGATCAATTTTAGTGATATTTTACAGAGTTGAAAATTTTGCAGGGTTAGTGGACACCTACCTATCATTGGCATTTGGTTATCATTTCATACTGATCTAATTTTGGCATTTGTAGTATTGGTAGAATCATAGGGATTCAGTTGGACACTTGTTGAGAAAGCATTTAGTTGTCATTTCATACTAATCCATTTATGTGATAAGCATTTCAATATTTGTAATTTTAACCACTATGCTATATTCTAGTTTTTGTATATTGGTGTGATGCAGAGAGTTGTTTAGCAAATTCAGTGGGTGATTGGACTTTTGGGGACCAAAAGGTTTTTATTAGGGAGGTGTGATTTGGAGGACATTATCGGTGGCCATAAGATCCATAATTCTCCTAAACAATATGGAGGGTCACTCCAAGATATTTCCAACACCTATTGGAACACATAAATCGACACCGTATGCTCGATATCATTGGTCAAAGTTCAAGGTCAAACTGGGTCAATAGGGAAAACATGTGCAGTGCAGCACTTCTAGCTCATGCACTGACAAAGCCTATTTGCGTATTTCAAAGTTAATCAAGACAAAAAATGTGATCATGAACGTTGTTGGTCTATCCCTCCATTTTTGATAGGCATGCAAAAGATTTGGTTTCAACAGTGAGGTCCACTTTTGTTTCGGAAGGGGACCCGACTGTTGTGGTATATTAGTGTAATTTTAATTTTCCTAATTACACTATAGTTTTATGCCATATTATGTCATGTATTTTGGTGTTGACACGTGGCACTATAAGAGCCTCAATGTTGTGGAGATTTTGGAGTGATCCATGTGGTGGGTCCTTAGACCACCACATGGCCTGCCACCTAACTCACCATCCAACCATTCACGACCAAGCTTTTTACCTAACTCGGCGAGCTATATTATCCCTTTGTGGGGCTCATGGGGACTTCTAACAAACTCACCTATCCACATTTCCAACATGAATGAGCCACACCAACCTAACTTGGCATAACAACCAACATGGTCGGGGTTGTTTCAAAAACCCAACTCTCCAACACAGACTGACGAGCTCGTGAAGGGGTGTTAACCCAAATAGGAAAAATAGAGGTCTACGTGGCCAAAGCCACAAATAAATTAGGTGGCACTAGGATATTTCAAGCATGTTGGCCAACAAAATGCAATGCATGTGGTATTTTCCCCAACCCCATGCCAAACAAATCCCACCGTTGGAGTCAAACCCACGACCACAAGGGAAAAAGATAAGCTTCCTAACCCCTACACCATACCTTGCGAAACAATATAAAAGGAGGCATGTGGTATTTGAGGTAAGGTCAGTTTTTAACTATATAAATGCTAAGAATTTTTTTGGCTTGCTTTAGAGGTCATTCCAAAGGGAAATTTGAACTTGTTTTTAATTGTCAAAGGCAAAAACATGTGTTAAAGACCAGAGAGGAGTTTTATGCATTCCTCATGGAACTTTGAGCCAAGTGAATTTTTTGAGTCACTTTTATTGGAGAGGTGTTCTAAAAAAACATGGGAAAATGTACATTGTTGGATCCATTCATGGAAGGACATTCGTGGTTTAAATTTCCAGGTCCTTCAAGATTCATTGCAGGTTTAGATTCATTTTATGTTGTGAGTTTTCATATTGTACTTGCAATATATTAAAAATGGATCGGTTGGTTGTTTACGCGAACTCGAAGATGTAGAAAAATTGGAAAAATCTGTTATTAATCTCTTTGTCATCATTCCTTTCAGTTTTGTTGCTTTTATCAGTCTTTTGATTCAGTTTCGATGGATTAATGATAAGCTAAGGTAAATTATGAAAACTCGTAAAATGCCAATTTGAAAGAGTTTAACTGTGAAATTGATATTTTGAGTTTCGATCACTTCTAATCAATTCTAAATCAAATTTTAGTCAATTTTTGATCAGTTTCTCAATTTATTTAAATAAGGAATTTGAGATATTTAATCATTATCCATTTTTATAAACTATTGATACATTGTGTCAGTGTTAGTTTACGGGTCATCCATTACTAGTTGAACTGAGGCTCCTAGGGCATCTACCTTCTCCCACTTACTATCAAGTTCTATCATTGCAATATTTCATATTTTCATTCCTATATTTAGATCTTACATTGTGGCATACTATTTATCTTTCCTAACATGCTAATGTGTACTTCATGTGTAGCATTTTCCTTGCAGGACTCCTTCCAATCATGGTTGTCTGATTTTCTTGTACCTTGTTTGTTATTATTTGCAAGCTATGTCCTATGTTTACTTGTTACCTTTTTGCACAATCCTTGATGGCTTCAATTATCTTGTGACATCTTGAGTGGTGTCCCATGTATGTAACCAACTCCCGTTGTGTCCTTGTTTGTTATTTTCCTATATGCTTTTACTAGTTGTTATTTCCATGTGCATTGTTTATTTATCACTAACACTTATATGCTAGCATTTTCTAATTGTTTTACTTACACCATGGTAACTACCATGCGTAATCCCTATTCCCTCTACAATATTCCCATCTTAGATATGCACATCGGTTTTAATATTCCTCGTTTGGGATCTATCCATTTTGTTCATCTCACACACCCCAAATGAGTGGGGGAAAACATTGGGTGAACCTTTTCACCCTCCTAATAGTTACATAAAGTATTTATAAAAGCATATTTAGTAGGAACATAACAAAAATCAATTACAAAGCATAGCCAAAAATAGACTTAGCTACAAAACTTAGCATGGATATAACCGCCCAACACAGATATGAACGATGGGTGCTAGTGTCCCACCTAAGGTCTTGTCTTGGGGCACAAACAATTATAGATTACACATTGGTTTTAAAAATATTGAAATAATAAATGTTAAATTCTAATTACGAGTAACAACGCAATGATATAGCAATGAAGTATAGGTCTCGACCTAAGTAATAAGAAAATTAATTTGAAACCCTAAGTGTAAAATAAGGGATGAGATACTTAGTTGATTTCACAATAATCCTAAAGGCATGAAAAGCTAGAAAATTGATGGAATAGGAGTGTAGGTTGTTGCAACCGAGCTCGTAAAATTATGTGACCGCAATATCTTCCTCGACTTGGGTGACTGGATCAAGTCAGGGGCACATGGGCACTGTAGACCACTGTTGGGTGCCTCAGAATTGCTTAGAACCTCAAAAATTTATTTTTACATCGCCAATTTTATGTGCTACTGCCCTTCGCTGTTAATAGCCTATAAGTTGCACTAAGTCCGCAAGATTCACTCAGAACTTACAAAGAGAAAGAGCACCTGCAAAACCCAAAACACATCAAATCCTAAAAAGAAAAAATATGTAAATGGGGAGTCGGAATGACCCCAACGGTCACCCAATTGAGTGAACTTACGATTCGGGTGTTGCACTACATTTCAGACTCCATGTTGTTCATGTGTGTGTGTAGAATTGTGCCTTAGGTGGCTCTTGTGTAAGATGCACTTGATAACAAACAATAGCTATATGTAGAAGATGTAAATAGATGTGTGCATGGAAAAATGAACTTCCCATCCTATGAAGTGTATACAGAAGAATGTTGTCCCTCATCCCTTAAATGGATGCTAGATGGATGCTTTGATGCTCTTGAGATGCCTTTGGATGCAACCTTAGGTGATAGTAGTAGATGCTTAGAGCTTGGTCCTTTATTATGGTCACATAACTTTGTATTTATATGATTACCTTGTTTGAAATTTATAATTAACATCTAAAAGGCCTACCACCAAGAAAACAAGATGCCCAAAAGATAAAAGAGAAACCGTCGACACTAAAATTTTCCTCCGTAATTTCTATTTCATTAATGTATGTATTAGGAATAGGATGTTGTTAATATAATTAGTCATAGCGTCCGATAAGATAACGATGTTCTTTGTACGACGCCGCCAATAATGTATAGTATGGTAATAGTCAAAGTACAATAGGAATGTTGTGGTAAAAAGTAAATATTTGTCGTAAGTGGTTCGATAATGTTAAAATGTCAAAGTTAGGGTAAGTAGAGAAGTAGGGTCTACATGATTAGGAATTAGAAATATTATATTGGTAATAAGGACAAGGAGTGAGGTCATAAATATTTTGTGTATTTTATTTGTAAAAAGTCTAAAAATGTGGAACCCATGTGAAATGATAAGGTTTATCTTATCTTAAAAGATAAACCTACATGTAAAGATAAGAGTTAAGGTATGGAATATGATTCGTCAGAGTAGATTTCTTATCCTATCTTAGAGATAAGGTGGATAAGCCTGAAATTTCTATAAATAGAGAGGCCACCCCCCTCATTTAGCATAGAAGGAAGTAGTGAGAAATATTGTATGAGTAAGTGTGTAAAGGAAGCCATCATTTTGAAGGTGTGTTAAATAAGCCATTAAGAGGTGTAATTGTGAAGTTTCTCCCATAGTTATTGTTGGAAGGCAAGTGAAGTCAGTAACACTTGAAGTACCTCATGGGTGAGATTGTAACAATTTCATGTTGATATTATAATTTACACTTATATTTCAGATTTTTCATCATTCCTTCGTATCATAGTCTATGGTATTCTTATTTTATGTTTGTTGTGTTTCCAGATTACATCCACCAAACTAAAAGTTGTGCATTAGTAAATAATCATAGCATGAGGAGTTCCTGGTGGAGAATTATCATAGTGCCGGATTGGTGATGACATTTTGGTTCCGTCACGGACCATTCCTCGTTGGTGGATTTTCTGGAGAGATATTCCCACTTAGTCAGAAATCATTTGGAGGGTAACCTTGTTTTTACTATGCATAGTAGTTACCATGGTAAAGTCACTTTTTATCGTAAATAGTATTTACTGCAGTAACTTCACTTTTACCGTGAATAGTATTTACCACAAAGAATAACTTCACTTTTTATCGTGAATAGTGTTTACCACAAGAAAGTCAATTTTTACTGCAGTAAGTCAAGTTTTTACTATAATTTACCATGGTCATTTCTATTTTTCTGTAGAAAGGTGTAAAGTCACTTTCTATTATAGTGATTCCAATTATTTGTGCACATAAGTCTTGTTGATTGTACTTGTGGGTTGGTATTTCACTGTGGTTACTTTTGAAAATGGGGAAGATTCCTATTTTTCAGCCCATTCTAATGAAGATGCTTCTCTTTCATTCAAGAATTTAAATGATCTTGCATTTGTAATGGCCTCATAAGAAGGGAACAATGGATGTAATTTTTTCCTACCTTTTTGGATGGTTCAGCTCTTAGGTGGTTTGAAACACTAGGTGATAATGTGAAAAACTCATGGGATTTATTAACTGAAAGTTTTCTTGAAGAATTTGGTGAACAACAGAAATATGCAGATCTCATGATCGATATCACAAAGCTATCCCAAGGAGAGAAGGAGAAGATAAGGTATTATCATGCTCGTGTTCTAGAGCTAAGGAGGAAGCTCGATGCCCAGATCCGGAAGGAAGGATTAGTGGATGGGTTGATAAATGACATTGATAATCTCCTCTATAAGCACTTCATTCTTGGGATGAAGCCATAGATCAGACAATGAGTGAAGTATGATCACCTAGCGACCCTCGAACAAGCAAAGGATATTGCAAGAAGGCAAGAAGAAAGCATGAAAGAAGAGCCCAAAGAAATTGTTGCTAAGGTAGAGCCTACACAAACACCTTTGGTCCAAAATCCACCACTCTCGGTGAGCACAAATATTTCTCCTAGTACATCTACTGAGTATGAAGATGGGCCGTTAACTATTAATCTTCTTTAAGGAAAAGAATTTAGTTCTCAGGGAGGAGATAGAGGTCCAAAAAGAAATATTTATGAAGTTGTATGTTATGGTTGTCATAAAAAGGGTCATTATAAGTATAATTGTCCAGATAGAGCTTCTACATTTAGTACAAGAGATAATGATAAAGGAAAACACCTGTAAATTCTTTTGATGTAGTAGATAGGAGCATAAATAATGAAGTAGATGTGTTTGTAACAAAAAAAAGAAAAAAAAAGATAACCAAGATGGAAATGATCCTAAGAAGATGAAAGGAGAAACTAGTAAGAAACATAGGAGAAGAAAGTTGGGTGTGTAGGATTTTCTGATTTCACAGGGGCAAGGACCATACTCCATCTTAGAAGATCTATCCAAAAGGCCTGCAAATATTACATATGGTCAACTTTTGGTCTGTCTTTTGAGAAGAGGCGAGAGCTGCAAAGTGGACTCAATGCTCGACGAAGGAAGGAGGTTGAGGTCCCTATTTTGGAGGCAGAGGCAGATCCCTACGCTCCACAAGATGAGGTATTATGTAATGGTATTTCAATTCATGATGTCTTAGTTGATGGAGGTGCTGCAGTTAATGTAATGACCTGAGTTTGTAATGAATATGTTGGGTTTAAAAATTGATCACCCCTCAACACTTATGTTAAGGTCTTTAAATAAGGGAAAAACTAAACCAAAAGGTGTTGTTTCAAATGTGGCAATATTTGTTATGTGTGTTGTATGTGTGGTAGACTTTCAAGTGATGAAAAATGCTACTTATTGTACTCCAATGTTGTTGGGAAGGCCATGGCTAAGGAGAGTTCATGCAAGAAACTAATGGAATGAAGGCTTCATGACACTTGGACGTGGTACAGAGAGAGGGTGAAGATAAATGTGATCCCTCGGCATCATAAGGCAGAACCTGTGGATTCAAGTGATGAAAATGATGATTAGACATCCTCGATTACTCTAGTACCAGTGAAGTGGACATAGGAGATGAAGAAAGTGAGGTTGATGTTTCAGTCATGGATATCCTTCAGTCACACCGACTTATGAACCCATAAAAATATTGAAGAAGAAATTGATGATCGTCTCCAACAAATAAAGATTGGTTATCTTTGTGATGGAGAGTGAGAAGGAATCCTACCTCTAGCTCTTTCGAAGGTACATACACCTATTCATTTTTTATTACAAGGAACTCCGTCAAGTAAGTTGGGTAGAACATTCTATTGAGCTAGTAGATGGTGCTAAGCCCATAAAACAAATGCCATATAGAATGAATCCTAATATTTCCAAGACTGTAAAAGAAGAAATAGATAAGTTGCTTGATGCAAAATTCATATTTGCTGTGGAGAATTCAGAATGGGTTTCTCCCATTGTGATCTCAATAAAAAAGAATGGGAAAATAAGCATTTGTGTTGATTATAGGAAGCTCAACAAGACAACAAAGAAGGATCATTACCCTCTTCCATTTTTAGATCAGATCTTAGATGAAGTAGCTGGCCAGGAGTGTTATAGTTTTTTGATGGATGTAGCGAGATACAACCAAGTTTGTATAGCAAAGAAAGATCAGCTAAAGACCATGTTCACCACTCCTTGGGGAACGTTTGCTTATAGAGTTATGCCTTTTGGGTTGTGTAATGCTCCGCAACGTTCCAAAGATTTGATGAATAGGGTGTTTGAACCCTACATTGGGAACTTCATCAGAGTATTTCTAGATGATTTTTGCATCTATGGGAGTAAGATGGACCACCTGCACCAGATGGAGACAACATTTCAAAGGTTAGATGAAGCAAAAGCCTCACTAAACCCTACAAAGTGTGTTTTTGGATGTTCTAAAGGTGTTTTGTTAGGGCATGTTGTATCCAGAGATGGTATTGGTACCGATCCTTATAAAGTTTCAAAAATCAAAGAGTTACCATTTCCTATGAATAGAAGTAAGTTGAGATCATTTTTAGGCCATGTGGGTTACTATAGAAGGTTCATCAAGAATTTCTCAAAGATTGTGATTGTACCACTAACCCAGCTTCTTGAAGAAGGATGTTACTTATGAACCCAGAAAAGAAGGCGCATGAAGCTTTTGAACAACTCAAGGAAGCTTTGGTGTCTTCACCTATTTTAAAGAATCCAGATGGAGCAATCCATTCATGTGTATACCGATGCTTTCAGATGCAACAAGTAGGAAGTACTCGAGCCAAAAGGATGAAAATGGGAATGATCATCTAGTTTACTTTGGGAGCATACAAATCATCAATCTTGAGGTAAATTATACTATATCGAAAAAGAGGCTATAGCTATCATTTTCTTTGTAAAGAAGTTTAGAAATTACTTCTAGGGCAGAAATTTATAATCGTATGCATCATCGTGCTCTAAAATATATTGTAAATAAGCCTAACCCATCAAGGAGGATAGCAAGATGGATAATTTTGCTACAAGAATTTGAATTTGATATTATAGATAGGCCAGGAAAGAAGCATGTCAATGCAGATGCACTCTCTCGAGCCTAGGATGGTTTAGGTTCATCTTGTGATGACGATGATTTCTCGAGATGCAATATTGTCATCCTCGACACAATCCCTAGTGAATAAATAGATATTTGGAATTATCTCGAATGAATTCAAGTTTCATGATGGTGCTAATGCAAAGACTAAGAGGAAGATTACTCAAGCCAGTCATCCATATTCTATTCTACATGGAGTATTATTTTGAATAGGACCTGATGGACAGTACAAGAGGGCAGTTGGACACAATCAAGGGAAGGAGCTAATAGAATAATTTCACAATGGTACATGTGGAGGACACTTTCTGGACAACGTACATCAAGAAGGATCTTGGATGCAAGTAATCACTAGCCAACTCTTTTTAGAATTGTTATAATTATTGTAAGACATGTGATATTTGTCAAACACGTGGTAAACCGTAAGACTTCATCAGCTCCATTATGCCCCATTCTTCCACTTGGTCCCTTTGAAAAGTGGGGAATAGAGATTGTAGGTCCACTTCCAACTACCCCATGCCAAAATAAGTATATTGTAGTTGCCATTGATTATTTAACCAAGTGGGTTGAAGCTAGGCCCTTGAAAATAGCTTCCATGGATAAAGTGGCAAGGTTCATGTATGAACACATTGTCACCAGATTTGGTTGTCCATTAGAAATTGTAACAGATCAAGGAAGCCACTTCATTAATGAGGTGGTAGAAGCCCTAGTCAAAAAGTTTTCTGTTAAGCATAGGAAGACAACAACATATAAGCCAAACACAAATGGAGAGGTGGAGCGAACAAATTTTGTGTTGTGTCAAATTCTAGCAAAAGATGCAGCCTTGCAGGTACATAAGTGGGATAAAAGGATTCATGCAACATTGTGGGCATATAGGGCAACACCAAAGTTAACAACCAGATACTCCCCATTTCAGTTGGCTTATGACATTGATCCAGTTCTTCCTATTGAGTTTGATATTCCCACTGTGAGAGTTATGAAAAATGAAAGGATGGATGAAAGAGATTAAGTAAAAGAAAGGTTGGTACATCTTCATTTGTTAGAGGAAATGAGGGAAATAGCGAAGGATACAAGCTATAAGAAGAAAATGAAGCGAAGGAATACTATGATCAAAAGATCTCGTTGGTCTCCATTTCTTGTGAATGACTTGGTTCTAGTATATGATTCCGTATACAAAAAAATAAGACAAAGAAAATTTCTTCCCAAATAAATGGCACCCTACAAAAGAGCAGTTGTGCATGAAAATGGTATATACCGACTAAAGGAATTGGATGGCACTCCCATTACGAAATGGGTCAACCATGACAAGTTAAAGATTTTCCAAGCACCAGAATAGTCTACTCCAAGGACGGAGTAGAAGCTAGGAAGGGGGAAGATGTCAACACTAAAATTTTCCTCCGTAATTTCTATTTCATTAATGTATGTATTAGGAATAAGATGTTGTTAAGTATAATTAGTAGTAACATCCGATAGAAGATAATGGCGCTAATGGTATGACACCGCCAATAATGTATAGTATGGTAACAATCAAAGTACAATAGGAATGTTGTGGTAAAAAGTAAATATTTATCATAAGTGGTTTGGTAATGTTAAAATGTCAAAGTTAGGGTAAGTAGAGAAGTAGGGTCTACATGATTAGGAATTAGAAATATTATATTGGTAATAAAGACAAGGAGTGAGGTCATAAATATTTTGTGTATTTTATTTGTAAAAAGTCTAAAAATGTGGAACCCATGTGAAATGATAAGGTTTATTTTATCTTAAAAGATAAGCTTACATGTAAAGATAAGAGTTAAGGTATGCGATATGATTCGTCGAGTAAATTTCTTATCCTATCTTAGAGATAAGGTGGATAAACCTAAAATTTCTATAAAGAGAGAGGCCACCCCACTCATTTAGCATAGAAGGAAGTAGTGAGAAATATTGTATGAGTAAGTGTGTAAAGGAAGCCATCATTTTGAAGGTGTGTTAAAGAAGCCATTAAGAGGTGTAATTGTGAAGTTTCTCCCATAGTTATTGTTGGAAGGCAAGTGAAGTCAGTAACACTTGAAGTACCTCATGGGTGAGATCAGAACAATCTCATGTTGATATTATAATTACACTTATATTTCAGATTTGTCATCATTCCTTTGTATCATAGACTATGGTCTTCTTGTGTTATGTTTGTTGTTATGTTTCCAGATTACATCCACTAAACTAAAAGTTGTGCATTAGTAAATAATCATAGCATGAGGAGTTCCCTGTGGAGTATTATCATAGTGTTGGATAGGTGATGATAGACCAAAAGGGACGAGTAAGATATAAAGAGGCTGGGGGCACCTAGAGGGGACAAGGATGCCGGGAACTAGCATCCTGGCTGGGTGCTAGTGTCTAGAATCAAGAAAGATAAAGAAATGAAGATAAAATTAGACAATGGGGTATGCAAGACCACATAGAAAGAAAGAAATCAAAGAAAGAGGCCAAAGATAGATGTCAATTACTATTTTTCTCACTTAGGAATCATATGAATAGTGGTATGTGATTAGGACCTAGAAACATACCCAAGTGTGTGATCTTGTGTATACATTTGCCCCCACTTTATATTCTTGAGTGAATAGGTGATAACATAAAGTAGATACGAGATGCATACTTGATAACCATGTAGATTGATGGAAAAATCTTGCTTTGAAGAGACAAGAAAAAATGTGGAGTTATAAAAATGAAGTGTGGAAGCTAGAGAAGAGGAATTGACCCTAAGGATGAAAGTGTATGTGTTATATCACGTTGTACCTATTATTGTTGTCACTTGATGTGACTTCTACTTTCCATAAGGATGAACATGCAAAAGAGAAGAGAAAAAGAGTAGTCTAATATGTGTATACAAAAAAATTGATCTAAATGTGTAAAAGTGTTTAAATATTTGAAAAATTAGTAAAAGGAACATGTGCACTGATCCGCGATGAGTGAAAAAGGATAGAAAGTGTCCTGAAATGTTGTAGAAGAATGATTTTTTTGGGAAATTTCATGCCAAGAACGTTTTTTGGCGATCTCACGCCAAGTGTGAGTTTTTGGGTGATCTCACGCCGTAGCGGAAGAAGTGTTGGGGAGAAAGGTCTAGTGTTATTCTCCATCCATGAATTCTTCCCTAAATTTATACACCCCTATGAGATGGTGTGATATTGCATCGTTTGATTTGATCCATTTCAATCTAGTTCGATCCATTTCAATCCGATTTGATCCATTTCAATCCAGTTCGATCCAACGTGAAAATAGAAAATAGGTAAGAGCAAGTATGTTGATTGTTTAAGGACTATGCATGTACTAAGAAGACTATTGTGTAGTCTATTAAAAAGTGTTGTAAGTGCCCCTTCATCATATGTGCCTTGGAACTCATGTCTATGTCTCGGGCGTTTGCGTATGTGTTGTCTAAAGACCCAAGTCGATTTTGGGTTATTTATGAGATTGAAGACTATGTTGTACTAATCTTGAATTGTGTTGTCATCTTGTGACTATGAACTCGCTATATGGGGTAACCGATTCACCTAATGATCCCCTCGTTTGGTGTGCATGCAACGTCATAAGGAGTATGCATCCCAAAAATAGGATTAGATGCTAATATGAAATTGATGCCCTGTTGGGGGAGGGAATGTGCTTGGTAGAAACCAAGGTGCATGTAAACAAAGTGGCTAGAAGACATGTGTTAGTAAAAACAAGAGAAATATGCATGTAAATGATGAAGTGTAAGCTAGCAAGTAGGAAGACAATCTAGATCGCAAAAAGTGGGTTCGTAAACATGGGATATCACTCACGATGTCGTAAGACAATCAAGGTGAAGTGGCCAAAAGCATACAAAGTGTGCACATAGGAAAAAAACAAATCCCGCAAATAATGGCAAACAATAACAAATAATGAAAAACAAAGAGTAACAGATAACCATGGTAGCAAATAGTTCATACAAAGAAAACAATGATATGTGTACGAAAGTAGATTCTCACAAGAGCTGTTGTAGGATTGGTAAGAGGTACAATGCCAAACATCCATGTTGTATGTAATGATATGTGTAAAGGCTGCATTCATAACTAGAAGGCAAGTGAACGTGCATGTGTATATAAAAATGATAATATCATACAAAATATATTTCTAACATAGTGAAAAAAGTGTAACATGTTGAGACACAAAATCACACACTTTGGGTAATTATCTAGTCATGATTACATACTACTATTCATATGATTCCTAAATAATAAAAGTACTAATCAACCCATGTCTTTGGCCACCTTTTCTTGCTTTCTATTGCTACTTTTAGTCTTACACTCTTACTTGTTTAGTCTACCTTTTTACTCTTTAGAATTTGTCATCCTTTACACTAGACCCAACCAAGACACCAACGTCGTGCACTTTTGTCCCCTCTAGGAATCCCTATCCTCTTTATACTTTAGTCACACTTTTTGGGTCTTTTCTAGCCATTTGGGCATCTTATATTTTTGGTAGTTGGCCTTTTTAGGGTTAATTATGAAATTCAAGCAAGGGAATCATATAAATATAAAGTTATGTGATCATAATAAATAACCAAGCACTAAACACTATCTATCACCACCTAAGGTGCATCCATCAAGACATCTAAGAGCTCCATTGCATCCATCTAGCTCCATCACAAGGGACACAAGGGTTAGTTTTCTACATCACACTTCATAGGAGGGAAGTTCATTCTATTCCATGCACACATTTATTACATTCTACATCTAGCTACTTGCTCGCTATCCAAGTGTGACACACACAAGAGTAACCTAGGGAATAATTCTACACACACAAAAACTACATTAGGTATGAGATGTAGTATAAATCTCATTCGTAAGTTCACCATTGTGATTGTTGAGGACAATCTGACCCCTCATTCTACATATTTATTTTTGGTATTTGATGTTTATTTGAGGGTTTTCTAGGTTCATTTTTCATTACAGGTTTCTAGTGACCTCGGAAATCTTGGTGCGACCTCAGAGTGATCAAAAGTGAATATTTGATAATCTCTTGACACAAAAAAATTTAGATCCCAAAACCTTCCATGACACTAGAGCCCATAATCGAGAATTTGTATAGGTGGTGGGCACTCATGTCCCTTCCATGGGCACCCATGTTTGGCCTCATTCGAAAATCGCATAATTTTTGATCATGATTGCGATAGTATGTACTTCCATTTTACTAGTTTTCCAGCTCAACATACTGGACAACATGGTGAATCAACTAAGTATTTTATTCCCTTCATTTTACAACTAGGGTTTCATACTTTCTTTCTTAGTTTTCTTGGATCTACATAGTACTTAATTGTTTATTTATTTATAGCTACAATATCATCGATAAGTCTCTTATTCATATTTTAGCTTAATAATTTTGGTGAAACCCACTCGTGATCGGTCATTCGGATCCTTCTTTGGCACATCACCTTTTCTATCATGAGTCCTAAAATTCCTCAAATTCCTTTGTATGATTCTATTCAAATGCATCCTAATTGCAAGTTGTTATGAAAAAATCCCTAGATACCATGTATATCCCTACCGATATGCCTCCGCATCAAGTGAATGCTATTTTAGATCATCTATCTGATGACCTTAGTCTTCATGATCCTCCATATAATCAATCTATGTTGGACTCAATTCAAGCTTTGCATTCTTTATTTCAAGACAAATTTCAAAGGCTATGGAATCCACGATTGCATCTCTTAAATATGAAATCCGACATCTTAAGGATGCTTCTCAAACTCATGCTTGTTATCCTTCTCCATCCCATCTTCATTTTATATCTTCTACATGTGCTTATATCAGTAAGCCTCGACTCTTGCCATTACCATAGCCTCTCATGTTTAATCACGATGCTAAGCAAAATGAATTTCTTACTAAGCTCCTAAGTCATCAATTGATCACTTTTCCGTCCACTCAAGGCTAGCCTCCTTACCTAATTACAAAATATAAGGGTCATCCTTATTAAAATTATCATCGAATCAATGGACATAATGAAAATGAATGCTATGCTTTACAATGAATAATCAAGCATTTAAAGCATCAAGGATTTATCTCATTCACTACACAACATTCTGCTACATTCCCATCTATAATTGTTACATCCCAATGGGTTCCTAAATCTGATTCATCTATGTCTAATGAACACAATTCCATCACTTCTCACGTTCCTTCTATGGAAAATCAAGTGTCACCTAAGCAACCTCCATTAAGAATCAATCTAACACCCCCTCCTACTAAGTCATCTACGACATTACCAAGTCAAAATATGCAACCACCTCTCAAAATCAGTCCACCTTCTTCTCCTATCAAGACTTCTACAACATCATCAATCCCACCTAAGTTACCACTATTCCCCATCCCAATCCACTTTTGTTTCCAATTCATTTTTTCAAAGCAACTATTTATTCTACTGGTGGCCCGGACACATCTCAAATTCCACCACCATCGCATGGTCCTGTTGTTGCTTCGCCACACATACTTCCACCACATCGCACCCACTTCGTCTTTAGTAGGTGATTTTTCTCACCTTACCTTCCTGATGACACACTCATGTTCTTATGGTTTTACATGAATGTTGAGGGATCTCTTATAAAAAAACGTTTCATTCTTTATTCACATATCTATTTATTACATAACCACTCTTACATAAATACATCTATAACCATCTATTACTCTTGTAATGAATGCAATACAATCTCTCATCATTTACCCCATCACTTAGTCAACCTGCACCATCTATTATACTTCAACACCTTCATACATCATTTTTCCATTTATTGCCAATCATCATTTATCAAATCACACACTCATTACCATACACTTGGGGGCATTGTACTTCCCTCCTCTTCTAGTGTCATTAGCTATCTTCAATCTTACACATATAATATCTAGTCCTTTACATTCATCGTACACATTCTCATACATTTGCTTCGTCATTACCCGATGATGTATTCTAGTCCCATGGTTCATACTCAATTGTTGAGGGTCTAATTCTGAATTGAATCTCACTTCCTCATGATTCTTGCATGGTTTTCTCTGCTTTCAACCAATCAATAAACACTTCTATCAAATTATGCAACATTTTAATCCATTACCTTATTTATATATTTTGTGATATATGCTTTGTGCTAAATCATCATGCCTTCTAACATCTTACTCATACATTTCGTGATATACGCTTTATGATACATCATCATGCTTTCTATCATCCTATCCATATATTTCATGATATATTCTTTGTGTTAAATCATCACGCTTTCTAGCATTCTTCCTCACATGTTTAGTGATATACACTTTAGGATAAATCATCACATATTCTACCACCTCATCCATTTTACTTGTGTTGCATTCAATTCTACACATCATGTGACAACCTACAATTAACATCTCTCTTGAACACATTTCAAACCATTTCTTGATGAATCACTCTCATTTATGGTTCATTCTTAACTACTGAGGGGGCATAAATAAACGAACCTCATTGCATACATACACATCCACTCAGGGGTACATTGCTCTTATCATTCATACCGCATTCCATATCCACAACATATTGCATATCTTGGTTGCATTTACTCTTGCTTACATTTATTTGTTACATGTTCACTTTATTACACATACTAGATAGATATCTTGTATTTCATTATATTTATCATACACACATGTGCATTCACTTGCATTTCTAGTTGTGGTCGCAGATTTTATAGATTTATACACGTAACATGGATGCTTGGCATAGTACCTAGTACTAGTCCCAGAGTGGCTCCTAGGGGCATCTACTTTCGTATATTATAGGTGTTATTGTTTCATTTTGTTTCATAACACACTATTTTCTCATATTATACACACTTTGACATACTTTTTATCTTTCTAACATGCTAATGGATGCTTCATGTGCAACATTTGTTATGCAAGACTATTTGATTCCATGGTTGTTTGATACACTGTTTGCCTTTACTTTTCATTGTTTGCGGGCTTTGCCCTATGCCTTACTTGTTCTCAGATTTCTTGTGGCCATTATGGCCTTGATTGTGTTATAACATCGTGAGTGGTGTCCCATGTTTCAAAACCCACTTTTCACTTTCTACATTTTATTCTTACATGTTTATTTGCATCTTAGCTTACACATTGGTGCTTTGCTTAAATTTCGTCTTATACATGCATGTTTGTATTTTATTGTAATAACACTTGTCTCCTAGCCACTTGTTTTTGTGTGCCTCGGTTTGTACCAAACAAATTTCCTCTCCCTTACAGGTATAAATTTAACACAACGATCAATCCTCTTTTGAGGAGCATACTCCTTCAACGACATCACATGCACCCCAAATGAGGGGGGCATAATTTGGGTGAATCAATCACCCCATACAACATTATACATAACACAACATGGTACCGGTACAACACAGTTTTCAATTTTAGATAGGGCTTAGAATCAAACTTGGTTCTTTAGCACAATGACCTTCCCCGAAGGCTAGTAATAGGGGGAAATTACATGGTTTTCAAAGCATGTCACAAAGGATTTTTAGGCAAAGGTAGATTCCTTTAGCACTGGGAATTTACATTAGTGGATTTTATAGGGAAAACAATCCTTAGCACATGTGTTTATACACACCATGTGTAGTGGTGTTATACATTACGATAAGTAGTTAAGGGATTAGAGGATGACACCAGACTATTTTCCCTAGACTTCTTCCATTTCACTGGCGTGAGATCGCTGAAAAACTTAGGCTTCAACATCATCTACAAGATCCTTTCTACACTCTTTCCTCATCATGGATCATGTGCACATGTTCCTTTCTCACACTTTCAACATTTTTACATATTTTCCTTACACACTTTTTACATATTTTAATCATATACATGTGTATTTAACTAATTGTCAGCTTCTCTCTTGTAGGGTTGTCTATATGGGAAGCGTGAGTCAACATCAATAATATGAACATCACACACATCGAAATCGACATCAACAACAGGCGCATCGTGACATCTACACATGTGTTTCAACTTTAGGTTCATTTTCATCACTTTTTGCACTTTCTCCTCCTTAACATCCATGCTTCACATTTTTATCATTCCATGCTTTGTCTAGTCCCTCAAAATGCTTTTCCTAATCTATATACATGGTTATCATGTACACATCTCTATCTACTTTATGTTACCGATATTTCCACTCACCAATATAAAGTGTGGAAAAATGTAGACACAAAATCACACAATTTGGCTAATTATCTAGTCTTGATTACATGCTACTATTCATACGATTCATAAGTAAGAAAAGTACTAATTAACCCATGTCTTTGGCCACATTTTCTTGATTTCTATTGCTACTTTTAGTATTACACTCTTACTTGTTCAGTCTACCTTTTTACTCTTTATCATTTGTCATCTTGGACACGATTGCCTAGCCAAGATGCCAAAGTCAGCACCCTCATCCTCCTGGGCACCCTGTCCTCTTTGTAATTTATTCAAACTTTTTGGGTCCTTTCTAGCCGTTTGGGCATCTTATCTTTTTGGTAGTTGGCCTTTTCGGGGTTAATTACAAAATTCAAGCAAGGGAATCATATAAATATAAATTTATGTGATCATAATAAAGGACCAAACACTAAACACTATCTATCACCACCTAAGGTTGCATCCATTAACAAATCTAAAAGTTCCATTGCATATATTTAGCTCCATCACAAGGGAACAAGGGATGTTTTTCCCGCATCACACTTCATAGGAGGGAATTTCATTCTATTCCATGCACACATTTATTACATTCTACATCTAGCTACTTGCTTGCTATCCAAGTGCGACACACACAAGAGAAACCTAGGGCACATTTCCACACACACATAACTACATTGGGTCTGAGATGTAGTGCAATGCTCAGTTGTAAGTTCACCATTGTGATAGTTGAGGATAGTTTGACCCCTCATTCTACATCTTTCATTTTGGGATTTGATGTCTATTTGAGGGTTTTATAGGTTCATTCTTCATTACAAGTTTCTAGCGGCCTCATTGATTTTGGTGCATCCTCGAGTGATCAAAAGTGAATATTTGCAATAATTTTCGACCTAGAAAAATTTAGATCCTGAGAACCTTCCAGGACACTAGAGCCCTGAATCAAGATCGGAAGCGACGATGGGCCCTCATGTCCCTTTCATGGGTGCCCACGTCTATCCTCATTCGAAAATCACACAATTTTCTGAGCATGATTGCTACAATTTTTACTTCCATTTTACCAATTTTCTAGCTTGTCACACCCTTTCGCAACATGGTGAATTAGCTAACTATTTTATTCCCTTCATTTCACAACTAGGGTTTCATACTTTCTTGCTTAGTTTTCTTGGATAAACATTGTACTTAATTGTTCACTTATTTATTGCTCACAATAGTGTCATATTAGGATCTTATTTAAATTTTATCTTAATCGCATGTGAGCCTAAGTAAGCAAGAATAATGTGTAAGCAAGATATGCAATATGTTATGGATGACTCGAGATGGAATGGAATGCAACGTGTTTGTGATAGGAGTTACGTGCCTCTCGAGCGAATGTGTATGTGTATGCATGAGATGAGGTTCATTTATAAAAGACCCTCAAGAGTGAAGAATTGACCATAGAACAAGAGTGCATCACCGGAAATAGTTTGATTGTGTACTAGAAAGATATGATTGATAAATCATAAAGCATGGAGAGTGAGTGATTTTGGTGAGGTTCATTTCAGATTTAGATCCTCAAAAGTCAAGTATGAACCGTGTAACTAGAGTGTGTCATTGGGAAGTGTGATTTTGCGAGAGTGTGTTACTAGAAATATGTGTCATAAATGTGTTGAGTGTGAAATGTATCATGTGTATGATGTGAGGTTTATGAATGTAGTATTCCCTCAACATTCAAGTGTGAACCATAGAAAAAGAGTATGTCATTAGAAAATGGTTTGATAGTTTACACTAGATAGATCGATCAATGAAGCATATAACACAAAGATGGAGCAAGGTTCTTATCAGAAGATCCCTCAACAATCATGTAAGAATCGTAAGAACATGAGTGCATCATCGGGTAGTGAGGTGAGAAAATTCACCTACCAAAGATGAAGAGGGTAGTGAGGAGCGGTGGAAGCATGTGAAGTGGTAGTAGCATGAGTGTATGAGCCAAATTGAATGTTTGATGAGATGGTGTCAATGATGGGAGATGCAATGGTAGGAAGCACATATGCCGATGGCTTAGGAAGCCAATGTGAAGTAGTTACAACGTAAGTGCGGTGAATGAGATGATGTAATGGTGGATGAGCAAGGTGGAGGCCATGCATGAATAATGACTTTAGGTGGTGGATAAATGATGACCTTAGAAGTGGGAGGAGGAGACAAGTGAACCAAAGTAGTAACATGCTTGTATGGAATTAGAGAAACGTATGCTCATGAGAGTGAGAGCCAAAGACAATGACACCCTTATCTTCTAATTGTTGTAATTTGTCTTGACGGGTGCAAAAATTAGTTTCACGATGGCCATTGATGCGGTGATAATTTAAATAAGGATGAATGCACTAGTGATGCAGAGGATGATGTTGATTAGAAGGCAAGTGAATTAAGCACTTATCAAGAAAATCATGTAAGACATCATGAGGCTTAGCAGCATGTGAGAAATGCAATGGCTCTTGAGTAGGAGATGGAAAAGACTTAGGTGGAGAGAAACATGATGGCGGAGATGGAGGACACTTATGCAGTGGAGGGGATGGAACATGCTTGTGAGGTGGAGGAGATGGAGACCTTAGAGGATGCTTAACAAATGGAAGAGGTGAAGAAGTAGAAGATGTTGTAGTAGAAGAAGTAGAAGGAGGATCTATAACATGTGTAACAATTAAATCCTATTCTAGATCAATGACCTTATAGCATAAAAGTGTAAATGATTCACATGTATCATATTATAATCATTCTTTTAAAGTAAGAATCAAGCCACAACAAAAGATAAATTGCTTCTCTAGATCAATAGGCTAAAATACTAATTGATGCATGCAAGAATTAAAGCGTAAAATGTAATCAAGAATAGGTTCTTTCTTTCCCTGATGTAAGCTAGGTAAATGATCATGTGTGACTCTAGGACCATTGTTTAGCATAAAGTGTCTAAGAAAAGCATCTTCCATTTCACAATATGTACTAATAGATCAAAAGGCAAATGAGTGTACCATTGAAGAGCTTCATCAACTAGACTATGATGAAAGGCTTTTAACAATAATCAATCATTCAAATAAGAATTCATAGCTAAACGATAATGCTTAAGATGTAGATATGGATTTCTAGTGCCATTAAAACATGAAAATATAGGCATGATGAAATCCTTGGGGAAAGATGAATTATGAATTTTCTTTGGAATATGATTGCCATGAAGAGAGTTATTATAAATAGAAACATAATAGGATTTGATTTCAAGAGTGAGAGATTGCAACTAACCAACAAACCAACAACATGCTAACCAACAACATGCATACGTGATAAAACTTCATGTGGATGAATCATAAAAGATGTGAGAGGCACATTGAGATGCTGAAGCTTTCCGTTATGAGTGATCATGGGAATGTGAGACTAAGAAGCAAAAGATGAATATGATATGAGCACACTAGATGCAAATGCAAAAGAAATAAGAGGCAATACACTAGGAGAAATAGAAGAAGCAACATGGATATCATCGAGAAAAGAAGAAGAGGAAAGAGGAGAAGAAGAACATGGAATATTAGTGGAAATACTAGTAGTAGAATCAGAAGAAACCATAAGAGGTGAGCTAGTAGAAATGAAAGAATCATCATGAATGCCATCAGAAACAACCTCAGAAGTAGATGAAAGTGGAGTGGAAAATTCACATTTAATAGTCTTAAGAGAAGTAGAATCTTCACTAACATGTGCATGCTCATAAATATAATCAATATTAGACAAAGTTTCACATGCAAGTATTTCATCAAGCGAGTCATCAACATAGAGTGAAGTAGGAGAAGAACTATCATGAGATGTATCTTTACAATCATTAGAAACATTTTTAGAAATAGAAGAAGTATGAGATACAAATTTACATTCATCTTGACTAGTATGATAAATAACATCATGCACATGTACATTTTCATCATGATTTTTTCTATAGTATCACAATTAAGACCAAGCATATAATCAATAATAACATCATCAAGAGTTTTAGTAGAAATAGAAGAAGGTGGAGTAGACCTGGTGCCTATGGAATAACAAGGATTACATAAAAAAATTTCTCCTTAGAAACAATGTTGAGAGTAGAGTGTTCAAAACTAGTAGGAACTTTGTGTTCATTAGCATCAAGCAATCTTTGAACATTATCATCAAATTGAGCATAACAATAAAGATCAAGCAATTCAGCCTCAACAACATCATCAAGGATAGGATTAACACTCACATGATGCATAACTTTCCTAGGAGAGGAAGATATACTTTTAGCCATTAGGGTTTAGTGGATCCTAGGGAAAGGATTTCTAAGTGTCGGTTCACCAAATGATTTAACAAATCTTGAAAATAAATATATGTTAAATTCTAATTTCATAGTAAAAACACAATGATATAAAAATGAAGTACAAATCCCGACCTAAGTAATAAGCAATTGAATTTGAAACCCTAAGTGTAAGAGAAGGGATGAGATACTTAGCTGATTTCTCAATAATCCCAAAGTTGTGTTGAGCTAGAAAATTGATGGAATAAGAGTGCAAGATGTCGAAATCGAGATCAAAAAATTGTGTGACCGTAAGATCTTCCCTGGGGTGATGGGCACTATAGACCACTTATTGGGTACTTGTGAATGCTCAAAGCCTTGGAAAGTGATTTTTATAGTGTCACTTTTATATCACTGCCCTTCGTTATTGATCGCCTACATATTGCACTAAGTCCGCAAGATTCACCTGTAACTTGCAAAGAGAAAGATCATTTGCAAACCCCGAAAAACATCAAATCCTAAAAAAAAGATGCAAATGAAGAGTAAGACTAAACCCAAAGTGGTCACATGATAGAGTGAACTTATGACCGAGCGCTACACTACATATCGACTCCATTTAGTCCTATGTGCGTGTGTGCAGAATCGTGTCTTAGGTGGCTCTTGTGCAAGATTCACTTTGAATAACGAGAAATAACTAGATGTAGCAATATAAATAGATGTGTGGATGTTAAAATTTACTTCCATTCTTATCAAGTGTATGCAGAAAAAATACAGTCCCTTGTCCCTTGAATGATAGCTATATTGATGCCTTGATGCTCTTATAATGCCTTTGGATGCAACCTTAGGTGGTGATAGTAGATACTTAGAGATTGGTCCTTTATTATGGTCACATAGCTTTGTATTTATATGATTCCCTTGTTTAAATTTTGTAATTGAAAACTAAAAGGCTAACCCATAAGAAAACAATATGCCCAAAAGATAAAAGAGGCCCAAAAGAGGTGAGTAAGATACAAACATGTTAAGGGCGCCTAGAGGGGATGAGGGCACCTAAGCATTGATGTCTTGGTTGAGTGCTAGTGTCTAGAGTCATGAAAGATAAAACATCAATATCAAATGGGAAATGGGTTGTGCAAGATAAAAAGGAAACCAAAAAGATAGTAAAGAAGCCAAAGATAGATGTCAATTACTAGTTTTCTCGCTTAGGAATCATATGAATAGTGGTATGTGATAGGATCTATAAATTTACCCAAGTGTGTGATTTAGTGTCTACATTTTCCCCCACTTTATGTTGTTGAGTGAATACTTGATAACATAAAGTAGATAAGATATGTGTACCGATAAATATGTATATTGATGGCGAAAGTGTGCCGAGGAGAAAAGAAAAAGTATGGAGTGATAAAAATGATGTGTGGAAGTTAACGAAGAGGAAGTGACCCCACGGGTAAAGTGTATGTGTCGTACCATGTTATACTTGTTGTCGTTTTTGATTGATGTGTTCGATGATATGACCATTGCTTCTCATAATGAAAAACCCGTAAAAAGAAGAGAAAAAGAGTATGTGAAAAATTTGATCCAAGTATGTGAAAATGCACAAAAGTAGTAAAAGGAACATGTGCATCTGATCCGTCATGAGTGAAAAGGGATAGAAAAGATCCTAAAAATGTTGTAGAAAAATGACTTTTTGGGCGATCTCACGCCAAGAGTGAGTTTTTTGGGCGATCTCATGCCAAGTGTGATTTTTTGGGTGATTTCATGCCACGACAGAAGAAGTGTTAGGGAGAAAGGTCTAGTGTTATTATCCATCCCGTCTGCTTCTGAAATTTATACACCACTGCAAATGGTTTGATCCTATTTTTTTCTAGTTTGATCAATTTCAATCTAGTTCAATCCAAGTATAAAGAGAAGAAAATAGAGATAGAATACATGTTGATTGCCGGAGGACTGTGCCTGTACTGAGAAAATTGCTCTGTGAAATGCTAAAAACTATGCCGCTATGAGAAAATGACCAGAATCGCCTCTTGTGATAGGTTCCCGTGAAGGGTCGGGGTGCTTAGGTACTCATGTTTGTATTTAGGCGCTGATGTCTATGATGTGCTAAGGATCCAAGTCAGAATTTGGGAAGTTTATGTGAGTGTAGATTGTGTTGTTCTCCCACTGTACTGTGTAGGCATGAACTATAAATGTGACATCTTGCCAGATAGGGTGAGTGATTTACCCAATGTATTCCCCCTCGTTTTGGGTGCATGTTAGGTTTCTAGGAGGATGCAGCCCAAGGCACGCACAAATAAAGTGGCTAGAAACATGTGTTAATACAAACAAGAAAAAGATCTAGAATTTGGTTTAGAATGAACACACAAAACAAAGAAATAATAAACAACTCAATATTATTATGATGCAACTTTACTATATATTTACACTGCATGATTCATGGCTATTATATAGCCAATTACATAGCCAAACCACCTCCTAATAAATAGGGAGGTGTTATAACAAATAACCTAGAATACTATTCATGGGTATAACAATATATCAAAACATAATTCACCCAAACATTAATGGAGCACTAATCAAATATATTCCTAACATTCCCCCTTAGTACGAACATGGGGAAAAACACCATCTTCAACCAAGCAACATGTTTCTCTATATCTTGCACATGGTCTCGATACTCAACATTAATTGTGGTAACTACATCATCCATGAATAGGGGCCCATCAACCTATCCAGGTGAATATATGAATTAGGACCCATCAACCAATTCACATAAACCATTAAGTCAATCGAACAAGACCACTTTATGCTATAGTATCAATGGTACAAATCTTCACATCACCATCATCATAGGGGAAACACAAACACCGAATCGCACACAGAATAGGGATGCACATCTGTTCTTATTCATCACACACAAAACAAAAAGTGTCACTAAAGCAATATGCGATCTTTGAGGTAGTGGCAAACTCAAGGACATTGATTGTCCTCATGCCTCAATCCTCTAATCTCATGCTACTATCTTATCGGATGTGAACATGAAGCTCAAGTTTACATATTGACGTCGTGTTCCAGTTGAAATGTGTCTATGAGGCAATTTAATTTTTTTTTACAATATTTTGTTTTGACTATCAACGACAATAACCATGACATAAACGATAATTAAAAATCTAATGACACTTTTGACTAGACAATATTGACTAACAAGACAATGATATGTTTGATGACTAACACATTATTACTCTTTATGGAATGACCAAAAAATTGAGGAACGATAGATAATAATTTTATCAAAGAGAATTTTGACTCGACACTTTTGACACACAATATATAATTAAAACATCACCTTTAATTTTTTTTTTCATAATTACCTATAAAAATAATCATTCAACACATAATATCAATTCAAGGTACCCATATTTCTTGAAGTCATTTATGGAGTCGCCATGCTAAATAAAATTATTTTACACTCTCGTGATGAATCTTTCAATAGATCTAATTCATTTTTTGCAGGCCGTGAGAAAGGATGTTGTTATGCCATGAATTTGCATGCCTAAATTCCACTATGGATCCTTGAATCAAACGAACACAAATTATACAGTCGCAACTCCTAATCATATACGGTGGTCTCCTGTATAAATCACCCAATACACTTCGATCTGTAAGTTACATCTACTAGCTCAAACATGATAATACATATATATTGACCAAGCCATGAATCTTAATGAATGTAGAGCTCGATGAATTTATTTCCAGTGAAAAGAGACACGATATTCTTAAAACTACTCTCATAAGCACACCAAGAAATACCAAATGTAAAATGCCTCACATTCAGAACTTGACTGAGACGTCCAACAAGGAGATAAGTGAGATCCAAAGATGAACATGGACAAATATGAGCATTTAGGATGATTTCAAAATAACTATTGGGGTCATAGTATGCTGTAAATGAATTTTTGAGGATGCGCTTCAGACAATATCTTTGTAATGCCTTGAACGATAAAATAATAATATTTTCTCAAGGATAAGATCTCAATCATGCTACTACGTCAAACAACACTCAAAATTGTAGATACACATGAGATTAACTTACATGTTATGCCAATTATAGTCTTTGTCCAATGTGCTTTCTTCTCACAACCTCCTAAAATTGTTACATTGTATCAAAATTCCTTAATTGATACTTAGATCTGAGCGCTTCCATCTCCCGCATACAAAATTGACAAATGAGTAAACTATGCCTTACAAATAAACTTTAATCACACAAAAGTATAACTCATCAGCTAGGGGCAACCATGGATTTGACAATGCCCCTCAACAAATCAATACACCATTGAAGAAACTGCATTGATACCAAATCTATAATTTGGTTCAGAATGAACATAAGAAATAAAGAAATAATAAACAACTCAATATTATTATAATACAATTATACTATATATATACGGCATAATTCATGGCTATTATATAGCCAATTACATAGCCAAACACCTCCTAATAAATAGGGAGGTGTTACAACAAATAACCTAGAATACTATTCACATGTACAAACAATATATCAAAACATAATTCACCCAAACATTAATGGAGAACTCGACCGATGGGCCTATGCACAAATATGGGGGGCCAAAAAGTAGACACAAATCTGATTTTAAGAAAAACACGAGCACATTTGGTTAAAGCGCAAGTGCATTTTGAATTATTAGGTTTGGTTGTTACCAAGCCTAAAATGTGAGCGTGTTATAATGTGCTTGCGTTCTTGTGTGCTATGTGGTATATGTGGTTGAGGCATGCTTCTATGTACAAAAATAAATGTTTAAGTATAAGTTTTCTTTTATTATTATTTATATTTTATTATTTCTTATACTTTAAATTTATTTTAGTAAATATAAGATGTTAGGGTCACTCTGCACCTTATGGAACTAGTCTCACAACTCCATTTGTCACGATTTAGAAGATAGTTTTTAGATTCTAATTTGGTCAGTACATAGGTATTTTTAGGATTTCAGCATTCAGCCTTCAAGCTTTTAGGGTTTAAATTATACAATCGATATCTGTTTTGTGAAAGAATATAGGTGTTGTTTAGGTTTTGGGGCCTTTTGGATTGGTTATTGATATTTGTAGGAGTTTTAGATGTGTTATTGATTGGTTATTGATATTTTTAGGAGTTTTAGGATTCCATCATGTTCTTAGACAACTAAACCACCTATTTCACTCATCTAGTTTCTCAACATTCATCCAAAGACTCCTCTCACTTGCCTTTACCAAAATTGCCCTTACATTGCACAAGAGCAAGGTTCACTGGTCACTTCTTGGTTTGTCTACACTGCAAACTCTTCAAGCAAGCTAAAATCATCCCTAAACACCCTTCTCAATCTCAAGGAGGTATGACAAGTTTGGTTAACATATATCCACTTGTATGGGGTTTCGTAGGAGAGGTATTCATAATTATGGGAGGCTTTAAGGAGTTGCATCAATTGTGCCACAATAATAATTATATTCTCATGAATAAACTTGACAGTGATTTGGCAATCTCAAAAACCCACTTATCATAATAATGGCAAATAAATCCAACTAATAACAATTAATCATCAATAAGTAAATTTGTGGCAGGACAATCAATGTCTACCATGTGCCACCTCCAAATTCCAAATTTCATTTTGTTTAAATTCACTTCAAGAAAGGTTGGGGAAATGAACTCGCCATTTTCTTCACACTTTTAGAGGTCAGAATGTCAATTCGACCCAAATTTGGCAAATATGGAGAACTTGGAAAGCCGAATTACATTTATAAAGATAAGCTCAAAGCAAAGGAATGCATTTCATAAGTAATTCCAATCAAAATTGTTTTCTTTTTTTTGTTAATACCTGCTAAAACTAGCCTTGTTATTGCATCTTGATAAAAACAAGTTCCCAAGAGCTGAGGGAGCTTTTAAACTTATCACACAAGCATGGGGAGTTCTCTCGATAATACAAAAAGGATACCAATGACATCCATGAAAAAAAACCAACAAGGGCACAACCCCACCTTCCACCAACCAAATTCCACAGCACTGCCACTATGCCATTGGCATTTCCAACAATCTAAATGGGAATAATTATTCAAGTGTGGATTCCTTTCCTAAAACTTCCATATTTGATGACCACAACTAGAACCAAGAACTCAAAACAAAAACAGGACCTAGGAACATGAACAACCTGACCAAGACCTAGACTGACAATTTGAGAGGATTTCTGAGGTTCAATTTTATTTTCCAAGATGCATTAATCCAATGTTTGAGAATGTTTCTCTAGATGCAATGACATTTTGATTCAGACACTCGATGATTCCTAAATGTCCAATCCCCACAGACCCCAGTAGTCCTCGATCTTTGGATACTGAGGAGACACCATTACTTGGATTCCATTTATAACGATAGAGATATTTGTAAATTTATGTTATGACCTCTAAATATGTATGCATTTCAATTTTTTTGGAAATCACATCACTCCCTTCACTAGGATTGATGACTACCCCTATCTTTTTGAAGGTGCTTTTGAAAGCATCCATGGGTTTATCATAGAAGGAATTATCAATGAATAGAAGGTCACTAAGCCATAGGCCAATTTGACTCCCATTAGAACTAAACAAGAAATATTTACTAGGTGATTGATAACCCCTGTGTGTTCTTAGCCATTCCCATGTTGTTATGCTTATTTTGTACAAGAAGACTCAATGATGGTTCTAGGCACGAGACTAGGAAATATGGTCCTAATATTGTCATGCCCTCCTAGTTGAGTAGTCAAAATCCATATTAGTCTTGTTGATACTTAGTACTAATTACCCATGAAATATAATTCTCCATATTTCATTTTCTTTTCTCATCTTCCACGTCATACTAAATAACCAATTTGATAGGGAGTTGCCCTCTTGACGATGATACACCAAATATGAATATGATCCTTGAGAGTTGACCCTCATCTAACCATAATACCAGTACGAACTCCTTTATTGGTAATGTTGCATGGTTAAGGGTTGAGTGTTTAGGGTTAAGGGTTGGGTTTAGGAGGTTTATGGTTTAGGGAACTTAGGGATCAATGTTTAGGGTTTAGGGTTTAGGGTTCATGGTTTAGGGTTTATGTTTTAGTGTTTAGTGTTTGATTTAGGGTTTAGGGTTTAGTGTTTAGTGTTCATGGTTTAGGGTTAAGGGCTCAATGTTTAGGGTTTAGGGTTTATAGTTTAGAGCCTAGGGTTTAAGGTTTAGGTTTAGGGTTTAGGGTTTAATGTTTAGGGTTTAGGGCTTAGAGCATAGGGTTTAGGGTTTAGAGCCTAGGGTTTAAGGTTTAGGTTTTAGGGTCCATGATTTAGGGTTTAGGGCTTAGGGGTTAGGGTTTAGGATTTAGGGTTCAATGTTTAGGGAACAAACACTCTAATGGTATTGATCTTTTACACTTGATCTTTAGTCTACAGTAGTGATTACAAAGTGAAAACTGCTCTTGATCTTCTTACACTATAAGGATTGACAAACCTTATATATTACACATCTCTGCCAAACATGTTTCTCCCCACATATACTTGCGTTATTGAATGTCAATTTCTTCACACTCTGAAACAAATTTCACATTTCTCATATTTCCATGTATGGTATTATGCAAGCTAGGATGACCCATTAGAAGCTAGAAAAAATAACCACATTCTCATATTCACATTCATGATTCACTTTGATACATGTTCATATTCACAAGAACCTCTTCTTCCTTGAAAGTGTCTGGTTTATCTCACTAACTCGGTAAGGATTATGCATACTCAGAAACTTCACATTTCTCATGATAGATATGGTCGTTGCCACATAGATGTTCAGTATTGGAGTCTAAACTATAAAAATGAAATAATTATTCAAAAGAGCATAAAAATGATCAAATTTGAAGTGGTATCCTAATCAGTTAGACCCAAAAATACCACTGGACTTGTTATTCTCAATTTATAACACTCTTGGAGCTCCAAATATTTCACAAGCTATAGAAAAAAGGAGATAACTATATTGGGTAACATTTCTTTGTACTAAATTAATCTTGGATATCTGGCATTTCCCTCCTTCAAAATATCAGCAGATGAAAGGCATCAAATTGTGATGACTCTCTTTGAATGTTATGCCTATGAAGCAGATGAACCCTTTTCAGTTGAATACTCTCTGTCAATACTAATAAGAATGGGTAAGACACAGAACATTACAGTGAGTGAAATAGTTCCCATGCGATGGGAAAAAGAAGATAGTTGTATTGGGTAACATTTCTTTGTGCAAGCTTCCCGTAGGGAAGGGGTTGCTTAGAAAAGGGTTGTACCAAAATTTTCTTGGATATCTGAAATTTCCCTCCAAATTTTTTTGTACCAATTTCAATCATTCTCATTAGTATCTTTTTTTAGAAGTCTTTCCAACAAGTATTTTTAGTGTTCAAGGTTTAAAATTTAGGGTTTAGGGTTTAGGTTTTAAGGTTCAGGGTTTAGGGTTTATAGTTTAGGGCTTAGGGTTTAGGGTTTAGGGCTCAGGTTTAGGGTTTTTAGGGTTTAAGGTTTAGGGCTTAGGGCTTAAGGTTGAGTGTTTAGGGTATAGGTCTCAAGGTTTAGGGTTTAGGGTTTAGGGCTCAAAGTTTGGTAATTAGGGTTTAGGTTTTAGTGTTTAGGGTTAAGGGTTTAGGGTTCAAAATTTAGGGTTTAGGGTTTAGGGTTTAGGGCTCAAGGTTAAGGGTTGATGGTTGATGGTTTAGGGTTTAGGTCTTAGGGTTCAGAGGTTTAGGGTTTAGGGTTTAGGGTTTAAGTTTATGGTTTATGGTTTAGGGCTTAGGGTTTAGGGTTTAAAGTTCATGTTAGAAGTTTTGTCACTCAAAATTGGTGGCAGGACAATCAATGTCTACCACGTGCCACCTCCAAATTCCAAATTTCATTTCATTTAAATTCACTTCAAGAAAGGTTGGAGGAAATGAACTCGTCATTTTCTTCACGCCTTTAGAGGTCTAGAATGTCAATTTGCCCCAAATTTGGAAAATATGGAGAACTTGGAAAGCCAAATTAATTTATAAAGATAAGCTCGAAGTGAAGGAATGCATTTTGTAAGTAATTCTAGTCAAATTTGTTTTCTTTTTTTGTTGATACCCACTACAGGACCAGAACACGACCTAGACTAGAAATTTGAGAGGATTTATGAGGTTCAATTTTATTTTCCAAGATGCATTACTCCAATGTTTGAGAATGTTTCTCCAGATGTAACGACATTCTGATTCAAAAACTCGATGATTCCTGAATTTCCAATCCTGCCACAGACCCCAGTAGTCCTCGATCCTTGGATACAAGGAGACATCATTACTAAGAAAACCAGGGGCATGGACTTTTGAGGAAGAAGAGGTTCATGTGAATATATAGTTTTGACACATCACATCACACCCTTCATTGCATTGGCTTGATGACTACCCCTATCTTTTGAAGGCACTTTTGAAAGCATCATGGGTTTATCATAGAAGGAATTATCAATGAATGGAAGGTCATCAAGCCATAGGCCAATTGACTCCCATTCAGAACTAAAAAAGAAATATTTACTAGGCGATTGATAACTCCTTTGTGTTCTTAGCCATACCCCTATTGCTATGTTTATTTTTCACAAGCAGACTCAATGATGGTTCTAGGCATGAGACTAGGAAATATGGTCCTAATATTGTCATGCCCTCCTAGTCGAGTAGTCGGAAGCCATATTAGTCTTGTTGATACTTAGTACTAATTACCAATGAAATCTAATTCTCCAACTTTCATTTTCTTTACTCATCTTCCACGTCATATTGAATAACTGAATTAACAGGGGAACTACCCTCTTCGACAACGATACATTGAATATGAATATGATCCTCAAGAGGGGAGTGCACTTGGAAAGGTATCGTTTGATCCTACACCTAAGCCCTAAGCCGTAATCCCTAAACCCTAAATCCTAAATCTTAAAACCTAAACCCAAAACCCAAAACCTTAAAACTTAAACCCTAAGCCATCAACCCTAAACCTTGAGCCTTAAACCTTGAGCCCTAAACCCTAACCCTTAAACCTTAAATCCTAAACCCTTAGCCTTAAACCTTAAACCCTAAATCTTAAACCTTAAACCAAATCCGAAACCCTAAACCTTGAGCTATAAACCCTAAACACTAAACCCTAAATCCTAAACCCTAAACCCTAAGCCTTAAACCCAACCCTAAACCCTAAACCCACGATCCCTTAACCATGATCCTCGAGCCTCGAGCCTTGAGCCCTAAACCCTAAACTCTATTTTTACCACCATGAACCCTAAACACTAAACCACTAAACCCTAAACCCCTAAACCTAAAAACCCAAAAACTCTAAACCCTAAACTATTTACTCTAAACCACGATCTCTAAACCCCGAGCCTTAAACCTAAACCTAAACCCTAAAACCCTAAACCCTAAACCATAAACCTAAACCCCTAAAACCCTAAACCCTAAACCATGATCCCTAAACCCTAAACCCTAAACCATGAGCCCTAAACAATATTCCTAAATCTTCCTAAATTTCCTCTAACACTTCCAAGATTCTCTAACATCACCTCTAGATGCTTAATATATTTCTTGAACTATCCTAGAGGGTGTTTGATTAGCTCAGAACTATTCAAGGATTAAGGTTTAGGGTTTAGGGTTTAGTGTTTAGGATTTAGGGTTTAGGTTTATTGTTTAGGATTTAGGGTTTATGATTCAGTGTTGAGGGTTTAGGGTTTAGGGTTTATAGGTTTAGCATTTAGGTCTCATGGTTGAGGTTAAGAGATTAGGGCTTAGGGTTATGGGTTGAATGTTTACGGTTTAGGGTTCGGGGGTTAATAACTATGGGTTTAGTGTTTAGTGTTTAGGGTTTAGGGTTTACAATTTAGGGTTTAGGGTTCACAATTTATGGTTTAGATTTTAGGGCCCGGGGTTTAGGTTTCACGGTTTAGGTTTGGTGGTTTAGGGCTCGGGGTTAATGGTTGATGGTTTAGGGCTTTAGAGTTAAGGGTTGATTGTTTAGGGTTTAGGTCTCGGGGTTGAGGGTTTAGGTTTAAAGGTTTAGGGTTTAGGTTTCAAAATTTAGGGTTTAGGGTTTAGGGTTTATGGTTTAGGGCTTAGGGTTTATGGTTTAGGTTTAAAGTTTATGTTAGAAGTTTCGTCACTCAAAAACACAATCTAGGGTGTTAGGAAGGTGTTTTCAACTCACAAAAATTGGCCCCATCCTCATGAGATCCTTACCCATGGTAAACAATAGTATATTTATGATAGTACCCATTCCCAGAGGTACTTATCAACATTTACAAATATTAACCTATCACCATGTGGTGATCATATCTTTAGTGCTTACAAATTTAGGGCCATTTTTGTCTGGAACCAAAAGGGGTAGCTACACTATCTTGAAATTCTTCATGAAACCTTCAAGTCTTAGAGAAAAATGAATGTTACCAACATGTATAGGATTCACATATCTTTCCAGTGCCTATTTATTTTCCTCCTAACTCCTTACGGAGCTCCCAAAATCATCTAAAGAAGTCAAATTTCACCATTAGAGTGTTTGTTCCTTGCACCTAGAAAACCCGTTGTTGAGAAGATTGCCCTTGAATGAGTAAACCTTTCCTAAATATTCCTAAACACTCCTACAAATGTCAATAACCAATCCAAAAGGCCCTAAAACCTAAACAATGACTATATTCTTTCACAAAATAGATATCGATTGTATAATTTAAACCCTAAAAGCTTGAATGTTGAAATCCTGAAAAATACCTATGTACTGACCATATTAGAATCGAAAAACTATCTTCTAAACCATGACAGATGGAGTTGTGAGACTAGTTCTATAAGGTGCAGAGTGACCCTAACATCTTATATTTACTAAAATAAATTTAAAGTATAAGAAATAATAAAATATAAATGTAAATAAAAGCATGCCACAAACACATATACCACATAACACATTGAAACGTGAGCGCATTATAATGTGCTCGTGTTTCACCTTTTTTGGGTTTGAAATTCCCAATCCATAGGCTTGGATTTGCCTTGGATTACCAAACCAAAGGTTTGGACTGTTTCTGCGTGATTAAAACCGTGTTTGACAAAAAAACATCAAAATTTCATGTGTGCACCCCAATATCTCATGCATTAAAACATAATATTCAAAAATAAATTATACTATGATGTCAAGCTCGGTTTTACCTTGATGACGATATAATTCTTTCTAAAATCTGATTAGTTTAAGGCTTTCATCCATATTTTCTTTTACTAGTGCCTTATTTTCTTGCAAAAACCTATGCATACATTTTGGTGCACAATTTACGATTTTTTCATCCAAATTTAAAAAAGTGGTTTTTCTAAACTCCATTCTACATGCACTAAAAAAAAATGACAATTTTTTTCTCAAAGTTATGGGGGTGCACACACAAATATTTCATTTTTAGGATATGTGCACTTTGAAAATTAATTAAAAAATATACATTCATCCAAAAATTATGAAAAATTAATGGGACCTCGTACATGGTCTTAGCTAAATTTCTATTGAAGGGATTTTAATTTTTTTATAGAACTCAAAAAATGGGGGGGGGTACACACACAATAGGTTCTTATCTTTTTGACACAAAAATAGACATACTTTGTGTGCACACCACATTTGACCCTCTTAATCTCAACCATTTTCAAAAAAATTAGTAGTTTAGAAACTAGATTATGAGCTCTACGGTACTTATTCTTATCACTTTGTCAAATTTTGAGCATAGGCATGCCAAATTATTCGATGAAGTTTAGGTTTTGCTGATTTTAGGAAAAAGGTGTCCCTTTTTGACCCCCTTTTGGCCCCCATTTCCATGCACTTACCCAACTATTCAAATATATTCCTAACAAAATATGCATTTAGAAGACAATGTGTAATCTAGTAAGTAAGAAGATAATGTAGACCATAAAAGTGGGTTCAAACATGGGACCTTACTCATAATGTCACAATACAATCAGGTCCGAAGTAGCCAAAAGCATACAAGCAATGAACAAATAAGACACTGGGAAAAGCCCACAAAAAATGGCATACTGATGGCCAATAATGGAAAGCAACGACTAGTGAAAGTATCGAGGAAACTATGGTAGAAAATAGTTCCTGCAAAGAAAATTCTACACATGAAACACTCATTAGCATGTTAGAAAGATAAAGAGTATGTCAAGACATGTATAAATCTATAGAGTAGTGTGCTAGTAAGAATAGGAAGTGGTATAAAATAAAAGTAGATGCCCCTAGGAGCCTTGGTGGGACTGGTAAGAGGTACAGTGCCAAACATCCATGTTACATGTAAAGATATGTGGAAAGGTTACATTCACAACTAGAGAATAAGGGAACACACATATGTATATAGAAAGGATAATGACATGAAATATCTATCTAGCATGTGAAATAAAGTGTTTATGTAATGAGTATAAGCAAAGAGTATGTGCAACTGACTAAAATATGTAGTATGTTATGAGTGTGAATGAAATGGAATGCAAAGTGAGTGTGATAGAGCAACGTGCCCCCGAGTGAATGTGAATGAATATGTATGAAATGAGGTTCATTTATAAATTCCCCCTCAGTAGTCAAGAATGAACCATAGAACAAGAGTGCGTCATCAGGAAATGGTTTGAAAATATGCACTAGAAAGATATGATCAATGAAGCATAGAGCTTATAGAGTGAGTGAGTTTGGTGAGGTTCATTTCAGATTTAGACCCTTTTGGTTGTCAAACATGCACTTGCATCTTGGATTTGAAAGAACCAGGTTGTTTGAGACAACAACGGAACCGTCCCCAAGTTGTGGGACCTTGCGCACTTGAGACGAATCTCCGGAGAAGGTCGGTTCCTCTACTTACTTCTAACACTAATGTTAATCCTAATGTAGAAAGCAAATCCTAGACTAAACATGCCAAGGGACTAGGGATAAAAGGATATGTAGAAGGGTAAATCCTACGCTAAGGGAAGGTGATAACGCTAGAGAAAGGGGTTGATTGCTCTCCATGAGGAGCACAAAAGGGAACAAGCATGTGAGAGAGGACATACATGCATACGCCACAAACAAGAACCACGTAGACTCGGCCTCCGTGTGTAGAAACATAGGAACATGGGGAATGCAAGAGGGAAATACGCACAACATGCCAAAAATGTAGCGAGAGAGGTGAGATGCAATGAAAATGCGAAAGGGGAGACAAGAGTTCCATAAAACATAAATTTATTGCTTAAGGGACACACAGTTAATTACATTCATGGTAAGAGGCGAGAACACATTGCAGAGACCAAGTCAAGGTCTGAAGCTCGTAAGAAGTCGGCTACCATTTTGGCATGGTGTCGTTACAAAAAGATGGATCCGTTTCAATGAGCAATGCTCTTACATTTATAGAAGAATAAAGAGAGAAGAGAAGGAGAAAAAGGAGGGAAACTCATATTTGAATCTTCAACCACCAACAACAAGCAATAACTACCTATAAATCCACCTATAAGGATGTTAGATATGCCTTCCCATGTCTGTTTGGCATGTAGAAGAAGGAAGGAGACCAAATCTGTAGAAATTTGGGTGGTTGGATATGTTGGATGTATGCATTAATGATCAAAAGACATTTCCCTATTTTCTGCCTACAAATCTTGCCCAAATCTAATTTTGAAAAGTCCAACGTGTAACCCATGTAAGCAACTTTCAAATGAGACTAGGCACATAGAAATATAAGAAGCGTAGCATAAATTATGGCTATCGAAGTTTACAGGTCACTCTGACATGCAATGACATGTGGCATGTGCTGATTGACTGAAGAAATCAACCAACTGTTGATCTGTTTTATTGTTTCTGCCACATGTCACGTGTCGGTTGGTTGTCCAGATTCGACACCTTGTTGGCACACTTTGATAGGTTGTGTGTAGCACACTTAAGTCTAACAGAAGATGACATGGCACAAAATGGTGCAAAGGTATGCACGCGGAAGAATGAGGCTTGAAAGGGAAGTCGGAAGACGAGGACGTGTGAAGACACACACGAAAATAAAGTACACATACTTACGGGAGACAAGTATGTGATGGGGGTGTGAGAGTTAAACTAAGGAAGGGTGTACGAAGAAAAAAAAAAGGGGCACATGGAGGAGCTAAGTGTATGCAAGCATGCGGGAGGAATGTCAAGGACTTAGCTGATTCGGAAGGCAAGTTTGCAGAGGTGCACACAAGGATTGGGTGATATTGGGTGATAGGATAGGAATAAAAGTGGGTACATAAAAGAAGGCACAAAACAAGAATGAAGGAGATAATATAATTCAGAGGGAAGGGGAAGCACGTGAAGCAAACACGGGAGGGAGCAAAAGAAAGGGGAGCGAAGCAATTTTAGAAGGAAGAAAGGCGCGCGGGGCACGCAGAAGAAGCTGATAGCTAAGTGAATGTGTGCCAATGGAACAAACTTGAGTGTGTAAAACCTGAAATGTAACACATTAGAGTCAGAATAAAATATAAGTTATCCAAATATCTTGGGGAGTTATTTAGGACAATAGACCCTCAATAGTCGAGTATGAACCGTGGAACTAGAGTGCGTCATAGGGAAGTGTGTTGTGTGAGAATGTGATGCTAGAAAGATGTGTCGTGGATGTGCGAGTGTGAATGTGTAATGTGTATGATGTGAGGTTCATGAATGTAGTATGCCCTCAAAAATCAAGTGTGAACCATAGCATGAGAGTGCATCATAGGGTAATGACAATACAAGTGTATCAAGATGTGTAAGATGCGTGAGAAAGGGATGTGAAGCACAAAGCGAAAATTAGAAATGTGAGACCCTTGATAATGTTAGAAGGGGGGAAGTAAACATGATGACCTCAGTGAATGATGATGAATATGCTATCAAAAAAAGTGAAGGGTAAGGGTCCTCCACCTAATGCTTGTAGAGATAAAGGCATGTGACCATGCTTTGAGATCGGTGATGTATGAGACAGATGATGTATCGGTGAATGAGACCTAGGAGGTGATGAACACCTATGTGAAGGAGACTGTGGAGGTGATGTACACCTGTGTGAAGGAGACCGTAGAGGTGATGAACAACTATGTGAAGGATACCGAGGAGGTGTCGTATACCTATGTGAAGGAAACCGAGGAGGTGATGTATACGTATGTGAAGAATCCATTCGAGTGGTGGACCTAGGCGATGGGATATACTAGTAGATGAGATGAGGTGAGTAAGTCATGTGTGGTTAGGAGAGCTAGGAGCATATTGCACTTTAGATTTGAGAGGTTCATGGGACCTAGATGCTCTAACGAGTGTAATGACAACCTTAAGAGGAGGATGGGGTCACGGTGTGCTTGGCGGAACACCTTTTATGGTGATTGTGTTCATGTAAAACTAACTAAGCTATATAAATTTAAACTATTATTCTAATAGCTTCAAAACAATGTATATCCTAATAATTAGAGTGAACACACTTTAAATTTTAATCTAACAAGAACCATCAAGATAAGATCTTATGGGAAAAAACTTCTTCAATGCATGAATAAATCAAACTACATGCTAAGCCATTTCCTACTCTCTAAGATTGCTAATTTAAACTATGAACCTATGAAGATCATACGCAATGAAAATGGGATGTTGGTGACCTCAAGAATTGAGGATGGAATCTCACCAAGAAATGGCTACAAGGCCATTTTGGATATTCCCATACTACTCAATTTTGAGAGAATGGATGCAAGATGGAGAAGCTATTTCCAAATCAATGGAGAATGCTCAAAGCCAAATGCCTATAGTTTACACTAATGCAAATGAGGTGTGTTTAGAAGGAAGGAGGAGGGTTCTTTATATAACCTTCCTGTTTGAGAAAGCTTTGCAACTTGGTGCATGTGGGATAAGGGTAAAGCAAGATTAGGAATGGATAAGGTTGCTTTAGAAAAGGTAATCTTGATTTAGAAGAGTTTAATTTGCCATTAGCAAATCATGGGAATTAGGGGGTTTTAATTAATCAATGGTGATTAATTAATAGGTAGATGTAAGCTTGTAGAAGCCAATTAGAGGAAAATTAACATGATTCGGGGATTGTAAGAGAGGAATTTGATCCAATAAATGGTAATTTATTGATTTAGATTAGCGAGCGTAATTAATTAATAATAATTAATTAACCCAAGTAGAATCAGACATTAATTAATGAAAGGTCGTTAATCGACATCCTGAGTGAGGAAAGAGTTAATTAATTAACGAAAGGTCATTAATTAATGAGTATGAAGAGGAATGTTAGCTAATTAGCGGAAAAGTGCTAATTATTAGGGAAATGACGGAAAGAGGATAATAGTGCAATTTTAGTATTAAAACTACGTAAGAAGATTTTAGGTGTCTACATTTTCCCCTCTTTGGGGTGGCGTAAGCGACACCACTTCAAAGATAGTCAAACAATTACAAACAAGTAAATTTTTTGAAGGGATAGAAGAAAAATTGGTCGAATGAAGGATGCCCCCTTGAGTGTCGACAAGGTGATGAAAGAGGTCGATCGACACTAAAAAAGATTAAGGAAATAGATAGAAGAAACAAGGGGGATAAAAGGTGATCCCTATTGCCCCAGGTGTTGTTGAAGAAAAAAGTGATGGAAGAAAATGATAAGGAAGAAAAATGAATATGAAGAGAATGGAAATAGCTTTCATCCTGCGGATGTAAAAACAACTTTACTTCATCATTTTTCTTAATGATCTATGTCATCAACTCTTGTTAAACTATATGCATACAAAAAAGTGTACCATAACATGAAAATCTATAATACTAACATTTGTTCATTGCAAAAAATGCTCAAATCCATGTAACATAAATAACGTAATGCAATACGAGAAAGTAAAAAAGCTAACATGACAGGGAAACAAGTACAAACACACATACTCAAACAAACAACGTTTAAGACGGTTGCACAAATGTTTTTGCTATCAAATTTCAATTCCGACTGCGAATTAATGACAAGGGTTAAGAATGGTACCCAAGCAAAGGATACATGCGAGGTGAATAAGTGAAGGATGTAGAAGTCCCATGAAAAAGCAATCGTGCCCTATGAAACTACCCTAAACAACGCGTTTGTGCTAGGGAAGACAAATATAGCAAGCAATATAGATTTTGTTGATGGAGGGTAGATCCAAACGATCCACGAGTCGTGCACAAGAACAAGTGAGAATCAAAGAAATATGTTTTGGAGGAAAATTTTTATGTTTGATTACAATGCATTTAATACATGTTTAATTTGCACGTGCATGTTGTTTACCAATTTTTGAATTTTTTTTTTTTTACATTTTTTTGGATTTTGTGGCGATTTTATCAATTTTTTGGTTTTTTAAATGATTTTACCATATTTTGGATTTTTTTATGTTTTACCAATGTTTTGGATTTTTGAATTTTTACCAATTTTTTTTTTTTTGGATTTTTAGAATTTTATCATTTTTTTGGATTTTTGATGGATTTTATGAATTTTTAGGGTTTTTGAATTTTTTTCAAAACTATGTATAGGAAACGAAGAAACGTGGATTCCCCAGTGATAGATAGGAATGTACAAGGGAAGATGCCACACGTATGTGCAATAAAATGAAGATACAAAGATGCCCCCATCGTTAGATGGGAATGTACAAAGGAAAACTCTTCGCATATACAAAAGAGGAAGATAATCCGGATCAAGGAAAAGATAGATAGGTTCAACATGATGATGAATGCAAGTCAATGAAGAGCTAATAAGGAGTGAGCATGCCCCTAGTGCAAGTGCTGGCCAAGAAACACATGATAGAAAAGAAGTAGAAGATTGTTTTATTGAAAGAAGGGACAAAGATTCCCTCAAACATGGTAAAAAGGAAATCTTATACACATGGATGTTTTGAACGAAGTAGAAGAACAATGAATGTTATGAAAGGATATGGAAAATGTAGCTAGAATATTAGTGATGAAAAGGTGATTATCCCAAGGCACAAATCACGAGACAAGATACAAACTAAAGCAATATTTTGAACAAGGTCCAAAAAAGACACTTGGTAACATACTAATCTGTTTACTCATCGAGATCTAATGTGTGCATGTGGAAATTAATTACCACTTGAAGTGAAGATTTGATACGCAACAAGTGAAAACAAGCTAGCTTGATGTGTAGGAATGATTTATTTTGATAGGTGATTTGTGAATGGAGGGTGGAAGGAGAGCCATACATTGCTTCACCGGCCCAAGTGTTTATAGCCTCGGCGAAGGTATATTTGATTCTTGTCGCAACATTAATCTCTGCCGCCCAGGACATCCTTAGCCTCGAGTAGAATCTTTGGAAATACTCAAGAGAGAGTTATATATTGCTTTTCTTTTGCTTTTTTTTTATTGATTTTTTTTTTTCTGAAAACTTATTTCAACTCTCTCAATTTGTTTTGATAAGGGGTTAAGAACCACATATGGCTTGATGGAAGGATGGTTTGATCCTTGTACCTTTTCTTTTTTGGTAATGTTTTAATGTTTTCTCTTTTTTATTATTTTTGATTTTTTTAATTTTTGGGAAGTTGGGACCAATAATGTCACTTTGCATGATAAGATCCAACAACAATGTTTGCAATTTCTTTTATAAGGAGACTAGGAGTTTTTGCTTATCAAGAGTGATATTATCTCTAATCTCGATGATTGTGGTGAGATCATATTCAATAAGTGACTATGACTTATCTTGAAACATGGATTTTGTATGTGGGAGCTTGAGTTCCCTATCCATAGATTTTTGCACTTTGCACCATACTTTATGGTTGCGTTGGTGTGCATTCTTAAATCACATTTTTTTAACTTTATGGTTGTTTGACTTGTTGGGAGCTTTGGAGCTCTTGAGTTTTGATCTTAGCTTGATGAAGAAACTATTGGTGTTTCCTACAAGCTAATGTGTGATTTTGTTGATCCAAGAAGTGGGAGAAGAAAGTGGATGTTTAGGATTGATGATAGGAATGTGTAGTCACAAAATAACACACTTTAGAAATTTATTTATCTTGGTCTCATACTACTATTTAGAAGGTTCTTGAGTGAAGAAAGTACTAATTAACCCCCATCCTTTAGCCATCTTATTTATTTTATTTCATAATTTGTGACCTATTGCACCCATATTCCCAACCATTTTATGACATTTTGCATTATTTTAGCCTCGGCTAGGGTGCCCAGATTTATTACTGGGGCGCCATGGGCGCCTTGGTCCCACCTTGGGGTGCCCCGATCCTTCTAGAACTTTCCCACCACTTTTTGGGCCTCTTCTAGCTGTTTTTCATCTTTATCTTTCTTGTGGTGCCTTTTCGGGGTTAATTACGAAATTAGAGCAAGAGAACCCTATAAATATAAAGTTATGAGACCATAATGAGGGACCTAACATCATCTACTACTATCACTCCATCTAGAGTTGCATCCATCTATTGCATTGACATCCACATAGCTCCATCATCAAGGCACAAGCTAGAACATTTGTACCACACTTCACAGGGGGAGGGATTCTATTCTATTCCATGCACACATTCTATTGAATTTTCTACATTTAGATATTGATCTCTATTTCACAAAGTGTGACTGACACAAGAGCACCTAGATAACAATATGCACACACACACACCAAAACTACATCCAGGTCTGAAATGTAGTGCAACACTTAGTTAATAAGCCCATTGTTGTGGCAGATGAGGTCAATCTAACCCATTCATTTACATCTTTATTTTTTTAGGGTTTTGATACTTCCTTTTGGTCTTTTACAGAGTTATTTATTCCTCTTGGAATATTTGGAGCATTTGGCGCAATACAGGAAAATTAATGTGACAGAAGCGAAGGTTACCAGTCATCTCCAAGACCTGTGAAGATCAGTTATGGATATTTTCTCCATACCTAGGCACCTGTTTTGCTTACCGAGCACCCGTGGGTGCCCTAGTCCTCTCCCAGGCACTCTAGTCTAGCCACATCATATATATTTGTCCTTTGTGGGACCCCGACATAGTCGTTTGTGCTTTTGATTTTCCGTCTGCCCACTATGCAACACTATTATGTAAGCGTACATTATCCAACCGAGTTCTTTCCTTTCCATTTTTGGCACATTAGGGTTTCTAGTTTCATTAGTTTTATTTACTTATATCATTTACATACTATTTTAGTCCATTTACTTATTGCGTTATATGTCCTCCTAGATTAGATTAACTATCCTTTACTACATTAGTTTAGCCAATTTTAGTTAATAATTTTGGTGAACCCGATTGCTTTCACGCTTAGGATCCTCCTCTTTCTCCTATCATGGGTCGTCAAGTCTCTTTATTTGATTTACTTAAGAGAATCTCCATTGCCATGCTATTTTGCAAAAACAACTAGACTGCATGTCTTTGGATGATGATATGCCACCACACAAAATAAGTCCTATATTCGATCATTTATCTGACGACTCCGACCCTAGTAATTCTCCATCTACTCAACCCCTATTAGACTCAATTCAAGCCTTATATACATTATTTCAAGATAAATTTGCCGCCATGGAATCCAAAATCACATCTTGTAGATCTAAAATTCAACAACTTAAGGATGCTTCTCAATCGCATGTTTGTGCTCCTTCTACATCTTATATGCAATTTATGCCCATTACATGTCATTTAATTAAACCTCAAGATACGCCATTTCTGATCCTCTCATGTTTGAGCACAATACTACGCCAAATGACATTTTCCTCACCTCCTTACTCATTAGTTGATCACTCTACCACATATGCAACATTATTCTCCTTATCGGTTAAAAAATATAAAGGTCGTCCATATTCTGCAACTATTATTGACTCAATGGACATAATGAAAATGATTTCCATACTTTGCATCGCATAATCCAAATTCTTAAGCGTCAAGGTCTAATTTCATTTAAAGCACAACATCCTAATCAAAGGTTATGCCACATGGGCTCCTAAGGTTACTCCTTCTTCGGTTAGTCACGACCCACCAAAGTAATCACCTACGGTATCCCCAAGTCAACCAAGTCAACCACCTATCAAAATTAATTCACACACCACTCCTACTAAGTTGTCTATTACATTACCAAGTCAACCTAAGTAGTTTCCCTTGAGACTCAATGCAACTCGGCCTCCTCTCAACTCTAAAATCCAACCAATTAATTTCGTCCTAGTAACTAACCCTCCTACTAGTAGACAAGACACATTACAAATTCCACGACATCATGCTAATACTTCACAACAGTCCACACATGCCACACTTGATATGCATTCCAGTTCATATGCTCCACATGCTTCCACCGCTAACGTAAACTTGGTCTTTGGTAGCGATGACATTATCGATGACTTTGCACACTCTTCTTACATACACTTGGGGGCATAACACTTCACACCCCCACCTCATTTTAGCACCGTTACCATATTTTCTTATATTCGTTAGACATACTCATCATACATGCTAGCGTTATTACCCGATGAAACACTCTTGTGATTCGGTTCACACTTAACTGTTGAGGGATTACTACCACACTGAGCCCCACACACTGCACTATAGGCACTGTAGGCATTATACATTGCATTTCATCACACTTTGTGCGTCATACACCATACATTCTCCATGTTTTTCTACAACATTGTGCCATTTCCACATTCATACATCATACATTATACTAGTCCTCACCTTACGGTGAGAGAAGTGCAATGCTAACCATTTCAACTTGGTGCATTATCACATTTTATTTCCTTGTATTTCTCTTCCATTTTTCCCCAACAAACTTTCATTTATGTATTAGTTAAGGTAGATTAACATTGTCGTATAAACAAAGATAATGATGTTTAAAGGTTGTTCAGAAGGATCAATCCCACATTGAGTAAAAATTTCCATGTTGTGTAGGAAAGAATTAAAATAGACATTTTAGACCATCAACCATACACATAGACATTAAAACAAGGCATTATATAGACACCTAATTGTGAGTACGAGACTAGGTAATTATTATGGTGCTAGTTTATTTGCGTGTTTATAGATAATTGGTCCAAATTAGGTTTTTATTGGCATGTCTTCCTTGTGTTGTTCGGATTTACATTCTTGACATTGAATTGTTTTTGCAAATTCATATTTGTCTAATTGACTACTTGTTCCTCCATATTTCCCCATATTTGCTTCCTATCTTTCCAATTTTCTCTCTCCTCCTTGGTTTTCTCCCTTCCCCTGTATACCTATTTTTTGGTACATTTTCCGAGAACCATAGCAATATGGTTTTAGTGAGTAGTAAAAATTTTTTTTTCCATATTTGTAGCACTATGATTATTGATCTTTATTTTGTTGGTCCTTTTGAAACTTAATTTGGTTCACTTGGGGTTCATATTTCTCTTTTATCGTCTTTTCTTGTTTGTTGCGTGTTGGCTTGCACACCAACATAATATTAATTTGAATTCACGAAGTCTATAAATATATAAGTACATTAGTACATCTAATACAATCACATTTAAACATTTATATACAATCAATCATGTAATTATAAGGAATCTATTTATTTCAAGAGCATCCCAATGCCAAAAGCATAATTCAAACATTTAGAGAAGACAATATAACATTTACCAATGCTACATTAATTAGAAATTGAAAGAATAAGGATTGGGACACTTGCATTGCATTGAAATTCATCTTGAACTACATAGTGTTGATCACAAGACTTGTTCCCCTAAGGGGGTTTGATTGAGATAGGCCCCCTTTTACTATTTTGCAAGGTGTTTTTGTTAGACTAGGGTTTGGAATAAAGCGAGTTGTTTCCTAACGAGTCACAACATATTTTGTTCAAATTAAATCAAGGATGCACTAAACCTTGTTATGTTTAATCTTTTAAAAATATGTGTTTGTTCATTAAATGTGTTTGGTTGTGGGACATATTTTGTTGGAAGAACAAAAATGGAGAAATGTGGGACACATATATACTTTACCAAGAGTAGAGGATCATGATCATCAAAATTATTTTGCACTTGTCGATGGTTGATGGGTGTGCCACTTAAATGTTTCTATGGTTATGGTCAAAGTTGTCGGTTTCCACTTGTTTTTGGGTTTGATTAACTTCCGATTTGAACTTGTTTTTAGTGCTTGTACTTGATAACGAGTCTTCAAATGTAATTAAATTTAAAATTACAAATTTAAATTATTTTAATTATCTAAATCTTTACATTACACTTATAAACTTATATAATTTATTTAACTAAATTTGATTTATTGTATTACATCACTATAAATGTAATAGTAATATAGTGTAATGTATTTTTGAATGCAAAACAACTTTCACGTCTACAATTAAAAATTGAGGTGATACCAAAGTCGAAATCGGATAAAATTAATTGAGAATCCAATTCCAAAATGAGTGAGAGAAACCATTTACAACATAAAATTAAACCATGGTCAATAATCAATGCTAACATTATTTTATTATATATGAACTCTAACTGGAACCTCTTAGAATCCAATTCCACATTGAGTTAGGAAACCAATCAGAAGCTAAAATTAAACCATGGTCTATAATCAATGGCTAACATTATTTAATTATAAATGAATTCTAACTTAACTTATACTTTTAAGAAAAAGCAAAGCATACAAAGTATCTTGACAATAAAAGCCGCTAATATAAGAATGTAAAGTCACCAAATGAATGGGCATAAAGACAACAACGACAATATTCCACATTTAAGCTTGTGTTCATCTATTGTCGTTTTGAATGGACCACTAGTAAATCTTGGTGGGAGATTCAATAGTTTTTGTTATATCTTAAATTAATATTTTAGCCTTATATTAATCTTTTGTCCACATTCTATGTGATTTTTCTACATCTTTTTCTTGGTATTTTAATAGTATGAAGTTTGTAGTATATGTTAAGGAATGTTATGCCGCTTGATTTTTAATGCACTAATAGTTTTGTGAGTTTATTATGTACATGGAAATTTATGACACGTGTGCATATGTGGAACATGGTTTTACATTACCAATGCACTATATCTATCCCAGATCTATCTAGATACATTGTAATTGAGAATTGAGATTTAATAGATCTAAAAGGGGTAAATCAGATTTAAATACATTATAATTTGGATTTAATATATTAAAAAGATTACAATCAGATTTAGTTTTTAATGAGAATATTTTTAAATTAATAATAATTGATGTGAAGGGTTTAAAGGAATATGTGATTTGTTATAATAAAACAATTGCTAAAAATAAATAAGATAGTGTATTCCAGATAATAAGACGAAGAAGACTTAAAAAATCAACATGAAGGTATCATTTTTGTTGGAACTACTTTATTCCTTACTTAGTACTTGTACTCTGATGGTTCTAGTAGTTGTTAGGTAGGGCAAGTTTGATTGTTCGATTCCATTAATCTCCTATAGGTTTCTATAAACTTCTCTCGCTTTTCTAGAATTATATGTAGATTTTAGGAAACCACTCTCCTTTTTAGAACCTAGATAGGTGCACAAAACCTTTCAAAACCACGATAATAATGGGTGACTTTTTGAGAGGCTTGTGATATCCGTCCATAATTATCGAGACTTTGATGAGAACAATTATTTAGATCCAACACACCCAACATAAATAAAATCAACATGAAACCCATTGTAACGTAAGTACCCCACCCTTATTACTTTTAATAAAGTAATATGTGGGTGAGAATAATAATTGTTCTATTTTTTTGGCATTAAGGAGTCACAAACATTTTTATTCCCCCTTCCAAGAAACTAGAATTCAGTTGTTCAAAATTGATTAAATAATATGTTATAATAAATAATATATGCTCTTCAGATTTCTTTAAATGCTTGATTGCTACTCTAAGTGCTTGTAGCTAGTTTTGTACGAGGATGCTTCTTTATCATTTCTTAGTTTATCTCTACTCTTATTTGTTTCTTTCATGTCCTAAATGTACCAACACACTTATGAATTTATAGAAGTATTGAATTCAAATTAAGACACTATTGGTAGCATCGACACACAAAGGGTATGAAAAGTTGAAAAAGAAGGTTGAAACCTTGGGAGACCCAAATACAAGTTAGAAGGGCCCACACGCAAATGGGTAGTGGTTCTTGGGAATCAAAACTATATTGATACAATTCTAGGATAACAAGAAACTAAGGAAAACTTGAGGAGGAGAGAAAACATATGGAGATAGGAAATAGGAGAAGAAAGAGAAAACATATGGAGATAGGAAATAGGAGAAGAAAGAGAAAACAAGAGAAGAACAAAGGGAACATGTTAGAAGATGACAAAAATGAGGAACACTTGCCAATAAAATCTTAAATTTGACCATTAATAGATAAACATTCAAGTACATTAAAATAATGCAAATTTATAACAAACAACCAATCCTATACCAAAATTAAGTGTTTATGTAATTCCCTACTACGATATGCATGCATGTCAAATTAAAACAACTTATATGCCTAGATTTGGATCACCTGTAAGATGTGTTAGTCAATATAAATATCTCCAAATCAATGCTACTAAATAAATGGGCTTATGGTGCCATTGGAAATAAGGACAATCATGGGTTCTTTCAATGAATAAAGTGGGTAAATTTACTAAGTGAATCTAAAACATGCATTAAAACAATTAGAAAAATGTTAGATGTTTTTGTGGTTAGGGAACTTGCCTCGCCTAGATCCCTAACCATTTAAGAAGATAAATGACATTTTATCATAGAAAAATGACAAAATAATGCATAAAATGAATGGTATACGACTCGATCCACAAACTAATCGCATTGCGATTCGCCGAAAATCACATGGATGTTACAAGCTAATTGTAGGCTGCGTTGAAATATTGCCAAAAAAACAATGTCGCGAGTTCCACCAATCCTTTGTGATTTTTTTTTCCTCTCCAAAACTTAGAATATCGAAATATGCAAGCAAAGAAGTAAAAACTCTTGTATGGGCTCTAGTACATAAAAAGTCAAGGGATCGAGAGTTAAGAGAGATGAATGGGGGTGAGTGTGATTTTATAGATTTAGGGTGCATAGAGGATTGGGATGCATATGGGTGCAATGTGCATAAGTGGGTAAGATGATAAGGGTTGGACATGCAAATGGGTAGGTGGGATGGACAAAATTAAATGTGAGAGGGAGAGGGTTAATAAATGAGTGATGAGGTGTATTTTATCACCTTTTGTTGGGGTTTATATTTTAAGTTGCTTTTGTGGGATTTTTTTTTGGGGATTATTGTGTTTTATAATGTTTTGATATTTTTGAATAGGAGACCTTATACACAAGGTGCATTTTCTAGTGTCTAAACAACCATATGGAAACAAAAATGTCTCGATCGTCTGAAAATGTGTTGAGAGTTATCAAACACAATATCATAATAATAGTGAATAAAAAGTCAAAGAGAGAGAGAGAAATCTCCTGGTTTCTTGATAGAGGGATTTCAATATCCTAGAACTAACATCCACTCATGTATCTTAGGATATAGAAACTTGTGCGCCAAAAAATATGTGAAGAACATATGAAAGTGAATAAGTGTAAATAATAAATAATCAATGAAATACAAAATCTAGGAAATATGATCCGGAAAATTATTATTGCTTTTGTTGAAATGCTAAAAAAGCGATTGTAAAAATTGAAGTATAAGAACAAATGCTAAATTATGCATGTATCTCAGTAAAGTTTTCAAAGATGAAAATAAAAGTTGAATAAATATGATGAAATGAAGAGAGAAGGGTTAAGAAGTGTCCTTAATATATCCTATTATGGGAATAAGTGCCATTTTTTGTGTATGTCTCAATGACACAACCTACAATTCCTTTTATGTGAGGGATCCAAAAATATTGATTATCTCATGAATGTAACATGGAGATTGGATTTTAAAGATAAAACATGTGGATTATATGCCCCCTTTTGAAATGTTAGATGAACCTACAAAGAACATATTTCAAACATAATCGATTACTAGCATCATGTGTAAAATATGAAATAAAATCACTAATTTCTAACATAGTAAGATGTCACCTTAGAAGCATGTACATACCAAGAAAATTTCACCATACGGGCATGCCATGTAAACAATGTAAGAAAATTAAAAGGACCCCATTGTGGCCAAGATATAAATAATAGAAATAAGGAATGTCATGTCCCATATGAAAAGATGTAAGCAATGTTTGTATAAAAGGTAATATGCTTATGTGTGTGAAATATATAACAATGAGGGCCCCAAAGGGGTTGTTTATGAAGTAGGAAGGTGTAGGGAAGTTCATCGAGGAATATGAACTCCTAATGGGAAGGTATCATAATTGTAGAATCAAAAGATAATGTGCCCTAATAAATGGGCAAATGTAATCATAAGGATATTATACCCCTAATGAGAGAGTTATAATCAATGTAAGTATAGGAGCATCATTCCCTAATGCGAATATATAATTAGTGTAAAATTAATAGTGAGATGCCCCTAATGGGCTAGTTATATTGAATAAATTCTTGGTAACTATATGCCCCATTCTAGAAATATGTAAACCTAATGTAAGCATAGGAGTAGGATGCCCTATATAGGAAGAGTCTCATCAATAAAAGCCCATAAATAGTCAATGTAATCATAGAAAAAATTTCCCCCATCATGTAAAAGGTATAATTAGTTTGCTAGTGTTTGGATTTGTTCCAATTTAGCACTCTCCAAATCTAGCACAACATGGAAGTCTACAAAGTGTGGGATTTGGATTTGTAGACAACTACTTTTGTTTCCTTACTAATGCGAAAAAATACCTACTCGTACTTGCTTAAAAGGAAAAGGGAAGGAGAGATACAATTATAAAAAATAAAATAAAAAAGAGGTGATGAACTATATATGGAAAAAATGTGGCTATAATGATGTAGTTACCTATCTTATAGTAAAAAAACTAATCATTTGAAAGGAAATCATATAAATAACGACATGTATTCACAAATACTTAAAGGTGATCTCATGTAGAGAAATGTTGGGAGTGTGTAGGGGTTAAAAATATGACTTGAATATATTTTAGATGTTGTATATTTTACAACCCCAAATGTATGTGCATAATATAGAAAAAAGACAATATAAAATATACAATTTCAAAGCATAATATCTAGAATGTGAGGAACATATTTTGTCAAAGAATGCGAGAAAAAGAGAATGATAAACTAAAAAACACCTCAAATTGAATAAAATCAGGCAAGCTCATTATCTGACAAAAGGTCGATATTGATTCCACTATGAAGTTATGTCTAAGTTCTTGAATCGGTGATATAAGTCCAATTTATCATTGCATCTTCTTGTCTCTTGGTTATATCTTTCCTTACATTGTTTTTGTTATGTAGAAATTGTTCTTATGTATGTTATGTTTTATTTTATCAATTACACATTGATTTAACATTAATAAATGGGATAGTTTGAATTTATCATAGAATAAAACTTGTGGCATGTCCGATGATAGATTATAAGGACCTATGCTAATAATGGTTCCATTTCTAGGACCTAAAAATGTTAAGATGGATATCAGACACCAAGATGTGGAAATATGGCTACGAGAAGAAGTTGAACCATTTTTTAGAATATGAAGAGGCTTTGACATGAATTTATACAAAAATAATCATGTTGGAACACACATATGGAGACATTAATAAGATATTTTGGTGTGATATCCCAAAAAAATTAGCCACATGGTTATCTTGACAAGTCAAAGAAGTATACTAATGGACAAATAAGAAGATATATTTGTTTTACAAATTGGATACTAGATAGACTCAAGATGTAAACCAATAGATGCAAACTACTATTGATGGGCATGTGACTGAAATTTCTATATAATTTGTTTGTTCATTTGATTTTGCGAAACACGGTTTATTTCGGGATTGTGAGCTAAATTTTTCAAATAACTTCCTTTCTTGTTAAAAATTATAGCTATGGAAAAGGACATGGTGCCAATTCCACGTGTCATGGATTATTCTAGTAGGTGAAAAAGGAACGTAGTCCTAGAAGAAGGGGGATAAAGGGGAAAGGGCCACAGTTAAAGTAGATCCTTAAAGGGTCTTAGAAGGATCAAAGATAAAAATAGAAGAATAGAAAGACTATAAAGAGAAGCAAGATAGTGAAATATATGGGAAGTTTAAGTTCTAAAGTGGGAAGGTGAAACCAAATGCAAGTAGGAGTAGAGTAGGTAAAGTTTTCAAGGAGGAAATGAACCTCTTGAAGACATAGAAGAAGAAAATTGAAGTGATTAAGAGGGTGCGTAGGAATATTTTTAACCTAATAGCAAAGATCGAGAGGGTGTGCATGGATGTGTTGACCTTGATTGTGAGATCAAGAAGTGAATATGAGGGACCAAGAAAATGAAATAGGAAAATGGAATTAGAGGATTAGAGGTAGTTAGGAGTAGATCTATGAAGATGTTGGAATATATCCTAAAGAAACCATCTTGGAGACCATGGTATTGTCAGACAGCAGAGGAGAGTAGTCCATAATGAGGAAATCATATAGGATCTAATAGGCCGGTAGAAGATAAGAATATCATTATTGTGAGATATATATCCCTTGATCTAGACAGAGAATTAATAGCTTGGGATTATTTGAATGATTTGGAATAGATATAATTTTTCAAGAATTGTATGAGAAGTTCGAGTCACCCACATGCAATATAAACAATGTTACCTACGGTTTCTATAGACTTAAGTGTTGAAGTAGACCACTCTTTGATAGGAATCCTTTGCACATAATCTCTTGTAGTGGAGTAAGGAAAGGAATAAAGAGTGTAGTAACAATAACTTTGTGAGCCTAAGGTGCAAAGTACATTTTCTATAATTTGTGAAATCCAATAGTTAGTCTTCATATTACGAAGAATTAAGGCATAACTACAATAGTATAAGTGAAAATATGGGGGGTAAACAATATCCAAGTGAGTGAATATCCAAATATAAGCTTGAGTAGTATTTTAACTCAAATTGGTATACAAAATAATATAGGAGGCCATACAAGTGCGGGAAGAAACAAGGCCCATATTCCTAATTTCTACATAAATTTATAGCCTTATAACGAGTCCTTTGATTTGGAACATTAGTTAGTAACATGTGAAATGAATTGTGGTGTGAAGTGAGCGAAAAATGAAAATACCAAAACCGTGATCTCATATGAAAATTACATGGCAGGAATTTGGAATTCATATACCCTATGAACTTGAGTGTGAAGACATTAAAATAAGTGCAAGATGCTCTTACCCATGAATTTAAAAGGGAAACACGTGTAGGATAAACTATTTAAGACTTGAAAATAAATAACATAGAAGCCCCAAAATATATAATGGAGTATGATATGATATTTTTGATGTAATGAACAATTTTTTTAATTTTGATGAAGCCAATAAAGTTTCTTGGTTTGTGGAGGGACCTGCATAATAAGATCTATTTTACAATTACATCAACCATATTTACCACCAAAGTAAAAATAAGTGAGGCTACTTATGAGAGTAGAAGAGATTGAAGAATATAGTGATAGTGTGGGAGTTATTAAATTGTATAAGCCAAGTTGGATGCTGTAATATGAAGACAAGAAGAGTTATAATAAGGAAAGAAACCAAGACCGAGCATATTGAGTGTACAATGTAAAGATGATGGAGACTATAAGAATGATTGTATAAAAGTGTAACCAAATAAACAACTAATTGCATCAGATGGGAGAGGAGAATATTGAAAAATTTGTAGGTCATGGGTGTAGACACTCAAATTTGGAAATTTACACTTTGACAATACTTGATTTAACAATGCACTCTTGTTATGAAAAATACCACCTCTCCATTCCCACTTATCACTTTCCAAGGTCTCTTATTTAGCTTAATTATCCTTAAACACCGACATGTTGACATATTTTGAGAGAATAATGCATAAAATACATAGTAAGACACTGAGAAAAAAGTTCCAAAGTTCATTTCACATATTTTCTACCCGAGGGAAGAGTCGTACAATTTTGTCAAGATTTAGTATTATGTCTTGGCCGACTTGTGCGATCTTGGACCATCATTTTCACATTGTTTATTAGGTCTTCCGATTCATTTGGGTCAAATTTTCTTATATAAATCATCTACGAAGCCCTATATAAGCAAGAAAACACTACCTCATTTGCTAACTTGGAAATCCTATGGCAATACATTGATATACGTACTTCTATACTTGAAAAATGCACTCATGGCTCCTAATAACACATTTACAATCACTAGGGTAGTACCTACATCAAGTCTAAAGCTTCTTATCGGGTGAATAAAACATTCTCTCTCATTTATAAGTACTCAAACATCCCTCCTCTAAGTATTTTAGAAAGATTCAAAGTCAAAGCAAGCGTTTTTGTTGGGTCGATTTTCTTGTTCTGTTTCAAATTAGTGAATTGGTAACAAAGAAAACAAGCAAATCCAAAATGAGAAGGTTTAAGGCTATCTATAGATGAGATGATGATGGACATGGGCATAAAAGATACTCCTCGTAGCAAGCTTGATTACCTGTACAACAAAGAGAACTAAAACATGAAAAATGGATTAGTAGATAGGATGGTGGGTTGCTCGATAAAGCGGTCTCGAGAAGTGAAAACTTCCTAGGATGGATGTGAAACCAATTTTGAAAAAATATAAATAAAATAACATTGGATAATCGATAAGATAGAAGAACCGAAATAAAATAGAAAATATGAAATTAACTAGATAAGATAAGATGCATATTTGAGTATAGAAAATGCTAAACTAAAAAAACTTGTTAGGTCAACGACAACCGAGATCGACATATACAATGATCATTGCGACGTAGTAGCAAGAAGATAAAAATACGAAAAAAATCTACAACAAGATCTCGAAATCTTGGTAAAGTCGTGGATATGATGTCGGAAAGTTGTGGAAAGAGACGGGATGCAAAAAAATTGATGGATTTGATAATTGCGAGACAAGGTCGGCCTTCGATTGGATTGGATCGGCGCTAACTAGATTGGAGTAGCACCGAATTGGATGGATCAACGCCGACTAGACTAGATCAACACCGACTGGACTGGGTCGGCGGTGTCGGGGTAGGAGATGAGAAAGAAACACCGTAAACCCATGAGAATACCTAAGCTCTCAAAAATTTCCTCTTGAGGAGAGTCGAGTATGGGTGTATCTATAGGGGTCGATGACAACCCGGATGGGTCACCGCCAATTATGGTGGTGTCGATTTGGGCGTGGAAATGTGATCAATTCGAGGGAATGAGCCCCAAATGAGGCAGGATTGGGGTTTTAAGGTGCTTAGGTGGGTTAGGGTTCTTAGGATGGATAAATGGGTAGGTGGGTAGGAACTCTAGGGATGGTAAATATGGTGCTTAGGGAGGATACAAGAGATTAATAAATAAGCTTAGGGATAGTAAATAAGATGTGATTAGAATAATAAATATGATTGGGGATTAATTAAATGGGATTTATCAATAATAAAAAAGTTAAATGGGATTAAGAGTGAATTAGGGGAAATAAAATAAATGATGGGATAAGATAGGAAAGTGGGAAATTCGAATAAATGGTATTTAGGAGGGAAAGGGGAATTTGAATAGGAAGATAAATATGCATGTGTGAGATGACGAAAAATGGGAGTGAACACATGATGGGGGATAAGAGGTACCAAAAATACATTTATGAATAAGTAAACAATGTAACAACATGACAAATTATCACACCTTAATATCTTTAATAGACAAAAAAATAATGTATTCAGACTGCTGTTTTTATTTTCTCAACTTACAAATGACCTCAAGACAATGCACCAATCATTACAAGGACAACATAGACCATCTTGGGACTTTTCACTTCACACTTGAATACCTTTGATTTAAAATTTTCAAGACAAGAACATGATGAACAGTCAAAATCAAAGACTTACACATACCTCAACATGACTAAAGCAACTTCTATGAGAAATTAAGATCAACACCAATGCTTTCTTTATCGGATAAATGTCTTCTAGAAGTCTAGAGAAGAAACACAAGCCATTTGGAGAACTTAGAACAAGATATAATTATCAAATGATATTAAAGACTCTATCATATCTCTTTCCTTTTTGGTCATTCCATTTGAATTCCTTTCATTCTCAGGTATGATAATTTCATCTCCAATATCTCCATCATTTGATTGAAGACCTGTCAAACACATGTGGTTGTCTCCATTTTCAACAAGATCCAACATACCTTTATGACTTGTATTAGATTTTCCAAGTTTGATTACATATTTCTTGATCTTGTCAACACATTTTGTCACATTGATTGAGCTTGACTCTCCCTTGACTATCTCAATTTCTTTTTCCTTCAAACCATATGCATTTTCTACCTTCTTATCATGTCATGGCTCTTCAAATTTCATACTCTACGTATCAAACTGAGAATCAGTTATATTGAACTCATTTGCTTGATCATCATCCTTCTTGATCATAGAACCGGACTTGGTAGCTCGATTCATTCTCACGGCTGATCTTATTATTTTGGTACTGGATTGCACTAAATAACATTCTCAATAAATGACATATTTAACACAAAAAATTCAATTCATTCGGGATTTCTTATTCATTGATTAGAGTTTACATTTTATAATAGTTTGTACTCCTTATTTCATGGAGTCAAACATCATCTCTAATCCCTACAATATCTCAACCTCATCTCCTAGGATATCTACGTGAGTTGTTATTACAACTCACTCACACACTCATGTATTATTTAAATATTAAATAATATTATTATTCTAATACACTAATGTTCACACTACGAACATGATTTTCCTAATAATCACCCTCTTAGTGTGAACATGGGTGAGTTCATGTCTAGTGGTTGCTCATGATCTATAAAAATATGGTTTTCAAAAAGTATGACCAACTCAAAATTGGTTTTCAAGTGGAACCATCAACCACTCGGTATGTGTTTTTCAAAGAGATCCACAAACTCACAAATTGGTTTTCTAGTGGAACCACCAACCACTCCATAGAACGTACATGTTTCCCCACTCACATTTTACAAAAGAGAACAATATATAGGAAAGTATGTTCCTAACGATGAACAAGAATTATCGTTCTATTCTTTATTTACTACCACACATGTTGAAATTAAAACACCAAACACAACTGAAAAACATGGCCATCAAAGTAGTCTTTGTGGCCTTGTCAATGGTTCCTAACGAGAGGTCGCATTAAAAGCGTTTCATTCCTCTGTTTCCTCCATTTTCTCCTTCCTCTTTCATCTCTCTTGCTAGCTCATTTGAATTTGAATTGAAGTTCAAAGATCATTTTTTTACAAAATCAAATGTCGAGTTCCATCGAAATTCCGTTTGTAAGGATTTTTTTAAATTTTTAGACTTTTTATAATGACTTAAATTTTCTTTTGACTCGAATTTAGACAAATGACGAAAATCAAGACAATAATGCCAAGAGACAAAAGATGACAAAAATTTCTTTGTTAAATTGACTCAAATAATTTACGATAACCTAAAAATAATTAACGATTTTGACATTGACAATATGAATTTACTTTTGATAATGATTTTAACGCTTACTCTCACTAGAACCTAAGACTCAACATGTAAATTAATCCCTATTGATTGGAAAGTAATATGTGATTACTTTCTAACAATTATATCATAACAAATCGATTGGAAGACTTTTGTATTATAAATGAATTTAAAACAAAGTATATTAATAACATGGATATTATTAAACACTCTAAAATGTAATAAAACAAATACTACTAATTTTGGACTTTGAAACTATATAACCAATGGAAAGACCTCAAAAATATGAAGTTAAACAAATTATTTCAATGTGTATTACCAATTGACATACATATGAGTGTAGACTGAGAATGAATGACACAATTAAACGAACAAATATGCAATATCCTTGGCAAGGATGTAGCTTGAATAATTGGATCACCGTTTTAGACAATGCTGGTCTTACACACACATTTGTCAGGTTGGGACACAAATCTATAGAAGAATTTGACCCACCAAAACAATTAGATATGTAACAATTGTAGTCGATGGACAATGATCAGGGCATGGAGGACATTTTAGCTCCTACGAATATAATAAAATCTTTAATCAACGAGATAGTGTGTTGAATGTCTTTAAGCTCACAATGGTAAGCTTCCTTCAAAGAAATCATGCCTCTATCATGCTTCTGTTATGCAATAATTGGATGGATAATAACCACTGAAACTCAATCCAAAGATGAATGCAATGCCAAATGTAGCTCTATTAATAGCATGGAGTTTGGCAGTATTGAAATATTTTGAAACCGAATCGATCAAATCATTGTCAAAGTAATATGAATGATGCAATATATATCAAGCCAGATGCAAAGTGAAGAGTACGATGAGTGGAAGAAAAATGCACAAAACATACATGGGTTAACCGGTGCATGAGTATGGTGAAACACAATCAATGCAATGATAGCACATGATAATATACTTATTGAGATATGCGTTCACCTTGATACTACTACGCAAATAAATGGCTTTAGAACGCCTTTTACAAAATTAAAAGTGCTGCTTCACTATGATTTGTAACACAAAATTAATTATCTCTTCATTATCCGGGTCAGCCAAGAACCATAGTGGCTCTTCCCCGTACAACACATCATAGCTCCATTATTGAGTTTGATCGTCTTCTCTGATACTAAATATTATTTTGGCATTAGATTCCACTAAATAAAATTCTCAATAAACCATAGATTTAACACGAAAAACTCAATTCATTTGGGATGTCTTATTCATTTATTAGAGGTTACATTTAATAATAATTTGTACTCCTTATTTCATGGAGTCAAACATCATCTCTAATCCCTACAATATCTCAACCTCATCTCCTAGGATAGCTATGTGAGTTGTTATTACAACTCACTCACACACTCATGTATTATTTAAATATTAAATAATATTATTATTCTAATACACTAATGTTCACACTATGAACATGATTTTCCTAACAATCACCCCCTTAGTGTGAACATGGGTGAGTTTTGTCTAGTACCTACTCATGATCTACAAAATGATGGTTTTCAAAGAGTACCACCAACTCAAAATTGGTTTTCAAGTGGAACCATCAACCACTTTGTATGTGTTTTTCAAAGAGATCCACAAACTCAAAATTGGTTTTCTAGTGGAACCACCAACCACTCCATAGCAATGTACATGTTTCCCCACTCACATTTTACAAAAGAGAACAATATATAGGAAAATATGTTCCTAACTATGAACAAGAATTATCCTTCTATTCTTTATTTACTACCACACATGCTGAAATTAAACACACCGAACACAACTGAAAAAACATGGCCACCAAAGTAGTACTGCGGACTCGTCAATGGTTCCTGACGAGAGGTTCTAAAACGTTTCATTCCTCTATTTCCTTCATTTCCTCCTTCCTCTATTATCTCTCTCGCTAGCTCAATCGAATTTGAGTTGAAGTTCAAAGTTCATTTTTTTTACAAAATCAAATGTTGAGTTCCACCGAAATTCCATTTGTAAGGCAATTTTTTTTTTAAATTTTTAGACTTTTTATAATGACACAAAATTACTTAATTTTATTTTGACTCAAATTTAGACAAACGCCAAAAATCAAGACAATAATGCCAAGAGACAAAAAAAAGATGACAACAAATTTCTTTGTTAACTTGACTCAAATAATTTATAATAACTTGAAAATAATTAACGATTTTGACATTGACAATATGAATTTACTTTTGATAATGATTTTAACTCTTACTCGCACTAGAACCTAAGACTCAAAATGTAAATTAATCCCTATTAACTAGAAAGTAATATGTGATTGCTTTCTAACAATTATAAGAAAACAAATGATTTGGAAGACTTTTGTATTATAAATGAATTTAAAACAAAGTATATTAATAACATGGATATTATTAAACACTCTAAAATGTAATAAAACAAATACTACTAATTTTGGACTTTGAAACTATATAACCTTGATGAAAAGACCTAAAAATATAAAGTTAAACAAATTATTTCAATGCGTATTACCAATTGACATACATATGAGTGCAAACTTAGAATGAATAAATATGCAATATCCTTGGCAAGGATGTATCCTGAATAGTTGGATCACCATTTTAGATAATGTTGGTCTTACACACATATTTGTTAGGTTGGGACACAAATCTATAGAAGAATTCGACCCACCAAAACAATTAGATATGTAACAATTGTAGTCGACTGATCGGGGCATAAAGGATGTTTGAGCTCCTATGAATATAATAAAATATATAATCAGTTGATAGTGTGTTGAATGTCTTTAAGCTCACAATGGTAAGCTTCCTTCAAATAAATCATGCCTCTATCACACTTTTGTTATGCAATAATTAGATGGATAATAACCACTGAAACTCAATCCAAAGATGAATACAATGTCAAATGTAGCTCTATTGATAGCATGGATTTTGGCAGTATTGAAATATTTTGAAACTGAACAGATCAAATCATTGTCAAAGTAATCTGAATGATGCAATATATATTGAGCTAGATGCAAAGTGAAGAATACGATGAGTGGAAGAAAAATGCACAAATCATACATGGGTTAACCAATGCGCATGAGTATGGTGAAACACAATCAATGCAATAACACATGATAATATACTTGTTGAGATATGAGTTCACCTTGATACTACTACACAAATAAATGGCTTTAGAATGCCTTTTACAAAATTAAAAGTGTTGCTTCACTATGATTTGTAACAAAAAAATAATTCTCTCTTCATTATCCGTGGCCTAAGAACCATAGTGGCTCTTCCCGTCTGACAACACATCATAGCTCCATTATTGAGCTTGATCATGCCCGCGCTCACGATACTAAATATTATTCGGCATTAGATTCCACTAAATACCATTCTCGATAAACCACGATTTAACACAAAAACTCAATTCATTCGGGATGTATTATTCATTTATTAGAGGTTACATTTTATAATAGTTTGTACTCCTTATTTCATGGAGTCAAACATCATCCCTAATCCCTACAATATCTCAACATCATCTCCTAGGATAACTACGTGAGTTGTTATTACAACTCACTCACACACTCATATATTATTTAAATAATAAATAATACTATTATTCTAATACACTAATGTTCACACTATGAACATGATTTTCCTAACATATATTTCTCTTGAACACTTTCTTCTCCTAACTTTTGGATGCTTGAAACTTGATGTTGTTCCTTGGAGATTCACCTTGATAATAAAATTTAGTAATGTGACCCTATTTGTGACAATTATAGCACACAATATTGTAGTTGCTCTTTGACTAATATAAACCTGAGATTCCATCCGCAATCAACTATCTTGTGACCATATCCTCAAAATGAAAATCATTGACCATTGAAAAATATTTCATGACTCTATGAGAGCTCATTCATTGAGGACTTCTTCTTGCAATCCCTAGCTCTATGATCAAATTCATTGCATGAATAATAATATCCATTGAAGGAATGGCCATACCCACTTGCATTAGGTTTTCTAATAGTGTTATAATTCTTTGAATCAACCTTCTTTGTCACCTTCATGTTTTCTTGAGTGCTTCGGCCAAATTTTTCATCATTCTCCACATGTTCTCCTCTCGAATCCTAGGCATGTCTTGTCACTAGATACTTTTTGAATCTATAAGATTCCATCTCTTCTACAACTTCTCATACATCTTTAACCTGCTAGATGCACTTTCAAGATCTCAATATTTCTTCATACGGAATAAGAATATTCTTTATCCTTTAGAGATTTAGACACATTTCAACTTGATATTCCAGCTATTTGATGGCTTGACCATGCTCTATCTTCATGAAATTGATTTACTTTTGTAATCCACCTATAAGAGACTCAATAATCTCATAATTATTTTTCAAGGTCACTAAGGAAGTGTCAACATTAGATGATTTTCCTATTGCTTGTGCTTCAAGAGGATCTCCTTTAGTTTGTCAAACTTGCTTCACAAGGACTAACTTTGACACTAATTGTTGGAAGCACAATAGGCGAGGGGCGGGTGGTGAATCAGTCCTACAAGTTTCTTACTTCATTTACCATTTCTTGCAACATCCATTTAATCATACATATTCAATATGATATTATTAGGTGTGCAACATACATTCACAAGAACATAAAACATGAGAGAGAACACATAAACACCAAATGTAAGTGGGAAACCCTCAAAGAGAAGAAAATCCACTTTGAAAACCTATGCTTATATTACACAAAACAAAGGACTTGCATGAATATTACACATCATAAGAGATTTTATAAATGAATGATCACTGATAATATGTTGATCCCACAACTGATTGTGATCCAAGTTCAGCTCTAAACACACCAAACCCTCTTCAAACTGTCCTCTTCTCTAACTCACTCAAATATTCTTCTTCATGGGATGATTAGGTCAATTTACCTTGCAAATATAATCCTATATATTTCTTAGGTATTCATACCTCTTATAAGCTCTATCCATAACCCTATACACTCTTATTCAACCTCATATAGGTCACACTTATCCTCTCTTACTCAACTAGTTAAAAATGAACCATTTCACTTGCTTATATACACGACTTTCTTATAACACACCTAAGTCGGCCACAACCAATAGGCCGGTCATACCAACTTAAAAAATAACAATAAGATTGTATACATAAACTCCAATCATCCAAGTAGGTTTACAGGGGTCAAGACATCTTCACCAAGCACCAAAACACTCAAACATGCTCAAAATGCACTCTCTAAGCTCTAACGAATGCACAAGAACTTCGAAGGCTTATAAAATCTTTGTTATGGATCCAAAATCATCAAAAAGCATAAGCACAACATAAAAGAATCACCAATAGGCTCAGGAGCATCTAAAACATCCAAATTCTTAATGAATCACACAAGGAGCAAACAAGAACAACTAGGTTTCCAAGCACCCAAAATTCGGTCTTGAAGAACAAACATCTTCTCATATAAAAATCATCGTAAAGACTCAAGTCATATATCAATGGAAAGGTATCGAGTCTCATTTCTGGAAAAAATCATTTTATCCTCCAACTCATAGTGGAAGGCCTCGGCCAAGCCAATATATGAAACTACTCCAAACTTCCAAACAAGACTCAAGAACTAGTCTTGAGAGAAACATGCTCCATCAACTTCAAAACCAATTCTAAGTTCAACCAACACCTGGAAAAATTCAAGGATACTTGTACAACCATGTTCAAGCACTGAGAAGCATATGTCACATGGAGAAATTCACTCTAGCACACCTGTTTCAATCACCTTCTTGTGCAAGCCTAGTATGGTTGAAAAGGCCATTAGGGCTTCAAGACAAAAACACTTCTAGATCAAATAAAGAACTTTTACAAATCATATTATGCCTCTACCAACTATCCATGCTTAAAAAAATTGCTCCAACTTGCAAAATCATCAAACACAACTCAAACCATAAGACTAGCATTTTATCCCTTAAGGCCAAAATCGGTAGGATGACTTTGAGGACTTGCATCTCAAAAATTCTTCAAGAAACATACATGAAAATTTTCATGCATGTCTATCATATCTCTCAAGGATTGGAACAATTTATTTTTCATCTTGAAGCTTCCATCTCAGCCCTGAAACTATAAATTTCCTCAAAACTTGGGTTTTCTCTCTCTTCCTAAAACAACTAGAACACCAAACCACCACCAAAATGAGCTATGAGGAATACTCTAAAATCCCGAGGCATCACTTTTAATTTCCAAGTTCATTTGAAGAACAAAAATTCAAATATTCCAAGTCACTCTACTAAGAGGGTTTAACTAAGGTCTCAAACCACTTTAGCTTGTTAATGATTATTCATAAGAGTATGACGATCAAATCGCCTCATTATTTTTGCTAAACACTCTTATATCAAAATCATCCCCAAAACCTATGGGTCCCATGCAAATTGTGTGTGAGTGGGTGAGCATCTAAAGTTTCCAATTCGAGTGGATTTTGCTTCTCTAGAACTTGTTTTTAGCAAAAACATCATAACTTGTACAAATATCTTCATATTGACCCAAAACCTGTCTTGAAGCACCATGTAAACATCTTCTAATCGACCCAAGTCTCATCCATGCTCAAATGTGTCTAAAAATCTCCAACCATAGTGACTTACACGTGCTTACTTGGTTTGTCTTTATCTTATTGCTTCCCAAGGACCATGAAACATCATCAAATAAATGATAACAAACTTGAAACTCCTCATACACATGATATGACATGTCACAACACCTTTCCCATGATTGGATAGGACTGTCATGCTCCATCTCTCATGCCACCATCTCATCTTTGCTTGTTTTAGGACTAGGAATGGGCCTAGAATGCCTCAACTTAACCCATACAAGTCGTGAACTGACCATGATGACTCACTTTGTAGACACAAATACACCTCTAACACATCATACTGACCTTGCTTGACCTTATGACATCCTTCAATCAACATTGGAGATCTCATAGTGTGACCATACCCTACTTAGACTAAGCACCAGGACCCCATAGAACATCATCAAAACAAGTCACTACCAATCAACCTTCATGTTAGACAATGAATGACACCTCATGGAGGCTCACATGACACCTACACACCCTTTTCCATTAATGGACTTTGACATCAATGACAACAACTAGACATAATGGCCAACAAAACTTCCTTAGAGCAAACCATAAAAAAATTATTCAAATTATGTATACATATATATTTACGCTGATAAGTGTGAACTAAGTTAGAAAGCCCGAGGGGCTCTGACACAGACGGCGACAGCGAGGGCCGAGATCGTTTGGTTGACGATGTACGGGCAATCACGAGCCACACACATGGCGGTGTGGAAAAGTTACGTGCTTTCTCTGCTCCGTGCGATTACGCACTTTCTCTACTCACGTGCCCTGGTTTTGATTTGCACCTGCTGGGCACTATCTGCTACATATTTCCAGCCAGGGGAGAAAACGCAAGTATCTTCCAACGTTAGAATTAATGCCATGAATAACAGCAGAACTAGCATCACCGCCATTGATTCTTCATGCAGACAAAGATGAACGCCTTCAATGCCCTGAGCATGCAATGTAGCATTTGTCTGCTGTCTTTGTTGTTTGTATGTTGCTTAGGTTTTAACAGTCATTTTATGTTTTTTGGATATACGTAACTTCTTGTGAAGAAACTCATCGAATCCATTTTTCCCATAGTTTTCTACGGAGCCGGCTCACAATGAAATTTCAAATTTGTTTTTGGAATAATTGTAGGCTGCAACATTCGCCAACCTCAACCGAATTTTTTCTCTCTCTTCAACTCATTCACTTGGCGACCTTCGCCTTATCTATCACGTTGTTTATCTTGCATATTTTTTAATTTATCCAACAAACATAAAAGGCGATATTACTTTAATTGCGATAGTAGACACTACGCCCAAGGCTTTTAGTTAATGGATTATTATTATTATTTATTTATTTTATTACACCGACAAAGCGTGAACTAAGTTAGAAACCCCAAGGGCTCGACACCAACGGCGACAACAAGGGCCGAGATCGTTTGGTTGACGATGTTCAAGCTTGATCGTGAGCCACACACGTGGTAAGCCATGGAAAAGTTCGCATCGATTGGTGCGTGGAAAAGTTCGCATTGGTTGGCGCATGGAAATGGGAAAATTTGGCCGAAAGTTAGAAACGTGTCAAAGACAACTATTTTTTCCTTTTTTGGCAATTTTTCCCATTTTCAGAGTTTTGATGAAAATTTTAGAAGGAAAAAATTTTGCCATTTTTGGAAAGGGTCCAGGAAGATGTAGTAGCAAAAAATTGCATGTGCCATAACTTTCATTCCGTGGCTCTGTTTCAGGTGTCGTTTTCTCCACAAGTGTATATTTTTTCGAGCTCTACGCATTGATGGCAATTTTTTTCTTTTTTCATAAAATTTATTTTTTCACCTTTTTTTGACAGTCTAGGAAGATGTAGTAGCAAAAACTTGCACGTGCCATAACTTTCATTCCATGGCTCCGTTTCAAGTGTTGTTTTCTCCAAAAGTGTATATTTTTTCGAGCTCTACGCATTGATGGCAATTTTTTAATTTTTTCATAAAATCTATTTTTCCACCTTTTTTACGGTCCGGGAAGATGTAGTAGAAAAAAATTGCACGTGCCATAACTTTCATTCTGTGGCTCTGTTTCAGGTGTCGTTTATTCTAGAAACATGTATATTTTCTCTAGCTCTACGCATTGATGGCAATTTTTTTCTTTTTCATAAAATCCATTTTTGCACCTTTTTGACCAAACAACTTCTTGCAATCTTCTGAAAGAATCATGAGCTTTGATCGCATGTAGACAGATTAGTAATTAAAAATAGTAGATAGCTTTCCAAAGCTTTGCTTGACTCGCTGAGGCCACACTCTTAAACAACCCGCTTGTGGTTAGCCTAGCTTGTTGGGTTTGTGCCGGATCTTCAACTCTAGCTTGACATAGTTGTTCATCTTGCCATTTGTGCATTTTGCTTTGCCTAGAAAAGACGAGTTGGGGTGTGCCGTGTTCTTTAGTGGGTTTAAGTCAAGGCCTCTTGGGATCTTGTTGGTTGTGTGCTGGGAGTTATTTTGCATAGCCCAGCTACATTAGATCATTGTGAAGCTCACTTGCACAGCCAACCCTTTACACCCAGCTCGTTATGCGCTTCACTAGCTCGGCCACTCTTTGGGGTAAGTCATATTTCCTTAATAACTACTCTGTTGCAGTTGTTTAAATCGAAGAAGCTTGGAGTTTGTATTTCATACCCAAATTTACTTGCATATTGATTGTCACCTACGATCTTGTGCCAAAATACTCATTCAAAGATCTGAAAAATCTTGTATTTCTCATTTTGTCTTGAACATCTCTATTATTGCATATATATGGGACCTTGAAGGATTTGTTATTTTACTTCTGAGTTCATGATTTGGTTTGGGTTTGCACGATTCATTGAGTTCTGAGCTGGGCTCTGTTTTCATGGCTCGCATGTGTATAAAAACCAACTCGGGATATCATGTGCTCGGATGCTCAACAGTATGAATTGTTTATCTCGCTATATGGGTTAACCTTACTTAATTCGCCACTCTTCTAATTGGGTTTTACATGGTTCGGTGTGTATACACTGCATGGCTTGCCTAAGGTAAGCACATCATTTCCTTCCACTTTCTGTTATAGTTGTTAGAACCTTAAAAAGTTGTAATCTTTACAGAAATCATTCAGCTATGTTCTCAAAGTTGTAACTTTATGGTTGATAAATTTTGCCACGGTATCTTGAAGCACATTCATAGATCACTTTGCTTACATGTATGGATAAATATGTGCCCACAACATGAATAAATAATTACATAACAGGATTGATTAACATATACCTGCAAGCATTACATAGTTACTATACATTTATAAAATCTTATAATTTTATAAAGGCTAGTTTTTTGGCATGGCTTCTTTGAGATTGCAATCTTTGACGTAGAAAATAGTAAATGAAAGTCATGAAATTTTTCCTCCAACAAAGAATGGAGCTTCCAAAGCTACCTTGAGTAACTCGGTGTAGAAACAATGAGGTAGACACAAATGTATAATACATCCAAATTCCTGAATTTGGAGCCATTCCCAAATGTCTCTAAATGGTTTTCCAGACCTTGAAACATATATATTTTTAATTTTGTCAGGATTCAATGTAGGGAGCATTTTGGTTGAACTAACACACGTAAATAACTATACATATTTAATAGTAATTCACATGCGTTAGATTGTTGTATGACTACTATATAAATGTAATGTCTCTTGATTTTTATAGGATCGACTACAACCTGCAATCTTCAAAATAAAAATAATGATTCGGATTTACAAAACAATGAAAATAATGATTGATTTACAAAACCTTTACATATACCAACTGATAAACAAGAGGAAATGTAGTCTCCGCAACCAACAAAACGAATGTCACCAATTTTACAAGTTTGATATGCATGTGTAGGATGGAATTTACACCACTGATGAAGTGCACTTTGATGGCTGCATAGGCTATACAAGTGGCAGAGGTTGTTAAGCTACCTTAAGAATCATCTTGTTTAAATAAAGCGATTCACTAATATTATTCATAATCTTATACTTGTGAATTAAAAATGTGTCCTTAGGTCCTTATATACATTTAAAATGAGAATAATTTCCTGCATATATAGATTAGGACAAATTTACCAACTATGATTTTTATCAAATAAATATTAGGACTGATTTAGTACCTATGCTTTTTATCAAATAGATATGACATAAAGAGATTTTCTGTGTACTCGGCATGGATGATAAAACTGTGAAAACCTACCAGAAATGAATAGCACAAATTTTCAATTACCATAATGACTACATTGTTTAATATTAGAGGCTACAATGAAGTCTACAACACTCTACCTGCAGCAAATGATGGGGTCACCAGGAAGAAACGTGAATTTTTAGAAAAGAAGAAATAAAGAGCATCAAATATGCTTCTAAATGACCTTGGTAATCCACAAGCATCCTCTACGCATTCTCCATGCCACTACATATACCAAAAGAAACAATGTAGACCTCGCCATTCCACCCAAAGGTTGGGCATTGAATTCACTATATAATTGTGTTGTAAAAGAAGCATGAATTCGCTATAGAATTATGTAGTGAAAAATGTATGGAGTATGACAAAAGAAATCTTTTTTTTAATAGAATAATTCACCATAATTTCGGGTAAACGAGTAAATAAATAAGGGAATTATTATAAATAATTAAGGAAATTATTTAGTTAAAGAAGCATGGGAATGGCAAAATAATACTATAAACTTTGAATAGAAAAAATATACCATAGTTTCAAGGTAAATGAGTAAATAAATAAGGGTATGCCTATATTGTATAAAAACTCGTCACCAGAAAATGTAAGTACATGACAGTCAAGTTTCCTGATAACTATGTAATATTAGCAACAATAAATACACCCTAGACATTGGCCTATATAATTATTGGAGAAATAGGTGGAAAGGCAAGGGTCTATTTATTCGTGAGGTTGGTTGCAAAGCTTCAAACCTTAAGAGGTAAAGAAATTGGAACATATATAGGAAAAGAGTGAAGGATAAATTTTAAATCCACTTATACCTATAAGAGGGCCTCGTGTAGTTTCTGAGGAACCTAAAATTTTAGCTTAAGTTATTTAACTAGAGATCTTTCTCTAATATTTTGAACCCTTTATTTAACATCAACAACTTTGTGTAATATGAAATTTTGACTCTATATGGCATGAAACATTTTTCTAATCGAATAAATAAATAAACATACCAAAAATATTTTGATATTCTGTTGCAATAGGTTCTACTGATTTTGATTTGAAATTCACAACTTCCTTTTGTAGATTAAGAGGTCTTCAAGAAATTTTTGTGTACTTCGACCTTGAAAGGAGTGAAGTAATGTTGAGCTTCACGTGGCCATTACTCGGTTGAGGGATTGAGACACTTAGTTCTTTGCTATGCAATTTTTCCCGGTTTAAATGTGATTTTCTTATGTTTAAACCATTCATTTGTCATCCACCATATACTTCTTTTCAACAAATACGGTAGTATATCGTGATACTATTCAGTTGAAAGACTTGGGAACATAACAATGTCAAAAGACATATTCCATTGTTTGTTCCTTCTTATGAATGACACATTTGTCATTGTTAAAGTTATTCACCATTAAGACTATGATGTATGGTGAGGCAACCGTGTCCTCTGTAAATTAAAGAAATTTGTGATTATCATACAACCTGACATTTTTTCACCCATCATTCCTCAATATACCATAGCTTATGTCTCTTATGCACATGTTGGGTAGGAATCCAGGATTAATCTTGTCTTACATGGTCCTTGAATTCCCTAAGGATAATCGGAAAAATAGATTCAGAACTATATCGTGAGTTCCCTCATTGTTGGCCCTTCGTACCTCTCCTCCTTTTTCATTCAACCACTATAGAAAAAAGTCCTTCGCACCTCTACTTCAATCACTCTTAATAGAGGAATCTTGCCTTCGATCCCTTCCTTCATCTCTCCTCTCTTGGACTCATATTTTGTTGCTCATTTCTCATTTCACCATGTTCATCTGGTTATTATATACCCACCTGCATTTATGTTAGTCTTTCCTTACATATTTAACTTTCCTTATGCTCGCTTTCACCTCATACTTTCGGCGTTTTCATCGCACACCCCACATGCGATCAAGCTAGTGCTACCCTATATCATAAATTCAAGCACTACAACCATGCAAAGTGCCAATTTCAAATGTTGACGACCAAATCAAAGGCTTCATATTATTTACATTATCTACTAATTTCCACCTCATTATAGGATTGGGATAACTATATGTGCCTTGATCGCTCTTTAAAGTATTTGTATGTATGTAACATTCAACACATCAAGGTGGCGTGGCGAGGTCGATACAACACAAATGATGTTATCTTCCTTTTAGGTCAATAAACGAGGAGAAAACATATACATGCAAAACATTATTATCATAAAGATCCACATCTAAAAGGTAAAAAGACATAGGAGAAGTTGATCCCAACATCATATCGCAACTCAAATCCAAAATGACACATTCATAGCTTCCCAAACAAGTTCAACCACAAATCTTTCCCTGCTTTCCCGATGAATCTTTCTTGCACTCATTTCCATGATCCTAGATTTTATAGACAACTTGATGTCGGTCTACACAACTTTTCCATCCACTTTCAATCCACTATCACATGGTATGAGCCCGGTGCGCGGTGACTTCTTTCCAAACCCCAACCCTAATTGTATTTTCACTATCATACATGTTACATATGAACAATCTAATATCCTTACATACTATATTCTTACTTTGAATCATATTATGCTCTTGGTAATTAAGAACCAAAAACACAAACTAATTTCGATGTTACATATATATGTATATTTTTGTGAATTTGACAAAGATGTATATTTTATAAATAAAATTGGTCATTATTTTTTATAAAAATGGTTGATTGACAAATTTAAAGTTTGGAATATTCATATAAAAAATTAACCAATTGAATCCCTTCCCTATTGTCATGTGACCTCATTGTGCATGTACTCGTGTGACCTCATTGTGCATGTACTAAAACTTTATATTTACAAGTTTTAATATTGTTCTTAATGTGGTCATTGGATTCCCGGGAACCTTTCAATTTTATTTAAAAATTAATGCTTTTTTGGACCGGTGGGAGGGACCATGGATCCTTAAGCTTTATAATATTATGTTTTTAAATCTTTTAAAGCCCTTACATCACCTTGAAACCTTTATAACTTTCTCATGGTCTATAATTTTCTTGTACCTCTCAAAACCTAGGGGCATGTCTATTAAATAATAAATAATGAAAATGAGTATGAGAATATAATAATAAATAATAAAAAGGAGCGAGAATATAATAATGTTTCTTGTTATGTACATGAATACTCACAAACAAAATGGTTATTAAAATTAAACTTAATGGTTATTAAAGTGTAGCCTATTGATTCTTAAATTGTAGCTTCTAGAAACACATTATTGATGGAAAATAGACTCCACATAAGAGAATAATTTAGAAATATACACGTGTACATCCAATTATTATTATGTTGAATATTTTAGAAATATACACGTGTACATTGAATTATTAGCAAGTGAAAGCAAGTGGCAAGGGAAGTCTCCATTAGAGGAATATGTCACATTAATGACCATGGAACCGTTCCCAATGGTTGGTTGGACAAATAAACAAAACGAAAAGAAGGGTTTAAAGTCAACATCATAAGTTTTTAATGTTACATGTGTTTTATGGACACCCTTTTGATAATGGACATTTTCCCCATATTTATGGTCGAGTACAAATCAGCTTACCTCACATTGCCAATGATTTCTGCACTCCATGTGGGTGTGATGGTGAATGCTTATCTCGTGGATAAGATAGTACACCCACAAATGACCCCATGTCATTTATTTTGCAATTTTTATAAAATTTCCAGGGGTGGAGAGGTTGGTCAAGTTGGGGATAAATGGATTATAGCTGTGAGATAGATATCCAATTACAATTAATTATATTTTATGTGTAATTGTAGGGACTTTTGGCGAGTGACCGGAAATACATGTCGGAAATTATTATCTTAAGTTGGAGAATATTTGTACACAGGGAAACAAAAGTACCCAGTATATTATCTGTTTCATAAAATAAAATCAACTCAAATGAATTGAAAGTCTCTAAAACATAGATTTGATAAATCGGGTGTGACAATAATTATATAAATTTAGTTTAAATACTTATCTTGAAAAAAATTTAGTGCTTATGTAAGGTTTAGAAGTGTATTTTTAAATTCATGAGATTCAAGATTATGGTGAGCCAAATGTTCTTGTGGAAATATGCACCCTAAAGTGACAAAAACATTATTAATAAAACTAACTTTGGATAAAAATTCCCTTATAGGTATGGACACTCCTAACACACAAATAAATAGCCTTGAAACAAATTGATGACTACACTTGCTTGGTTCTTATCTCTTGTTATTTCACTCCAATTCTTACGTAGTGACTTCAATAACCTTGAAAAGATCTCTTCTCATTGTTTCCTAGATTGGAAACAATAATTGAAACCTTAAGAAAGAAAAAGTGTGTTTTGGAGCTTGTGTTGTGGGTTTACGAGGGTTTTAAGCATTGATTGTTTATCAAATCCCTAGACAAAAATGATATTAAACATCAATTATGCATAATTGACAACATACACAAAGATATCAAACCTTATAAGTATATGATGTGTGATCTTCCTCCTTCAAATGATTGCTTTAACACATACTTGTGTGCTAAAATAATGATGTCTTGATCTCTCTAGAATTCTCTTAAATGTTTAAGAGACTATGAATTCTTATTGTGTTTATGCCTAATATCTTAATGAACTATACTTCTTGTGTATTTATAGAAAAACTATTCAAATTAGGACCATGTTGGTGCCCAAACCAACACTAGCAATTAAACACCAAGAGAGGGACATTCTTAGTTTGGCCAAAAGAGTCCACGCACGTTGTGAATGTGGGTCATGATGTTAACAAATCCAAGAGAATGGGGATTGATGCAATCATGGTTATGGGTCCCAATAAAGGGATATCTTAGACCATGCATCCCTTATTAGAGTTAGATCTCGTCGAAGTGATATTTATGGGATAACTTAAACAAGAAATAATTAAAACTTATTCTATTAATATGAGGAAAATATAATAGACTTGAACAATGACATTACATTCCAATGATAGTCTTATTATGAGCATCTACAAAAATTCTCCATGGATTATGATCCTATGACATATCATAAACTTGCAAAGTCTATAAGCTTTTACAATAAAATAATATATTTCTTGATGCCTACTCTAGAATTTTATTCCTCTCTATCAATGATAGGTGCCTTACATGCTCATATCTCCTTATATTTATAGAATTTATAGTGACACGAATGAGAGGAAAAAATAAATTTACAAGTAAATATGCCTTGTAATGATTCTTTAGAAATACCTCAAATAACCATTGATCTTCTCAATTGGTTCGCAGATAGTTTCCCATAAAATATCCTTTTTTTAGATCAAGCTTTATCTAATTGTTCATTTTTTCCTTGGTCATGGAAAATGGATTGAGGCCCACACATGCCTTCCTCTAACAATATCAATGTTGATAGGAGATTATGCAAGATGCAAATCCAATCACGTTGGCATAGAGTAGTGGTCCAAAAGGATTACAAGGCATCATTGGATTAACATTAATGTGGCATCCAAAATGTATTGTAACATCAACAAAGGATTAAGTGGCATGTGAAATGTTTTACAACCTTCATGCATAAGGAACAAGTTTTCCATGGTGTGAGATAAAGTTTCTTAGGTTTGTGTGGCATTAATAGGCATGTCAATCACTTAGCTTGAGTTTTCAAAGTATAATGTATATTGTGTGACTTAAGTGGTGTTACATGGCTAAGTGTAGGTTTGTACAAATCCCACAAAAATAATGGTTAAGGTTCTAAGGTGTGTAATGTCACAACATTATGTAATCTTTGTTAAAATAACTCTAAATGTTTTTGGGTGATTTTATTTTTTAAAACCAAAGGTTCATACATCGTACACCTTAGGTAAGAAGAAATTAATCCCTTTCGTAAGTGCATCTCTAAAGGTTTTTAATGGAATGGAAAATATATATTTATCTCGCTTTACTAAGTGAATGCATCTTATATTTCTCCACCTCTCTATTTTTCCAAATGTTCTTTATGTTCCATTGATGCGGCCTAGAATCTCTGTGAATAACTCGGATGCGCGGCACATCACCTAGCTGAAGTGAGCGCTCACAGAAGCACGCAAAGGCACCGGGCCCCTCTTTAGAGTTCTTGTGCGGGATGTTAGTGTGATGGTGATAAAACATATTCAGATCCATAATTAGACATAAACATTCCATAGTGCATAATCCAGATCTAGATCTTAGAGAATCATGAATTAAATAATAACTATAATAAGATTAACCATACATGAACCAAATTTAGTTATGTTCAACACCATTATCCAGCCAATATACTCCATTACATTAAACACTGTAAAACATAGAAGTTTTTTACATTATAAAGTATCTCCATAAGTCATGAGTGCAACATACCAACATTACCAACATTACCCCAAACTAAAGTACATTGCCATCCCTACAAGCTCAACCGAAGCACGAACCGTGTGATAAAACATATTCGATCCTAGAATCTCTTGTGAATAACCCAAATTAAGTCACTGACATCACCACCTAGCATTACATTAAACAACGTAAAACACATAAGCTTCTTACGAGAGCTCAACCAGCATCCATAGATGCAATTCACAACAGTTACCCCTCTAGGCAGACTTTAAATGCGGGATGTTAGTGTGATGGTGATAAAACATATTGAGATCCATAATTCGACATAAACATTCCACTGATGCATAATCTCGATTTAGATCTTAGAGAATCATGAATTAAACAATAACTATAATAAGATTAACCATACATGAACCAAATTAAGTCATGTTCAACACCATTATCAACCAATATACTCCATTACATTAAACAATGTAAAACACATAAGCTTCTTACATTATAACGTATATCCATAAGTCATGCACACAACATTACCAACATTACCCCACACTAAAGTACATTGCCATATTGGCGAGTGGAACTAATGATGAAACCTAAAATCTATGAATAACCCAAGTGCGTTGGCACATCACCCACTGACTGGTGGCGCTCACCCGAAGCACACAAAGGGACGAGAACCCTCTTTAAAGTTGCTTGTGCAAGATGTTAGTGTGATGGTGATAAAACATAATTAGATCCATAATTAGACATAAACATTCCACAATTCATAATCCAGATCTAGATCTTAGAGAATCATGAATTAAATAATAATTATAATAAGATTAACCATACGAACAGATTGGTCATGTTCAACACCATTATCCACCCAATATACTCCATTACATTAAACACCGTAAAACACAAAAGCTTCTTACATTATAAAGTATATCCATAAGTCATGCGCGTGCAACATTACCAACATTACCCCACACTAAAGTACATTTCCGTCCATGAATGAACCAATGATGTAGCCTAGAATCTATTGTGAATAACCCAGGTGCACTGACACATCACCCAGCTTGAGCTAAGTGCTCACCCGAAGCGCTCAAAGGCACTAGGCCCCTCTTTAGAGTTCTTTGTGTAGGATGTTAGTGTGATGGTGATAAAACATATTCAAATCCATAATCGAGAATAAACATTCCGTAGTGCATAATCTATATCTAGATCTTAAAGAATCCCGAATTGAACAATAAATATAATAAGATTAACCATACATGAACCAGATTGATTATGTTCAACACCATTATCTAGCCAATATCTTGCATTACATTAAAACACTGTAAAACACATAAACTTCTTACTATATCCATAAGTCATTCATGCAACATTACCAACATTACCCCACACTAAAGTACATTGTCGTCCGACAATGGAGCCGATGATGCAACCTATAATCTACTGTGAATAACTTGACTTGAGATGAGAGCTCACCGAAAGCATGCAAAGGCACCATACCCCTCTTTAAAGTTGCTTGTGCGGGATGTTAGTGTGATGGTGATAAAACATATTTAGATCCATAATTAGACATAAACATTCTAGAATTCATAATCCATATCTAGATCTTAAAGAATCATGAATTAAACAATAACTATAATAAGATTAACCATACATGAACCAGATTCGGTCATATTCAACACCATTATCTAGCCAATATACTCCATTACATTAAACATTGTAAAACACAAAAGCTTCTTACATTATAAACTATATCCATAAGTCATGCACGCAACATTAACAACATTACCCCTCGCTAAAGTACATTATCATCTCGACAACATAACCAATGATGTAGCCTAGAATATCTGTGAATAACCTAGGCACATTGACACATCACCGGCACTGAGTGAGTGCTCACCCGAAGCGCTCAAAGGCACTACGCTGTCTTTATAGTTACTTGTGCGGGATGTTAGTGTGATGGTGATAAAACATATTGATTCATAATCGGACATAAACATTCCACGAGTGCATAATATAGATCTAGATCTTAGAGAATCATGAATTAAACAATAAATATAATAAGATTAACCATACATGAACCAAATTCAGTTATGTTCAACACCATTATCAAACCAATATACTCCATTACATTAAACAATGTAAAACACAGAAGCTTCTTACATTATAACGTATATCCATAAGTCATGCGTGCAATATTACCAAAATTACCCCACACTAAAGTACATTGTCATCCCGACAATGGAACCAATGATGTAGCCTAGAATATACCTGTGAATAACCCAGTGCACTTTGGCACATCACCTGACCTAAGTTGAGGGCTCACCGAAGCTCGTAAAGGCACCGAGACCCCTCTTTAGAGTTGCTTTTGTAGGATGTTTGTGTGATGGTGATAAAACATATTCGAGATCCATAATTAGACATAAACATTCCATAGTGCATTATCCAAATCTAGATCTAAGAGAATCATGATTAAACAATAACTATAATAAGATTAACCATACATGAACCGATTTTGATTATGTTCAACACCATTATCCGCCAATATACTCCATTTCATTAAATCCTGTAAAACACATAAGATTTTTACATTATAAAGTATATCCATAAATCTTGGTAGAATTCAAACCCTCATCCTCAAATGATGGTTAGCTATAGAGCGAATGAGGGTTTTGAGAGTATTGTTTACCAGTAATTGGTTGCGAATGTCTACATTTACTAGCGATAAACCTATTGATGTATTGCCACCTTCTGATGAAACCAATAAAAGTATTCGTATTGAATCGGCGCTTGGGTAGACATTTTTAAGGTACCTCTTGACAAACATGTGGGTCCACAGTCTCTGCATCTTTTCAGAATCAATCATTATTCAAAATCACAAAGGAAAAGGAGGGTGTGACTCACATCCATGTGCCTGATGGATGTCTACATCGTGCATTGGGAAAATGAATCTTTCCCTTATTGGTAAGTTCTTGGGTGCTAGGCCCAATATTGATGTCATCAGAAAGTGGGCCATGCGTCACTGGAAACCAAAAGGAGATTTGGTTATTACAACCATGTCTAAAGGTTTTTCCTTGCTAGATTCAATCAACAGACAAATCTTGAAGCAATATTACTGGGTGGACCCTGGTGTATAGGCAACATGGGGATTTTCATAAAAAGATGGTACCCAGGTTTTAACCCTAATACTAAAAATATTCACACTATTCTGTTTGGTGTAGGTTACCAGGACTACCCCTACATTTTTGGGATGATGAGATCTTGCTCCATATTGCAAAATCAATCGGATCTCCAGTCGGATTAGATGGGCCTACTAAAAACAGATCCAGACTAGCCTTTGCTAGATTTTACATCTCTTCTGAAATGGAGAAAGAACTACTTGATTACATCATCCTTCAATCAAAGTTTGGTACATGGCAACAGGTGATAGAATATGAAACTTTTCAATTAAGATGCAAAAATGCCATAAGTTAGGACATTTCACCAGGAAATGTCCTATGGACAAGAAGCAAAAGAATGAGAGATCTGGAGATTCTTTAAGGGAGAAGGAAAATAAGCCTAAGGATAAAGAGAAAATAAGTGGATCAGAGGTTTCAGTGGAAAACATCTCTCAAGGAGGAAAAAAAAGAAGGAAAAAACCACCTCAAGCAAAGAATCTACAAATCCATAATCAAAATGATAAGGGGATAGATAAAAATATCTCTAATCCACAGATCTGAAATATAAAAGGACAAAAAGGGCTTTAAAACCCCTATAAGGTGACCTCGGTTTGTAGGAAGCTTTGGAGACCAAAAACTCCCTCAGTTAAAAAGGGAGGAGATGAGTGAAGGAAAAAGACAAGATCAAAGATATGGATCTTCAAATGCCTGTAAAGCTAAACATAGAAGTGGATGAAGATAACGAAAGGGTTTCAATTAACCTGATAGTTTTAGATCATGAGAGGATGGAGGACTTGATTGTTGATCAACATACTACTTCTTCTCATGATCAACATAAGGAACAGACACAAAGCAACATCTTATCAACATCAGAAGGACATGATACAAAGTCTCAGTCAGAAACTGAGGACTTATTAGAATCCATATTAGAAGATCTGGATGAAGATGAAGAGTACAAGGAATTGGATGAGTTCATGAATGAGGAAAATCCCCCTCGATCTCTTATGGTTGAAAAGCTTTCATTCAATGCCCAACCAATAACTTTGGAGCAGAAGGATTTAGACTATGGAAAAGAGGAAGGGGAGATTACCCCAACTCCATTAAAGATACTCACTGACTATGAAAATGATTTGAATAATGGCTTCATTGAAGTTAAAAAAAAAGGAGAATGAAAGGGTTTGAAGGGATTCTGAAGCACTATACAAAGTGATAAAAAGAAGAAAATTGGGAATTGGGAAGCCTCTACATCAAGGATCACTAGATCATCTACTAAAAAGGTGGCAGATATTGGAGCTAATAGTAAAAAGATAGACCTTCAAAAAAGGAACTAAGAAAGAAAGAGACTAAGAAAGAGATGCAGATGAAGATTTTATCTTGGAATGTCAGAGGTCTGAATGGAGGTCCTAAACAAAGGATGCTTAAAGAGATTAGAAGATCTAGCAAACCTAACATTATTTTAGTACAAGAAACTAAAATGAAGATTGAAACTTTGAAGGAATGTAAAAAGAATTTTTGGGAGAATTTTGATTTTGCTGTTGTTGATTCACAAGGTGCTTCAGGAGGCATAGCAATTTTTGGGACAACAAATATCTCAATGGTAATGTGATTTTAGCTTCTCATAATCATTTAGCTATTAAATTTCATGCTTTGAAAATGACTCAATCTGGATCCTTTCAAACATTTATGCTCCCAACACTGCTGCTTAGCAGAAGAAAATTATGGGAAGAGTTAAAATTATTTAGAAGTAGTTTTAAGGATTATAATTGGTTGGTCATGGGTGATTTTAACACCCCTTTAAACCCCGGGGAAAAATATGGGGGTAACTCTGATTTCTCAGTTAGTATGGGTGACTTTGCTGATTTTGTTTCTTCTCTTAACCTCATGGATATTGAGCTTCATGGCAACCAATTCACTTGGTCTAACAAAAGATTTGGTGAGAATATGATACAGGTAAGATTAGATAGAGCTCTCATCTCTGCTAATTGGATTTTGAGTCAGGATTTTCACCTCTCTTCGTTACCTAGGATTGGCTCAGATCATAATCCTATTGCTCTTAATCTTTTCAATTGGCCAAGCCATTACATAGCTCTTTCAAATTTGAAAAAATGTGGCTGGAGCATGAAGAAATTATGGATAGGATCAAATAATGGTGGCATTGGGATGGAGAAGGTACAACACAATTCAGGTTAATTTAGAAACTGAAAAATGTAAAGCAACAAGTTAGAACCTGGAACAAAGAGGTATTTGGCAATATTTTTGAACAGAAAAAAGAGCTAAAACAATAGCTTGAAGAGCTTGAACTGAGAATCTCAATCAAAGGTATGAATTATGAAGATCAACAACTGGAAAAGAAATTGCTTTCTGATTTACATAACATTAACAATAGAGAGGAAACCTTTTGGAGAATGAAATCCGGGCTCTATGGCTGAAAGCTGGTGATAGGAACACAGTTTTTTCACATGAGCACCCTTAAGCATAGGGCCTGTAACATAATCACTGAAGTATCCAAAGGAAATGGTACTGTTGCAAAGATCAAAATGACATAAAAGCATAAGCTCTAAAATTTTATGAGAATTTGTTAATGGAAAGTAATATTTGTAATGAAGAAGTGGCTTCTTTCCTTTTGGATTCCATCCCAAGTAATGTTATCCCTAATGAGAGATTCACAAGTCTTACAAAACTTGTTTCCATGGAAGAGCTGAAGAAGGTAGTTTTTGCACTTGAAGGAGACAAGGCACCAAGACCGGATGGTTTTTCTGCTAATTTCTTTCAAAAATGTTGGGATATATGCTCAAAAGATTTGTTGAAAGTTGTAAATGAATTCTATAGAACATGAACATAATAAAGGAACTGAATAATACTCACATTGTGCTAGCCCCAAAGAAGTTGGATGCTAAAGACTTCAAGGATTTCAGACCCATCAACTGGTAAATGTTGTTTACAAAATTTTTACCAAAATTATTGCTTCTAGATTACAACCTTTGCTTGTTGATCTTATCTCTAAACAACAAAGTGGCTTCATAAAAGGAAGAATCATTCAAGATGGGGTAATCATGGTTCATGAAACCATTCATTCCATGGATAAAAGTAAAAAAGTTGGTATGGCAATAAAATTGGACATGCATAAGGCCTTTGATAGAGTGTCTTGGAATTTTTAGATAAGGTCTTATCAAAATTTGGGTTTCAGAGAAAATTTAGAAAAATCATTCAGGCCTGCATTACCACTTCTAGATTTTTTGTGGTTGTTAATGGTACTCTGGTGGGATTCTTTGCCAGCAGTAGGGGTATAAGACAAGGGGATCCCATATCCCCCTTACTTTTTATAATTATGGCTAACAATCTTAGCATATCCATAACTAAAGCTATGAATAATGGGATGTTAAAAGGATTCAAACCTACTTCCACCAATCATACAGACTTTGCATCAACAATTTATTGATGACACAATCTTGCTTTTGATGGCTTCTATTCTTGAGGCAAAAGCTATAAAGACTATTCTCAGATTCTATGAAGAAACTTCTGGTTAGAAGGTCAACTTTGACAAAATCTAGGTGAGAACGACATGAGGTTTGAGCCCTCTTCAGAGTAGTGACAACATCACTAGTGCACGTGGGTTCCCACAACCCACCTAATATTTGTTTTGCAGCACTTCTTGGTTATCTAGGGTTTTGAAGAATCAATAAGTTACATAACGAACATCACACTATTTCGAGATATCCAAATTCATGATATAGACGAATAAAAAAAGATGATACATAGACGAAAAGTATCAAGTAGTAGAGATATTGAAGGGAAATGAGTGCACAAAAAGGACTATATTGGGGTATGCTTTGGTATGTGCCATCCACTTTGGTACGTGCTATAGCTCGGGACATATTTTCAATAGAGAGGTTCTATTAGATCATTTACATCCTATTTCAGTCATCAAACCAACCCATATCATCACACATAGCAGGAGATCAGCTAAGTCATCTTCTCTCTGTCTCTCTCTTTCTTATTTTCTAGTGTTTTTTCATTATCTATCGTTATTCATCATTGTTTATCATTGTTTAATGGTTATTATTGATATTTCGTAATTAGCCTTGGAAACTAATTGATTAAAATAATCTACCATCGGTTCTTTACCCCCTTAAAGTTTAACCATATAGGTTAAATCATTTGGTGAACCCATTATTGGCCAAACCCTAATTACTTTAGGGATTCTTCTTCTTACTCAGTTTCATATATACCAAAATTTTCTAGGTTTTTTTTAAAGATTCCATTCTCTTTTATCCTCTTACTTGACCTCAAACTGATTTTCACATTTATCCCATAGATACCATGGTTGTCACATTCAAGGGCTCCTAATTGCCAAATCACCTATTGTTTCATATCTCGAGAATAAAACTCTATTTTCAAATTACTTTGAGGTTATTTTTAATTTTCACATATTCAATAAAAACCTCTATTTTTAAACTCTAATTTTAACACACTTTTTGGAAATTCAAAATTACTATTTTTAGTAGTTAGGGAATAATCGTAAAAAATACACCCTTTTAGAAAAATCCCTAAGAGATTTTTATTTCACATACTCATAATAAAAATACCTCTTTTTGGTTTTATAAAATGTGAAGTCTATTTTACGATATGCTCATTTTATTCATTTGACGACAATCGCTTTTGCTTAATTCTTTTTTTCTACATTCTAGTATCTTATGGTTTCTCACGATTCTTTGTTTTATTGCATCATGGCCGAGGCTCCTCCATTCTATATCCAAGTTAAAATTTGTAACGTATTGGTAAAACATGTTCTTTTCAATAACAAATTTTTCCTTGATTGTTTATCAAATCCCTAAACAAAAATGATATAAAAGATCAATTATGCATAGTTGAAAACATACGAAAGATATCAAACATTAGAAGTATGTGATGTGTGATTTTCCTCCCTCAATTGATTTATTTAACACATACTTGTGTGCTGAAATAATGATGTCTTGATCATTCTAGAATTCTCGTGAATGCTTAAAAGACTAAGAATTATTATTATGGTTATTCTTAATGTCTCAATGAACTATACTTATTGTGTATTTATAGAAAATATGAAATCAAATTAGGAACATGTTGGTGCCCAAACCAACACTAACAATTAAAAACCAAAAGGGGACATTCCCGGTTTGGCCAAAAGGGCCACACGTCATGAATGTGGTTCATGATGCTAACAAATCCAACATAATGGGGATTGATATAGTCATGGTTATGGGTCATGTGTTCATGTATAAATTAGTATGTTATTGAAAAGAAGCTAAAACATATAACCTCAAAGCATGAATCTAATCTACACTAAACCATCATGATAAGAGATAAGAAAGAGCACTTCTATCATTGTATGAACTTAGATTAACTCTAAACTAACATAAATATGCTACTCTCTACTCTTTAGATCACTAATTAAACATTGAACCTAAGAAGATCAACTTAGCAATCAAAGGGGTGATTAGTTGTTTATGGTTCTCAAGCTTTCAAGAATGGAGTCTCACCATTAATGGCTACAAGGCCATATGGTTCTCTCCATATTACTTAAACTTGGATTATGGATGCATTAATGAAGATATTAGCTCAAGATCAATGGAGGAGGTAAGCTTAAGATCAAATGTCTAATTATCTTAAAGCTAATACAAATGAGATCTCAAAGCAAGGTTTTCTTAGTGTTAATAAGATATCCTAAGTGTGAAGGTGTAAGGTTGAATGGGAAGGCTTAGCCTTGTATTTATAGTTTTCTCTTTGGAAGAATTTGAAATTTTGGTGCATGTGGGACTAAAGGTAAGCCAAAAGCACTTTATGATTAGGAGTGGTAAACATGCTTTGGACTAGTTAAGCTAGGTTTAGGCTAGTTAAACTTGATTAGTAAGTGATTAAAGACTCATTGAGAGTTGGGAGGAGTCAAATTAACCAGATGTGATTGATAGATAGCCTAGGAAGCCTATAAAAGTGATCCAAAGGGAAATATGAATATGTTTAGCTAATAAAAAGGGTTTATTAACCAAATGGGTTGAATATAGGAGGAATACGACCAAGAAGGTGTCATAAATGGGTATCCAAGAATGGAGTGAAGAGTAGCTAATTGACAAAGTGTCCTTAATCAGTTGAATTGGAGGAAATGCTAAGTGTAAGCATATTTTAGGTGTTTACATTTTCCCCTCTTTGGGGTGGCGTAAGTGATGTCACTTCAAAGATAGTAGACAAGCATAAACAAGTAAAATGAAACATAGTAGAATGAAGGATGCCCCCTCGAGTGTCGATGGGGTGATGGAAGAACTTGATCCACAATAGGAAAGTTGACAGAAAGAGAACAAAAGAAAGAATAGTGTGAAGAAAAGAAAGGGGATATAGAAGAAAAGGAGTATGAGGAAGGGGGAATGAGGTAACTATTGATGGCGAATCACAAAGCACCCCGAATTTCTGCAACTTGATGGGTTGAGACTCTCAGTGCGATTACATAACATGGAGCTTTTCCCAAGTGTTGGACCTTGTGAAATCGGAAAAGCTCTCCGAGATGAAGGCCGGTTCCTATTCCTCTGTTCAGATGCACATGTAAAAATGTAGAGGGTTTACTAAAAAACCTAAACTAACTTTCCAAGGAGGCAGGGTAAGAAGATGCATAAAATAAAACCTAAACTAACAAAGGTGATGCACCGAGGAATGAAGAACACTGTCTTGCCAATAAACACAAAACATTAAAATGTAATGCAAGATCATGCATAGATAACAAAATTTGTAGTGAAAGATCAAGAGGATGCAAATAAACACGAGAGAGGGTTGAGAATCATCCTGGACATGCATTATCTGCTCCAAAGATTGATACAATACATTAAAAAATGCCAAGAGGCAAAGTTGCATTACTGATTTTAGATGGGAGGTTTGAACTCCACAAATTCACTGCCAAAGAGAAGAAGGGAGGGCAAAACAAGAATGTCCAACCTTTAGAAAGAAGCCCTCCTTACAATTTATAGGAAGAATGAGAGAGAAAAGAGAGAGGAATTCCAAATCTACCCCAACCACCTCTAAGCCAACTCAAATGCTAGTGTTGCTACCCATGCGTAAGAAAGAAATGTGTAGGCTAAAGGACAAAGAAAGAGATGTTTCATCCCCATTTAACATCATTTATCAAATGAAGAAGACAAATGTGAATATATCAATGTGGGAATATTTATCCATCCCGGAGCCAAAGAGATCTTCTACAAGCTGCCATGAAGAATTGGTCAACTTTGAACTAGCGAGGTCCATATGTAAGAGAATGTCCTCACAAATCTTTGCTCGGCTGAAGGGAATCATGGAGGACAACAAGGTAAATTTTGAAGCCCCCTCCATTCTATGTTTCATTAATCATTGGGGATAAACTAGTACACAATTGCATGATTGATTCGGGGCAAGTAGTTACTGTCATGCCCAAGCAAATAGTGATCATTTGGTTGTCAATATGAAGTCATATCAAAGGGAATAGTGCAATTGGATGGGACAACAAGTAGCAATGGTGGGAGTGATTAAAGGTTTGAATCTTACCTTGCATGCATGCCCCAACTTTACCATTTTGTAAGATGTGTCAGTGATAGATTTGCCACCACTCTTTTCCTTATGCTTATAAAGGGATTTCACAACTAGAATTGGAGGCTACTTATCTCGATTTGGTCACACATGTTGTTCAGAACAAGATATGGTACTAGGGTCACAATTAGATCCAAACCAATTACAAACTTTCACATTGACCCTCATACTTCAAGCCAAATCAATGCCAACTATTCAACATTTGATCAAGAATATTATCCAAGCACAGATGAAGCTGACACCAAAGTTGGAAGCATCCCAGATTTGACTCTTGATGAATGGGCAAGCAAGGTACATGCTTTTGATCCCTACCAAGAAGTAGAAGAATCTGAGCTAGGAGTCTATTGCATACATGAAGAAAACTAGCCTATTCCTAACATCACCAAACCAAACCATAAGGATGACAATGAGGTATGGCGAGTTATTTTCGATGGATCAAGGAGTAGGCAAGTGTGCGGGAGGAGGAGTTATGCTTGTTTCACCTCAAGGCATCAAATATTATTCAGCTTTCCATTTCCGAGTTTTCTGTTCAAAAACACAATGAATATGAGGCCTTGATTCATGGACTTCATTGGGCTAGGAAAAAGGGCATAAAGGACTTGCGAGGTGTTTGGAGATAGCGAGCTAATCGTCAACCAAGTCGGGGACAACATGCTACAAAAATGATCGTGGAGGAACTACAAGAACAGGGTATGGGACCTCATTGAGGATTTCAAAGCTTTCAACATTGTATCCATACCTAGGAAGTAAAATGAAGCCGCGGATAGGCTCACAGCAGTTGGAGCAACGTTTAATGTGGTTGACAACATCGAGACGGGAAAAAACACAACCACATATGCATGTGATTGTGAGGCCGGTGATTCTAGATAATTACACAAGTTGGCGGTGTTTGAGAACGATCAGCAGTTGTCATTTTTTTGTAAGAAGAGGCTGAATTCTCGGCTAGGAATCGGACAGACTAGAGCAGCAAGATACGGTGATCAAGTAGTGTAAGTGCTGGACAAACAAGCTTCCCAAGGGTTTAGTAACATTGGAGTCTATCTTCAACCCTAACGACCAGTTCCATAAGGAAAATGCTAACATATAGGTCAAGAGAGAAGATTCAGATCCAATTCTAGTTGGGGAAGGTAAAACACTTCAAATTGGTAAAGTGGCCACTGAGTAGGAGAAATCAGATTTCATACAGCTTTGCCAAGAATTTCTAGATGTCTTCATTTGGAGCTATGAAGACTTGAGAGGATTCAATCCGAAGTTGGCACAACATACTATAGAATTAGACCTAGATGCTAAGCCCATTAGGCAGAAGTAGAGACCAGTCAACCCTCACATTGAGCCTCTAATGAAGAAAGAGCTAAACAAGCTAATAGAGGAAAGCATTATATTCCCGATCAAGCACTCAAGCTGGGTTGCAAACTTGGTTCGAGTCAGGAAGAAGAGCGGAGAAATCAGGTTGTGTGTGGACTTTCGAGACCTCAACAGGGCATCTCTCAAAGACCATTACCCACTTCCTTCAATGGAACAAATATTGCAAGTAGTATCCGGTTCAGAGAGATTCTCTCTCCTAGATGGCTACTCAAGATATAATCAGGTAATGGTGAAAGAATATGACCAATTTAAGCGGCTTTCACCACCAAATGGGGCACCTATGCCTACTGATAAGATGCCATTTGGGCTATCAAATGCCGGAGCCACTTTCCAAAGGGCAATGGATATGGCATTCAAGGGTTGATCAATAAAATAGTTACGATATATCTTGATGACATCACTTTGTATTCTCCAAAAATGCGGTGGATCACCTCTTTCATTTGAGGCGGTATTTAAGAGGTGTAGAAGATTTGGGGTATCGTTGAATCCCAAAAATGCATATTCTTGGCTCACGAGGAAAACTTCTAGGCCATATTGTTTCAAAGGAGGGGTTGACGATTGACCGAGAAAGACTTGAAGCAATTCAAGCGTTGCCCATTGCAAGTCACAAGAAGGCTCTTCAAAGCTTCTTGGTAAGGATCAATTTTGTTCGCAGTTTTTTCCAAACTTTGTAGCTCTCGTAAAGCCAATAACACTGATGTTAAAAAAGAGCATGGCATTTAAATGGACATCTGAAGGCAAGGCAAGTTTTGAGGCAATAAAAGAGGCTATATCTCAAGCTCGACTCTCGTCAATCCAAACTTCTCCAAGAACTTCATGCTATATGCCTTCGGTGGTGGAGACACAATTTCTGCAATCTTGGTACAACAAAACAAAGAGGGATTAGAACAACCGGTTGCTTTCTTCAGTCAAGGCTTGGAGGAATATGAAACGAGGTACTCTTTCATTGAAAAGCATGTCCTTGTAGTGATCAGGAGCTTAAAGAAATTCAAGCACCTAGTCTCAAACAACAAGATCCAATTATTGGTCTCTCATGCGGGAGTCAAGGACTTCCTTCTAAACAAGGATCTGAATGAGAAACATGCAGGATGGATAACCTGTGTCATGGAATATGACATCAAGATTAAGGTCACTAAGCTGGTTCGTGGAAAGGGATTATTTGAATAACTAGCCTCAAGTCAGTAAGTTGAAGTAGGTGATGAAAAAGAGATTGTATTGGTACTACAGGATGGTTAAGAACATGAAAATGATGATGTGCCCACTCCTTGTTGGACTTAGAATATGATACACTTCCTACAAGTAGGCCTATGCCCTCCAGAAATGAGCAAAGCAAAGAGGAGATACTTTAGATTACAAGCCATTCCATATGTGCTTGTTGATGGTGTTTTGTTTAAAAAAGACATCAATGGAGTTCTATTGAGGTGCATTGGGACAGGTCAAATTGAGAGGGTGTTACGATATTTTCATGATGGAGATTCCAGAGGACATTTCACCCCACGAGTAATAGCTCTCAAGATGATGAAGGCGAGGTATTATTGGCTGAAAGTGTTCGATGGCTGTTATACATGGATAAGAAAGTGCAAGAAATGTGCGCTCTTCACGGGAAAAGAAAGACTATGGCCTTCCATTGCACCCAATTTTGGTTGACCAACCATTTATGCAATGGGGATTGGACTTTGTCTGGTCATCAACCCAAACTCAAGCCAAGGCCACAAGTGGATTCTCACGGCAACGGACTATTTCACCAAGTGGACCAAGCGATGGCGCTCAAAGTGGCAAATGAGTCTAACATACTAGACTTTTATGAAGGAATAGTGATCGGAGTTCGGTGTGTCGGCCACTATCATATCGCATAATGCATTGGCATTTATAGGTTCCAAGATTACTGAGAATGGGGTGTCAAGAATGGAATCTATTTAAGCACCTCTTCAAATTATTACAGCGGGGGTAATGGGACAGGCAGAGTCCACGAACAAGAATTTACTAAGGATCATCAGAAGGGCTCTGGATGAAAACCAAATAACATGGCATACCAAGCTAAAATCAACGTTATGGGCTGACAGGATAACACTAAAGAGGTCTACAGGTAGTTCTCCTTACAAGTTTGTCTATGGGAAAGAGGCGGATTGCCTATATCATTAGAATTCCTAGCATTGGAGCTCATGAAGGCGGTTGGAGTTGTTTGAGTTCGAGCTAGTGGAGGCTAGATATGCAAAGTTGATGGAATTGGAAGAAATCCGAGAACATGCAGTTCATATGATTGAAAAGGATCAGGCCTTAGTAAAAAGATGGTTTGATAAGAAAGCAAGAGCATGGACCTTCCAGGAAGGGGATCTAGTTTTGAAATGGGATGCAGATCGAGAAAAACTAGGAAGGCATTCCAAGTTTGATGCCATTTGGAGTGGCCCCTACATGGTCACGAGATGTAAAAGTAGTAATGCCTTCCAATTTTCTACATTGGATGGAGAAGAACTCCCGATTCGGTTAATGGGATCTATCTTAAACATTGTTACTAAAAGGAAAAGGTTTACCCTTGTAAATATTAGCCTAGATTTCAATTCCTCTAAGTGCGTATGCACATTGTCTTGTTGTAGTTAGGTTTCAATTTCCCTAAGTGCTTTGGCACAGGTTTTTTTGCTCTCAGGTTGAATTTCTACAATTCAGCGTGCTCTCGGAGAAGGAGTTGCGATATCATGGCTCGGGATCAGAGATCAAGTTGGTTTCAGGTTATTGCTTATGACTCCATGCCCAATGGATTGCTAAAAGGCCATTGATCTTCTACCTAGTAGGTAGGCGACCCCGTTGAGTCACCAAATTGTTGTATATATCTCCCCCTGGGTAAATATAGTATAGCACAAAGTGTCGACATGCAAAAATTTGCGCCCAAGGTGCAAGCTAGGCGTACAACACAAAGTGTCGACATGCAAAAATTCACGCCCAAGGCGCAGGCTAGGGCGCACAACACAAAGTGTCGACATGTGAAAATTCGCACCCAAGGTGCAGGCTAGGGGCACACAGCACAAAGTGTCGACATGCGAAAATTCGCACCCAAGGTGTAGGCTAGGGCGCACAACACAAAGTGTCAACATGCAAAAATTCACGCCCAAGGCACAGGCTAGGGGTGCACAACACAAAGTGTCAACACCACATTTTCAGCACCTATGGCACACTTAAGAGTATGTTGACATGAGGATAGTTGTGCCGAGGTGCATCTTTAGGAGGCACATCTTCAGGAGGCACAACATTTTGAGCGTTGACACCCTGACAGAAAGCAAACCCTGATGCTAGATATTCAAATGGCCATAACTTTTCACAGGGAGCTCAGATTCACGCAAGGTTGGACTTTTCGGAAAGCTTACCACCATTTTTTGGGTTTGTTAGGGTTCTCACCTACCACCATAATAAGATGAATTAAATGCAACCTAGAGGTGGTTGGGGTAGATTTGGAATTCCTCTCTCTTTTCTCTCTCATTCTTCCTATAAATTGTAAGGAGGGGCTTCTTTCTAAAGGTTAGAAATTCTTGTTTTGCCCCTCCCTTCTTCTCTTTAGCAGGTGAATTTGTGGAGTTCAAACCTCCCATCTAAAACTGTAATGCAACTTTGCCTCTTGGCATTTTGTAGTGTATTGTATCAATCTTTGGAGAAGATAATGCATGTCTGTGGATGATTCTCAACCCTCTCTGTGTTTATTTGCATCCTCTTGATCTTTCACTACAAATTTTGTTATCTGTGCATGATCTTGCATTGCATTTTAATGGTTTGTGTTTATTGGCAAGACAGGTGTTCTTCATTCCTCGGTGCATCACCTTTGTTAGTTTAGGTTTTATTTTATGCATCTTCTTACCCTGCCTCCTTGGAAAGTTAGTTTAGGTTTTTAGTAAACCCTCTGCATTTTTACATGTGCATCTGAACAGAGGAATAGGAACCACCTTCATCCAGAGAGCTTTTCCGATTTCGCAAGGTCCCACACTTGGGAAAAGCTCCATGTTATGCAATCGCACTGAGAGTCTCAACCCATTGAGTTGCAGACATTCAGGGGTGTTGTGATTCGCCATCAACAATAACATCCATCTAGTGCCTTTTAAACAACTTTATTTTCATCATATTATTAGTGATCTTCATCATCAGTCCTTATTAAAAAAGAATGAAAAAGTGTAGTATGACATGAAAATCCATATATGAACAAATGTCCATTGCTAAAAACAACAACTCCATGCAACATACAAAATGCAATGCAATACGAGAAAGTAAAAGATGCCTAACCCATAATACAATGTTTATGTTATAAAGCTTGATTTTGACAATGCGAATTAACAACAAGGGTTGACAATGGAGCCCCAAGAAAGAATATATGTAAGGGGACAAATAGAGGACACTTAGGTCCGATGAAAAAGCAATCGTGTACTATGATACAATACCAGGAAACTTGTTGTGCACTAGAGTACATACATAGTAAGCAAACCAATTTCGTTAATGGGGGTAGATCCGGATGATCGCAAGTCATGCGCATTGAACAAGAGATAACCAAAGAACGACGTTTTGTAGGATGATTTTCGATTTTTAGAAGTTTTCTGAAACATATTTGAATGTTTTGATTTTTCTAACATATTTGAATGTTTTTGTGATTTTGAAATTTTTTGAACCAATGTACAGGAAGATGAAGAAACGTGGACGCACCTAGTGATAGATGGGATGTACAAGGGCAGAATGCCACATGTATGCGCAAGAAATTGAAGATGTAAAAATGCCCTAGTGTTAGGTGGGAGTATTCAAAGGCAAACCCTTCACGAGAAGAGGTTGGATCGAGGCCAATAAGGATAGGTTCAACATGATGATGAACATAAACCAATGAAGTCTTCAGGAAGGAGCAAGGATTCCCCAGTGAAAGTGACCAAGAAGTGATGATAGAAAGAAGTAGAAGATTGATTTTTGTGAAAGGGGACAAAGGTGTCTGAAAACATGGAAAAAGGTAATCTTATACACATGGATGTTCTGAACAAAGTATAAGAATTAAGTGAATGATATGAATCTAGATTAGAAGCCTCACGATGAAGAAATGATTAGCCAAAGGCATAAATCGCGAGACAAGATATAGGCTAAAGAAAGAGTTTGAACAAGGTCCAAAAAAAGACACTTGGTAACACACTAATCCTGTTCACTCATAGAGATCCAATGTGTGTATGTGGAAATTAATTACCTCTTGAAGTGAATATTTGATAGACAACAAGTGAAGACACACTAGCCAATGTGTAGGAATGATTGATTTTCAAAGTTGATTTATGAATGGATTAAGGAAGGAGAGCTGTACATTGCTCCGCTTCCAGCCTGAGACACCCATATCCCTGAAGAAGATGTCTTTGATTGCAATCGCAACATTTCTCTACTACCAGTCAGGAATCCATAGCCCCAGTAGAGATATTAGAAATACCCCAAGAGAGAATTATATATCAATTTTCTTTTGCTATTTGATTTGATTTTTGATTTTTGATTGTGATGACGACATTGGCTAGTGTCAACAAATATGTCTAAAATTTCTTCGCAACAAGTTTATTAAATGTTCATTGTGATAGGATCTCTACGAGGTCCGTCGTTCTTTAATTTACCAAGTTGATAAAATACTAGGGTCAAACAGATACCATAGAGATAAATGTCAAAAATGTGTGTGAATAGGCTAACCACAATATCACCAAAAGGACGAAAATGGCGGGAAGGCTTGTAAAAGAATTACAAGGAAGGGAAAAAGGAACATCCATGTGTATGCAATACACTGTATGCAATGCGTGTTCATTTACCTTTGATTTTTTTGAAATGTTTTCTCATTTTTTTTGTATTTTATGTTTTCGAAAGGTGAGATTAACAAGGTCACTTGGCGTGATAATATTTAACAACAATGTTCGCAAATTCCTTGATAAGGGAGATTAAGCGTGTTTTCTTATCAAGGGTCATTTTATCCCCGATCTCAATGATTGTGGCAAGCTCACACTCAACAAATGACTACAATTTATCCTAAAAATGGATTTCATATGTGGGAGCTTGAGTTCCCTATCCATAGCTTTATGCACTTTGCACCATACTTGATGGTTGCGTATTGATGTGAATTTTTGAATTGCACTTGATTCGAACCCTATGGTTTATTTGACTTGTTGGGAGCTTTGGAGCTCTTGGAAGTTTTGACCTAAGATTGATGAAGAAATTATTTGGGCTTCTTATAAGCTAATGTGTGACTTGTCTGATCCCAAGAAGTGGGAGAAGAAAGTGAATGTTTATGATTGATGATAGGAACGAGAGAAATGATGGTGGGATTTCCCGATCATTGATAGAAGAATAATGTGATAGGTGAAAAGGATACGGTCCAAGAATTGAAGAGGATGGGCTACCAGGAGGTGAGCCACTTATAGAAGATGACAAAGGGATGTTAGGATATGGCTCTAGCATGGAAGAAATTAGGATATGAGGAAATGACCTAAGAATAGAAGATGATGGGCTACCTAAAGGTGTCCCATAGATAGAAGAGGATGAAGGGATACTAGGATGCGGCCCAAGAATAGAAGGTAATGAGCTACCCCAAGGTGAATCACAAATAGAAAATAATGGAGGGCTACTAGGACATGGCCCCATAAATAAAAGAAGATGGTGAGGGACTACTAGGGGGTGACCCATAAGTAGAAAATGGAGGGCTACCAGATGGTGGCCCTAGGATAGAAAAAGATGATGGGATACTAGGACATGACCCAAGAATGGAGGATAAAGGGCTACATGGAGCAGACCCACTAATAGACAATAAAGGGCTACTAGGATGTGGCCCAAGGGAAGATGAGGATGGGCTACCAGGATGTGACCCACACATGGAAGATGGTGATGGGCTACCAGGCGGTGACCCAAGATGAAATTGTGGAAGAGGAATTGTGATGTGTAAGGAATGATTGGGAGATGATAAGATAGACCATGGATATATGTTAGATTCAAGCATCTACCATGCTTAGAGGAAGGTGAAGATGGAATAATATAAGAAGAATCAAGTTCCATGACCTTAGGATCTTCCTCTACGTTTTGATAAAAGGAATCAAATTATTCCTCCCCATACGTGAGCATATCGAGTTCTTGAAAGAATCCTTGTTTGTAATTATCTAGAGGGATATCTTCGTGTAGTCTGATTATTCCTTCATTCTGAGAGAAATCAATCAATAGAGGTTGTTATTCTTTGACCATAGGAGGTTAACTAGAAGAAATGGGTTCAACAAACTGTTAGGAAATAAGGGATAAAGTATGCGGAATAATCCCTCATAGAATCGCAATAGTAGAAACTAATATGCATAAATTATTACAGATCTCAAATAAAATTGCAGAATAAAATAACACAACACAAAGAGACAGTATTTAACGTGGTTCACCCAATTTGGGCTACGTCCACCAAGAATCACTTGCTCAGATTTTATTACAAGCCACCGCTCTCTCAATACAATACCTAGATCCATTTGGAGCTATGCTCAACAAACTCTACAAAATTCACAGTCGAATTCAAAACACATCTACAATACATTTGCTTGTGCATCTATCATATGCATAAGATCATATAAATAGACAACTGCTTAAGCAGTTTGATACAAAACCGTGGGTATCAAAACCAAGGGCAAAAACCGTGGGTATCAAAACAATGGGCAAAAGACTAAAAAACCATGGGCCCAAAAACAGCCCATAACGGTTACCCATTACCCATGGGTTAATAAACCACCCATGAAAATTTGCTTTAGGGGCTTCGCCCCCGAACCCCCTTCCATCGGGGGGGCTTCACCCCCAAACCCCCCTGACCCGCTCAGCGGCAAGCGGGACTGCCGTAAAAATACCCGAGTGTAACACATAGAAGGTGTACCACACTCTAACATGAAAATAGGCTCCACAAACATAACACAAACATGGAAGTTTTAGAATATGTGTGATGATGTAGATGAGGGGAAGGCTTGACCCTATCGTGTCCATAAAGGAATTGGATAGTGTGTCATAAATATATCTTAGCACATCGTTTCTTGTGAATTCTTCTATTTGAATGCAAACATTGATCTTTAGAAGATCAATAAGAATATGGTAAGACATGGTTGAAAGGGCTCAAGGGATAAAGAGGGATTTTATTCTGATTTATAGAAGAAGATGACTCGAGAAGATGAAGTAGATTTCTATTGAGACGTCTTGCGAGTGGAAAGAGATGGAATAGGTTTTCCTAGAAGATGACCTATTATGGGTATACAAAGAGAATCACCCATCCAAGCAGGATATTATGACATAAGTGTTGGTTTAGATGAATGAAACTTGGGAGTTGAATTAGATTATTTATTAGAGGAACTTCGAGTCAGAGAGCTCTTCGATGGAGGAAGGGGTCATCGAGGCAACTGATAAAGGTGGTCTTGCAAAGGAGGGGAGGACCGTGACTCAAGAACCAAATTATATGTTTGATCAATAGAACTTTAAGTTGCATGAGTCTTCAAAGGATGAAGAAAATTTTGAGGTGATTAGGAACAAAGTTCCTTTAAAGAAAGGGAGGACCATGATTGAGGATTTGATCTAGGGTATCTCGAATAATAGTTGGGATCCGAATCTTTAGGATAAGAGTGGGAATTTGAATATTAGTTTAGATTTGAATTAGAAGAAGAGTGGAGGGAACTTGAATAATAATTTGGATCAGAAGCATCCAAACCATACCACCGAATATGAGATGAAGGTGGGGAACAAGGTACACTGAACGGGCCCTCTAGCTCAAAGAACCAAATGAGGCTTAGTCATAATGGGCATCTTTTGTTGTTAATTCCTAAACCTAGGTTCCATATGTGTGAGGAAGCGTGTGATAGTCAGTCATTATTGGCATCATTTAGGTACTCCATAAAACTCTATAGACCTAGATAGTGTGATTGAACTCCATCAAAGGGAATGAAGTTCCATGTCGATTTAGGGAAGCATAATGACATTCAACTAGACATTTGGTAGATACGGGGATGTTTGTGTGATTCTCTAAAGAAGATCTAAGGAAAACATACATCGTAATGACACTATTTTGATAATCGAACAATAGTTTCCTAGAATAAGTATATGAGTTTTTTAACACGCAAGGAACAAGCATGCAATTCTATGAGTAAACCGATTAACCAATCTAATATTTACACCTTATGTTTCTCAAGGGTAGTTCAATGCTAAATGATAAAATCAATGTTAATATTTATGTCAAATTCAATATGAACGAGGTGTATGTATTAGTAAGGTGTAGACATGACTCCCGATCAAATGATACCATGATGAGTCTAGTAACCAACAAGGCCTAAACGTCAAAGGGTGAGGATTACAAATGTAAGCTATGTAACCACACCAATTGGACACGTTAATCAAAGCTTCACGAAGAAGTGAGATATTAGTGCAAAAGTGTTATCAAAACGACAAAGAAAAGTAAGCGACACTCTTCAAGATTTGGGACAATGTTTTAAGTCAAACTAAGTCAAAGTATACTAAGGAAGTGCTATAATGTGGGTAGCGTAATGCCATAATGCGGAAACTTAAATCCCATTCGGGAGGAACAAAACATAAGTATTGTAATGCGTCGAGGTGATGTGAACAAAGTAACACGTCTAAAGGGATCAAATGATGAATCAATCCTAGCTACGATGATGGTCTTGAAATCAAGATCAAGTGGCTATCAAGATGTAAAAACGTACCCACACACTTTAAATGTTTAACTCAGCCACAAACATGGATGAGCGTAAATGGATATAAAAATGGTGAACACAGTCTATTAATAATGCTAAAAAAATATGCCTTCTCTTCCAAAATGGGCACCAAGAATGCAAAGGAGTAGACAAGTGGTGGTAAAACAAGCTAGTATAACTCTAGCAAAGTTTTGCCTTATCTTAGGACAAGTGAAGAACTAAGAAAAAGTGGTACGTTGTGAGTTTTGTGATGAATATCACTAGAATCCAACTTCGATGGGCTCTCCCCTTGTTCATCTAACAAGGTTTTCACCCCAAATAAGTTAGCATTTCATGATGGCTCTTGACTCGATGATGGAATAGAAAAGTGGGCTCTAAGACAATATGGCTTCCCTAAGTGTTTCGTTCATCTAGGTGTCACAAGTTTATCTATTGCAAGCTTGATTTACCAAGAAATTCGCAATGAATAATCTTGGTTTATCTCGGCTTTACTTTACCCCCTTCAAATATGATGAGAAATGAATGCATTCACGCGTATTCTCATTGGGGTCGTGATATGGATAACTTTGACTCTAACTCACAAAAGGAAAATCTAGTCAAGTGGGTGTGCGGAGCACTTCCTATTTCGTCCACGAGGTTACTCAGTGGTGGACTACTTTAGGGTTCCTAGAACCACCCCCATTGTTGTACCCTTTTCCGAACCTAAAAATAAAATGTGTTGAATGTGGTGTATTTTTATCTTTTATACTTAGTGAGGTTTTTGTACGCCATTGGCAACCTACATCAAACATGTTAGTATTGTTTAGCCTTTGATTCTTTGACACACGATTTTGGTCCTACATACCAAGATTAGTAATTTTCCAATAACATCATATAAAGGGGATAAGATGTTGCTTTTGATTTCCTAGATTGTCCTAGGATGCAAGGAAAGAGCATACACAACAAAATATCTCACTCAATCATTTGAAAAATGGAAAATACTTAAGTAAATCATGGAAAATGAGTTCCTTTTAGCCAACTTTGAAGTTATTTCCCATTTAAAAAATTAATTGAAGTGTTTGGAAAGCATAAAGAAGGTATTTGAAATGTTTTGATTCCCAAGATCACCTAGAAGGTGCGAGGGAAGAGCATACGTGTTTCAAAAAACCTCTACTAATGAAAATGCAACACTTAACTAAGTTAGCACAAAAATATGATCAAAATAACCTACAAGCTATTGTTAGAAACCTGCAAGAATGTTAGAAAAACCCAAACTATCAATTATGTAACTGCGATAAAAATTAAATTCCAACAAGGGATGTCTACGCACCCTTCTTGATGTGTACACATAGATTTTGGTATGTACATGCCCTTTATGGTAAGTACGCGTATCTGTGAAAAATGACAGAGGGTATTTATGCCTACGTGTCTAGAATGATGCATGCACGAGATTTTTCTCGTGTATGTGCCACATAATATGTGTATGTGCCTTAAGTAAAAATGTCAAATAACACAGAGGATGGATTTATAGGTATGCATCCAGAATGGTGTGTACGTGGGATTTTCAATGCATGCACGTAGGTTTGGACAAGTATGCGGCTTTGGTTTAGTCAACAAGGTCAAGGACACTTTTTGCATGGTGGTAAGCATAATGTGTAGGCACCATTTTTGATGTGTGTGTGGAATTTTGAATAGGTACATGTCCCTTTTTACATGTACGTGCCCTTCTCTGATGCCTACGCGTGGCCCTGAAAAATCACAAAAATCACGAGATCCAGAATTTTAGAAATGCAAACAGGTTTGATTTCTACCCTTTAAATCAATTTTCAACCTAAACCCACTAACTTTTCAAGAAAGGTTAGAAATTGAAAGAAAGCTTGAAAAACTTCTAAAAATACCATGGAAAAGGTCCCACTTTGGGTGTGCAAATGTGTTCATGTATAAATTAGTTTTTATTGAAAAGAAGCTAAAAATATAACCTCAAAGCATGAATATAATCTACACTAAACCATCATGATTATAGATAAGCAAGAGCACTTATATCATTACATGAACTTAGATTAACTCTAAACTAACATACATATGCTACTCTCTACTCTTTAGATCACTAATTAAACATTGAACCTAAGAAGATCAACTTAGCAATCAAAGGGGTGATTAGTTGTTTATGGTTTGCAAGCTTTCAAGAATGGAGTCTCACCATTAATGGCTACAAGGCCATATGGTTCTCTCCATATTACTTAAACTTAGATTATGGATGCATTAATGAAGATATTATCTCAAGATCAATGGAGGAGGTAAGCTTAAGATCAAATATATAATTAGCTTAACGCTAATACAAATGAGATCTCAAAACAAGGTTTTCTTAGTCTTAATAATATATCCTAAGTGTGAAGGTGTAAGGTTGAATGGGAAGGCCTAGCCTTGTATTTATAGTTTTCTCTTTGGAAGAATTTGAACTTTGGGTACATGTGGGACTAAAGGTAAGCCAAAAGCACTTTATGATTAGGAGTGGTAAACATGCTTTGGACTAGTTAAGATAGGTTTAGGCTAGTTAAACTTGATTAACAAGTGATTAGAGACTCATTGAGAGTTAGGAGGAGTCAAAGTTAGCTAGATGTGATTGATAGATAGCCTAGGAATCCTATAAAAGTGATCCAGAGGGAATAAGAAGATGTTTAGCTAATAAAAGGGGGTTTATTAACCAAATGGGTTGAATATAGGAGGAATATGACCAAGAAGGTGTCATAAATGGGCATCCGAGAATGGAGCGAAGAGTAGCTAATTGAAAAAGTGTCGTCAATCGGTTGAATTGGAGGAAATGCTAAGTGTAAGCATATTTTAGGTGTCTACGAGTCCCAATGAAGGGATATCTTAGACCATGCATCCTTATTAGAGTTAGATATCATCGAAGCAATATTTTTCGAGACAAATTAAATAAGAAAAAATTAAAAATTCTTCTATTAATATGAGGAAAATATTACGAGTCTTAGGAATAATGACATTACATTCCAACGACAGTCTTATTATGAGAATATTTTAAAAGTCTCTATGAATTCTCGATCATATGACATATCATAAACTTACAAATTATACAAGATTTTACAAAACCTCACTTAGTTGTGTAGATGCAAAAATAGTGGTTAGTGCAAATGTAATCTAAAAACCAAAACAATTTGATTCCTAATTTAACACTCTAAAACACTACTTCAGATTGAGCTAGATGGAAAGGGAAATAGAGTGTCAAACTCACTGAATAATAATCATTAAAAGCCTTGCTACAATATTCACCACCATTGTTAGATCTAAGGCACTTTAACTTAGAATTTGATTCATTCTCAACAAGGGCTTTCCATCTTTTAAAAGTCTCAAAACATCGATTTACGTTTAATGCAATAAGCCCATACCTTTCTTATAGCATCATCAATGAAAGTAACATAATCTGGGATCCTCCATGAGAAGCTACCTGAGCTGGTCCCCACACATCTGAGTGTACAACCTCCAATTTTTTCTCCTTCTTAGTTTCCCCAACTTTGAGAAATCTCACTTTCTTTTGCTTTCCAAACATACAATTCTCACAGTAAATCAAGATCTAAATATTTCAAATTTGATAAGTTACCCTTAGCCTTTAAGATATGCATTCCTTTTTTACTCATATGACCCAACCAATAATGCCACATGCATGAATCTGAATTTGAAGTAGATAATGCAGAAAAGGAATCGGTAATATAAGTAGATAAATATAACGTTCCTACCTTCTTACTTCTTGCCACAACAAAAGCACCCTTGGTGAATTTCCTAGAGTCTCCTGTAAAAGTAACCATGCAACTAGATTCACCTATTTGCCCTGCAGAAATAAGATTCCTCCTAAGGCTTAGCACATGCCTCACATATTTCAATACCCATGTATTTCCATTTTGCAATTTTAGATGAACTTCCCCTTTACCAGTAATACTGCAAGGTTCATCATCACCCAAATAAACATGCCCAAAATTACCCTGGACATAATTTCTAAAATAACCCTTATTAGGGGTTACATGGAAAGAAGCTCCTGAATCTAAAACCCATGATTCAATTCTATTATCTAAAGAAAGAATAAGAGCATCTTGCATTACCTCTGATGTAGCAAGATTTTCTTCTTTACCTTTGTCTGGTTGTTGGTTCTCTTTATCCTTTGACCAACAATATTTCTTTGCATGTCCTTTCTTTCCACATTTCCAACAAGTAATTCCCTTACTTTTGGATTTAGATCTGCTATCCCTTGACTTTGATTTCCCATTACTCTTACTCTTGGATCTCTCCTTCTACCTGCCCCTGCTTTCTACATTCAAATCATTTCCAGATGATGATTCCTTTGTACTCTTCCTACAAATTTCTTCATTCAAGATTATACTAACCACATCATCAAACTTCAAAACATTATTAGCAGATGTTGTATTACTAACAACCATTACCAATTTATCCCAACTATCAGGCAAAGAACATAAGAATAAGAGTGCTTTTACTTCATCATCAAATGGTATTTCAACCAATTTTAATTGATTTACAATAGATCAAAAATCATTCAAATGACTAGATGTAGATCCACCTTCATGCATCTTAGAACTAAATAGTTTCTTCATCAAATAAAATTTATTTGAAGCACTAGGTTTTTCATATAAATTAGCAAGAGATTTCATTAACTCTACCGTAGAAGCTTCTTCTGTAATATTGGAAGCCACGAATGCTGCTAGGCTCAATCTTATAGATCCCAAATCCTTTCTGTCAAGAATCTTCCATTCTTCATCAGTCATCTTCGTAGGTCTAGACTTCTCATCCAACGATAAATATAAATCTCTTTGATATAGATAATCCTCAATCTACATCTTCCATAATTGATAATTACGACCGTCAAATTTCTCTACCTTGTATTTGTTTTCTTCTACCATTGCTATAGCTCCCACTCAATCAGAAAACCCTCTGTGAGTAAATATGTCAACACACAAAACCCTCAAACAAAGCTCTGATACTAGTTGTTGGGGTTAAACCATATAACAATGTTGCAGATCTATAATCAGATAAATCATACAAGAAATGAATGTAGAAATAACCAGAAGATAAAATAAACAAGAGAAAGATTACACCAGATTTAACGTGGTTCACCTAGTGTGGGCTACGTCCACCAAGAAACAACCAATATTATTATTCAATGCTTTACAGAGGAAATACAATGAAGATCTATTGTCTTCCAACACCTCACAGGATGTTCAATGCTTTTCCCTCACTCAGCTACTCTTTCTTTCTCACCAAGAAAACTTACATGCAAACAATTGCTATTTTTTTTCTCTTCTTCTTACTTACCCTCATACAATGCATACATGCATATATATCTATTTTGGGTAACTTAACTATGCTTTTACAATCAATAAATCATCTTTAAAATAATTGATTTATTCTAATTTTCATCAAAAACAAAAACTGTGTCGCACAGTAACCATCGCCATTTACTACCGACCTAGACCGACCAACGCCGGTTACACCACGATCGACGCGCCATTCGTTGTAGAACCAGAACATGTAAAAAAATGTTTCTGTGAAGCAATTAAGCTCCATTCTTAATATATTTATAGTTGAGGGGTGGAGGATTCAATGGCTAGGATGAAGCCAAGTTGGATTTGGATCAAGGGTGGAGAATGCATGTGAGGATTAGAGGATTCTAGAGTGGAATCTCGTAGAATTTGAATTTAAAATTCATGGAGGGAAGAAGCTTCCATTGAATTAAAAATTCAATGGAATGAGAAAGTTAGAGAGGATTATAGAGATAGAAGCCTCTAGATTTAGAGGCGGAGCATGTGATTAGGATTAGAGTTATATTAGGTTAATAAAGATGATTAGGGCTGAGGTTACATGGAAAGGCTAGATGTAGGGATGTGTAGGGTAGGTGGGTAGGTAGATATAGGAATATTAAATTCCTAGAAAATGTTAATAGGGATTAGTGGGATAATAAGATATTATTGATGAATTTAAGGATTATGGATGAGATGGGATGAAATAAGAGGATTAATGATGGAATGTTGGGATAAATGATAAATAATGATAAAGGGTAAATATGATAAAATGGATTAATAATAATTAATCTTGCGATTAATTATTATGTGGATTTAGATAGTGATGATGCGGGATAGATTAATCATAATTAATCATGTCGATATTTTAGATGTCTACATTTTCCCCCTCTTTGAAGTGTTATTGCATGAGCAATGACAATTCAAAGAAAAGAAGAGAAGATGTTAGGATGGTGATATGATGCCCCCTTGAGGGGTTAGGTGGGGAGGAACGAGTTAGGTAACCACTCAAAAAGAGGAGAGGCCCAAGTTAGTAGATGAGAGATGATTAGAAGATGAGAAGATTGAGTATTATAAGAGAGGAGAGAGGATTAGAGGATTTTGAGATTAAGTGATTAGGGGATTAGAAGATCGGGGACTAGAGGAGAGGAGGAGGGAGGATTGCAAAACTTGTAGAGAGGATTAAAATATTTAGGATTTTAGGAGAGGAGAGAGGATTAGAGGATTTAGGAGATGAGAGGATTAGAAGATATTGGAGAGAGGATTAGGGAGTAAAATATTAGAGGATTAGGAGATGAGGGGATTAACATATATTTGATTTTGGAATAGAGGATGCCCTAGTCAATGATGTATGAAAAGGGTGAATATTTAGGATTTAGATTTGAGGATGCCCCAGTCAAGGGGTTAGGTTTTTAGGATTTGGGATTTTAATTTGAGGATGTTGGATTTGAAGATGTTATATTTGAGGATTGATTGGATAGGAAGATAGGGTATATGATGTTGGATTTGGATTAGAAGATTGAGGATGTTTGGATGAGAGTAAAAGGATTGGTTTTTGAATTGATTTGGATGATAGGACATTGATGAGGAGAGGATTAGGATAATTATTGATGAAGCAATGAGAAATAATGTTCAATTTTTATTGATAAGAGGATGTTAGAAGATTCCTTATCCAAGAAGTGCTGATTTTAGATGTTGGATGTGAGATGATAAGATTTTATTGATTGATAAAGGATTGATTAGATAAGAGGATGAAGAGGTGAGATAATTAGCTAGTTTATGAATAGGATTAGGTGTGGATGATGATAATGCTAAAATATTATGATAGAAGGGGGTGTGCTACCATAAAGTGCCCACTGTTATCATCATTAGTAGTGTTATTGATGTGGCATAGAAAAATGCACAAGGGTATAAAGACCATGATGATTGAATTGTCAAATGTATGTGTCCTCATATCATTTGACAGATTAAAAAAATGGTCCTCATATCATTGGACCATGTAAAATAAACAAAAGAGGCCTCATATCATCAACCAAAATATAAATGAATACAAGTAAGCAAACACACACAAGCAAAAACACCCACATTGCATTTTTGCATTTTTATTATTTTTTTAGATGTTTTGATTTTTAGATAGTTTGATTTTTAGATTTTGGATTTTGGATGTTTAGATTATTTGATGTTGGATGTTGAGATTTTGGAATTTGGGATGGGGGAATGGTTAAGAATAGGTAAGATGAAAGGATTTGGGATGGGATAGCTCATGAGGGGATGGGAAGGGATGTAAGGTGGGATGTGAATTTATCCTATAAGTCCCAAAGTGTGTTTGGGTAGGATGAAAGGGAAGGATTGAGGGAAATTGGATAGGTTGGATAGGATAGGGATTGGTTGATAGGTTAGGATTAGATGGGATGTGGGATGGGAGATAGATAGGATGAGGGATGTGGTATAGGATAAGAGAGGGGATATGGAAGATGATAAGATATGCCCCCAGGTATAAGGGGGATGGATTGAGGGATAGATGTGGTGTGCCCCTAAGTGTAAAGTAGGGTGGCCGTGTGGATGGATGAATGAGTTTGATTTTCCCCGGTGTAGGGTAGGATGGGAAGTGAGGGGTATCTAAAATGGATGATGTCCTTCATGCGGATGGTAGTAAGGTTGCATCCATGAATGATGATGATTGAAAAAAACATGAGGAGGATTAGATGAGAAGGAAGGGATCATCGTCTTCCCACGGAAGTTTGATCCAAGGGAAAAATGATGTGGATGTGATGGATGGAATTAAAACAACATCAGTGATGAAAAAAAGATGAGCCTAATGGCACATGTTGTAAGGAAAGAGTTGGACTAAAATAAAAGTGTGACCAAGGTATAAATAATACTGGAAACATGTGAGCCCTATGTCTCTGCGAGATCAAAGTGTGTGTGATTTTGATGGTTAATTACCACTTAAAGTGAAGACTTAATGGGTAGTATGTGAAGAAAAACTATCCAATGTATAGGGAGTGATTAATTCAAATAGGTGGATGGAGGGTGAACGGAAGGCTAAGCCGTGCATTTATCCATTGTCAGTCAAAGGCGTCCATAGCCTTGATGGAGATGCATCTAATTCTTCTCACAACATTTCTCTACTACCAGCCAATCGTTCATATCCCCGGTAGAGATGCTATAAACACCCCTAGAGAAAGTATTGAGGTGGATTTGGTTTTATATTTTTAATTTTGAGATGATTTTTTTATCTTATGCTTTTTTATATTTGGATTTTTTTTTGCATAAAGAGGTTCCACTCTATTGAGAACTCTCAAGGGGTTAAGAATCACTAGTGGCTTTGATGGGGGGATGGAAATGAGTATGGAGATGACATTGGATAGATTGTCAAAATACATGCCCAAGGGTCTTCACCACAAGTTTATTAAATTTGTTAAAGTGTGTGGATCTCAGGAGGACAATTGTGCTTGAATTTTGGAGGTACTTGATAGACCAAGGTCACATAATTGTAGTAGGTAATATTGTCTTACAACATGTGTGAGCAAGATGATCTAGTGTTCAAAGGAATGGATTAGAAGAGGATATAAATGGATGTGATTATAAGAATGGATTAAATTCAAAGGTATTTGGATGTTGGATGAAAGGAGGATGGTGGGAACCAAAGAACATCCATATGTGAGGTGATGAATTATGTGCTCAATCCATTTTTAGGTGTCCTGGGTATTTTTAGGGAGATCAAATGATTTGTGATTGGGTTGAGTGGTAGAAATGGGTTGTGGAGTAGTGGGATGGACATTGTTAGTGTTAGTTTTATAACCTAAGCCTAAATGACCTAGATTTTGATGAAGGGAGATGGGTTCACAAATACCTCGTTCATGGATGCCTAAGCCTTTGCCTCGATGTTTCATATTAGAAAAAATATTTTTGGTGTAGAATATGAAGTGGATAGGGAAGATGATGCCATGCAGTCATCATGAGACTAGGGGTTGTAGTTTGTCAACCACTAAGAGGTCAGGATTAACAAAAGATGGGAGGTGAGATTTGTTTTGGTTTTTAGTTGACGAGGGATGTTCGGATATACAATGAGATTTGGGTGGATGAAGATGTTTGGATGTCGAGTGGAATTTGGATAGCGTACGATGGATAGGGAAATGATTGAGATAGAAAGGTGGTGGATAAAGAGGTACAAGGACAAGAATCCCTTATTGAATCGGGTTTAGACATAAGACCTCAATTGCATGCAACGATTTGTCGAATGTCCATGGGTGCGATGAAATTCACAATAATAGTGTTCCAATACCAAGATGGTTTGGAAGGTTTTATCATGTGATTTGATTGGGGGATGGATGATCGTAATGAAGGTTTTTAGAAAATGGAAGATGATGGTCAAGGATTATCCTAAAGGAGTGAAGTGGTTTGGGTTAAATGGTTTTGGGGGAGTAGGAAGTAAAGGTGTGGGATTGGGTGGATTATGAGATGTTTTGGTTGATTTGGATTTATGAGTTAGATTAGATTGTTGTGTCTAAGAGGATGAAAGGGATGGATTAGTCTTGGGGATGAAATGGATTGTTTAGGCTTGAAGGCCAAAGTATATTTAGTATGTAGTTTTGAGCTAGATGGTTTTGAATTGGTATTAGATTGTTTGAGATTAGTAAATGTAGATGAAAGGGATGGGGTAGATTTAGATGAAGGGGATGGGTGTGATATGGGGGTCACATTAGATTTTGGTGATGTTGGGGATGAAGGAGATTTGGGAGATGGGTGTGGTGTAGGAACCACATTAGATTTGGTTGATTTAGGGGATGAAGTAGATGAAGGTGGCATATGAGCCTCATTAGATTGGGTAGGAGATGGGGTGGGGAGAGGATTGGTATTGGATTTGTTAGGTTTAGGAGTTGGTGACTTAGGAGTCATGTTATATTTTTAGGAATTGGGGAATAATGGATTTGAAATAGGATTAGAGGGTAGGATAGTGTTAGATTTAGGTGATAAACGGGTTAAAATATGATTAAGTGTGGATGAAGAGGATGAGAGTGGCACATGAGCAACATTAGATGGTTTAGGATTGGGGGTAGAATGGGATGAGGGTGACTTAGGAGTCATGGTGGATGAGATAGTTTTGACAAGATTGGGCTTAGGTGATGGAGAGGATGAAATAGGCTTAGAGGATGAATTTGATGGTGGATTAGGGATGTGGGACTATCTAGGAGAAATTCTGTAGGATCGGATTGGGATGATGAGGATAGAGGACTAAGATGAGATGTGGGGGATAATAATTTTGGGTTAAGTTGTTGGTATTGTTGTGGATATGTGAATGGGAATCGATTATAGGTTTTATGATGATTGGATTTAGGAGTTGAGATTTTGGATGGTGGTGGATTATCCGTGTTGGTTGGATTTTTTGTCACTAAATATGCCCAATGGAAGTGCATAAAACCAACAACAGTTAGGGAAATTCACCTTTTGATAGGGTGAAGTTTCCTTTGCTTTGTGAGAGGGGCAGTTCCCTCGTATGATGTGATTTTTTATATTTTTGTGCTTTTAACCAAAAACATGAAAGGGTAAAAAAATATGGGAAAGGAAAAGAAGGAGGAAAGGGGAAATAAGAGAACAATGCAACAATGTAAGTGACTAAAAAGAATGATAAACTTGAGATAGAAAGCTCTAAAAATATATCTATCAAGGATGCATAATTCCTTCTTGGTCATCCAAGATTGCCTTACTTACAAAGTTGAAAGAATGGGAAACAAGTGCATATTACAAACAAAAACTCGCACAAAGGATAACTCTCTATATGGTGGAAGGAATACAATGAATGTGAAATATTAGAAGCACAAAATATTCATCTTCTCCATAATATGTTGATATGGCATAAATTCCACGTACCCTAATATCTAGCATAAAATCTGATCACCTGAGCATAAATCACACTATGAAGAAGGAGCAACATTAACAACTTAGCCAAAAACATAATAATAGATTTTTAATTGAGAATCATTAACACATCAATTGAAAATGCATTGTATTCATAAGGGAAAATTTGTGTAAACAAAGCTACAACAATATGATATACAGATAAAATAGTTCCCAGGAAGATTGGTGTGAGAATGAGAGAAGGAAGAAGAATAAGAACTCGAACTAGAAAAATATTTTACAATTTCAACACAACCTTATATAAGCATTTTTATCTAAGTAGTAGTTATAAAACTACTTTTAAGTCTAACCCAACCATTACCTCAATTCTCAAGTTAAATCAACTTGAGTTATAAATTACATTTTAAAATGCAATGTTTAATTAATTTGGCGAGCCAATTAATTAAATATATGTTTAACATTTATTCTTAGCACAATTTGTTAGCTGAAATATTTTCACCAAGCATAACACAATGATTTTCAATACTGGATCTCTCTACACCATCATCTCATGCCTAGGTTCACTGGGAGCAGTCCACTTCTTAAACTTTTCATTCTCAAATAATATCTTCTCTCTGACAATACCAATGTCAGAATATATTTCCATGAGAGACCTGTCAAACACTTCCATGAAAGCACTATATCTTCTTGACTCAGAATTTACATTCATCCTCTCTTCTATCAGATCATATTAATTGATGAAATATCACATGGTTTCCTTCATTGGCTTGGGAGAGAATTGGATAGTGCACAAAAAAGATCGGTTTATTAATGTATGAATGACCAAATTTAACCTTTTATAGAAATGGAATTTGAAATGGGTGAAATTTGGGCATAGTTAGTGTAATGCGGAGATGGAAAAGGTCATGGGAACCATTTTAATTAAGGCTTGTGTTATGCAGCTATGAAGGGTATTGGGATAACTCAAAGAACTCATTCAATGTGGATAGGAAGCAAGTGTGGGAACACATGACTTGGGAACTAAGGGACAAAAGTAACGGTTTTATCTAGGTTACCATTCTCCACATAGGTTGCTTGTAGGAAGGATCGTGGGTGAAAAGGAGGTGTGGAGATCCTAATCACAAACAAAACACTTTCTTTGGTTCTCAAAAATGCCGCAAGATCTGCACTAGAGGGGAGATCAATGTATTTTAGGAGAAAAAGCTTTACATGGAACATGGGGCTATGGGGAACTAAGGCTCGGAAAGAACTAGTTCCATGCAGAGAGATCATTTCTTCATAGACCAAGGAAAGAAAAGTTTGCAGGCTAGAAGGAAATGCGGGGAACCAAGGCCTAGGTAGAACAAGTTCCACGAGTTCCAAATACTCCTGCAATACCCGTAAACAAAAGAAAACATAGTGTAACACAACGAACAATGCAATGTGGGGAACAATGGAATACGAAGAACCAAAGCTCACGGAGATAAATGGCCCGATAGAAATAACTCCATGGGAAATCATGAAAGTCACACAACACCGCCAAAGTGTAGAGTATGTGGGTAAAATGGGGATGTGGGGAATATTAGGAAGGGAGGAACTATTCCTCTTGTTCCACCAAAGTCCGCAAAATATTCAATAGCCCAAAAATGACACAATATCAACTAAATTTCAAACTTTTTCCACTTATTAAAATCCACAGAGGTATATACATGAAGGTAAATGGTCACTTAGCCAAAAGAAATTCAAAAAATTTCGAAAATGGTCACAATTTTGGGTAGGTGACAACAACTGGCTCTGGCTAGGGACATGACTCGGATTGAGCATAACAAAAACAAGTCATAGATTCAGAATTCAAAATCTCGGGTTTGAAATAGACCAGTGCCTTATCAAGAAGCCAAGGCTTAACAAAAATACAAGGAGACACTTTGAACACACTATTGTACCAATGGAATGCACACAGACACAAACAAAAGAACAAGAAGGGAAACAAGCCAAAACTAGGAAAGTATGTACAAAGAAGAAAGAGGATATTTAATAGGGGAAGGGAAGAGACTGTACAAAATTTATACAATCCCAAAAACAAGCTGAGAAAAATAGGTACCTTTGTGAAAAAACATACTGAATGTACAAGATATCTAGAAATTGAGAAGAATCAACTAAACATACCAAGTTTTTGTGGGAGCATTATGTGGTTTGAAAAGAAAAATGGAAACCAACATGCCATCCACATAATGATAGTCCATAAAATTTCCCAGTTCGTGAATATTTGAACATCTGTGAAGAATTCCACTTTTCGCAATGAGGAGGTGAAGGATGAAACCATAGAGTGACTTTTATGATCCTCATTTTATTATTTTTTTGAACTCTAAAAACCATTAAACCTTGAAAATTAGATTCAACAAGTCTTGACCCATGTATCATCAACTTGCTTCAACGAAGTGCCAATAACATCTATGTGAGGATTGCAGTAATCATCATGACATATTTCTTGAAACTCATGCACCTCCATGGATCTTCCTTATAATCAATTCCAAAAGGAATTAGTAAATGGTCACCGAATGATTTATCATCTACACTTTCTTCTATCCTTGTAATTTCTATCTTGTCCCCCAGCTTTTCTTGCAAAAGCAACACTCTTACTATCAATTTCCAAAATATATCGATCTATGGGCACAAACGCATTGTTTATTTTTCTTCATGAGTTAAGAAGGAATTCAATAGCTATGAGACTAGATAAAAATTGATCAACAATAGCATCCTCTTCCTCTTTTTTGCATTCAAAGGATGAAATGAAACATAACCGATACAACCATCCATGTGAAGAAAATATTCTAGGTATTGATTTCCGTTTTCTATTTGTTTTGAGGGATTGCAAGTGAGTTAAAATGTGCTTATCTTATCAAAAAACATGATAGGAGGGCTAGTGGGCTCATTGATTTCCTTTTCCTCAGATTTAGACACTTGTTTGTCATTAAAAAACTCAAAACAACAAGAGGGTTTTCAATAATGACCTTGGTCTCACTATTTTGAAATTATTCCAACATAAGAGAAATATTATCTTTTTCTTTATTTTCATGATGAACATCAATCTCAACCAACATAGAATAATTTCTTTCAAAACATGGGCTTTCAAACCTAGTGCTGATATATCATATAAAAATTCCATTTGGGCTGAAATGGAGTCTTACATTGTTTGTCTTCTTCATTATTTGAAGGAATGTCAAATTTACATTCACTAGGTGGGGCAACAATAAGACATTCATTGTTAAAATTGAAATAACGTTGAGGAATTAATGTCATGAAATGTGAAGAATCATCATGAATATTTTTTGGAACTTGAATGTTTTCCTCCTCGTTATGAAGTGTCTTTGATTCACCCATTGATTGTTCTTCAATTTGTTTTTTCCTCCTCACATGATTGAAAATTTTTGTATTGTCTGTGTACCTCTTTCATCAACTGTATAGACTTTGAACATCTGCAAGTGTTATTTTCATCTTCTTTCCTTTTGCAGCACTCTCTTGAAACTTAAGCCAAAAATATTTAATCACTGGATCATCAGATGCAACATTTTTTCCAATCTATCCATCCTTTCTTGCACTTTTTGTTTCATTTTTGTAGATAATATAGGTACAGTGGTGGATTTATTCTTTTCATATGGAATATTACAACATTATGGAATTTTTTTCTTACTTTGTTGTGTTTAATAAGTGGTAGAAATGTTTATGAATTCATACCTCCATGGAAGTCTTACGTAGAAATTGAACATGTTCTGGATTGTCTGGAGCTTGAAATTTTTAAATAGGGAGATCTCCATCTTCGTCCTCATCATCATGCCATCGCCACTTATTGATGCAAGCTAATAATCGGTTGTCATCTTTCCTTCATTCTTGGGAAGGTTCTGGATTGAGGGAATGAACGCGGACAAGTTCGTTTCCCAAGTGGAGTCACCAAAGCTGTTGGTTCTATTTTTAATCATGAATATTCCCAATGGAAGTGCATAAAAACTAACAACGTTAGGTAAATTCACCTTTTGACAGGTGAAGATTCCTCTACTTTGTGAGAGGGGAAGTTCCCTTGTATGATGTGATTTTTTATATTTTGGTGCTTTTAACTGGAAAGCACAAAAGGGCGGAAAATTTTTGAAATGAAAAGGAGGAAAGGGAAATAAGAGAGAATGCAACAATGTAAGTCACCGAAAAGATGATAAACTTGAGATACAAACTTCTACAAATATATCTATCAAGGATGTCAAGTTCCTTTTTGGTCATTCAAGATTATCTTACTTATAAAGTTGAAAGAATGGGAAAGAAGTAAAAATTACAAGCAGAGAAGACTTCATAAAGGAGAACTTCTCTATCCGTTGGAAGGAATACAATGATTTTGAAATCGAGAAGCACAAATACTTCATCTTCTTTAGAATATGTTGATATGACACAAAGTCCACATACCCTGATATCCAACACAAAGTCTAATCACCTGAGCATCAATCACACTATCAAGAAGGAAAACATTAACAACTCAACCACAAACATAATAACATATTTTGTAATTGAGAATCATTAGCACAACAATTGAAAATGCATTGTATTCTTAAGGGAAATTTGTATACATCAAGTTACAACGTCATGATAGACAAATAAAATAGTTCCCCAGGAATATTGGTGTGTGAATGAGAGGAAGAATCAGAATAAGAACCCAAACCAACAGAAGATTTTACAATTACAACACAACCTTATATAGGCATTCTTCTCCAAGAAGTAGTTATAAAACTACTTTTAAGTCTAACCCAACTATTACCTCAGTTCTCAAGTTGACTCAAATTGAGTTATACATTACATTTGCAAATGCAATATTTAATTAATTTGGTGAGAAAATTAATTAAATATATTTTAACATTTATTCTTAGCACATTTTGACAGCTGAAATATTTTCACCAGGATAACACAATGATTTTCAATACTGGATCTCTATACACCATCATCTCGTGCCGGGTTCACCTGGGAGCAGTCCACTTCTTGAACTCTTCATTCTAAAATAATATCTTCTCTTTGACAATGCCAATGTCAGAATCTATTTCCATGAGAGACCTGTCAAGTGCTTCCATGAAATCATTATATCTTCTAGACTCATAATTTAGAAAAGAGGTAGGGATTTAGATGTTATTTTGGAGGGTGGAGATTGAGGATCAAAGGCCATGGTTTGATAGGATGTGTAGGTGATTAAATTTGGATTAGGTTGGTTGATTAAGGATGGTGATGGGATTAGGATTAGGATTATTTGATTAAGGATGGTTAATTATGATGATGTTTGATTGATTAAAATTTTAAGGAAGAGATAATTTTAGTGGTGAATATTCGTAATATGGCGAAAATTTCATTTTAGGAAAATTTGAAAAGGTGAATTTTTCAGGCAGTGTTAGTTCTGTTTGCCTAAAATTTACAGTATATTTTTTTAGGGGTTGGCTTCGCCTACATTTGAAAACATCTCCTATAAAAACCTAGGTGATTCACGGGTAGTATACTACTAACTAACTACTAGTTGAGGTATCGACATATCAAGTATTGTGAACTTGCATACTCTAAGCACCAGTGCATAGTGCAGATCTATTTTGAAGTTTGCAATCAGGTGACAAGTGTTATTTATTGACACCTAAGTAGGAGATTTTAATGACACATGGCAAGGAGATTTCACCGATGCGGGAACGAGGAGATTTCACCGACGTGTGACAAGGAGATTTCAGCGACACGACACGCGATAAGGAGATTTCACTGACGCGCGACAAGGATATTTCACTGACATGTGACAAGGAGATTTCACTAACGCACAACAAGGAGATTTTATTGACGCGTGACAAGGAGATTTCACTAATGCGTGACAATGAGATTTGACTAACGCATGACAAGGAGATTTCACGACGCGCGACAAGGAGATTTCACTGTCACATGACAAGGAGATTTCACTGACACGTGACAAGGAAATTTCAATGACATGCAACAAGGAGGTTTCACTAATGTGTGAAAAGGATATTTCATTGACGCGTAACAAATAAATTTCATTGATCGGGTGACAAGGAGATTTCATTGACGTGTGATAAGGAGATTTCACTGACATGCAAAAAGGAGATTTCACTGACATGCGACAAGGAGATTTCACTGACATGTGATAAGGAGATTTCACTGACGTGTGACAAGTAAATTTCATTGACGTGTGAAAATGGTTTGGTTTTGACACACAAAACTGCTACTAGTGACGCATGATAGTACTCTTGTTGTGATTTAACGAAACAATATTGCTCGACCCGTGAAAAGGATATTTTGTTGACGGGAGATTTAAATTTTGTAGTCATGCGACAATATGTTTGTTTTCATGTGACAACAAGGTTACTATCGTATGAAAACAAGATTATCGTCTGCAACAACAACTCTTTGTGCCAACAACCTTGTTGTCACATGACAACAACCTTGTTGTTGCATGTCTTGAAAATGAAAGCTTCTTTCGGTGAAAATGTTACACACAAACCCCGAAAATTTCACTTGTTTCATGAAAGTGGTTCTAGAAATATTCTCTAGAATTTCCCAGAGGTCTCTTAAAATGAACCATGTTTCAAGGTGATAGGATAGTTAAGGGTGTTTACAAGCAAGCAACAAACATGCAACACACACCCTAACTATTCAAATGGGATTATAATCAAACTATATCCCGATTTCAATACACACACGCGTTGATAGTGCAAAAATTGTCTCTCTATCTATGTGTCAATTTGGGGTCAGCTAGCAAGTGATCTTGGGAGTGTGGCCTCCTTGCACTATAGCTTGATATGCGTCCAAAAAAGGTTACATAAGCTAGTATATACAAGCTCACTAGAGGAATTACCCGATATACCTTGCAGATGACGTGGGGCCCAAGTTCATGTTGAAAGGATGTTATCTGAGGCATGTGTATTGGGACATGGAATCCCCTCACTTCATGTCGCTCTTAAAGCAAACAAACGCTTAGCCAATAATGTAAGTTATCCAAGAATTTATATACCCCGTTGGAACATGGGGTGTGTCTACATGCATGGAGATGAATCCCATGGTCACAAGACCCCTAGGACTATGGTAAGTGCATGGATATCACTTCCACATCACATTACCCCTATAAAATCAAAAGATTAAGGTTAGTCATTTTTGATCCTCAAGATTGTCATAGGATGCGAGAGGAGAGCATACACGGTGTTGCCATCGGGATAAAAAAATAATGATGCAAAATGATTAAGATGAATCAAGAAAAATAGATACAAGATGATAAAATTGAACAATGGATTATGTGATTAGGTCTTCATGAGGAGGCCCTAAAAACAAATCACGTAGTTTTATTTTAACCCTAAATGGCTTGGACCAAATGACCAGTAAAACAAAAGGATTAGTATTTTTGAATCCTACAATCACCAAAAAAGGTTAGACGACACAAGATAAATATGAAAAATGAAATAAAATATCCTTATTTCGTGATTATCCTATAAAAATATAATGTTGGAACTGTAAAAGCCACCAAAATACTTGAAATCAAGATTAGACCATTAGTTGTAAGTGAAAACTATGATTCAACAAAGGCGTTGATTTCCAGGTCATATGTGCCAAAGTAGTGCAAAGGAATTGAAATAGGGAATATGTACCACTTTATGGCATAAGTGCCATTTTGTGCATCATAGGTGCTTATGTATGAAAAAATACTAAAACAGTCAAAAATTGGTAAAAGCGCACTTTCTGAGTTTCAAAGGATAAAACAAAGGCGTTGAAATAGGTAACATAGGCGCCAAAGTTGTGCATAGGTGCTGGAATATGGAATAGGAACCACTTTGGGGCATATGCACCATTTTGTGAAGCATATGCGCCAATACACAAGTCAAAGGTGTTGTTTCGTGCTTTGAAACAAATTCGAACTTGAAATTTGAAAATTTGAAGGGGGTAAACGACAACAAAAGTTATTGAAACTTGGAAAACTTGTTAAAGGGATCAAATAAGATGGAAAATTATTAAAATTGTTGGGTAAGCCCCATGGTGGGTGCTAAAATGTATAAGAAAAAGAGTGGTTAGTGTAAATGCAAGATAGAAACCAAAACAATTTGATTCCTAATCTAATACTCTAAAACACTACTTGATTGAGCTAGATGGAAAGGGAAATATAGTGCAATACCTTCACTTACCAAAGTAGAGATCCCTTTGATTTGTTTGATGTGCTCAAGATGTTGGATTGCATTAGCTTGCTTCATATTTTTGGAGTGACTTGGACAACACCTCCCCTTGATTGCCTTAGATTAATTGATGAAGGATGAGTGGATTGAATGATCAAGAAGATAAAATGACAGAGATTTGCTAGCTTGTTCCTCATTAGCTCTCATGGAGGAGGAGAGCTCAATTTATAGTTGAGGGGTGGAGGATTCAATGGATAGGATGAAGCCAAGTTGGATTTGGATCAAGGGTGGAGAATGCATGTGAGGATTAGAGGATTCTAGAGTGGAAGACTCTAGAATTTGAATTCAAAATTCATGGAGGGAAGAAGCTTCCATTGAATTAAAAATTCAATGAAAGGAGAAGGTTTAGAGAGGCTTATAGAAATATAAGCCTCTAGATTTAGAGGTGGAGCATGTGATTAGGATTAGAGTTATATTAGGTTAATAAATATGATTAGGGGTGAGGTTACATGGAAAGGCTAGATGTAGGGATATGTAGGGTAGGTAGATATAGGAATATTAAATTCCTAGAAAATGTTAATAGGGATTATTAGTGGGATAATAAGATATTATTAATGAATTAAAGGATTATGGATGAGATGGGATGAAATAAGAGGATTAATGATGGAATGTTGTGATAAATGATAAATAATGATAAAGGGTAAATATGATAAAATAGATTAATAATTAATCTTGTGATTAATTATATTATGTGGATTTAGATAGTGATGATGTGGGATAGATTAATCGTAATTAATCATGTTGACATTTAGATGTCTAAAGGTTGAACTCAACAACTCCACAATAGATACATTTCCCAATAAGATTATATATTTGTTGATGCATATTCTATAATTTTATTCCTCTTTATCCATGATAGGTGCCTTACATGCTCATATCTCTCTTCTCTTTATAGAATTTTTAGTGACACAAGTGAGAGGAAAAAATAAATTTACAAATAAAGATTCCTTGCAAAGATTCTTTAGAAATAACTCAAATAACCATTGATCTTCTCGATTGATTGCAAATATTTTCCCATGAAATCTCCTTTTTTATCAAGCTTTATCCATCGTTTAAATCCTTGGTGATTGAAAATGGATTTAGGCCCACACATGCCTCCCTCTAATAGTATCGATGTTGATATGAGATTATTTGAGATGTAAATCCAATCATCTTTGGCATAAAGTAGTGGTTCAAAAGGATTACAATGATTCATTGGATTAACATTGATGTGGCATCCAAAAGTAACATCAATAAAGGCTTAAGTGACATGCGAAATGTTTTACAACCTTCATGCATAAGGAACAAGTTTTCCATGGTGTGAGATAATTTTTCTTAGGTGTATGTGGCATTAATAGGCATGTTGGTCACTTAGTTGATTTCACGGTATAATGCATATTGCATGAATTAAGTGGTGTTGCATGGCTAAGTGTAATTTTTTTCAAATCCCATAAAAATAATGGCTAAGGTTCTAAGGTATGTATTGTCACAACATTATGTGATATTTATCAAAATAACTCGAATGTTTTTGGGTCGGGGTGATTTATTTTTTTGAAACCAAATGTTCTTATATCGTACACCTTAGGTAAGAAGAAACTTAAGCCCCTTTTCAAGTGTGTCTTTGAAGGTTTTTAATGGAATCACCAAATATATATTTATCTACTTTACTAAGACAAGATGCATCTTATATTTATCCACATCTCTATTTTACCAAATGTTATTTTGTTCCATTTGTAGACACAAAATCACACACTTGGGTACATTTCTAGGTCCTAATCACATACTACTATTCATATGATTCCTAAGTGAGAAAACTAGCAATTGACAACTATCTTTGGCCTTTTGTTTGTGTTTCTTATTTTCTATTTGGCCCTCTACACTCTATGGCCCAATCGAACTTTATTTCCTTATCTTTCATGGCTTTGGACACCAGCACCCAGACAGATGCTAGTGCCCAGACACCCTCATCCTTCTGGGTGCCCCGACCTCTTTCTACTTTACTCACTCTTTTTGGCATCTTTTATCTTTTGTGCATATTATTTTCTTATGGTTTGGCCTTCCAGATGTCAATTAGGAAATTCAACCAAAGGAATCATATAAATACAAAGCTATGTGACCATAATAAAGGACCAATTACTAAGCATCTATTATCATCACCTAGGGTTGCATCCAAAGGCATTCTAAGAGCATAAAGGCATACATATAATACCCATACAAGGGACAAGGGACTGCATTTTCTGCATACATGTATAGGAAGGAAATTCATTTTGCCATCCACACATTTATTTACATTAATACATCTAGCTATCACCCGCTATCACGTACACTTGCACAAAGGCTTCCTTGTGCATGATTCTATCACACACACACACACAAGAACTACATGAAGCATGAGATGTAGTGCAATGCTCGGTTGTAAGCTCACTCAGTCGGATGAATTCTAGGGTCACTCGACTCCTCATTTTACATTTTTTTTTTTTGGGATTTGATGTAGTTTGGGGGTTTTTATAGGTTATCTCCTCTTTGTGGGTTACTGAGAAAATTCTATGATCATCCAACGACATACAATCGACCAAAAGTGATAACCAGCGACACTTGTGCGATACGAAAAACCAAGTTCGGGATCCTGTGTAGTCATAGGTTCCTAGTAAAGGTCTTTAATGCTCGGGTGCCCCGACCCATTCCAGGCACCCTTTTCCATGCTCATCCGAAATATCTAGAATTTATTGTGTAGGGTTGTGACAGACTGCACTTCTTGTTTCTTATTTTTCCACAGTCTCATAATCAGGTGTAAATCAGCTAAGTCCTTTACTATTTCTCTTGCACATGGGGTTTCACATTTATTATCTTATTTAATTGTGTCACCTTATATCTAGTAGTTATTTATCATAGTTTACATATTTTACTATGTAATATTAGGGTTTATAAAAATTCCATTTTTGTTAAATCATTTGGTGAGCCCATCCATTCGGACCCAACCTTGCTTATAGATACTCTTGCAATATTTTTATCATGGATCAATATGAACCCTTTACTAAATACCACCTTCAGGAGCTCAATTCTCATCTTGTTGAACATCCCCAAGATCTAGATCTTCTCTTATTCACTACTCGTGAGGAGGCCACCAATATTGTTGAGCTTAATGTTCCTACATCCACTACCACCTCTATGCACATTTCCACTCAACCCCTTAATTCCACCATTCAACCTACTTCTACCATTCTCATATTTTTTCCTATTCCCACCAACCACTTCAATCCACCTCTTATTTCTCACAAGAAAAAAGTATTTTCTAGTGGCACTTAAGACCTATCCTCTCTCTATTAGGATCTCTAAGCTCAAATTTGTCAACTTCAACATACTAATTCTCGTGCTTCTCCATCTCTTGATTCCACCTTACTCCTTCATACTCCTTTTGCACCCTCCATTTCCACTTATGCACTTCCTCCAAATTTTTTCACCCCTAAGCTTCCCACCTTCAATGGCCATGGTGACCCTCAAGAGCGTCTCCGACATTTTCATGTGGCACGGCTCAATTATGTGGATGATCATACTTTACTAGCAAATCTCTTTCCTAGAAGCCTCCAAGATTATGTTATGCATTAGTTCTACAATCTACCTATCCATTCTAGTAACATCATTTACACATTTAGCCGATGCTTTTCTCACACATTTTTCAATCAATATCGGTTCTAAAATATCCTATGCTCAACTTGCATAAATCAAATAAGGATCTAATGATCATCTAGAAAACTATGTATTACATTTTAAGAAAAACTTAGCTAAGATGTCCAATGTCCTTGCGGATTCTGAATTGTAATATCTTTTTTTGTACAAAGTATCTTACCACCTCTACAAGAGAGTGTCATATTTGAAACATCACCTTTATTTGATCATCTATGTCATACACTTAAGTTATGTGAATGCAAACTTAAATCTATGGGAAAACTCAAGTAACATGATCAAGCTTTATCAATTTCTAATTGGTTTCAAAGAAAATATTCTTTCTAGCTATGTACTAGAATCTCGCTAAAGTAAAAGCTACTATTAACACTTTATACTTACTCACGAAAAGTTACAATGACAACCTCCAAAGTGTACATTTACTAAATTTCCTATTGTTCCTCACCTTCTTTTACCACAACTTCTTGAGAGCAATCTTATTACACTTCCACCACCATTGAATCTTGATCCATCTCTCCCTAAGGGCCGTAACTATAACAAAAATGATAGATGTGATTATCATCAATATATTGGGCATTCGGTGATCGATGTTTCAAACTTACTTAGATTATTCAAGGTATTATTGATAATAATGCAATTGAGCTCCCTAATCCTTTGGCACCCAAGCTAGTTAATGAAAAACAAAAGCTCAAAATATTCAATGATCCATTACCTAATCATGACAAGCAAGTTGTTTATTCTTCAGCTAATCATACATATCGTGTTGTGCCTCCTCCTTCATCGGGGGCTCTTGATTTTCTAGTTTCTCATACTGATGCATCTCCACCACTCATCACATTATCTAATCATGATTATCATGCTACATTTTATTCTAATACACTACATATTAATACTTTTATCATATCTTATATTATCAACAACATCATGATCAATTCATCGGATCCTATTTTTGTATGTTCTCTTTCATTCCTCATTACTAACAACTACCCACTCTCTCAAATTTCATATCCAATTCCCAAATTTTATGGTTACATAAAGCTTCCAATTACATTTGGGCCTCTCACCATGCTTGTGTCATTCGTTATGGTACCTTCAGTCGAAGTTTTGACATGCTCTTAGGTCTTCCTTGGCTCTGTGCCGCTAAAGATATCTTTTCCATGACCCACTTGTGTCTCAAATTCATTCATAATAAGCAAGTTGTCACTATCAAAGGTGTTCCCTCCATATACACCATTTCCTCTACCTCCTCTTGAGGTTTTCCTCTCATTAGTTACAACATCTAGGCCCCTTGGCCCTCTTAAATCTAATGCATCTTCTGCACCTAGCTACCCCATTCATACACACATGCTGACTCATTATCATCGGTCTACTATTCCATCTTCTCGATTAAGTGCCCTACTCATGCAACCCTTTCACAGAGGATTTCATCACCTTCTTCACCTACTCAATATACTTCACATAGGTGCTCATCACCTCCTTGGTCTCCTTCACCTAGGTGTTCATCACCTCCTCGATCTCCTTCACATAGATTCTCATCACCTCCTCGGTCTCCTTCACATAGGTGCTCATCACCTCCTAGGTCTGCTCCATATAGGTGTTCACCACCTCCTTCAACACATATGTCTCATTCACTAATAGGTTTTCACTCTCATACATCTTCGATCTCAAAGCATGGTCACACAACTCTATCTCCTTACACATCGGGTGGAGGACCCTTTCCCTTCAATTTTATTGGATAGCTTGATCATCATCATACACTTGGGGGCATCATGTTTACTTATTTCCTCCCTTCTAACATTTTTAGGTATCTCTCACTTATACTCATACACTCCATGTTGTATACTTTCTTTTTCTAAGTAATCTTGCACATCTTAATACACTTTCTATCGTCATTACCCTTTGACGCAATCTTGTGCTAAGGTTCACACTTGAATGTTGAGGGCATACTACATTCATGAACCTCACATACTACACATTTCATGCTACACGCTTCATGATACATATTTCTAGTATTCTATTTTCACACATCATATTATCCTCTTCTACACTCTACGCTCTATGCTTCATTGATCTGTCTATCTAGCACACTTTATTAAACCATTTCCGATGACGTACTCTTGTTATGTGGTTCATTCTTGACTATCGAGGGATATTTTATAAATGAACCTCACCTCATATTCATACACATCCACTCAAGGGGCACACTACTCCTATCACATTTACTTTGCATTCCATTTCATTTACACTCACAACATGTTGCAAATCTTGGTTCATTATTATTCTTTTTTACTTATGCTCACATGTTACACTTTTCTTACTATGTTAAATTGATATCTAGTATGTCATTATGTTTTCTAAATACACATGTGTGTTCAATTGTTATTTATTTTTGGATGTATTGTTTCAACATATCTTTACACGCAACATGGATGATTGGCATTGTACCTCTTACCAGTCCCACCGAGGCTCTTGGGAATCGCTTTCTCTTCCATATCATAGGTGTTATTTTTCACTATTTACTACTTTTTATTTGGACTAGCACACTACTTTACGGATCGATACACACATTAACATAATTTTTATATTTCTAACATGCTAATGGGTGCTTCATGTGCAACATTTTCCTTGCAAGAACTATTTTCCACCATGGTTGTTTGATACTTTTCTTGACCTTTGTATGCCATTGTTTACGAGATTTTCCATATTTATTTATTGTTCATTACTTGATGCTATTGGCCGCTTCGGCCTTGATTGTCTTGTGCCATTGTGAGTGATTTCCCATGTATGAAATTCATTTTTCGCGGTCTCTCTTTTGTATGCACACTTACTTGTTACACCGATTTTATATGACTTGTTTTCTTCTTTTTCTACTAACACATATCTCTAGCTAGATTGTTTGCATGTGCCTTGGTTTCTACCATATACATTCCATGCCCCCATACAAGGACATAGTTCAATTCATCATCGGGTCCTCTCTTTGGTCTGCATTCTCCTAGTGACGTTGCATACACCTCAAATTAAGGGGGTATACATTGGGTGAATCAATCATCCCATAAAAAAGCATAGCGATACATCATAGTATATTTTAACACATGAACAACACATACTACAATTATAGAAACATCCTAGATTATGACTTGGGTCCTCAGTTAAGCACATACACCAATGCCTAGATACGAGACACTAGCCATTGGGCACTCCTAACCTTTCCTCGGAACCTATGACCAAAGGGAAGTTACTATCACTTTCCTAGATCAATATAGTCCATAACATTCTATAGATCAATTTTCACAAGTGAGACACATTCCTCCAACAATCGAATGTATTCTTTCTCTTTTTTTCTACATAAAATAAATAAGGAACAATACGAGAACTAAACATAGATCACACCATCTATAGTAGTGTATAATTTGGTAAGCATTCTTGGAAGGAGAGTAAAACTATACCTCTCTTCCCAATAATCTTCATGCGGTGGTGTGAGATTGACCAAATAACTCATTCTTGGTGTGAGATCACCAAAAAAAATCATTATTGACCTGATATCACCAAAAAGACTCACTCTTGACGTGAGATCACCCAAAAACTCTCTTCTAAATTAGTTCAAGACAGGTTTTATGCCTTCTCACTCTTCATGGATCAGGTGCACACTTTCCTTTTACTACTTTTACATAAATTTACATACTTTTGCAAGATTTTTCATAAAACATGACTTTAACTATTCTTTTACTCTTCTTTTTGTAGGTTCATCCTTACAAGAAGTAACATTCACAACACACAACAACATGTATAACGCAACATGCTTCATTCCTAGGGTCACTTCCTCTTTATTAGCTTCCACACTTCATTTTTATCATTTCTTGCTTTCACTTGTCTCCTAAAGCACATTATCGCCATTATACTCTATATCATCGGGTACACATCTCTATCTACTTTATGTTATCAAGTATTCACTCAACAACATAAAGTGGGGAAAATGTAGACACAAAATCTTTGGCCTTTTGTCTTTGTTTCTTATTTTCTATTTGGCCTCTACGCCCTACGACACAATCTACAATTTATCACCTTATCTTTCATGACTCTAAACACCAACGCCCAAATAGGATGCCAATGCCCTGGTGCCCTTGTCCTTTTGGGTGCCCCCCGACCTCTTTCTACTTTACTTTCTCTTTTTGGGCATCTTATTTTCTTATGGTTTGTCCTTCCGATTGTCAATTGTGAAATTCAACCAAAGGAATCATATAAATACAAAGATATGTGACCATAATAAAGGACCAAGCACTACGAATCTATTATCATCACCTAAATTTACATCTAAAGGCATTATAAGACCATCAAGGAATCCATCTAGCACTCATACAAGAGAAAAGGGACTGCATTTTCTACATACACGCATAGGAAGGGAAGTTAATTTTTCATCCACACATCTATTTACATTGATACATCTAGCTATCACCGTTATCATGTGCACTTGCAAAAAGGCTTCCTAGGGCAAGATTCTATCACACACACAAGAACTATATGAAGTTTGAGATGTAGTGTAGCACTTGGTTGTAAGTTCACTCAAATCGGGTGACCACTTTGGGTCAATCCGACTCCTCATTTTACATATTTTATTTTTGGGATTTGATGTAGTTTGAGGATTTTTAGAGGTAATCTTCTCTTTGTAGATTACATGAGAATTATACGATCATCCAATGACATACAAGGCTTCCAAAAGTGACAACCCTCAAAACTTGTGTGGTGCTAAAAACTAGGTTCCAAGCTCTTGTGTAGTCACGGGCGCTAATGAGGTCACCATCACACATGTGCACATGACCCATTCTAGGCACCCTATTCCAAGATAATTTGGAAGATATAGAATTTATTGTGCATGGTTGTGATAGCTTTGTGCTTCTTGTTTCTCCAGTCTACACACTCCCAACATTAGGCATAAATAAGTTAAGTCCTTTACTCTTTCTCTTGCACCTAGGGTTTTAAATTTATTAGCTTATTTGCTCATGTCACCTTGTATCTATTAGCTATTTATGATACTTTAGATCTAGAATTTATTGTGCATGGTTGTGATAGCACTGTGCTTCTTGTTTCTCCAGTCTACACACTCCCAACATTAGGCATAAATAAGTTAAGTCCTTTACTCTTTCTCTTGCACCTAGGGTTTTAAATTTATTAGCTTATTTGCTCATTTCACCTTGTATCTATTAGCTATTTATGATACTTTACAGTTGTTACTCTTGTGTATTATTATGGTTTATACAAAATTCCATTTTTGTTAAATCATCATTCTATAGACACTCATTTTGGTAATTCATGTCTTACAACAACACAAATTGTACAATGCCTTTGCACTAGTCCACACTTTTCCAACTTGGTCAATCATGTTATCCCTAGCTATATCCCATTCATTCTTTCTTACACACAAATTATGTATTCACATACCAGTCATATTATTAGTCTATAAAATCATGTTAAACCATGACACAACACAATCCTATTTTTCAAATCATTCACACATACATCGTTGACTAAAGCACCCAGAAAGGGCCATAGTGTCCAAATGATATGGCCCTTCCCATCTGATTTAGTCCCTTTCCCTCCAACGACACATTTCTTAATTCAAAATACTTTGAGACAATTCTAGCGGCCTTATCCGAACTTTCTAGATCTATACGGAAATATAAGCTAGTTATTCATCCATTATCAAGGAGGAGATCATGCACACTTAACACCCAAATATCCTAATGAGCATACACTAAGAGAAATCATAAGAAAATTCATTCCAAGAATCCCTTAAGGTCCATCAACTTCGCATATTCATTCTAGGGCATTCAATCCACTCAAATCTACAAATTTAAGACACATATCATCATTCGAGTCAAGTTAGGGGAAAAGTGCACATACGCAATCTCATTATTGCAAGATCATGACTATTTATTTAGTTGCATACATTCTAGAGATCACTTATTAGGTGAGAATGACGTGAGGTTTGAGCCCTCTTCAGAGGAGTGACAATTTTGACGGTGCATGTGGGTTCCCACAACCCACCTAATGTTTTTTTATAAGAATTCTTAGATATCTAGGGTTTTGAAGAATCAATCGATTCTAAAATGAACATTGCACAATTTTAGAGATCCAATTCTAGAAAGGGACGAATCAAAAGATGATGCACAAACCTAGAAAGTATCAATAATAGAGGAATTGAAGTGAAAAAAAGTGTGCATGAAGGACCATAGTGGGGGTGTGCTTTGGCCTATGTAATCCACTTTGGTACATGCAGTAGTTCGGGATACATTTTCAACAACGAGGTTTTGTTAGATCATTTCTAGCCTATTTTAGTCATCAAACCAGCCCGAGATCATCACATAGAGTGGGAGATCGGCTAAGTCATCTCCTCTCTCCTATTTTTAGTATTTTTTTCATTATCTATCGCTATTCATCATTGTTTATCATTTTTTAATGGTTCTTCTTGAAATTTTTGTAATCAGCCTTGGAAACTAAATTGATTAAGATAATCTACCATCGGTCGCTACCCCCTTACACTTTAACCATGTAGGTTAAATCATTTGGTGAACCCATTATTGGCCAAACCCTAATTGCCTTAGGGATTCTTCTTCTTACTTGGTTTCATATATATCAAAATTTTCTAGGGTTTTTTAAAGATTCCATTCTACTTTCATCCTCTTGCTTGACCTCAAATTGATTTTCACATTTATCCCATAGATACCATGGTTGTCACATTCAGGGCTCCTAATTGCCAAATCACTTATTGTTTCATATCTCAAGCATAACAACTCTATTTTCAAATTACTTTGAGGTTATTTTTAATTTTCACATATTCAATAAAAACCTCTGTTTTTAACTCTAGTTTTAATACATTTTTGGAAATTTAAAATTACTATTTTTAGTAGTTAGGGAATAATCATTTTTTATTTTATTTTTGGCTCACGATTGAGAATTTTGACCACATTTTGTCCTTTGGTGTGTTAGAATTGTACTAAAACTATGGTAGATACATGTATATGCCTTTTTTTGGCTCGACACTCCTTTGTACATTTGTTTCTTTATCCTATACTTCATTTGTGTTCTTTGGATAGTTAGGAATGCTCAATGTTTTTGTAATTTTCAAATGAATGGTATGGATGATAATGTCATATGGTAAACAAAATGAGATATGGAAAGACAAGTGTTTGATGACCATCCTTAGGAAACTTATTTTATCATTTTTAAGCATTTCATTATATTGGAAGAGTATGTGTAGATGATATAATGATGAGATGTATCACTCCACTCTTGACCCCATACAACCAGTAAGATGCGAGGGATCAATACCAAGAGCCAAGAAGGATGTGATATATATGAATGAATAATGTATAGATGATAATGATGAATAAGGAGACATGAGTTTTAATAATGACCTATTTGGGAACTTGTGGCTCATTTCCAATCAAGATTATCTGACCAAATTCAAGATGATTTACACTTTATAAGCCTTGAATAGACTTAGACCCATGGGTGGCCTACTGATTGGAAAGATATAGTTAAGGAATAATTGTCTCTCCTAACATAGGCATCTAAATTATCTGTTTGGGAGTTTTATACATTCAAGCACTTTCCATTCCATGTTGTTTTAAGTCTTCTTTTATTTTCTCTTTTTTTGAAATGACCCTTACATATTGCCCTATGCTACTGGTAAGAAGCATGGGCTCATCACCAAAGGTAAAATATAGGAAAGTAAAAGTACTTTTCTCCTTTTCCATCCTCACGTTACTAGAAGAAGCATGGGCTCACCACCGAAAAGCGGGCAAGATGAAAGGTGTATTTATTTAATAATAATATATATATATATATATATATATATAATTTTATTTTTACTTGTTCTTGTATTGTGCTTGATGGAAGGGAACGGCAGTTGTGCCTTGATTTCAGCCCCACACAACTAGTAAGAAGCAAGGGATCATCACCGAAGATTGAGATGGGTGAACATAGTATCTAGGTGAATAATTTAGACCTTTCTTGTTATGGAGATAAATTCTTTGGGAGGAAGATGTGCCATCAGGAAGCTTTTAGACAATACCATAGGTGAAAAATATCCAAATTGGGAGAAATTGTAAAAGGGATGAAGTAAACAAGACCTTATAGGATCAATGTTAAATCTTGTCTCATGATTGAAATTAGTGATACAAATTATATAGTTGAAAAGTATGAAGAAGTTGTAGAGATATCATGATTGAAACATCTACCAATGTATGAAAAGTTTAAAAATCATTTCTAAATAAGTAGATCCATAGTACAATCTAAACATGGTGATAATGCAAATGACACAGAGGGTGAAAATGCAGCAAGGATAGTGTGGAGGTATAATAATTATATATATAAAATTTAGGTTAAGTGAGTTGATGGATTCACCATGAACTCCTCACCCTCTAAAGTGCACAAAAATGACAAGAGCCATTCTTGAAATCCTCAAGTAACTTGATAAGACACAAATTTTTAATATCCCTTGTCCCTCATCCCATGTTCACTCCCTGTTGTCATCACTATACCTCTCTCCTTATTCAAATCCCCATTTACCTCCTAAATTCAATTTATGCCTTTAATCATTATTTCCCACTTTAATCCCATCCTAATCATATCTTTAGTTTATCTTCCCTAAACATCCCTAATCATCCTTAATTAAATCTAAACCTTCACCTAATTTATTTATTCTCCTAAATGCTCCTTTCTATCCTCCATAGGCCCTCATTTGATAATTATATCCCCAATTTGACTTTATTTAATGTTTTCTCGCCTTTCACCTACCTTTTATCTCCTCTAGGCCTCCCTAGCTCGTCCTTATCACACGAAACCCTAAAGTACCCTCTTTAGGCCCATTTTGTGTTGAGTTGGGCATCATCCCACCACACAAATAAATTTCTCACCGCAATCTCCGGTAACCCATCCGAGTCATCGTCAACCCTATAAATTCTCCCATACCTCTCCTTTTCCCAGGATGTAACTTTGCATACTTCGAGCTTTCTTATGATCTTGCCTCCATATCTTACTCTTCCTTGCAGCTGCTATCATCATCTTAGAGCTACCTTGGAGATCTTGTGCTTCACTCTTGGAGATTTGGAGTCATTTTCTCTCTTGCATGCTTGGATCCACCATTTCCATTTCATCACTTTCTCTTATCAACTCTTTTTCATGTTCAACAATCATCCCGGATCCCTATCTATACATTTTCTTATCCTCATTTTCATCGTAAATCATCCTTCTTATCCACCTTTTTCCATCAATTCCTAGATCACCCCTAGTCATCGTCGACCCTACCTAGTCGTCATCGATCTAGTTCTAATTTGTTATCTTTATCATTTATTTTTCTAATTATCCCTTTCCTGATCCCATAGCCTTTCACATTCACCAATATTTCCATTCCACACACTTTCAACTCTAGATCCCAAATTCATCAGATCCGATACACCCGACCCAATCCAATCATCGTCGGCCCTATCCAATAGTTTTCATTTTTCATTAATTTTCTTGCATCATTTCTTATCTCATTAGATCCAGTCTTCTCACAATAAATCAACAACATCCTTAGTTCAAATCAGCTTTATTTTCTCCTTTTGCATCATTTTTCCCCCTCCTTTCTTTATTTCCCTCATCAAACATAACACTTCATTTTGGGATTTAGAAATAACCTTCATATTTTCTTGGAATATAGTCTAAGTAGGGAGTTAATGCTTTTCATACACTTTCATCACACATGTCCAAAACATGTGCATCAAAACTACACATCTCAAACATCTCCTTCCAGGTGGAACTATTGGGATTTCATCACCCAATAGGAACTCCTTCACGATGTTTGGCCACGTTACAATTTTTTTGGCTATCAGTATATTGGCTAAGTTCCCGACACCCTTATCATTGTAGTACATGACGTGCGTGGGTAGGCCCTGACGGTAGTCATCACAGATTTTTGCCTCACGTACCTTTGGGTATATCGAGGACTCCATCCAAAAATACCCAAAACCATCCATAGTTTGGCCATCTCCTAGGATCCCTTTAAGCCCACTTTTCTTTTTTGCTCACACCTTTTCTAATAATCAAGATAACTAAAATTATGTTAGGTGACTTGTTTGAAGTAGATAATAATCAACATAGTTTTAGTTTTAATTAATTATTTCATGCCCATTATTATACCATCATTCCCACTTCTACCATCATTTCTCAACAAACTTCATCCCTCTCTATCATTTATTCTACCCATTTAGTCACCTCTTCCGCAGTTACTCAACCTATCACCTCCATTCCCTCTCTTCAAGATTCCCAAGCTATCCCATCTAATACTCACTTGAAACCAACCACTCGGTCCCATCTAGACCGGTCACACCCCCATCCGCTGCATCTTTGGGGACTTTTGGACCTCCTACCATTCCTTGTTGGGGTTTAGAATTCCAAGAACTCCTAGATGCCAACCTCATTGCTTTTCATGAATATCTCCTTTGTAAGTCCACCAAACTCCCCATTGAAGGGCCCCCTATAGAAAAATCATACCTATCATTCTCATCCTATGTCTACCCAAGTTCTCAAATCATAACTTGTGTTCTTTCCCCAACACAAGCTTGCCTTCCATCAATCTTCTTCTACAATTTCTCAAACCCACTAGTCCACTCAATTGGTGGTTCCCATCCCTTCTAATATTCCACCCATAAACACTACACATGTTTCCTCTATTCTCATTATCTCTTTATCCGCCCTTGTCGCTAGTATTCCTACCCAAACTTTGCAATAATCGGACTCTAATTTCAACATCCATTGTCCATGCCAACGTCATCACCTCCAAACCTCATCCTTCAGAATCTACTCAAACTCACCAACCCCCACCTTGAAATGCTTTTTGTTATATATTTCCTAACCAATCTACTCAGACAACTCAACCATCCCATACCTACATCCCCACTCAATCCACACAAAATCTATCTAACATCCCCATCTCCCAAAAAAACAACACAACTACATACCCACCTCTCAACAACATCTTATTTCTCAACCTATTCAATTGCAACCATTCACCAATATTCCTCCTTATCAACCACCCCCTCAAACACCAACTTACCAAAAATCTTATCAATCTCACCCACAACATTATCAATCTCACCCCTAACATAATTTGTTCACTTCTTGTATCCCACAACCACATCCATCCACTTCCAACGATCTCGTGAATGCTTTGGTAAGTAGTTTGGATAATATTGAAACCACTCCTTTGGGATCTAAGACCACATTTTCCTATGACCAGATTTGTAATGAACCTATCAATCCATCAGTTCCCGTAAATCCTTATCCTCCACACTGGGAGTTACCAAAATTTTCTAAGTTCAATAGCAAGGAGGAACCATAAAAACATCTTCGTGCTTTTAGGATCGCATGTTACCTCATTTCTTATGATGAATACCTCATGCTAAGCACATTCTCCATGTCATTGGCCTGTCCCACATTGGATTGGTACAATGGCATCCCACAAAACTCGTTATTCTCTTTAACTCAACTCACGAAACTATTCCTAGAACACTTTTCAATCAACATTGCATGTAAGATCACTATAACAAACCTCTATTCCATTAGACAATTCGATGACAAACCTATCACATATTTCATCATAAGATGGCATGGCATAATCAACCATTTATCATTATCCTTTCTACAAACTAAATTAATCAACTCTTCTCACGGTCTTTTGTCAAAAGCATATTTCCTCTACTTTCAAAAAACTTTGAAGAGGTGTTTACCATGGCTCGTAAAATCAAAATTTGTTCCCTTGAGCAAATTCATCTTAAAATTGGATCATATAATCCCAAGCCCAAATTTACTAAGTCCTCCACGCAAGGTGAAAAATCTAAGAACGTCGCTAACACCATCGTGGTAAAATCTTCTTCCACATCTACCTCTCACATAAGACTCTCAAAGGGCTCCTAGACTACCCGTAACGCCTTGAATTTTTGTAAGCTATCATGGTAATTACTTTTCATGATGTTGTAACTGCAGAAATGAAGATAAATATGTTAAGATATATCTTTTGATCTTAAAGGAATGTGTTGCTAATCTGGACCCTTGTTTGCTGTAATTTGTTTACTTGGGACAAAAGTTATTATTGCTTGTGTGTTGCTAATGAGACAACAGACTTGTTGTATGCTTGATGAAATCTTTTCGCTGATTGATAGCACACCTTGAATCAATTCCATTGATCCAAGGTATGTTGTGGCCTTCTTGTGATCGCTTGTTGATTTACTTCTAAACCAGAATGAAGTCTGAAACTAGACTGAAGGTTGATATAAATGTTGCAAGCACCTGATTTCAGGTATGAATATCTGGTACATAGATGCCAATGAAAAGGTTTGATTCTCGAACCACATGCAATTGTAACACTAGATAGCGTAAGACAATAAGGGCCGGGATGCGAGTGACACAGGTATGTGGAACATAGGACGAAACGTCCTGCATTGTGTTGAATATGAATGCCAGTCGGAAAGACTTGATTGGAAACTATTAAATAAATACTATGGGATTAAACCCTAACCTACTACTAAGTTTTATCCTATACCCTAACTACTACCCTATATGGATTTTAAATTTCATAAGGATGAAAATAGATGCAAATTCTAATAACTTATGAACTAGGTGAATAACCTAGCTATGGACTATTAAATCCTAAACTATTACTAACCTATGGAAGGGGACTTATGGACCCATGTGGAGGGAAATGGATAAGGAGGGAAGGTTAGAAATTTAATGGGACAGTAAATGAAGTCCTTACATGTTGCAGCGCCAAGTTTGGTGGGAACATGGAAAAGTTGGAGGCATCCAACTAGCTATGAAGCTAAACTATGATTGCAAGCAAAATTTAAAAAAGGAAACTCACCAACCTGAGTCGGTGGTGGCGTGAGGAATGAGGAAAGGTAATGCATTCAATGCATTCAATGACATTGGTCTTAGCGACCAGCTCGCCTTGGAAAGAGGATTGAGGAAAAATTGTTTGTTGTTGTGTGCATCGGGTTTTTAGTTGCTCTGCATTTTGTTCTTCCATGGTTCTGTCGAACCTGCTGTATTTTGGTTATTATTTCTATTCTTTGGAGAAGCAAAGGCTATTTTTGAGCCTGTGGAAGTTAGTGGACTGTTTGGAAAGCCTGGCTGAGGACATCGTGGAGAGAAACAGCTCCAGTGGACGCGGTTTTCTTTGAACCACAAAAAAATACAGGCATGTTAAGCCCTTCTCCTTAAACCACTTGCTTTTGCTTAATCATCTCATTAAAACAACCCTGCTCTTATGAGGGGTGATTTAGTTAAATGATGTTGTTGTTTTGAATGAAATGATCTCTGGACTGAGTCATTTTTCCTTTGCTGAGTACGACTTGGGTAATTTCTTTTGCAAAATGGGTAAATGAAATGAATCTGCTCTTGATGAGTGAGTTGTTTGGCAATGTTGGGTAATCGATCTTTACTTAATATGAGTTGAGTTTGTGCTGAATAATACATTAGCTATGTGTGTATTAATTCTGAGTTTTGTGCATTCTTGTAAAAATAGAGGTGATTTTGTATGCCCTGGTTCGTTGTCATAATAAAAGGAACACGACTTTGGTATTTCTTGCGCAAATAAGTGAAATAAAGGGGATTGTGTCTTTATATGAGATTGTTTTCAATTGTGTTTTGCATACGCATCTATTACCCTATATGGGTTTGCATTGATAAATGTATTGTTATGCGAATATTGTATTTCTGAGTTTAGTGTGTGGAAACGTTTGGGAAAAACAAATTTGTGGTGATGTTGATAAACTATTATGCGAGTTATAATTCCTAGATGTTTTTCATTGCATGGAATACGGGTTCCTTGGGACAGTAAGGTCATAGTAGCATCTTACTTTGTTGTTCTAATTAGATATGGTGTCTTGCTTTCTTTGGTTCTTAGTATTCATATAGAACTATTTGGAAGGAAGTTTTGATCTGAATGGGAACAGAAAAATTCGGTCTATAGAATAGACTCGGGTAGAGTTATCAAATCCTACTGTATGTCTTGTTGAACTCAAGGATACACACACACACACACACACACACACACACACACACACACACACACACATATATATATATATATATATATATATATATATATATAATTGTAAGGATTGAGAACCTTTCAATGTTTTCATTGGAATAGAATATGAATGGATTTCTTACTTTGTTGTTGGAAAGTGAATTCTCTCATTATTATGATGAAAGTGTGACTTGTTGTTGTTGTTGTACACTCTTACATGTTATATAGACGTAAATGTCTGTAGAGTGAATTATTTTAAAAGGAAATGATTGTGTTTAGAAGTTCTTTTGGTATCGATGCTTACGGACCAGTTGCAATGAACTCTGGTCAACTTTTGGAAAGGTAAATAGTAGTTTTTGCATATTGAAATATACTATGCGGAATGAATCATACTGTTGGATTATGTCTGTGCTAAATAGTGGATATTTGGTTAAACAGTGAAAAGAGGTAATATGATCCTTCTTCCTTTTATACGATTATTGATTTTATTTATTTCTCTTTGGACTGTTATCATTGATTGATATCACGTCGGATTAAATTCTCAGTACAGTTATGAGGAAAGGAAAGAGAGTGTTGGATGGATAATTTGAATTAATGTTCATTTCTTCTCTTATACAGTTGGAAATCTATAATTGTTATGGAATAAATTTTGTACTGCTTTGGTTTAAGCATCTACATTTAATTGCTGTTTACTTTTCTCTTCAGCGTTTGATTGCTTGAAATCAAATGAGTTGCATGAAAGGAAAGGAAAGTAATTCGGTTTAAATTTTTAGTCAAATTTTATCTTTGAAATTATAACTATTGTAAGGGAAAGGAAATTACAGTATTTATGTTGGAACAACAGTATGCATAATTGTGTTTTAGTTCTTACAGATGTTAATTCTGGAACTAGTTGAAGGAAATTACTTCTTGTAGTAATTATTTGGGGAAAAGGGAGTAATCCTTTCTTTTCTGATTGGGAGGGTAATTAGATGATTGGGTTGTTATGTTGTTCATCCTTATCGGTACTTAATTCTTGGATGATGTTCATTTTAACGTTTCATAAAAGCAGGGTTCTTTTATTGAGACAGTTAATTAAAAGCACCTCATTTTAATGACAAGTGCTTAATATGCTCAGTTCAATGAACTGACCCGTGCAAGTAATTTTGCAGATGGAACTTGAGTATAAACGAAGACATGGTTGTTTTCTGATACTTCTTTTGATTAACTGAGGATGGATTGTATTTGATAGCTATTATTCCTCTACGAGGAAATGAGAAAGGAAGAAATTACATTCTTCTATCTTTATGAGTTGTAATGTTGTTTGATATAAATGAAGTCCAGTCGTTTGGACTGGCAAATGTATAGATTGTAAAACTTATGGATGAATACAAGGAAAAGTGTGATATTTTAATGGCTGTATCAATTTGATATTGTTGAATAAGATTGAGAATATAATATTATTCCTTGATTTGAAATTATTCAAATGATAGTGGATAGATTTAAAAGGAAATAACATCTATTCTTTACCTGAATGCAACTTTTACGTTGGAATGTACAATTAGTTCATACTTGGGTTAAGATGAATTTTAAATTGGCATTAAAATGGATTTAGGTGAACATGATCTCTTAATTGAAAGGTATTCGGGATTAGCTTATAAGCTAAGGAATATCAAATAACATAGGAGTAGCCGAACTTTGTATTCGGACTCCGTTAACATCATCGAAATGTTTAAATTCAGAAATTATTAGATATGGGGAAACATATCTATTGGTGACCAACCTTAACTGAAGTAAGGATATGGAGAATAAATGAATAAATTCATTTAGAATTAGACCTCGTTTAAATGATGACTAATGGGACGGAATTCTGAATTTGTTTACCGTTGTGGGTAAAACTTGGTTAAGTTTAATAGGTTAAACTTATTACGTTTATCTGTAATGGACTGATTAGTCCGAAGATTAAAGAAAAGAACCAAGAAGAGAATATGCAACCCTTCGGTATGAAGGAGAGGATGTATATTAAGCTAGAAGACAAATTAAGTCTCTCTCTTAGCTACATACAACTGTCATGAGAATGAGGTTAAAGGATCAGCATGGTCTGCTGAAAGTTGATCTTAAATATTAAGATTATAATCAAATCACACTCGAGCTGGATGTGTACTCTCGATGAGAGGATTCCGTAGGACATTGGCATACGCCAGCTACAATATGGTGTCTTCATGAAGGCGGGGCCTTCATGACGACACAATGTTATAGCTGACATATTACAATGCCCTCCGAATCAAATCATCAAGTTTACATAAGCTGGATACTAAGTTCTTAGATGGGGATAGGAATGTGATCACGTATACGGAGTGACTCTGGAGGACTAAAGGTAACTAGACACACGGAGTCGTCTAGGGACGACACCGTATGTCTGCGTACCTTTAGTTACCATGAGTAACTTCCTATACTCGTTCATATTGCTAGTTGGGGTTAGAGCTTGACCTTAGACGGAAGGACTGACAGAGATCAGGAAAGACCATTCTAGATAACAGACGAAGTGAGGTGAAGGACGTATTCCATTGATGTGTATCACATCTAGGAATATGATCATGCAAAGCATGTGAAAATCTTTGGCCAAAGTATCGCAAGTGCTGGTTGCGTTGTCCTAATCACCTAGTTTAAGATGCAGGATGTCAGATGAATATCAGTAACAGATATTCAGATAGGCTTCTTAAATGGATCACTTCGATAACCGGAAACGGTAACAGAACCCTGTATAGTTATTATACAATGCATGGATTAACATGAAGGATCGGTAAGTCGCCGAGTCATGAAATGAGAGATCACTGAAACTCTGAGCCATAAAATGGGAGATCGGTAGTTCTTTGAGTCATTTACAGCAGCATATGGTATCTGTTATATGATTGAATGGCATTGAATGTGTGTTCCATATTGCAAATATGTGAACAGGGAACATTGGTTTTAAAAAGAAATTGTGTGATCCAAATTACATTAATTGGACAGAGAACAATTATTAAAACTTGAACGTGTGTTTGAATTATATAATTCATAACAGAGAACGTTGTATAAAAAAATCCTTGTTCTAGTATCTTAAAATGGGGATGTTACACTGTCTCTTAACTATACCCCTCTTGGGAATCCTATAGTTCAATATTCCAAAAATTAATGGCGGTCCATCTCATTCAACTTCCCCCATTTGACCCATGGACAACTCACGACTCAAACTAGCATGGTATTGTGAGGAACATTATTGCAAATAGCATCAAGTATGTGGTCATGACATTGAGAAGTGTCACACTTTCAAGGACCCTATCCAAATAATCATAGAACGATGTGATCTTAAAGTAGATAAACCTAATGCACCTCCAAATCAGCCCCCATCGATGTCTTTAAGCAACCCTTTCCCAATAACTCACTAACCAATCAAACCACGCCCTACATCTCGGCACCTAATTCTCACACAATTAATACCACAATTCAAGAGTCACTATCATCACCTACACCCATTTTCTCTTCATCCATTACACCCATATCTAATTTAGATGTTATTCCCACACCTATAACTTCACCATCTACACCTATCTTTACATCTATCAAGCTACATCAATTGCGTTTGTAACTATCACACCCATACCAATTTCAATTTCACCTACTTTCCCATCTATATCTACTACATCCACATCTGTCACATATAGTTCTTCACCCACATCTTCTTTAACAACCTCATAACATGTCGCTACATCCATACCGATCTCTATAACCATATCTACTACTATGATCACACCTACATCAACATTTGTACCCATATCTACAACCATACCATCCCCTAAGACATTTACACCCGAAATCGCTCACTTGATATGAATACAAGTGCTATTATTGTCTCATCCACAATTCCAATCACCCCTGCACCAACAAAACCTAGACCTAAGGAATCTACAACCCATTTCAATATCATCAAACATATCATACAAAAACCACTTCCATCTTCAATTTCCACATCTACAACGTAATCTACATTACCTAGTTTTGTCTCTTAAGATTCTTTGTTTGTAAGTGTTGTCATTCCCGCCAGAGGTAAATCCTCAGAAAAATTCCAAAACCTTTGTATCCCCATTCAAACATACCTCACCCATCCACACAAAAAGTTGGATCTCCCACTCCCAAGTCTAATCCCCTAAGAAATATAATGACACGTTATCACTTTTAGGGGCACCTCCATCCATCTTAGGACTAGGCCATCCATCCAAGACCCCTATCATCAACAAATCTAAATCAAAACAATCTAATCCTCCTTCCAAACCAAGTCTCCTTTAAAAATATCCAAGTCACCAACCATCAAAACCCAATATAAATCATCTAATCCTCTTTTCAAACTACATCCAAATCACAAACATCCACTTCCTCTTCCACATCTCAATCTAAATCAAAGGTGCCCATTAAGCCTCATAAAATTAAAGCACCTCTTTTACCTTATTCCATTGTGCCTAAATATATTTCATCTATGATCCACACCACCCATTCTTCAAAAAATTCAATTTGTTCTTATGCAGAGATCCTTCAACATCTAATACAAGAATCTACAATCATACTTCCCCATAGAATCCTTTTACTCACATGGGAAAAAAACCATCATTGTTCAATCCTAATGTCATTTTTGCCTATCATCATACCCACGAGACATGATATTGAACACTAAAAATCCCTCAAAACTATCATCCACAATCTCATTGAGTAAGACAATCTTCTCATCAAAGAGGATCTCCCTCTTCCCTCTACTAGTCCATCCATAACTAATCGCAATTATCCATCCCAATATTCATCTACTCAAACTTATAAATATCCTTATTCATCTATAAAATTTGTTTTCATTCCTCCTCTAAACATTATGTATCCCAAAGGAGGATCTCCTCTTTTATTAATGTCATTCGGATCATCACTTGTTCTCATCCCCATGAATTTCAAGCACCTTCTCCATCCTAACCAAAGGCTTTTGTCATCGATCCTCTCGCGAGCCTACTCTCCCTTCTTCATCAAAAGCTAAAGTGTCTATTTTAGATGCCCCATGATCGCTACTATTGAACAAACTATTGTGAAAAACTACATCATGACCTAGTCAATATGTCACTCTATGAGCTAGTCCAAATCTCCCCAATCATAGAAAAGCTCTCATGGAAGCTTTAAAATGCATCCCTACCTCTAAAGAATAAGACTCAAAATTTCATAGCCCTTTTTGGAGCACTCTTTGCTTGTGCTACCATATCTTTTGACAATTTTGAGATTTTAGACATATCACCTAAATACCATGACCTCCCAATTTTCATCACTATGTGTATCAATGATATATTTATCCGGCGTTTCTATGATATAAAATGGAGCTAGTATAAATATCATATCATCCCATACCTTTGATCAAATCAAACTCCCAATTTTTTTGTCGCCCAATCTCATGCCATCTTTCGGGATTTCAATGATTCCCTTGCCCCCTCGAAAACATACATTTTTCTATTCTCTTTTCCAAGTTCAAAAATAGAACTCATTAATATTTGTAGAATTTGCTTTGGGCACGATCATTTTCCCTATCCATGTTAGTGAAAATATCCTCCATGAGGTATTATATATCATAGAAGGGGAGTTTCAATACAATATCCTACTTGGATGACCATGGATTCATGCCATGTGTTACGTTCCCTCCACCCTTTATCGTTGCTTCAAGTATGAACATGAGGGGAAAATCCTAAATCTTCCCACGACACTCCTCCATTCAAATCATGTCACATGACTTATCAACCTAATGATGTGCTCATCGCAAAACAATACTCTTTGAACCATCCACTAGCTCATTCATTTCTACATTTAGCTTCCCAAGGATGAATCTTTAGACAAAAGTTGGATTGTCTCTCACCTGGGGAATAACGCATTCGACCCTCAATGATTTTCCAACACCCCATCAACATGGCAGACCGAAAAAGCTCCAATGTATCAATCTGATGTCAAGGATGTCATTTCCTTTGGTCCACTTCAACTTCAAACCAATATAATCTATGGGGGCATCAACCACCCTTCTTCTCACATTGATGCTTAAACTTACACTAAACCTTACACCAATGAATTTGAGTTTCTTTATAACAAATCCTTTTCCTACACTTACCTCCATTATTGTGCATGGAAAGGGTTCGGAATGGGGTGATATGAACAAGGAATGCATGACCTCATCATCGATCAATCTCATAAGCCCCATGAGAAGTTTGGATTAGGTTTCAAGGAACAACCTATTGATTCTCTCACACCTTCTTCATCCTCATCTCTCATGATCATTGATCCCCCATCTTCTCCATCCCACGAGGCTATGGATACAAATGACACCATGTCCATTTCCTCTAGATTTTTTTATAATCTCCATAATCACTTTGGGGCCACTCACTTATCAGTGTGAAGGTGAAACTAGGCCCCTTCCTCTTCAATTTCCTAATATGGTAGAGGAAGATTCCCCTACCATTAAAATTCTTCAATACACCGACGATGAATCCATCCTTTCCTATATGGGGAAGAATATTCCTATCTTTATAAGTCCTTACCTCCGACACATCCACCCTCCTCAATGAATGCACCATCAAAATCAATATAGGGACTCCGCAAGAGCCTCACATCCTCAAAGTGGGTCAATCCTTGGTCCAAAAGAGATTAAAATTTTCACCACCTTCCTCTCTTGACACAGTCAAGCCTTCACATGGTCATACGCCAACATGATAAGCCTCGATCCTTCCATTATTGTCTCACAACATTGTTACCTTTCCTAACACTCACCAATTAAATAGAAGCTTCGCCACATGAATCCATGCGTCGTCCTCCTTGTCAAAGAGGATTTGTAACTCCTTTTTGAAAATTCCTTCATCCCTATAGAATATCCACAATAGGTTTCCAATATCGTACCCATTTCCAAATCCTCTAGAAAGCTTTGTATCTGCACTAAATTTCAAGATTTAAATCTCACTTTCCCTAAATATGACTTTCCTCTTCCTAACATTGATCAACTCATAGACCTCACCGCACCATGAGATGCTTTCTCTTATGGATGGATTATTTGGGTATAATCACATCCTTATCGCACTAGAATACTAGTATAAGACTTATTTCATCACTTCTGGGTACCTTCTACTACCATGTCATGCCTTTCGGTTTGAAAAATTTAGGGGCCACCAATAAGCGTGACATGACTTATATCTTTCATGATCTCATCTATAATAATGTAGAAGACTATGTAGATGATCTTTTGGGTAATTCCAAACATTAATGGGACCATTCTCGGAATCCTTGAAGTCCTATTTGAGAATCTTATTCACTTATTTCTTTGTCTCAATCTAGCCAAGTGTGGTTTTGGAGTCTTAATTAGTAATCTCCTTGGCTTCATTATTTTTATAATGGGTATTGAAGTTAACACCACCAAAAATAAAAGTTATCCTTGAAGTGCCCTCCTAATCTAAAGAGCTTCACAATCTTCAAGGACAACTTCAATTAATTCATTGTTTCATCTCACAAATTTCTGATCGTTTCCAACCTTTTCACCATCTTATTCGCAAATATATTATCTTTCACTAGGATGACAATTTCCAAATATCCTTTGATAATCTCAAGAATTATCGTCTATCTCCACATGTGCTTACCCCTCCACGTGAGGGGGGTCCTTTCTATCTCTACATCTTCACCACCGATCATGTTGCTTTGGGTGCCATGTTAGCACATTGGGATGACCGAGTAGGGAGCGGGCCTTTTATTACATCAGTCACATCCTTCACGATTATCAAAATTATTAGACTAAAGTTGAAAATTTATGTTGTACCCTTTTCTTCACCACTTCTAAGCTTTGTTATTATATCCTTAATCATAAAATTTTTTTGTCACCATCTTTCACCTCCTCAAAACCATGCATTCTAAGCCTTATCATAGTGATCACATTACTTGATGGCTCATGCTCATGACTGAGTTTGACCTAGAGTTCATCTCTCAAAATCCATTAAGGATTAGGAAATTGCTTATCACTCACCTAGGCCCCTTTTTCCGATAATCGTCCTCCTCATGAACAATTTCTAGATGAGTCTATCTTCACCATGGATCATGAGTTATCTCCTCTAAAAATGAGATTTTTCTTTGATGAGATCTAAGTGTCAGCAAGGGGGAAGTGTTGGTTTCATCCTCATTCCTCCTTAGGATACCTCTATCCCTATTTCTTATAATCTCAACTTCGAATCCACTAACAACATGGTTGAGTATGAATCCCTCATCTTAGGTCTTTAAACTGTTGTCATTTTTGGCGTCTAAATCCTTAACATCTATTGTGACTCTCATCCCATCATCAACCAAATAAAGTGCATCTATAAAAGTAAAAATTAATTCCTTTAAAAATATAGTGACATCATCGACTTCCTTCGAGGCCTTCGACTTATATACCATATAAATTGTCCCTCATTCATCTAATTATTTCACAAACATGATGAATTCCCTCTCATCACGTAATTTGTCGCATAATGGTGATGTTTTATAAACCAACTATCCTTCTCTCTTCCGCAAACCGAACTCATCAAGCTCTTCTCGCCTTCATGTGCAAAACATATATCATCTACCTTGAAAATCCAATCATTCCAAACCTTTGACAAATCTTTCACCATGGCTCACAAACTTGAAAACCATGCCATTGAGAAAGGTCATGTTAAACTTAGATTGACCAAACCTAAAATTTAATTTACTAAATTATCTACACATAATGACACATTTAATGGTACGGTCAATTTCATGCTTGTTAAGTCCTCATCCGCACCTACATCTAAAGACGTGACTTCAACAACAAGCCCCTAGACCAACACCCAACTATAACCCATTGGGGGAATCCTATAGTTCTATATTTGACAAGTTGATGGTATTACACTCCATCCAACTTCCTCCCATATGACCCATGGATGACTCGCGACCCAAGCCTATTTGGTATCACGAAGCCCACTATTGTAAATATCATCAAGTCAAAGGTCACAACATTGAGAAATTTCATTCCTTCAAAGATCATATCCAACAACTTATAAATCAAGGGGATATCTAAATGGACAGCTCCACCACTTCACCCAGCCCAAACCCTCAACAAAATTACTCAACATTTTCCTAATCAATCACCAAAAATCAAACCACACCTTTTACATATTAACTATCAAATGCTTATACCATTAACACCGTTAATCAAAATTTCATCTCATCACTGACTCTGCATGTTCCTACCTTAGACATTATTCCCACTCCTTATTCAGAACCTATCGTATCCAAACTATCACACATATATCAAGTTTTACTACTTTTCCTATACCTATATTTGTTACTACCTTTACCATATCCACATTGACTTAGACTAAACATACCACTTCATCCACATCTATCATGCCCCAACCTGTCATATTCAACCCCTTAACCACATCTACATCAAACATACCCATCACCACATCACTTACATCTCCAAATATCCCAATTATGCCCACCTCCCTATCCATCCCAACTACCCCTATATCTATCATATCAACAAATCCACTTACCCCTACCTTGACATCTTTGTCACCTATACCTATATCCTTTCCCATGGCCACATCACCCATTTTACCCCAACCATCTATACTTAATCCTTCAATGTCTATATCCACTATCACACCAACCATATCCCTCGATTTGAAAATATATTGATGATACCCTTTGAACAATTCATGGAACAAGCACCTCCACCTAATTCAAATACAAATGGTTTTCATCCTCCCACTACAGAACCAACTATTTCCACCTTGGCCAATCCAAAGCCTACATAATCCACATCTCACATAGACTTTATTAATCACATTATATAAACACCTCTTTCTCCATCAATATCCACACCTACACCACAATATTTAGATCCTCCAGTTGAGATTATTATCATCCCCACCAAGGGTAAAAATTGTTGATCGATATCAAAGGCTTGTGGTAAACATCCCCAACAATCTCTTGTGCATCCTTGTAAGAAGTTATGTCTTCTCTATTTTCATTAATATGTTACAATATCTATTTTAGGGTCAATCCATTCATCTAATACACCTCGTAATGATAAATACCAATCCAAACAATCTAACCCTCCTCTCAAAATTGATTCATCTTTTAAGACATCTAGTTCACCCATCCGATCTACGACCACTTCTTCCCCTCACTCCAAGCCAAAATATTATATCAAAACCCACAAGAGTTACCTTTCCCATGACACTTTGATTGGGTCCTACGTAGACATCCTTCGACATTTAATTTGAATATTTGCCATCACACTTCCTCCCATTAAAGCTTTTAATCCCCATAGTCCAAATCCATCGTGGTTCAATCCTAATTGTATTTGCGCTTATAATCATACCCGGGACATGACATTGAACATTATAATGCCTTTCAGACAATCATCCACAACCTTATTAAGAAAGATGATTTCCTCATTCAAGGGGAAGGTCCTTCTCCATCTACATCTAATTCAATTTGTATCCCATCCGTCGGATTTCCCACAATTTCTCCATCCACATCATCCCTTCACATCTCTCCCCGCACACGAAATTCCTCCTATGGAAGGTACTTCATTGTTCATCAATACTATCTATCTCTCCCATCACCCTTGTGGTCTCCGATCGTTTATCCAATCCAAATCCAAAACACTCCTATCTAAAATACTTTGACATCCACAAACCCATCCACATATAATCTAATCTCCCTCGCTAGGGGGCATCCTCCTCTCATCCTTCACATCCCTTTTGCATCAATTCATCTCTTATCCATCCATACAACTTCCTTGATGTTGGGGGACTTCACTTTTGACATCGTCTTATTTAATCTCATCCAATATTAAATCCAAATTAATCTTGTCCAAATCTTCATCTCTTTTTAAAGCCCACTTTTGTGGCCATATTTGTCTCTCCCTTGAGGGACCATGTTTTTCATTTTAAGTCCATCGTTGTGGCCATACGTGTCCCTTCTTATGGGGCACCATATTTATTTTTCTTCCTCAAGGATAGCACATAATTTTTATCTTCGCTCATCTATATCATCATATCCTATCTTCATTCCCTAAGACTTTATCTTATTTTTCTCTCACACTCTAGAAAGGATCCAACATGGAACGTTTTCTCCCAACTAGATTGGACCTTACATTATCACACATAAGTATGGTTCTCGGTTCTATCATTTGGCTTCCCTTGGTGGTCAACTAGAGACTGAACCTCTTAATGCATTTCACTTACGACCATTCTATTGTTAGCATATCTACCAATGAGCACTTAGTTATATCCTTAGATCATTCCTCCATCATATAACTCTTCCATATATAATTGTAATAATGTGGAACTATGTGATCTACCATCACATCCTAAACAAGACCTTAAATATGGGAACCATGGCTCTTTGCATAGCATTTTCCTTATGGATAGGTTCTCCCTTATTGGTGAGAAATTTGTGATCATTACATATATCATCCTCCTATCTACCTATCGAAACCACACAAAAGGTCTAGGGTGTCACTTGTATGATCATCGTCCCCTCCTGAGTGGTATACCTAGTTATACCTAGCTCTTCCCCATCAAATAAAAAATCAACACATAAAAAGAAAAAGAAAAAGAGCATATCAAATTATGGATGCTCATGTCTCATGCTATCTTATCCAAAAATAGATTGATCCATCAAAAGACAGTTTTTCATGAAAAGTATATAATAAAAATAGCCTGATCCCACATAGGACAGCTATCATGCATATATTATCCTGCCATCTAAAAATAAAAAGTCAAAAATCCAAAATAAAAAGAAAAAGTAGACCATACCCTCAAAGGATGGCTACTCTCTTATCAAGGCAGCGAAGGCTTTCTGCATTGATCAATCTTATAATGTATTAGCACCCTCAGAAAACTTCCCACTTTGATCAAATTTCTCTTAGAAAACTTCTCACATTAATAAATTTTCTCTCTTTCCCCTACCTAAAGTTGGGGCATAGTCCTAGAAACAACTGCCTATGGAGAACCCTCTTCCCGCATACAAGTTACATCTCAAACCCCTTTTTCGTGTCGACATTGGGTTTATGAGCATATTTCATCCATATTTCCCTCATGGTATTTTGGTATAACTAACTATCGTTGGTTATGTATTAATACCGTTATTGGTTGTAAGTGCAATGCCTTGAGTGGTACCCTTTCTTGTTTACCTCCAATCTGGTTTGAAGCATGGTTTCTCTGTATGCCCCTTGCTATGATTATCTGTCATTTAAGGTCACCTTTTATCAAAATCACATTCTTCCATATCAAATTTCAAACCATGAAATCTATATCTATATGTTTACCTTTAAGGATGACATATCTTACAATCATCCATAATTCCATGAATTTCGTTAATATCTATGAATTCTCTCGCTAATACACTTTTTGGTTTGGGAATTCTACTTGATCTCCATTGCATTTTGTGAATCCTACTTGAGGATATTTCTCAAGTAGCATTCGCTATCCAACAACTCCTTATCCCCCACCATGGTCAACAATGTATTTGATCCATTGCTCCTCACTCCTCATTTCCACTCATCACCACTTATCCCCACATCACCCTTCTCATCATTCATGTCCCTTTTCACCACTCTATGTTCTTCCATTTCATTCTTTTGATTTCAACTTGAGGATCTTACTTAACCATCCATACAATCAAGGACTCTTAGTTGAGGTATACCTTCTTCCTTAGATCCTCCCATTGTAGAAACTTCTCCACCATCTCCTCTTTCATCAGACAACAATCACCACCACACATATCTTTCCGCTTTTCCTCTTCCACTTATCACTTTTGCATCATCACTCCCACCACATGGGCATCCCAATTAAGGATTTCCCTTACACTCTCCATCTACACTACATATATTCCTCAATCCATTCATGTCACACTTCGTTCTTTCCTCATTCTCACCTTGTTATCACCTCATGTCACATCGTGTTTCATCTCGGCATACACCACTCACTCTTTTCTCATCCTTCCTAGTATCCATCTTCTACTTGGTAATATTACTTACACACTCTCGCAATATGGAAAATTCACTTGAGGGTTCCCCTTCAATCCATATTGCCATTCCCTCTTCCCACCAAATCATCAATGACTTAATTATTTTCATTATTATTCTTCTTCGGTTTGGTGATCCTACTTAAAAATCCCCGTCGCATGGAAATATTACTTAAGAGTCCCTCTTAAGAATGATCTCATCATCGACCCTCCCCCATTCTAGCATATTTCCTCCATCCTATTTCTCCCACCCTCGACGTCATCATCTACTCCAACCAACCATTCCATCACCTGTACCTAATACACTCTTGTCTTTCACCTTCCGTATCATCACTATCGGTTTGGCGATCTTACTTAACCACTCCTGTGGCATGACAAAATTACTTAAGAGTCCCTCTTAAGGATGATATGTCATCTTACACTCTCCCATCATTTTCACCTTCCTCCTACCCTCTCCTTTCTTTCTCTATCATCATCATCATATTCATTTCTAAGCATTTCATCCCATAGTATTTTTGTCTTCGAGGATACCATAACGGCCATCCACTACTACCTTTTCCCTTGCAAGTTCCCACTCTACTTTTTGCTTGGTAGACATCGATCATAATCTTTTCCCCATCTCCATGAATCAACATTTGTTCTACTTTCTTCTTCTAGTCTTTTCTTGTCAACAAAACATCTTCCTTAGGAAATCTCTCTTCAATACTATTAACCCCTCTCTAGGGCATATTACCTCACCATCGTATTCCAACTCACCTTTTTGGCCGCTCTTTGTGTCCTGTGTTGGGACACCTTTGTTTTCATCCTCGTCCTTTTGAACGCATAAATTTTCACTCAATTCCTCACATACGAAGGATTTTGTATACCTTTTGCATTTAGTTGCACATACTTTGATGTTTTCCTATGACCCATTGGTCATCGCGGTTTACATCCATATTGCAGTGATCTTCACCCACTCACTGGTCCGTAGAATGTTGTCACTTGTCTCCGTTGAGACCACAATTTTCCTCTACCGATGTGATATTGGATTCACCGCCATATTTTTCATTATTATTGCAATCATTTTTGCCTGGGGCATCTTGCCTTGGTTTGTGTATTTCATCCATCTTTTCATCACCCAACCAATCTTTACCATCTATCTCTTTCAAAATCGTGATTAACTTCCTTTATGTTGTCAATCCCAAGTTTGAGGGGGAACACTTAATCAATCATATTTTGATACTTCATCATTTTTGTCTCACGGCTTGCCCAATGTAAACCACTCATCAAAAAGGGGAAAATGTAGACACCAGTTTTTGGTAGCATTCCCTGCATTTGTTCTCCTTCATTAGGCTTACCCATTCATTTGAATAAATCCCATTTCCCACCAAAAAGGCATGTTCGATTAATCAATCTTAATGGGTTAATTGATCCCCTTTAAAAAATATAAACCTCGTTATGTGCTAATATCCAAATATTCCAATTAAGTCATATCACCCCACCTAATAATTAAATATTCCAAAATCATCCAAATCATGAACCCCACTCAATCAAATCAAATCCATATAAAATCCATTATTTCACCTAATCACTCAAATCATGTCCCCCCCACTCACCTGACCAGGGTTACTTTTTCAAACCTTGGTTACCTAATAACCCCTAATCTAACCCCATCTCTAGGCTATAAATACAAGCCTTCCTCCTCATTCAAACAATTTTTTGAAATAAGAAAATTTTAAAGGAAGTTTTGAAGGAAAAGTCAAGGTAAAGCTATGACATTATAGCTCTCCACTATACAAGCCTTCCTCCTCTTTAAGTAAGTGAAGAGTGATAGAAAACCTCTAACATTATAGCCCCTCGCTTATCATAATATCATCACAAGTGCCCTTGTGATGCCACTTGAATCACCATAATATCATCATCATGCCTTTGTGGTTCTCTTAGCTTGGTTTGCTTTGCATTCACTTTGATCAGATCAATATCTCCTCTGTACATTGGTATTTTCAGGTTTTGTTATTTATCAGTTTTTGCATGTTATCCATTTATCTTTCATTTATATCATTTTATCTTATCAAATAGGGGTTGACATCCGCATAAGGAATCTCGTGCTTCTTGGAACCGAATTCATTAGGCAGCCCCGCATATACCATCTAATCCATTTTTCTCTTAGTTTCCTCTATTTCACAGGTTTATCCATCTTGCAGTAGAGATCAGTCACCTTTAGCACCCATATCCACCATATCGCATCTAAGGTACCTTAAACCCTCCATCATTTGAGGTTGTTTGATTTATTTTTATCTAGATCCTTAACGGACAGGGACAAAGAAAATTTTGATCAACATGAAAAAATTCCAAAATCACCACCATATTTTTCTTTTTTGTTTATCCTTTCTCCACTTGGGGCATATTATTTTCTCCTCTCTTTTTCTCATCATTTCCACCCTTTTATCTCTTCTTTTTTCACCTATCTCTTTCAAACTCATGATTGATTCTTCTTCATATCATCGATCCCTAGTTTGAGGGGGAGCACCTCAACCATCATCATCCTCTATCCCTTCTCTCTTTTTTCTCACGACTTGCCAAACACAAACCACTTGACAAAAAGGGGCAAATGTAGACACCAATTTTTGGTATCCCTTGTCCCTCATCCCACGTTGATCCCCATCTTCATCACTATACCTCTCTCCCCATTCAAATCTCCCTTTACCTCCTAAATTAAATTTATCCCTTTAATCATTATTTCCCACCTTAATCCCATCCTAATCATATCCTTAATTTATCTTCCCTAAACATCCCTAATCATCCTTAATTAAATCTAAACCTTCATCTAATTTATTTATTCTCCCTAAATGCTCCTTTTTATCCTTCCTAGGAAATCATTTAATAATTTTACCCCCCTTTGCCTTTATTTAATGTTTTCCACCTTTCACCTACCCTTTTGTCTCCCTAGGCATCCTTAGCTCATCCTTATCACCTGAAACCCTAATATGCCCTCTTTAGGCTCATTTTCCCTTGAGTTTAGAATCATCCCACCACCCAAATCAATGGCTCTTTGTAGTCTCCGGCTATCCATCCGAGTCACCATTGATCCTATAAACTCACACATACCCCTCCTTTTCCTAGGATGCAACTTTGGAGACTTCGAGCTTTCTTGTGATCTTGCCTTCATTTCTGCTCTTCCTTATAGTTGTTATCATCATCTTGGAGCTACCTTGAAGATCTTGTGCTTCACTCTTGGATATTTTGAGTCCTTTTTTTCTCTTGCATGCTTGGATCCACCATTTTCATTTCATCACTTTCTCTTATCAGCTCTTTTTGTAGGTTCAATAATCATCCCAAAGTCGTGTCTCTACATTCTCTTATCTCCATTTCCATCTACTGATTGTCATTATTATCCACCTTTTTCCATCAAGCCCTAGATCACCCCGGTCCTCGTCAAACCTACTTGGTCGTCGTTGACCCTATTCTAATTTTTGGCTTTTTGTCATTCATTTTCCAGTCATCCCTTTTATGATCCCATAACCTTTCACATCCTCCAATATTTTCATTCTACACACTTTCATCTCCAAATTCTGCATTCATCATATCCGATCCACGGTCGACCCTAACAAGCAGTTTTCATCTTTCATTAATTTTCTTGCATCCTTTATGTTCTCAATGCAGATCCATCTTCTCACAACAATTCAGCAACATCTTTAGTTCATATCAACTCCAAATCAGACTTTAGGAGGCCTTTCAGTTATCTTTTCTACATTTTATTCGTACACTACCCCGAGCCACCGTCGACTATGCTCTATAACCGGGTCTTCGTCGACCCACCCAAGTTTGATTTGGTTTGCACTTAATAAGATTAGATGTACATTTTTCTTTATTTGTTGCATTTCAAGTTTGTTTCGGATTATCACTATCTGCTACATCCAACTTATCAATCATTTATCTATATTTTTTAATCAAAACTGGGTTGACATCCATCCTAGGAGGTTTTCACTTCTCGGGATTGGCATTTTCGGGAAAGAATTTTCATGATGATGAAATATGACCATCAGTGGAGGAGGGAGAGAATTTTCCTATTAAGTCTAAGCCCCATGTAGAGAACGACCATGGTGTAACTATAGGTTACTGAGCACTGAGCCGAGATATGAATAGCATGTGAAAATTCTTGACATTTTTATATCTCCCCACATATTCCACGACGTCATGCTCAAGAGTGGGCCAAACATAGCTCATCTAATGAATTTTTCAAGAGGTTGAATATACACATAAATGTTTGTCACATACTCTAGTGTGGGCTTCAAAAATGATATTTTCCACTTCTTCTTCATTCACACATTGACCAAAAACAAATGGTATTTAGGAAAGTTGAAAATCCAGAGGTTCCTAATTGGATAAATAAGGTCATTGAAAGGAAAAGGAAATGATTTCTTTTAACACCTTTGATCTTTGGTTTTTCTTCTTCTCATGCATCAAAGAAACCTTAAAAAATTCTATAATTATCGTTGATGATAAGGGAAGGAGATATTTGGAGATTATAGTGCCTTTAGCGAGAAAAGTGTAAGGAGAAAGTTTCAGCATATGAGTCTTATATCTTCAAGGTGTATCGATCAAAACTACATGTGATTTCTTTAAGCAAGATGTGAATTTTTGTATTGGCACCTTGTTTTAGCGAGAGGGATAAGGACCAAGTGACCAAAGACCAACTAAATTACAAGGTTTATCAACTTTACCGCATTTGTGAAAAAATGACCACCAATCCAATACTCTAACGCCAATACTTTGAATGTGGTAGAATAAATTGGCTACATGAGTCATATCTCTAAGGATTTAGTCGGAAAATTGTTGATTAAAGAGAGATAAGGTTTTCTTTTAATATTGATTTAATCTAGTGGTTCGTAAAATATCTGAATATTTTTAATAAACTTGAGCAAGGCATGATCGGCATTGATATGGAATTCCAAGTGTGTGATTTTGTATACTCGCTAATTGAATCAAGGAAATATTATTGAATTGTGATAGTTATAGGGAAATTATCCATATTGCTAAGGAGAAGTTCCTTAAATTTCAAGATGATGCAAGAGTAGGCCAAGATGAAAATGTGTGAGAGAAAATCCTTATTCGCGAGTTATTTTGACCAATTCAATTTTGTAAATTCTATGTTATGAATTTTCATGTTTGTAAATTGTCACAATCTATTTGTAAAAGTGCACATCATTTTTGTAGTTTTTGTTTTTAGAATTTTCAAATTTGCGTGTAGCTTGAATTTTCAATCATTATAAAGGGACTTTTTGGTGAAGGAGAATTTACAGAGAAGAAATATTGAAGTTTTGTATTCAATATTTTTAATAAAAGAGAGATATTCAAACTCGTGTTGTGTATTGATGTTGTGGTTATTATTCATGCTTATTCTTAAATGAATGATCATCTCTTACTTACCAGTTTACCTTTCAACGAATTATCTTTATTGTTGGTGGTGTGATTAAAAGGGGGTCTCCATTTGACTAGTAGAAAATGTAAACCTCCATATTCTTTCCTCTTTCTAAATTCTTATTATATTCACTCTTTTTCTTCTCTCTTTCAAATATTTAATTTCTTATGAGTTTTAACCTTCTCGGAAGGGAATTCCATTCACCCAAGGATAGATTAATGTAATAATGTACATATTGTTTTCGTGTAATCTTGTTTTCAATAAACGAGGTCACCCCATATAATAGAGGAGGTATTGTATCTTACAATATTTGCGGTAAAGTCATATATTTTGCACATGACAAAATATTCCCAACAGAGTGTCTTGCAATTTTTTCATTTATAGTTCCAGAAGTGCACACTGATTTAGGACGAAACTATTACTTGGGTATGGAACCATTTTGTGGTTTCATACATGTTTAGCGATTTGGTACATGAAGGTGTTGGTTCTCTATAAAAAAATTGCCTAAGTGATCAACTAGAATATGTTTCTTTATTAAATATTAGTTCTCACAAATGTGTAAAGCTCTCTATAATAAATTGAAATGATCTCAACCCCTAACCATGGGTAGAAACCCTCAAATAGGTAAGTGTTTAGGTTGAAGTGCAATTCATACATGTAGTCTTTTATTTTACTAACCATCCCAAGGCACGTTGGCACATCTCTCAACCAGAACTAAGTCCTCACCCAAAGTGCACAAGGGTACCATGTCCCTCTTTTATTGAAGCTTTGTCAAGGAGTTAGCATGATAAACACACACATAAATATATTCTAGATCCATAATAATAATGCAGTAATAAATCATAAACAGATCTAGATCATAACCATATGCAAGAATAACTTATACAAGAATCAAGATTAGGTTTACCATACAAGAACCAGTCACAGATATGTCAACAACCAATATCTAGCCCCAAAGATCCATTGTATTAATTACTTGTAAAACACAGAAGTTGAATACATACATAGTAATGTCACCATTCGTCATGTGTGCCCATAAACCAACAAAATAACTCTAACAAAACATGGGAATCCCTAAATCTTGTAAATAAATACATATTTATAGGTAGTGGGGACTTTCCCTTCACTACTCATGCACTCTCCAAAATAGGCTACATGCTAAGAATAGCCATGCGCCCTTACATGATAAATACAAAAGCATGCAATCTTGCTAATAATAGACTATCTAATAATATCAACTGTAGATCTAATCCTATTAATAACTCAAAACTATGCATGTCACTTGATCTTCCACTTGCCCAAAATAACCTTGCTTCATCCTCAAGTCTTCATGTTGATGTGTGCCCCGCACTCAACATCTATATTTAGCCTTACCATGCAAAATGGCTAAGTCCTAATATCACGCTTTGTCAGACGCACCCTTTTCCATTATGCCTCTATGCCCTATTCCTACGCTCCCAATCCTTATGTGCCTTCAGGTCTTAGGTTGTACTTCATCAGCCCAACATTACCCCACACTTGCTAGATTTGTGCCCCTCAGTCTTGGGTAACTATACATACCCAAAATTGTAAAGTGCTTTGTACCATCTCGGAACGATGTTACACATGCCCCAATGATGATACATGTCTCCTCGCAAGGTGTTCGGGATTCGAAAAATCTCTCCAAGTGTATGTTAACATCCCGCATGCCTCGCTTAGCCTCTGCGTGCTTTGTTTTTCTCTTTTCCCCTCTTTTCCTTTGCATTTTTGTCTTCGGTGGACGAAACCATCGCCTGCCAGGTAAGCGGCCCCGTGACCACCACCCAGGTAGGGTGGCGGTCCTGTAACCACCCCCTGCTCAGGGCGGCGGTCCTTCACGCGTTTTCCAACATGTTCTTCTAATCACGACTCACGTAAATTTTTAACTTTTACCAGCTTTTTTCCACCGCCTTGGCTTGTATTTATGTTTTATGTCCCCTAGAATAGTGTTTCTCCATTGTTTAATGGTAAAAGAGTCCTAGTTGGAGTTACCTTTGGGTGAATGGGAATTCTATAAATAGCTGGTTTGATTACAAGCAAAAGGCCCCTCATCCTCTCATTTCAATAGTTTAGTCTTTCAGTTCTTGCTTAGGAATTCAATAGTTTTCATTTGTTGCATGCATAGTTAGTCTTATTTTCTTTGTTTAGAAGCCACATGATCTTCTTGTTCTAGTGTTATTATTGTTTCATACAATCAATTGAGGTAGGATAGTTTCATTTTCAGTCTGAAGCCATTAGAGTTGCAGGTTTTGTTCATCAAGAAGGATAGTTTTAGGTTCTGGATGTTTTGTGTTGTATGACTCATAATAAATCCCGCTAGGAATTACATAAGCCAAGCTTTGTTCTCTTGCGCTATCCCTCTCCTACTCACATTGTATTCAATCTACATCTAAAGTTGCCATTGTTCCAATACCTACTTTTGTTGATGCTAGCATTACATGCTTTTCTGGATTCATGTGAGCACGAAGGAATGAGGAGACCACACTAAGGGGACAAAGCCACACACAATCAGATTCGCCATTGTTATGCAAAATCTAGGTTCAAGCTTTCAAATTTCTAGTTAAAATATACCAAATAGAGTAGTGAATTACTTCATTTCGGTTACGTTCATTTTCGATATTGCCGGGGAAGCCATGGGGATTGATAGTTTCTGAGAAACTATGATTCGTTCCTCACTTCTGAGGTAGGATAAAAAATCTTTCAATTAAATTAGATCAGTTATTTAGAATAGATTCACAACTACACAGACAAGTAGCCATACTCGGCTACCTTGTTTGTTTTGAATTTTGTTATTAGGTTAGTTGTCATTTTTTAGATATATTAAATAGTTGTTATCTTAATTATGTTAAATATTCATCAAAAATACAAAAATAGAGAATTTATATATCTTTATGGATATACTTTGCATAATTAGTTTACTTTGCTTTAGTTAGATTTATATTGTTTGATCTTGTATGACAATCACGGGACCTAGGGAGCCCAGGGAATACGTTTTGAGCCAATCATGCCTCAACCAAATACTATTGCAGCAATAACTGACATAGACCAAAATCTCTAGAATTCAGGTCTTCCAAACAACAACAGACCTACAAGAAATCAGCTCACAGTTAAGAGGATTAAACATAGAAGATGACAAAGCGCATACGTTTTGGTCAAACCAGCCAAACTACAGATTGCCTTAATAGATATCCACATGACTGTAGAAGGGCTTGAAAGAGAGAAAATGTTTGGTTGTGATCCTTTGGTCCCATAGCCAGATGCTGGGAGACATCCTCATTGACATAGACACTAGCTTAAGAATTCAAGTTGCTAGAATGCCTGTAAGGTACTCTGAGAAGATTGCGTAACTTTTAGTTCTAAACATAGAGGCCGAAAAGGCATATGACTACTGGATATTAGGGATTAGGGATTGATTCTACACATGACCATAGGAGGTCCACAACAACCACAAACTTACGGTTGTGATCCACAGGTCCCACAACCCAACAAGCCCACAAGTCAATCAGACGTTGATGTTGGTTTACGCACATTAGTATTTAGGTCCTCTCCACTTCCACCAAACATTATCGCACAACTATCCTCACTAGACGTAGTAGCTAATCAAGCTAAGGATTTCTGGACTAGACCAGAGAATCACCCATAGAATCCACTATATATCCATCATCCATTTTTCATGACCCTGTCAGGGGATATCTACGAAGCACCCACAGGTCATTTTCCATGTATTCCACAACCTATAGATCGAGATCATGCCAGAGCTCAATATTGATTGGAGCCTTCAAGTAGTCATCCTCACCGAATGATCTATCACACCAGTTTAGGTTAGGAGGGCCTTATTTGCCTTAGATTCAGATTCCATTAATGCACGTCGAAGACATAAGATTGCCTAATTAGTTTGTCTGCACCCCACGTATATTCCATCCCCACCGGCTGTCTCGGCATGACCTCGGGAGGTCGGGTGCGAGGAAGAGTCACTTGTAGATTCCCATGCTTGCATGTCACTTTTCCATCATACAAAATTGGTGAACCCGACATGAACAAACAACTGTTTCATCTTACCTACCTCATTAGCCTTCACATCAGCTTCACCCCCAAGATTAGTGAATCTGATATTGATGGAACAATTTCTTCACTTTCACACTCTTCTTTTAGTTTTATCCATCTTCGCTTCTTCCCATTATTCTGCGGGTATTCATATACCCCCTGAATATGTCGGGATTCGATGCATGTGGTAGACCTCTCCTAGGTATTGAAGCATACTACGATACTACGATCAACTGAATAGAAAACCATCACCCTCGCTCTTAGCATGGGGTGACAACTATTTAACTAACCGATTTTCAACACAAACTTTACGTCAAAGGACTATATATAGTTCTTCTTTCCAAATAGAGGAGTTGGATCAGCTCACTCAAACGCAACAACCAGAGCCTTCAGGCTCAAATAACATGACGCTCATTGGAGAATCTGGTTCATCTCCTCAGGTGTTGCTTAGACCAGTAAATCAGTAGACAATCAGATCCATATCTATTTTTAGATGATGAATACTTAGCACGTTATGCTAGGAGTGAACAACGCTCTCAAAGTATGTACCCACCTATAGGAGGTTTACAAACACAACCCAAGGTCTCTTTTCAAGAAAACACCTCCATTCCTCCACCTATGAGAAATGCCCACGATGGAACTTGGTAGGGTAATGATCAGTTCATAGCAGGGTACCATATGCCTATACAACCTCAAAATATACAACAACCACCACTGAGGAAAAATACTGTGACTTCACCAAACGAAGTCATCTCAACTTTAGTAGAAAAAGTTAGAGGGTTAGAACTTGCTCAAGCAAATCAAAATTCTCAGTTCATGCAAGAAGGAACTTCCAATCCTCCACATCATCCTAGCCAAGTAGACCTCCTCACAGGAACATGCACATTGGGCATGTCTCCTCGATATTCACAACAAACACCAACTGGAACCGTGTTTTCTAACGCCGTTCTAGTGGAAAATATGATACCTCCCGAGTTTAGTACAACACAACCCATTCCCGAGAAATGCTCCTCCATACTTAAACATGTATTCCAAGTCACCCAAGGGATATATGTTATCTTCTCTTGACATGTTTTTGCAACCATAGGGATTTCCTTATGCCCTATGCAAATATATATGCTATGCCACATCAATAACCCATTCCACCTCCCCCTCAACAGGCACCATCGATGGTGAAACCTATGCGATAGGGACTTATTGAGAATATTTGAAGGAACCCTTAGACTTCACTATACGAAGCATCATGCTTCCAAGAACTCTTCTGATTTTCCCAAGTACAAAGGGGAAGGAGATGCGAATGCACATATAAAAGCTTATGCCATGACCATTTGAGAACTACTCCTTGGGATGGAGTTATTGCTAAAATATTCCCCAAAACTTTAGAGGGCATTGCCCTCGATTGGTATCTGAGAATACACGAAACCTCCATCCATTCATTTAAACAACTCGTTTCAGAGTTCATCAAGGCGTTCGACATGAACAAATTGTTGAGAACAAGAATCAGGGAATTCTTGCATATTAAGCAAGAACACAATGAATCTATTGCTCATTTCATCCAAAGATGGCGTACAATTCTCTATTCTTTAGCGAGTGCTCCAAACATGGATCAAATGGAACTATGTGATTTATTCCTTCATTCTCTCAGCAGAGAGATAAAGGAAGAAGTCCAGAAGTTCCCACTAAGAACTTATGATGAGGTTCTCAAGAGCGCTCTCCGAATAGATCAAGCTGCAATAGATAGTGGTTGCAAGACATATGGAACAAATGGGAGGTTAATCATCCCCAACCAAAATACTACGACTTATCCTACTACCATAAACGCCAATCAAGGACCTAAAATCCTTAACAAAAACCGTGGGGTGACAATAGATGGAGTTACTAACCAAGCTAAAAAGGCAAACATTGTAAACATTCCACCATCAGTCAATAATCAACGAAATAACAATTTTACCCCAACAATCAACGTGGTGGATTTTAATCATCCACAACAACAACAACAACAACGGCAGATCCAGACACAGGGTCCAAGTCAAAACTCAACTGGATATCAAAACCAGAATCAATGACAACAAACTCAAAATTTTAATCCTAATAATCAACAGTTTAATCAGAATTTTGGACCACAATATGTTCCAAAACAACAACCTAGGAATTACAATCCCAACTCGTATTGTGGTTTCCACAAAATTCGAGGCCATGACACTAGGACTTGTTGTGACTACAATAAATTCATGCAACGTTTGCAGAGGAACAAAGACAACTTTTCATAGATATGTTCTTAGCAGATCCTACATCACCTGCACCAAACACTTTCACGGGAGCAGTCTCCCCTCAAAATGCACCCCTTAAGATCTTCAATGATCCACTCCCAAATCACAATAACAACAAATTAAATCCAAATGGGACGAACAAGGGTGTAATGACAGGAAACAATGATCATGAAGCCTCGACTTCACTAAATCCACTGTCGCACCACAATTAGGAAATCAGCCACGAACCAAGATAGTCGGTTTAGTGGAGTTAGACATTGAGCTACACGTGGAAGCCATAACAAGGACACGAGAGTATTCCTCTCAGCCAAATCCAAGTTACCCACTAGAGCCAGATAACATTCAACAAACATTAGTAAAACACGTAGGTGCCTATGATTTAATTAATGACCTAACAAAGACCTTCTCTCACATCTCCTTTTTGGACTTGTTGAAGAAATATCTTGTCCATAGGGCTACTCTTTTAGAAGCATTAGGTTTAGGTCATTTAATTAACATCACTCCACCTCCCAAAACACAGGTAAACCATATAGACTTTGATATCCACCCTCCAGGGCAGCCAAATAGGGATATTGAATTTATATTTGACGTAAAAAAAATGCCAACAGATGTTGAAATTACACATAGAGGCGATCCGGCCTTGCATTTACAAGTATGAGTTTACAATAATTACGTTAAATGCGCAATGGTGGATGATGGGGCAACAGTTAATATTGTCCCCTTCTCTTTCCTTCAAAAGCTAGGATATGGAGAAACAAATTGTTCCATGACTCAGAATACAATAAGAGGCTATGATAGCCTTAAAGCCACTTCGATTGGGACTATAATACTACCGGTCACCTTAGGACCCAAAACAATCCTCACTGAGTTTTATATTATAGATTGGGAAACCAACTATAATATGATCCTTGGCTGACCATGGATACACCGTATGAAATCAATCCCTTCTACGTTATTCTAGGAAAAAATATTCTTACACCTAGGAGAGATATTTGTAGCAAAAGGTGACCCAAAACCATTCGGCATACACCTAGCGAGATCCGAAGAAAATACCAGGTGTTCACTCCGAGTTTGAAATCCCAACAAACCAACTTAACAAACCAATCGACTCAAAACCAAAAGAAAAATTAATACCTACAACAGAACTAGAAATTATGAACCTAGTCAAGAGCATCCCAGCCCTCAAGGATGAAGCTAATGTTGTAGAAACAATGTCATTAGGAACTACTACAAAAATTGTTGAGTTGCTAGAGCAAGATTTGCCAATTTTCCTACCATTTGATTCCACAGGTATGGGATGTACCCTAGGAGTTGGTTCTCTTCCAGTAGAGGAACTCTGCATGGTAGAAGTAACTGAAGCAGAAGAAATAGATGTAACGAATGTCCCAACATCCATCTTCCCAAATAAACATTGGACTCTCCACTTTGATGGAGCTAGATGTCATTATGGGGCTAGGGCAGGTGTGATCTTTACTTCTCCCGAGGGAAAGATCCTACCGTTCACCTTTAAATTAAATTTTGAATGTACAAACAATGGCACTGAGTATGAAGCCCTCCTCCTTGGTCTCATCATAGCTAAAAGGATCGGTGTTAATGACATCAGAGTGTTAGGAGACTCACAATTAGTAGCAAACCAAGTCTCTGAGGTGTATGAGACTAGAGCTGAACACTTACAGCTCTACAAAACAGCAGTATTAGATTTGAGCAAAGGATTTAACTTCATATCCATTGAGGCAATCCCACGAGAAAAAAACCTTCTCAGCAGATTCGATAGCAACCTCAGCTTCACGTTTCACTCCAAACAGTGAGTTGGAAGACACCGTTTCATGGTATCCCTTCGTACTAAACCGTTAGTAAAGAAAACGTCAACAAACCCTCTTCTAACGCACATAGCTAAGAATAAATCTACTATCTTAGGTCACATTGATAGTGATAGAGCCACTCTTGATTACCTAAACACCTATGCAGAGTTACATCTCACCCATCACATGGTAGATTTTTCCTTAATCCCACATTCATCTTCTTACTTTGGAAATCCCATGGTAGAGCTTCCCCCAAAATGAACTCAACATATACGTGGTAGAGAATGGAGAAGATATGGAACTACCTCCAGCCCCGCCTGAGTTTGAAGAAGGTAACGCTTCTTTAATCGAAGGAATGATTGATATTAACATCAGAACAGAGGAAGAACCAAAGATCTTGAAACTAGGATCTTCGTTAACTCCAGAAGAGATAGAAATACACACTCGAATCCTCAAAGAACATCAAAAGGCTTTTGCATTTAATTATAAAGAAATGATGGGAATTGCACCACACATCGCGGTACATAACCTCGTCACCAAATCAGATGCAAAGCCAATTAAACAAAAATCGAGACCAATGAAACCCAAGGTAGCTCTCATGGTGAAGGAAGAAGTAATGAAACTTCTCCAAGTAGGGTTCATCAAACTGGTTGATTATTCTCAGTGGGTATCTAATATCGTCCCCATTCTCAAAAATAATGGGAAGATATGCATCTGCATAGACTTTTGAGACATTAACAAGGTGTGCCCCAAGGACGACTTCCGTTACCATCCATTGACGTCATCGTTGACACAACAGTTGGATTTGAGCTTTTGTCTCTCATGGATGGGTTCTCGGGATACAATCAAATCAGAATATCTGAACAAGACCAAGCCAAAACCACGTTTATAACTCCTTGGGGAACTTATTGCTATGTTGTTATGCCATTCGGTCTCAAGAACGTTGGTGCTACATCTGGCGCAGACAATGACATACATATTTCACGATCTTATTCATAAAATCATGGAATCCTATGTAGACGACTTGTTGGCTAAGGCCGGCCGCATCATTCTTTCACGTTTGATCGAATACGGAGTCACACTAAACCCAGAAAAATGTGTATTTGGTGTGACAAGAGGGAAACTCCTAGGTTACATTATATCATCACGAGGGATCGATGTAGACCCAACCAAAATCCGGGCTGTTCTTGAGATGATCCCACCATCAGACGACTCTGGCATTAGATCGTTTCTTGGAAAGCTCGGTGCAATCCGAGAGATTCATTCCGGACTTAAGTTTTTTTGTTCATCCGATCAACAATTTGTTGAAAAAGGATTGCTGCATTATTTGGACAAAGGAATGCCATGAGGCCTTCGAAGCAGTTAAACGCTTCTTATTGTCTCCTCCCACGTTAATGCCACCTAGACCAGATCATCCTTTGATCTTATATTCATGAGCTACGGATGTCTCATTGCTGCGCATGGTATCTCAAGAAGACGACGATAAATGAGAACGTGTGGTCTATTTTATTAGTCGAACGTTGCTTGATTATGAAACATGTTATATGCAAGCAGAACGAGAATGCCTTGCCATAGTCTTTGTAACCAAACGCTTAAGACATTACATGCTAAATCAAGAAACAAGGGTCATTGTAAAAATAGGCCATTTACGAACTTTCCTCACGTAAGGGTCCTTGTCAAAAAGGCGACGCTTTATAACCTTAATGGATGAATTTGAATTAACTTTTGTAAACTAGAAGTTTGTTAAGGGACAAATCATTATAGATTGGTTAGCCGACAACCTGTTAGACGAAGGCGATCTAGTAGATCTAGATTTTATCGATGAATGCATATATTACATCGAAACCAGACCCCCCATTTCTACATGTCCCTCGTATACTGATATCATCAATTTTATCATGGACCACACATACCCAGAAAGTGCCACATCACAACAAAGAAGGCGGTTACGCATTATTACTGCTAAATATGTCATTTTAGACCAAGTGCTCTATCGCAGAGCCTTCGACGACATGCTTCTAAGGTGTGTTGACACAGAAGAATCCAAGAAGATTCTCTACGAATCCCACAGTGGAATATGTGGAGGCCATTTTGGTGGTCATGCCACTGCCCGCAAAATACATCGGATGGGCTATTTCTGGCCCACTCTAGAACATGACGCAATAGAGTTTGTATGACGAGATGCCATAAATGCCAAGAATTTTCCCACGAGATTCACATGCCGGCACAAGCTCTACAACCAATCACGACTCCATGGCCCTTTTCTACATGGGGCCTAGATTTGATAGGGAAATTCTCTCCCTCATCAACGGATGGCCATAACTTCATAATCACGGCCACTGAATATTTTACCAAATGGGTAGAGGTTATGCCTCTTACCACCTGTACCAGGTTCCGTGATAGCCAAGTTCATTTTGATCCAGATCATTTACAGGTATGGTGTCCCACAAGTCATTATCTCGGATAATGGCACGTCCTTTAAGAATGACGAGGTTCATGAGCTATGTAGCAAGTTCAAAATAAACCATCACATAGCCTCTCTTTACTATCCTCAAGCCAACAGGCAGGCTAAAGCAACAAATAAGACATTGAAAGCTATTCTCCTCAAAACCGTTAAGGAAAACAAACGAGATTGGCATTTAAAGTTATATCCGGCCTTGTGGGCCCACCGAACCTCAATAAGAACACCAACAGGAGAAACTCTTTTCTCATTGGTATTCGGAGCAGAAGCAGTTCTCCCACTTGAGGTTGAAATACCCAGTCTCCGCATCTCACTACAAGGGATTCTGGATGAGGAATCTTATAGAGAGGCATGCCTCTCCCAACTAGAAAGCCTAGATGAGGCCAGGTTAAATGCTAAACAACAGCATAGAGTCTATGCTAACCGGATGTTCGGTAGTATAACAAAAAGGTCTATGAGCAAGAAATATATGAAGGAGATCTAGTTCTAAGACTAGACAACCGGATCGATAAGAAAATCGGTGAAGGAAGAAAGTTCGCCCAAGTGGTTGGGCCCATATCGAGTCATGAAGGACTATGGAAATGGTGCGTATCTCTTGTGCACACTAGAAGGTGAGGAATTTGGTGAAACTGTCAATTCCTTGCACCTTAAACGGTTTTACGCATGAAGCATCGACACTATTTGTATAATTATATCTACATTACATATTCATTTAGATAGGTTCATTTTGTTCACTCGTTTCGTAAAACTTGGTGATCAAGGGACTTGCTCTTAAGAAATTCATTACAAACTTCTGATGGTATTGGCAGAAGCATTCAAATCATACTTCTTCATTTTCATAACATCATCAACTATTTCAAAATCATTTCATCAATTAAAGCTAGATATGACAAAGTCTTAACGGTAGCCATACCAAGGCCTGCATGCTTGTTCTCACTTTTTTTCCTTCTAGGAAAGGTGTCTTGCCTATGGTTTATTCTAGAAGCTTCATGGTGTCACATCTATCCCATATATAGATCTCTTTGGAAATAAGAACATATTGACATTTTTGTCAAATAAATAAGTCGAATATGAATCAAACAGAAAATTTTACTTTTACACATTTCCTTGCCCTACCAACCTTTGGTGATGAGCTTACATCTCTTACTAGTGACATAGGGTTGGGAAAGGATGGGAATGCCCTTACTCGCCTATGCCTTGTCCATGGTGATAAGCCCATGCTTCCTACTAGTAGCATGGGGCAAGGTGTAGGGGGTCCTCTTGATAGTAAACGTTGAAGGTCATAAGCAAATAGTTCAAATAAACCTTTGAAATCTTGAGTCAAAAACAAATGAATTAGATGTCCAAAATTCCAAGAGAGTTCAAAACCCTTGAAAACTAGATTTTTTCAACCAAGTGGCCATCTACGGATCTAAGTCTAGATAAACTGCAAAGCAAGTCACATTCTAAACTATGGAGTCACTTGAGTAGGGTAGGTTTGTAGCGTCCTAATTTGGTTCCACCAACTCTTTGTCTATCTCCCATCATTACCATTTCAACACACCTCATAGCTTGTGCCCTTTCTAGCTCTCGGTGGTGAGTCCTTACATCTTATTAGTTACGTGGAGTTAGGAGTGGGGCAAGTGCATATGCTCATCATACCAGTTCGTCATTACATTTTGTCAAAACAATATGAAGTACCGAGAAAATTGCTTATGAAAGCTAAAGTTCAAGATCACAAGTTCATTTGCATCATCATACATCAACATCACGAAATACAAAAAGAAAACATTTGTGATATTTGTTCTCCATTGCATACATTCTGAAAAGCATATAAAAACAATTTTTTTATAAACATCTAGTATACATGTGAAAATGAATCACAAAACTCTAGGTACAAAGAGATCTAGATCCAAAAGAGAGATATATATATATATATATATATATATATATATATATATAATCAGGTTTTATGTACAATGCCATCATGCGCTAGGCATGGTCAAAATGCTCAATGAGCCCGGAAAATACAAAATGATCATATAAACAATCTAGCAAGAGTCACTACAAAAAGAGCCAAGTGGCCTCTCAACCCCTATGAGATCCCTCAGAAGGCACATGACCACATCTAGGACTCCAGCTACACCGGTGCTCTGAGTGCACTGAGGGCTCACGGTCCCGAATAATAGTTGTAGCCTCACTATGAGAGCAGCTCCTCATTAGGTGCTCTGCAGTCCTATACCCGGCTAACTCAGTACGGAGGGAAGTCACCATCTTGGCCACATGCCAGACAAGGCGAAGACATCGCTATGCCTACCAGCTGCTGAAGGCTCCCCTACATCCATGGATAGCTCGGCATGAGTCTTCTCCATGGGGAGCATCAGTGTATCAGTACATACTCGAAAAATCAAGTCTCGTCGCTCATCAGTAGTCTCTGCAAGTAAAGGAGAAAACAAATTAGAAAATAATCAAAAGATAGAAACAAAGATGAAAAAAGGAGAGATAGAAACTAAGGTAATCCTAGCTAAAAAAAATATTAAAAGAAGAGTGACAACTCACTCGGATCTCCGGGCCTCCAAGAGGGATCCCTAGGATCAGTGCCTACCACAGATGTCGCCGTTGACTGATGTCCTCCTCCTGTGTCTAGGGAAACATAGCATCCTACTACGGACTCATCCTCTCCACCTAGGTCCTGAGAGGGCAACTCCTCTGAGACTAGAGTCACCCTCTCCGCACTCTGCTCTGCCCTCTCGGCTGTAGGATCTCCTGAGTGTCATGCCACTCGGGATCGCTATCCTCCTCTCCACCGACTCACTGACCTCCATGTCCTCGGTCTCCTCCTCTGTCTCTCCCCCTATGAACTCCTTAGACTCGGATTCTATATCAATAGGGTCATCACTACTATGGGCAGGACGGTGGCAATCCAAAGTAAAGGTGCCTAAGGAGCACCGACTCTCTCTCGGGCACGTACCACCTGCCTAGCTACAATAGGGATGCCAGGAGTAACAACAGTCCAACCCTAGCCTCTAGGACCTCCCCTAGCCTCCCGAACTGATTTGAACACTGGCACCACTGGGGGAAGCATATCAACGTAAGCAAGGCCAAACTACTGAGGCACTTGATCAAAGGGGTGTGTCTCTACCTTCCCCGTCCTGTCCACAAGCTACCCTGTAGTAGAGCAGGAAATCAAAGTGAAGGTCTCCTCACCCCACAACCCTGCCATGGCCTGATAAGGTGTGGCCTCCATATCATCAATAGTTAGGGAAGCAACTGGCTAGTGGGGTGCTCTAAGCACCGACATCTCTATCCATCTAGCTGCCCTCACGGCTCTGGGATCCACCACCTCTATGCCTCTCCCATAAGGGATGATACGCTCATAGACCCAGCTCATAACCAAGGTTGGATGGCTCAAAGACTGTCCCTGTAAGCGAACCACCCTGTACAAGTCATGATAGGTGGTCCCAAGTATATCAGCTCCCCAGGCATAAATCGACCATGTGCCTCAATCTGTGTAATAATAGGGGACCAGCAGTAGAGTAAGGTGTCCCCTCCCTTGTCCCCGATCAATCTCAAGGCAAGGATCCCCATAATGGCCTGACGAATCAAAGGGATAGGCAAGCTAGGAATGGAATGGACCCTCACCCCCTTCTTCAAACTAGTGGAGACAACTGCATCTCCCATATATGTAGCCCACTGAGCTATTTGAGCCCACGACCCTGTTGTCTCAAGTGTAAGTCATCTCCCGATGATCGGGACTCCCAAGATGCGGTAGACATCCTCCAGGGTGATAGTCCACTCACCCTTGACTCCTGGAAATCGAGAAAGTGTTCCGATCAGCATCCCAATACGAAAACAGGTCACATAGTATGTGACTAGAAGGTGCGACATGAGGAACCTGTGATATACGTAATATGCCGGCCCTCTAAAGAGTATCCTGCTCATCTTGAGAAAGTGCATCCAACACTGCTGGAAGCCAGTCACACTCTCTCTCTCGGCTCCATCTGATATATTCCTCCTTCTTCTACATACACCCAAAAACATGCAAAAAGGAGTAAGTTAGTATTTGAATCACATTGGAAAAATCATTAAAGCATATAGGAAAATGGAAAATGCAAAAACAAGTTAAAAACAAGGTTGTTTTATCATTCTGGAAAGGACCGCCGCCCTGAGCAGGGTGGCGGTTCCGTAACCACCGCTTTGAAAGGCGGCGGTCTTGTAACCACCGCCCTACTCAGGGTGGTGTCGTGTCCCACGTTTAAAAATGGGTCACATGCCCTAAAATGCTCAAAAATGCTAAAAATGACCATTTCGACTAAAACAAAAGCCTACCCATTAGGCGCCCCCCTAAGAGACACGTTTAAAACTGACATTTCTAAAAATAACCCCCCCACGACAAATATTTTGACATTTTAATATTTTGAGTGCAAAAATGTTAAATCGAGAAGAACTAACCTGAGATCTCACGGGTGAGGATCTGCTCGTGGAGGCATGATCACTATCTCGTCATGAACATTTCGACTATACTCTCATCAAAAACCGTCACCGTGGGTCCCAGAGCTCAAAATCAATCAAATTGACACGCGCAAATGAATAGGAAAATGGGCCCATTTTTATATATATAGCATTTTGACTCGTTTTGAATGCCCTTTTCGTAGGTTTGGAGTGCCAACGGAGGTAAGTTCTTATCCCCACGCAAATGGTAAGTCCTCACTTCATATTATTTTAGTATTTTTTTTCGATTTATTTTATCTATCTGCACTTGAGTCCTCTTTTCATTTTGCAGGTAGTAGTTATTTTAGATGGCATCATTTCGACACACGGACGTGTCAGGTATAATTTCTAGCTTCCCATTTCGGGACCGCCATACTCGGACCCACCATTTTATGCCTCTTCATGGCTAAAACACTTCTCCGAGGGGGCAATATGTACGTACCCAAAATTGTAAGGGTATTGTACCACGTAACGATGTTACACATGCCCCAATGATGATATAGGTCTCCTCGTAAGGTGTTCGGGATCCGAAAAAGCTCTCCAAGTGTATGTTAACATCTCGCATGCCCCGCTTAGCCTCTGCATGCTTTGTTTTGCTCTTTTCCCCTCTTTTCCTTTACATTTTGTCTTTAGTGACGAAAATGCCGCCCTACCTGGGCAGCAGTCCTGTAACCGCCCCTTTGCTCAGGGAAATGGTCCTTCACAAATTTTCTAGCACGTTCTTCTGATCACAACTCACGTAAATTTTCAACTTTTACCAGCTTATTTCCACCACCTTGGCTTGTATTTATGTTTTATGTCCCCTGGAATAGTGTTTCTCCATTGTTTAATGGTAAAAGATTCCTAGTTGGAGTTACCTTCGGGTGAATGGAATTCTCTAAATAGCTGGTTTGATTACAAGCAAAAGGCCCTCATCCTCTCATTTCAATAGTTTAGTCTTTCAATTCTTGCTTAGGAATTCAATAGTTTTCATTTGTTGCATGCATAGTTAGTTTTATTTTGTTGTTTAGAAGCCACATGATCTTCTTGTTCTAGTGTTATTACTATTTCATACAATCAATTAAGGTAGGATAGTTTCATTTTCAGTCTGAAGCCATTAGAGTTGTAGGTTTTGTTCATCAAGAAGGATAGTTTCAGGTTCTAGATGTTTTGTGTTGTATGACTCGCAATAAATCCCGCTAGGAATTGCATAAGCCAAGCTCTGTTCTCTTGTGCTATCCCTCTCCTACTCGCATTATATTTAGTCTACATCCAAAGCTGTCATTGTTCCAATACCTACTCTTGTTGATGCTAGCATTACACGCTTTTCTGGATTCACATGAGCACAAAGGAACGAGGAGACCACACTGAGGGGACAAAGCCACACACAATCAGATTTTCCACTGTTCTACAAAATCTAGGTTCAAGCTTTCAAAGTTCTAGTTAAAATATACCAAATAGAGTAGTGAATTACTTCATTTCGGTTACGTTCATTTTTCGATATGGGAAGCCATGGGGATTGATAGTTTCTGAGAAACTATGATTCGTTCCTCACTTTTGAGGTAGGATCGAAAATCTTTCAATTAAATTAGATTAGTTATTTAGTTATTTAGAATAGATTCACAACTGCACAGACAAGTAGCTATACTCGGCTACCTTGTTTGTTTTTAATTTTGTTATTAGGTTAGTTGTCATTTTCTAGATATATTAAATAGTTGTTATCTTAATTCTGTTAAATATTTTGTCAAAAATACAAAAATAGAGAATTTATATATGCTATGGATATACTTTGCATAATTAGTTTACTTTGCTTTAGTTAGATTTATATTGTTTGATCTTGTATGACAATCATGGGACCTAGGGAGCCCAGGGAATACGTTTTTGAGCCAATCGTGCCTCAACCAAATATTGTTGCAGCAATAATTGACATAGACCAAAATCTCAGAATTCAGGTCTTCCGAACAACAACAAACCTACAAGAAATCAGCTCACAGTTAAGAGGATTAAACATAGAAGACAACAAAGCACATACGTTTTGGTCAAACCAGCCAAACTATAGATTGCCTTAATAGATATCCACATGACTGTAGAAGGGCTTGAAAGAGAGAAAACATTTGGTTGTGATCCTTTGGTCCCACAGCTAGACGCAGGAGACATCCTCATTGACATAGACACTAGCTTAAGAATTCAAGTTGCTAGAATGCCTGTAAGGTACTCTGAGAAGATTGCACAACTTTTAGTTCTAAACATAGAGGCCGAAAAGGCATACGACTATTGGATATTAGGATTGATTCTACACATGACCATAGGAGGTCCACAATGACCATGAACTTACGGTTGTGATCCACAGGTCCCACAACCCAACGGGCCACAGGTCAATCAGACATTGATGTTGGTTTACGCACATTAGTATTTAGGTCCTCTCCACTTCCACCAAACATTATCGCACAACTATCCTCACTAGACGTAGTAGCTAATCAAGCTAAGGATTTTTGGACTAGACCAGAGAATCACCCATAGAATCCACTATATATCCATCATCCATTTTTCATGACCCTATCGGGGATATCTACGAAGCACCCATAGGTCATTTTCCACGTATTCCACAACCTATAGATTAGATCACACCAGAGCTCGATATTGATTGGAGCCTTCGAGCAGTCATCCTCGCCGAACGATCTATCACACTAGTTCAGGTTAGGAGGGCCTTCTTTGCCTTAGATTCATAGATTCCATTAGTGTGCGTTGAAGACATAAGATTGCCTAACTAGTTTTTCTACACCCCATGTATATTCCATCCCCACCGGTTGTCTCGGCACGACCTCGGGAGGTCGGGTGCGAGGAAGAGTCACTTGTAGATTCCCATGCTCACATGTCACTTTTCCATCGTACAAGTAACCATGATTCATCTTTCCATGAATAAATAATAAGGAATGAAAAATAAGCTGTACACAAAAATGAAAGAATACTTGGGTGCTCTATCCCTCTACAAGTAGAATTAACTCTAAATATTCACTCTTTATCTATGCTTCTAGCTTGTTCCAATCGTTGAGCACATTATTAGTTTTATCAAGGATGTATGTAAGTACTCCATCCATCTCATCCAAATTCATGTTCTCACCTTCATTCTGCAATACTCTAAGAACATTCACTAGGATTGAAACCATCCCATCCATTACATCCATTCTTCATGCTATGAGTTTTTCTATCTCTTTGATTCGCTCCTTGTGACGGTCATGGGATGCTACAAGCGCATCTTGCTTCTTTGATACCAAGGTCAGCCTCTCCTCATGCCCAAGTGTATCATTCTTCACTGCACTAAGGACCTCATCCTCCTCTACTGCGAGTCCTTGTATTTATTATATTTTTAGGATCTGTGCACATATTTAGCGCCAAGTCTACCTTTTTCATCTCATCTTTCATTTTCTGTAGTATAGACTTGTACCCAACAATCTTGCATGTTATCATGGCCTTTTCTTTCTCAACTTGTGCCACAATATCCTTTGGTTTTGGCATGCGCACTAGATGTTCATCCATTACCATATGAACTAGGGTGCGTAAGTAATTCATTGTAGATGGAAACTTCTCTGGTACTTTCTCTTCCAGATCTGGAATTTCCTTCAAAATTTCATCAACAATTTGTTTTGCCATACCGAACACCGTATGTGCATTCACCTCAGTGTATCCTTTTCGTTGTCAAGAATTTGATCTCGGTGTCTTTATCTTTCATATCTTCCAACAAATCCCGAATAGTTGTCTCTTTATCTATGTTTTTGCGTGCAACCTTTGCATATAACTTTGTTATTGCATTACTCACTTACTCATCCAACATCTGAGTCAGTTTAAATGTCACATGGCGTGAATGTGGCACTTTTTTCTTTCTTCGTGAGACACACGAGTCTTTACACACGTCAAAATCAGGCTCATCCATATGAGTATGCATACTCCATGATAGTTTCTTTCGTGTGCGCATGGTTTCCATTTCTAAATCCATTAACTCCCAGCCATAAAGGTCCTTGGGCTCAAAATTAATTTGGAACCTAGTGCGTATGATCTTGGTTGGGTCATTGACATACCCAGTTGTAGGAGTTTCATACACTCCTTCATCCTTATCCTTTTTCAAGTGCTTACCTCTAGGAATGTGTATGTTCGTATCAAGAACTAGCCCTCCATCAGTTTATGTATAAATATGCTCACCAGATGGCTCGCCCTTATCTTCATCCATCTTTGTATCAATGGTGCCGTCTCATCTCCTTGTTGATCGAAGAATACTTGTCAAAGATCACACAAGGAGCCCACTCAAGATAAGGCCCGAGATCCAAGGGCACGGAAGGACAGGAAGGACCCGCATGCGAAGACAAGTCCCGCTTTCTGGGACTTAGCCAATTTTGAGCATAGAGACCTATTTTTAGAAGATGGCATGCGGAACACACCAACGATGTAGAGACGTGCACGTTATTCATTGTCTATCTTTAGAGGATTGAATCGAAGCATTTTGCATGGAGATGAGCTAAGAATAGAATTAACACTACAATTAATCGCAAGAGGTCTATAGATAGCACACTTTCATGTGTGGTTATTCCTATAAACGGCATGTGGCTATTAATAGTATGTAGCCTATTTATGAAATAGATAAGTGGTGAAGGGAAAGTCCCCACCCTCTATATATGATGTGAGGTACATAGTGGTAATATATATGAGAGTATGTCTCGTGTGAGGGATGTATGAAGGTATAGAGATATACACATATGACTAAATTACTATATCATATCTACACGTGCATTGGTATAGTTTGACATTATTGGAAAGAGCTTCTATGTTTATTAATAGATGGAAGATATTGGCTGAATCTAAGTGTCATTCCTATGTGTATTTGAGTAGTGCATGTTATTGATTCAATTATTATTCTTGTTTTAAAGCCTTTGTTCCTTCATAGATCTGAGTGTAGCATGCATTGTAGAATGATGGATTAGTTATGAATCTATATATTTCTTCCTTTGTCATGTTAACATCCTACTACAGAACCCTAAAGAGGGACCTGGTACCTTTGTGCACTTCGGGTGAGCGCTTAGTCAAGGTTGAGTGATGTGCCAACGCGACTAGGGTGTTATCTGGTAAATTCTAGGCTGCATCATTAGTTCCATTTCGAGACCTCTTTTTCAGTTATTTTTAGGATGGTTCATGATGAAGACGTACTAGTTAACTCTAGCAAGTATTGAGGAATGGATACACGATCTGGAGGAAGAATATGCATGACGGTTCAGCAGTGGATTTGAGTTTAACACACGCACTTGGGTAGAATAGAATCTGTATGACAGCTTATATGAGAGATTTTTCACTATCTTTCCAATAGAACTATATGAGTGGCTTACTACTTATGCATCTTAGCGGAACTGGAGGTATCACGCACTTTTCTAGACACAGGAATAATTTCAGGCCCTTTATGATGTTGATCTGATCTGGACTCGCATTGTGGATACGTGGTTTCGTGGTGTTCTAAATAGTTATATTCTGGAATATTCAATTTTGACGTACTCTTGCTTGGAGGTCGCTGAATTTTAGTTTTTGCGGTATCCAAGAGGAACATATTGCGCAAGGTATTCCGAGAGTGATCAAGATCTTGATGGTAACTTTGAACCTAGAGAGTAAAGCTGTCATGGCTAACTAAACTTCACCACGCGCTAGGTAAGAAAGAACAAGGTTGGTGAAAGATGGTAGACCTAGTGGTAGAGAGGCAGAGAGAGGAAATGTGGATTAAGTATAATGAGGCATGTGAGAGGGAGATAGAGAAGCAACGTTACGTTGCAGAAAGTATGATGTTGAGGAGAGAGATGGCTCATGAAGGATTTAAAGCTCACGTAAAATACTTGGAGCCACAAAGATCAGAACTCCCTCATCTTGGAAAACATGACAGAGATCCCCCCTCGGCCTCACACAGAAGTGCGCCAGCAGAGACTACCTGGACTGCAGGTGCGCATCTTAATCCACCTAGTGACCTAGCCCTTGTGCTTGGTTTTCTAGTATCTAGTACGACAAGTAACCAGAAATCTAATTTGGGAAGTAGGAGAGCAAGAGTAAGTTAGGGATCAAGTACATTAATGGTAGGATAGATGGCTTCAATGATATTTGGAGGAACATTCTTAGGTGCATCATCTACACAGAATGTGAGCGTGTAGAATGTTGGATTCACCTCTAGAAGTGGAACTACCTCACAGATTGTAGGGATTCAGTATAGTACTACTGTCTGAGCACATGGGAGTACATATATAGGTCTTATTCCTACTCCAAGGGAGGATCAGGAGGTATAGGTGGTTCTAGTTCTAGTGGATCTCGGTGGTTTTGGAGCCATGGGGAACATAGGAGGTTCTGGATAAGGTGGTCAAGGTCCAGTGCAAAGCAACCACAAAATATCTATATGGAGATGTATCTTCATCTCCCAAAATATAGAGGTATAGATGATCTTTGTCAAACATGTGCTTATGTGTGAAATCTTGTGGCGTGCTAAAGGGATCACAGATGCTTGAGCGCAAGGCAAGTCAATTTTCTACTACATTACATGTACGTGCACACAGCTGGTATATGAATTTTGACCCCGATCAAAAGTGTGTGGATTATGCAACATTGAAGGATGCTTTCTTAAAAGAGTTCCATATCCCGAGTTTGAGTAAAAGAGTACAAGTGTTCTCAAGGATATCAAGTAAGGAACTCTTGAGATTGTACGTGAGTATGATGCTCATTTTAAGACACTTCTATCTAAGATATCTTATGATATTCATGCTAGCCAGCATGCACAATGGTTCATTGGAGGATTGATTACACCTTTTAGAAGGGCATTGTCACATAAGACATACACTAATCCACGTGAAGAACTAGAAGAATCTTTGCATGTTGGGGTAGTTGGGAGCATTGAAACTGGTGTTAGTCCATTCTTAGAGGCACAAATTGCAACTATGGCAAAGAAGTTAGAGAAGATATCAGTAAATTCATCCCATGAAACGCGCTCAGGAATTTGGTATACAGATTGTGAAGTGGAAGGTCACACCAAGGATAGTTTCCCCCGTAGATCTGTCTGCTCATTACAGTTGGATTGTGAGATCTGTCATTTGAATTATGATACTATTCACTATCCTTTGTTACAACACGTGATAAGGAAGAATGTATCTTACTTTTTCAAGATTTACAGGTCAACGAACCATGATACTAAGGATTTTCAGTTGATTTCTCATATCCAGGATGTTATAGACATTGGGGTATGACAGACAAGTATAATAGATAATTCTAAGGGTAAGAATGAGCACCAGGATTGGGATCATAATCAAATGTGCTATGACAAGAATGAGGGGCATTTTTAAGGAGGTCGTGGAAGGGGATGTGGATATCGTGGTGGATATGGAGGATAACAACGTGGTGGAGGAAGAGGTGAGTTCCCTCGTGGAACATGTTATACGTGTGGATATCCTGACCACTATAGGCATGAATGTCCTCGAATATTGCATGTTCTTTCTACAGAAAAGAACCATAGCTATGAAGAGTTCCTGGACTTATATGAGCATCTGAGTAAGCAAAGCATAAGCAAGAAAACAAAGGTGTCCGGATGGTTAGAATCTAGCGTGCGTAGAAGATCGGTGGATGGCCAAGATAGCAGAAGGACTTGAGGCATTGATAGTGAAGATTACTACACGCATTGAAGTGGCACGCGCAAGAGAGGCATTGCACTAGAAGCCTACGATCACCAAGGAGGAGGTTTTGCATGCAAGGTACCTAGATCCTGCTCATCAGAAGGAAGTTTACCAAGATACCATGGAAGTGCTAAGGAATCTTTAGGGTGAGATACAAGTACCTAAAGGAGTAGAAAAAGGTTCAAAGACAGTCCAAATTGATATCAATGATCTACGAGAGGTGTGTAAGATGTTGTGCCAGGAGAACATTATTCCACTATTAGGAAGTTGGTTAAAAGGGAACACTCATGTGCCGAGTCTTGAGACCAGACAACATATTCTACATACAAATCTTCCCCCTGATAGCATTGACTATGACAAATAAATTACTCTGAATGTTGTTATAGATGGGTGGTTGTTAAGCAACATATTGATTGATACAAGTGCGGAAGTAAATGTGCTTATATTAGATGCATGGGTACAAATGGGGAGGCCTCCATTGCAACCATCATCTAATGTGTTATTTATGGAAAACTAGACTAAGGCCACTCCCATAGGAGTTTTGAAAGATGCGTCTATAACTATACAAGGGCCAAGTTCACTGGGGATTTTGAGGTATTAGCACTTGCAGAAGTAGACAATTTTCCATTCCTACTTGGACGCCCTTGGTGTTATGCAAATAATGTTGACTTGAGATTCAATAAGGGGTATATCAGCTTTGAGAACAAGGAGGAAAGAGTTGTGATACCTTTGACAAATGAGAAGTCTACACCATATTTTGAGCCTCTAAGTGAGGAGGACTTAAACAAAATTTATGTACGTGCTAGTCAAGACCTGTGAGAGGTCAATGATCCATCAAAAGAAGGCATCCTAAATTGGGAGGATTCTCATTCTATTAGTGATACTACGAGTATTGCTTGTGAAAATAGGGCTCATGGTACATATGAATTAGTAGATGGGCGTGAGGTAAAAAGCATGGTTGTGTGTAGGAATGGATTTTGTTCGGTTCGACAGATAGGTAGCAGAGTACCTTGGTATATAAAGGGCGTAAGATCTTCCTGTATTTTTGAAAGACATGGAAACAAAGTGGACATATCAAATTAAGAGAAGAGCTATGTTAGTATATACCTTGCGCATGGGACAATAGAGCACTGATGGGTAGTCTACAGAGATAGTCTTATAGAATGGGAAGAGATTGGAATCACCCTATCTATTAGGTTTATAAGAAACAATGCACCTACGTAGATCTGCATTTATCATGGTGATCAACCTATTCAACATCACATTCAGCAATGTGAGAGAATCTAGACAACATGACAGAAGCATTACCACCTTCACTCTGGGTGCATAGATTGTATTCTACGCTACAAGGATGCACACGTGCCTAGTATGTATATGCAGAACTACATTGAGAGAATAGAAACTAGCAAGGTTTGACTGCAGGAATGATCCAAAATTTTGACTACTTCTCAACTAGACCTCCTGTAGAAGAGGCATTAAAATTTTTAAGCACTTAACTATGGGAGATAGTGTAAAAGTAGAAGAGCATATTTAAGAATTATTCGGTGAGGTAGAGTTCGGAGCACATTTTGAAAAGGAAGAAGAAATGGACTCCATACTACTTGAATGTGATTTCCTTGAGAAATAGAAAGGAAAGATGGTTTACATCGTGGATGATGAGGAAGTTGAGAACCTAGATATTGAACATTCACACGGGGTGTGCGAGGTCTTGGATAGTGCAGAAAAATATATGCACGCCTACCACAAACCCCTGAAGAAAAAAAAGGTGAATATAGGTTCAGATGCTGAGCCTAAGGAGGCCATAATTGAAGACTATTGGTCAGACTCAGAGGTAGCAAAGATCATCGAGTTACTCAGGGATTATCGGGACTTATTCCCTTGATGGTATCATGAAATTAAAGGTGTACATGAATCACTTGGGAAATGAAGATAAAACTTAAGGATGGTATCACGAAAAGTTAAAAGAAGAAATTGATAAAATGTTGAAATTTAGAATTATCAAGCCCTGATGAGTCGAATGGGTTTTCCCAATGGTGATCGAAGATCAAAAAGGATGAATGAATTAGAATATGTGTGGACTATAGGGAGTTGAATGCTTTTGCGTCACCGATCCATTCCCTACGCCATTTACTAAGGAAATACTAGAGGAGTCATAGTGGTGCGAAATATATTCCTTCACGTGACAAATTTTCTCGGGTATCACTGAGTTAGGATTGCTCGGGAGGATGAAGAAAAGACAACATTTACTCTTGAATGGGGTAGTATTTCCTATACTTGTAATGCCTTTTGGATTGAAAAATGTGCCTACTATATTCTTGCGCATAGTTGTTCAGGCATTCAAATATTTTATTCACAACTTCTTACAGGTCTACCTAGATGATTAGATAGTATATGGGCTTGTGAAAGATCATTGTGATAATTTGTGCTTAATGTTTGAGTGATGTAGACAGTTGAGTATCTCTTTAAACATCAAGAAATGCATATTTTCTATGCCATTTGGGATATTGTTAGGACATATAATCTGCAATGAAGGTTTGTTGGTTGATCCAGCAAAGGTTGCAGTCATTTTAGGCCTAGAAGTGCCTACCATTCAAAGTGAGGTGTGTGGATTTTTAGGTCATATAGGATATTATAGAAAATTCATCAAAGGGTATGCCAAAATTGTTGCACCCTTAGAAGAGTTACTGAAGGGGAAAGGTACATTTTATTGGGGAGAACCACAACAGTAGCATGCGTTTGAGATATTAAAAGAGAAACTTACTACCACGCCCATTATGCACTTTCCCTCATGGGATAAACCATTTCATGTGCATGTGGATGCTTCTAGCATGGCCATTGGTGCTATGTTAGCTCAACTTGACGAAGGTATTGTAGATCATCCAATCTGTTTTACTAGTAGGAAGCTAACGCCTGCTGAACGGAATTATACAACTACAGAGCGCGAAGCTTTATCCATGATCTATGCATTACATAAGTTTTGACAAGATTTATTAGTAACACCATTTGTGTTTTATACGAGATCACATGGTATTGAAGTACTGGTAAATAATCCCATCTTACAGGGGTGCATATTGACATGGGAACTCCTATTTCAAGATTTTTACTTCACGCTTATGGTAAAGCCAAGGAAAAGCAATTCTAGACTAGACCATTTATCTAGAATCAACTCAAGAGAGGAAGCACAAAAAATTGAAGAAACCATGCCTAATGCATAGTTATATAGGTTACAATGCGCGCCATCGAATTAGAAGATATTGTTGTATTTCATGCGGATGGGTATAGCACGGAAGGAATGAAAGCATTAGAAAAGAAACATCTTGCTATATGTGTGACACCATTTATGTTAATTAGTGGTGACCTTTACAAGCTAGGCACAAATGAAGTATTCGGTCTGTTGTGTATTAGAGCATGAGCATAAGGATATCATGGAAGAAGCTCATGGTGGTATTGCAGGAGGCCATTATGTAGGTGATGTGACTACCCGAAAGATCCTACTTGCTAGATTATGGTGGGAGACATTGTATAAGGACTATAAAGAATATTGTAAGGCGTGTGATCATTGTCAACACCTAGGAAAACTAGGGAAAAGAGATGAGATGCCTTTGAGACCAATTACTAGTGTCGAATCGTTCAAGAAATGGGCCATTGACTTTGTAGGACCTATTTTTCCAACCGCGCGTAGGACTGGATTGCACTATATCATTACTTACACAAATTATCTCACACGGTGGGTAGAAGCAACACCTACCAAGGACTATACAACAGCTAGGTTTCTGTGGGAGAATGTTCTTACAAGATATGGATGTCCCTTAATCTTTACAAGTGATAGAGGTACACACTTTTGAATGAGACAATCAAAGCATCCTATTAGATGAGTTTATGGTTGCACACCATAAAACTATACCCTACCATCCTCAAGAAAATGGAACTGCTAGGGCTTTCAACAAGATTTTGAGCCAAACTTTGACAAAAATTTGTGATGTTGGAAGAAAGGATTGGGATGACAAAGTATCAACTATTCTTTGGGAATATAGAACAAATTACAAGAGATTGAACAAAGCCACATCATTTCGGTTGGTGTTTGGCTCTAAGCTATTCTCCCTAAAGAATTTATGTTACTTTCTTTGCGCATTACACGACCGGAGGTATAGCTAATGAACAGGATTTAGAAGAGTGTATCGAAAAGATGATTCAATCGGATGAGTGTCGAGCCATAGCACGATGGAGTTATAAATAGGAAAAGGCCGGGCATAAGGCATGGCATGATAAGAGCATAAGGGATAAGAAGTTTGAGATTGGACAAATGGTATTTCTTTATGACTCAAAATTCTTGTGCCATCTAGGCAAGTTCAAAGTACATTTTTTTGGGACCATATGTCATCACTTATATACTTGAATCAGTGCTTTCCAATTAGAAGCACTTCATGGAACATGGCTACCAGTTACTTTAACGGGAGTAGGCTAAGGTCCTACTATAAATAAGTCTTCTTAGTGTTTGTAATAAGGTAGTATTGCCATTTAGATTAGGTTTTCAATTATGTATTTCCTTCATTGTTGATATGCTTTGTCAATTTAGTTGTTGTTTTTGTGTAATAAGCACGCTTACGCGCATGAAGCTAATTACTATATGAAGAATTTCTATGCACAGAGGACTGCACATACCTTTCGTGTGGGGTGGTTGTAGTTATCCAAGTAAAAGACTGTGGGAATTGAAAGGTGAAAGGAATAAGCTGTTATGGGTGTGCTTTAAGTCAAAAGAAGATTGCTTCTCAAAAGTGACCAAGGATGGAGATGAATGAAAGAACAGTATAACGCGAGGTAAGTGGAGGCCATGATAGCTACCAGGAGAAGGTACAGTGACGAGGTACTCAGCGTAAGGGCATGCGCTGAATAGAAGTCTGTGACTAGAGGGTAGGAAGGCACGCTAGAAGGTTATAGCTGGGGTACGAAGATGTACTACATGGAATAAATGAATTTGGTCAATAAATGAGGTGATATTTGGTAGGTGAAGGAGCGATAAATGCATCAAAATTTGAAAAAAATTATATAAGGATGGAATGCAGATTCATTTTTACCATTGTGACTAAGAGTATTTGAGGGAAGAACTAAGTGCGAAGAGTTGTTTGATTGGGTTAAGGTGTGAAGGGTGTGAAACCAAGTGTGACAACCAGATCTATGCGACAAGAAGCTTGTGTCCCCGGAGTGAAGTAGGGAGATAGAAAAGAGTTAGGTTATGAAGTTTCCACCTAGGGCACGATTGAATTGAGCTAAGGTTATATTCGCAAAGTTACAGAGTTAAAGAGGAGATGGTTGCAAGGTAAAAATGCACCTAAGAAGGCATCTGCAGCAGCAGCAAAAGGAAAGAAGAAGGTGTTCATTGAGGAGGAAGAGATGGCACCCAAAAGCCATTTTTCAAAAATGCAATATCTAGGAGTCATCATCAACCAGGAATGGGATTCACCCATCAAAAAGAGAAAAGTAAGTGAATACAATCACAGGACTTTGGAGAACAAGAAGGATCTTGATTCCTTTCTCACTGCTAGACGAACAAGCGTACGGCGAATGACATGCCAGTTTATGACAATGCAAGTGAGAAGCTTCTAAAGAGAATTGGGGTCTACCAATTATATGAGCTTCCATATTTGGGAAGTATGAGCCCTTGTATTAGTGGCTCATGAGCAGGGTGCACGAGGACTTCTTCTACTTTGTAGGACGTAGAGTTAGAATCTCATCTATGCTTATCTCATCAGTTATAAGTTTGAAGGCCATAGGAGAGGAAATAAAAAGTGATCTTGCAGATAAATCCATAATTTTAAAGACCAGATAGGAGTTGGGGTACCTGAAGGGTTTGCATGGAATGGATATAGACAAATTGAAGAACTGTCCAGTTGTGCAAGCTGCATCACACCTTGTTACAAAGTTGAATGAACAAGAGCGGTGGTCACAGGTGAATACTATGTGGTTACACGTTGCACATAAGATGTCAGAAGGGGCAATCTACAACATTGCAGGCTATATTGCAGAAAAAATAGTCAAAGAAGCACACATAGGATGGAAGACTAGCTTTGGGGTTGTTCTACTATCACTGGTATTCATGGAGATTGGAGTACCAGACGGACCAAAGGAAAAATTATGGGAATACCCCATGGAGAACAAGTCACCAGCTGAGAGGTTCAGAAGTATATATGTAAAGGGGTCATGAGATAATATAAAGCAAAGGGAAGAGAAATGGTATGACAGCTCAAGTGGGACATTTGGAGAAGAGTGGCACATCCCAAAGGACCTACCATCAGTAGTAGGGAAACAAGTTTAGTTTGTTGTATATCAGCATTTCTACATCGTGCGCTTCCTAATGAAAGATGGAGTCTCGGAGCACTTGGTGGAAATTGTCTTACACATTCACCGCAAGGTATTTGTAGGCATTTGTTCACATATTTATAGACACGCACCGACTCGGGTATTCAATGTAGATAAGGTAGACTGTGACTACCATATGTTGAGGAAGAAGTATGTGTATCCCTGACGTAGTGCTTATATAGAGAGGATCATTTGAGGTGCTGAATATTAAGCCAATAAGTCGCGGTAGTAGATTTGGGGGTAACATTGGTGTATCTCAATTGAAGCCAAAGATGGAGAATAACAAGTATGTGGAAGTTGAGTTCGTACTTCCAAAGCACCACTAAAGGGAAAGCATACAATGGAGAACATCCCAGTGCCTAAGCCCACAGAGCCAATTGAAGTGGAGGATGAGGAGGAGCACGAATATAGTGGTGGTTTGGAGCATAGAGGTAGGAGACATCCTAAAAATAAGGGTGAATCTAAATGTGCCATTACACCACCTCGGCCACAAGAGGGGGATGATGAAGACTTGAATGCGGTCCAAGGGGAGCACAAGTTTAAGAGGTTTTTAGGATAACAAGGACCCAAGTGCTTTACTCCAACCACTGCACGAAAATCACCAAGACTCTCTCCACAAAAGGAGGAAACCGTGCAAAGAAGTAGGAAACTAAAGTTAGATGAGGATGCGGAAGAGTCGAGGAAATCAAGCGTAATTCTCCTACACTTCCAGAGAACACAAAAGAATAGGGTGAGGAATCAAAGGAAAAAGAAGAGGATGAGAAAAGACTAGAGGAGATAGCTGCAGAGAATGTTCAGGACATAGAGACACAAGTCCCAAATTTGGAAGCTAAAGTTCCTAAGCAGCAACGGTCTAGAAGAACAAGTGGAGAGCACATTCCACTAGCCATGGGGTATTCAAAGGACACAGGAAAAACTATTTGCGCCCGCTTCTAGAGCACAATAGCATAGATGGATTTATTCGGCTGGGAGCTAGTGGATGAGGATATGAAAACTATGTGCACTTGAAATCAACTATCATGGTTAATGCACACCCACATGGATGAGCCTGACTTCGATGTATGTGAAGATTCATGCATTTCGAGATGACTGAAGAAGGCACCCCAAGCTAAACACATGACAGTAAAGCCTAATGTCATGTCAAATGAGCAGGTCAACAACGCATTGGTGAAGGTTTTCTACTGAGGTGGCTAGAAGAAACATGGAAAAAGCTGCAACAATCGGAGCATTGCACGAGAAGTTGAAGATAAAGGATGCGAGAGATAGTATGCATAACACAAGAGAGGGAATTTTCCTAGAATAAGAATTAAGTATTTATCAAAGATCATAGAGGAGATTGGGGACAATGTCATCGAGCAAGGGCACACTTGGAGGCCAAGGTACCACGAGACGTTTCCTTCAATGATACACTACGTAGGAAAATTGGTGGACTTGGTACTCAAGATGAACCTCTATGCGTGCCAACACCAAGAAGCTCGAGAGAAATATCTTTGAATGGGAGAAATCATCGGTGATGCGAAATATTGCATCTTATGAATGGTTATTGCAAGCATTACAGAAGTATTGAAGAAAGCGAGACCATGCTTTAAACACATGCATGATCCAGAGGTGCTTATCAACATAAAGGCCCTAGAAGAAAATAATGAGGTCCAAAAAGTGATGAAGGATGAGATATTGGGCTATGTAGAAATATTTTCAATGGTTAAACAGAAGCGCGAGGCCTTGGGCAAAGAACATAAGAGTCGTACAAGACTCAATTGGAAGAGCTTGGGAAGTTAATTGTGTAGAAGATGGATATTTTAGAAGGGATAATGACATCAATGTCCAAAGATTGTGTTGGTTCTCGCAAAATGAAAAAGGAGAGGTTATGAGGGATGAGTTGGAATCCATTGTTATGGACATCCCAGAAAAAGTAGAACAAGCACTCACTGAATGGCAAGTTTTGGAGGCTGAAATAAAGGAGTACCTAGAGTTGATACTTCAAACTGATACAGAGGAGGCTGCCTCATAACCTCATAGAAATTATTTATTTATATACATTCTTTCATCTTATTTCTATTCTTGACTTCAATTTTTGGAGAAACCCATTGTTGGGATGACAATGAGATTAGTGTGGGGTAATGTTGATCGAAGAATACTTTTCAAAGATCACACAAGGAGTCCATGCGAGGATAGAAGGCCGGAACCAAGGGCGTGGAAGGAAAGGAAGGACCCATGCGTGGAAGACAAGTCCAGCTTTCAGGACTTAGTTGATTTTGAGCATAGAGACCTATTTTTAGAAGATGGCGTGCAGAACACACCAATGATGCAGAGACGTGTGCACCATGCATTGTTTATCTTTGGAGGAGTGGATCAAAGCATTTTACATGGAGACGAGCTAAGAATAGAATTGACACTTAAATTAACTACAAAAGGTCTATAGATAGCACACTTGCATGTGTGGCTATTCCTATAAATGACGTGTGGCTATTAATAGCATGCGACCTATTTCTATAATAGATAAGTGCTGAAGGGAAAGTCCCCACCCTATATATATGATATGAGGTACATAGTCATAATATATATGAGAGTATATGTGTGTGATGGATGTATGAAGGTATATAGATATATGCATATGACTGAATTATTGTATCAGATCCACATGCGCATTGGTATAGATTGACATTATTATAAGGAGCTTCTGTGTTTATTAATAGATGGAAGATATTGGCTTAATTTAAGTGTCATTCTTGTTAGAGTAGGTATTTACCTTAGCTCATGTTCACCTAGGTACTTTATTTACCTTTATTGTATTTATCCTCGCCCACTTATGTGTGTGGATATTTCTTTTATCTTATTTAGATATTAGGAGATATTATCTAGTTGTTAGGTATAGTTCTTTCCTTGATCTATGGTATTGACTAGTTCTTTCCTAGATCTATGGTATTGACTAGATCCTTGATGTCTAGTTCTCTCCTAAATCTATGGTCTTGACTAGTTCTTTGATGACTAGTTATTTCCTTGATTTATGGCTTGATCTACGACCTTGACTGGTTCTTAGATTGTTATTCCTTGCCTATTTAAGCAAGGCCCATTCTCAATGTATTGCATTGAGTTCCATAATAATATATGATATTGTTTCTCATTTGTTTGCAAAGGTTTTATGTAAAGTTATTATGGCGAATTGCTTTCATATTATTGATCATGGTGTTTGATTAGCATCTATGTTCTTAGCTTGGTACAATTTGGTTATTGTTCCTTTCATGGTATCAAAGCTGAAATTAGCTGTTGACATCCGTCTATAAGTTTTATTTTGCAAATAAATTCATTGTATATTCATATATTTGGGATTTGGTCGTATTTTGTTGTTGTGTGCATTTTTATGCAAAACGGAGGCTTCCATTGGATCCATAAGGCGGAAAAACCCTAAGATTGACTGTAAGCTCGACCATTTTTGGAGGCAGTCATTTTTTTGGGTTTTTGTATTGTTGCAGGGAAGCACACCGATCTGCCTTGGGATTCATGTTGTGAAGAAAAAAATTGTGGGATTATTTTTTGGGTTTGTTGGATTTCTTGAGATCTACACAAGGAAATTTTATGTTGGCAAAGATATCCTGTCTCGGGTTACGTGTAGGAAGGTTTTCGGATCTTTTCTTTTTTGGCAGGGGTCCACAGATGTTGTGCACTATTTCGGGAAAATCTGCAGGTTGTTATTTTCGGCAAACAGAGAGGTCACTATGCGACACCCCCCAGAATAGTAAGTTGTGCAAACACCCATTAAAATCCTTAGCCCTTGGTCATATGGTATGGTCCTATGAGGGCTTAAAACTTTTATTCCTACTTAGTATATGTGGAACTTGAGCCCCCTTTAATTTTATTTGTGTGGTGAAGGCAACAACAATTTATTTTATTTTAGTGGTGACTAAAATAAATAAGGAGAGCAAAATATTAAAAAGCTTGTAACTTTTGATCGGTAACTCAGTTTTGAGTTCCATTTTTTACAAAAGTGCTTGTTTTTTCGTGCTCTTTCCATTGGAAATATTTATTTTGAGACTTGCACTATAATTATAAAGTGCCAAATATGGAGGAGTGTTGTAATCAATTGTGGATGTAATTTCGGTGAGCCCGATGTCCTAAATTTTTGGGAGTCGCATTTTGTACCTATCATGGATTCTGAGAATGATATGCTTTTCTCTGAAGTATGTGGACTTCAAGAGGATATTATAAAATTTGTGGAAAAAAATAGATCACTCAAGAAGTGAAATTCTCTTCTACAATCACTCATTCACGATAAGGATACAATAATACACTTCTTGCAAAACAAACTTGCTAGCCTACAGCATCACCATCATATTGTGGACAACCATATCCATGCTCCTAGTCCACTTGCAGTTGTTGCTCTTGTACCCACTGACATTGATCTACCAGTCTTTGAGCTTGAACCTGCTTTTGATGCTTCTAAACCTGTGAGGCTTGTTACTACATGCTCTTCCACATTTGTGCCTATTATAGTACCACATGTTGTGTATCCTACTTTTGCTCATCTACATGGATTTTTAAGAAGCATACCATTGCATTCAGTTCTTGAATGCTCTAATCTATGGGTCTCACTAGCGAGAGTCATTGACATACATTCACAGGGTATTGTTTCCTCTATTCCACATGTTAAGAGGAATTCTCGTCATGACATTTTTCTCAAGTAGATACTTCATTTGGATCACACATTAACAGAGATCCTTTTTTTGTTCACTCAACTCTTACTGAGGATCATGAGCAACACATGAGTTCTACACCTTCACTCAGGCTTGAGAAACCTAAGATTTCAGCTATCAAACATGATCAACCTGACACACATTCTAATGTTCTTTTACATGCACCCATTATGCATTTTGCACTAAGTCATATGCAGGCACCTTCTTCATCCATCCATGTTGATTTTGGGTGGATATTTGATCACTCATGGCGGCGACATAGGCATTTGTTGAGAGGACTCTATAGGTGTGGCTCCTCCACCATTCGACCTCTTGCTCCACTTTCTATACCTTATGCATTGTGATGCTTGTTATTTTGAGCATTTTTCTTTAGCAAGTGTAGTGTATCTCTCTTATTTGTTGAGATATTTTGTATCTATATTTTCGACACTTTTGGCATGTTGATAGTATCTCTTGTGGGGGATCTATTCTGGTGAATTCCAGTGTTATTTTGTCAGTGTTCGAGTAGTTGATTTTGGGCAACTCATACATATTTGTAGTGTCACTCCACCCATTCAGCAGTATGGGAGGGTGTGGTGTTGATCTTGCTTCTTCGGGTTTCGTGACCTTGCCTTGTTACCTTGGCTTTTCTTGGATCGTGACACTCTGGAGTTTGTGTCCTTGCCTTATTGCTTTGGTTATTGTTCTTGGATCATGGCACACCTATTTGCAGTAGTTGATCGAATTATGTTTGGTGTTTTTTTGCACTTTCGACATCACTTTGTTGACAGTCTCCTTATGTACAGAGCTATTCTAGTGGAGCCCAATGTCAGCTTGTTTTTAGTTTTGTGATCGAGCAAAGTGGATTCGACCACGGTGCACACCAAAATTCTTCAAAGATTGTACAAGTTTTTTGAGCCGATATTCTTGGGATGCCTTGGAGTGGGTATTTACTCTCTTTACTTTGTTGTTACTAGTTTTGGGTACCTTACCGTGTTCCTTTTCCCTAGTTATTGTACATGAGTACCATATCAGGCCTAGTTGTCAGGACTCATGTTGTGGACATGCCACTTCTATTTTGGACCCTAGCTTCACTTGAGGGGGGTGTTAGAATAGGTATTTACCTTAGCTCATGTTCACCTAAGTACTTTATTTACCTTTATTGTATTTATCCTCGCCCACTTATATGTGTGGATATTTCTTTTATATTATTTAGATATTAGGAGATATTATCTAGTTGTTAGATATAGTTCTTTCCTCGATCTACGGTATTGACTAGTTCTTTCCTAGATCTATGGTATTGACTAGATCCTTGATGTATAGTTCTCTCCTAAATCTATGGTCTTGACTAGTTCTTTGATGACTAGTTATTTCTTTGATTTATGGCTTGATCTACGACCTTGATTGGTTCTTAGATTGTTATTCCTTGCCTATTTAAGCAAGGCCCACTCTCAATGTATCGTGCATTTAGTTCCATAATAATATATGATATTGTTGCTCATTTATTTACAAAGGTTTTATGTAAAGTTATTCTAGAAAATTGCTTTCATCTTATTGATCATGGTGTTTGATTAGCATCTGTGTTCTTGGCTTGGTACGATCCGGTTATCATTCCTTTCAATTCTTGTGTGTATTTGAGTAGTGCATGTTATTGATTCAATCATGATTTTGTTTAAAGCTTGTTCCTTCATAGATATGAGTGTAGCATGCATTTCGAATGATGGATTAGTTATGAATCTATATGTTTCTTCATTCATCATGTTAACATCCTACTACAAAGAACCCTAACAAGGGACTGGTACCTTTGCACGCTTCGGTGAGCGCTTTGTCAAGGTTGAGTGATGTGCCAATGTGACTAGGGTGTTATCTAGTAATTTCTAGGTTGCATCACTCCCGCCCTTTGAACTCCTTTGTATCATGTTTCAATTATTCCTCAAGAGGTTCCTCGACATCCTTAGTGTTTACCGGAGTCTTCGGCCACTGTCATCTAATTACTCTCCCTCATCATCCTGAGTAGGGATGTACCTATGCCTTTTATTTATTGGTTCTACCTTCACAGGAGAAGTCGTAGGCGACCTCCCTTATGGTTGTGATGGCCTCGCACCTTGGGTCGTGGTTCTTCTTAACACTCTCCTATATTGTTGGTCCTCAATGCCTTCTCCGAACCTATCTCTACTACGCATGTCTCCATTCCCGCTTCCTCATCTTCCTTATATAATGGAGGGGTTGTTTCAAGTAATATTTTCTCCCCTATATTGGGATGTCTCCTACTATCATGCTCCAATCCACCACTATCTTCCCTTAGTTCCTCCTCTTCTTCTTCATCATGGGGCAAAGTTTCCTCTTCATCTTGTAGTGTGCCCATAGTATGTTTTCCTTTGGGAAACTCGGGAAGATTGAATTCATTCTCAACATATTTCCCATTCTCCAATTTGGGCTTAAGGTAGATTTATACCTTAGCTGCTCCATCCTTCCCAATATCTAGGCTCACATAATTAATCTTAATGTCATCTGAAATCAACTTCTTAATATAAGCAGACTTACTTGGATAGACATATGTCTTCCTGATTGTATGGTAGTCACAATGTACTTTGTCTGCATTGAAGAAAAACTTCGTGCATTTGAAAATATATGTACCGATGCCTGAAAAATAGCATGCAATGAAGGCATACGGGAGCTTACACCAAGGGTTCCACTTACCATCCTTCATGCCAAAGCGCCTATGCAAAATGTTGGTAAACAGTAAAGCCGAGCTTGTTTGTCTAATATCGAAGAATATTCCTAGGTATTGTCCATTCTTCTTCAAATGCAATGTGCAAGTGCTCATACCATAGTTATTTCCTTTTATTGTAGGATCTGCTCATGATCCATCACATGTATACTTCGTGAATATTTCTACAAGGGATTTCTTTTCCTCTTGGTATTACAAAATTTTATCCTTTCGTCTGCCAGGCACCCCAATCTCTATAAACACAATAAACAGAAGGATTGTGCCAAAAATTATCTTATCCCCTTGGTGTGCCTCTGCAACAATAGTATCAGCAATGAAGTTGGCCAAACTATAGATGACCCCTTCTGTCATATTCTTAGCAGCATTGCAACTAGGCTTTTTTACGTGTGACCAACGCTCTTGATTTTTCAACTTGATGAGGAGGTGTGGTGCCACCTAAATAAAAGGGTATTTCTAAAACTTAAAGATATCCATTTTGCACCCTCCCTTCATATAACCCAGTGCTTTCTTTTTTGCTTATATGCCCTCCTCGTCAGTGACATCATGGCTAACTTCGGTGCCCAAGCTTCTTAACCATATCAGTCTTCCAATCAGGGGTGCGGTAAGCCTCATTCACCGCCCAACAAAGTAAAAGAAGTCCTCATGGACTCAACTCATCAACCACTGATAAAGCTTCTCTGGTTTTCCAAAGTAGGGGAGTTCATAAATATGAAAAATCCCATATTTGTCAACAGTTTTTCTCCTGTGTCATCGTATACGGCCATATCATTCTTTGTTCACATATTTGTTTTTACCACCAATAGCTTTTCTAATTCATCTTTATTATCCTTAGTTATGTGGTTGTAGTCACTTACTTTGCAGCGCCGGATGTGTGAATCCCAATCGCGACCCATGAATACCCCTTCTAGATATTGCATCTCCAAAAATTGACTCTCGAGGGTATCTTCAATTTCTTTTTCTACTTCCTTTTTCTTTCTACACCTTGTAGTCACTCCATGTTCTTGTTTGGGTACCATAAAGAACTATAAAAGTGTTTTCTTGTAGTCGATTCGAGCTCTACAACTCAAAATCCGCGTGCCCTAGCTCAAAATTTGTGGTCCCTAGCTTCAAACTTGAACCCTAACTATCGAATTGCCTCCCTACACGCCTTTGTATAGCTCAAACACTCTCTCTAATTGAGCGTTAACCAATCCCATACACCAATACGTTTGTTTTAGTTTCTTATCATAGCTCTTCACACTTCTCACACAAATCACTCTTAGCTCACTCTTCAACTTGCTCAAATGCTTCTTCTTCACAATCACAACATAAAACCGATTTCACAACACTTCCTTTTACAATGTTTATAAAATTTTCTGCATTTATTTCTTTCCTCCTAACACTGTTCTTAGCATTAAATGATGTTTCGTTCCACTTTCGTGCTGATTTTTCCACGCCCCAGTCATTACCTTTTGGTGTGCCCACTACTTCTTGGCCACAGACCTCCTTTCGTGTGCCTTCATGCATCGAAGTACCTATCTATTGTGCCTTTCACCAAGTAGTTTCCCATGCTGCAACCTACCTTACATTATATTGTGCTTCCATTCATCCACTCGTGGTATTTGTTTATGAGAAATATTTCCGTATTTGCACCTTTACTTCAAGCACCTACATAATATCTCCCTATGCATACCCATCTTTAAGAGAACATTCAAAATCAATCCATTTATCGTGTATATACTCTACCCCACATTAAAAGTATGTGTGGTTCTCTACACATGAATTCAATAAATATTAATCATTTTCTAGTGCGTAAGCATGCATATTACACAAAACATTGTCCCATCCAATGCATGTAACTAGAAAGCGCCTGAATCAAGTATATAATTCACAACATATGGTCCCAAAAATGCACTTATAACTTCTCAAGGTGGCCTAAAAACTTGGAATCATAAAGAAGAACCATCTGTCCAACCTCAATATTTTTATCCTTAATATGTTTATCATGTCGCCTTCCGCCCGACCTTTTCTATCTCTCGCATCCATCGAGAAATGGCGCGCATTTCATCCAACTACGTCATTTTATCAATACACTCTTCAATTTCTTTCTCATCAGCCAAACCTCATATGTGCACAATACACAAAGAAGGTAACATGAATTCTACTGGTAAAACAACCTCTACGCCAAACACTAACTGAAAGGGTGTGGCTTTGTTCAACCTCTTATAAGTTGTCTTATATGCCCAAAGTACAACAAAGACTTTATCATCCCAATCCTTCCTTCCAACATCACAAATATTTGTCAATGTATGTCCTAATATCTTATTGAAAGCCTCAATAGTTCCATTTTCTTGTGGGTGATAGGGTATTGTTTTAATTTTTACCACCATAAATTCTACCAAAAGTATCCTAATGGTCTTGTTGGTGCTCAATTTAATCTCATACTGTTTGTTCAAAACTTCTCCCGCATGGTTTGAAGTATTCTCTATCTCCCTGTATGGATGTGTGAAAAATTTCTCCTTCATTTGGTTGTCGTTGTCATTCCTTTCCTTGGGTCATGGATCACATTGAGTCTTGGTATTATTTACAGTCTTCTCTCTGTGGGGAAAATTTTTGTTGTTGGGCATCTTCCACGATTGTGTCTCCTTTGTAAATTTTGTCCCAACATTCGTGGATACGTGGTCATCTTTAATTGGATGTGGCACGGTGGGTCTATTTGGTGAACTTGTCACTTTTGTCACAATTGTAAAAATGCCAAATTAGTCCCATGGCCCTGATAGTTTCTAATTGGCTATTCAACAATGTGAAGTGGCAAATCAAAATTCTTACTTTGACCCCGAAGATGTACACCTATCATAAATCAAGTGGTTGTAGGAAAGGCCCTTTTGTGTTTTAAGGCACTATGGCGAAAGGAATGCCTAAGGCCCGTAAAAGGACATGTGGTAGTTTGAAAATTCAAAGGCAGAGAGGCAGATCGTTGAAGCATTTTGAAGATTTTGGCCTTTTTGTGAAAAGGAGAAAAGTTATAAAATGAGTCGTGATTCGCTGGGGACCAAATAATGTCACATGTTTGAGTCAGCATTGAAAATTCAAAGCGGGGAGGTGGGTTGCCGGAGGCATTTTGGGAATTTTGGATTTTTTGTGAAAAGGAGTAAAGTTATAAAGTGAGCCGTGACCCCATTGTCACCTGTAAAGCCACGTGTTGAGCCCGTATCAAAAGTGGAGGGGTGGGCCAAAATGTCCAAAAATACACATTTTCTTAAAGTATCACAAAATACAAAAAGTACCCCAAGGCCCACTTCAGCTAAGATCTTTTCCACATGGACGGCTCAATTTTGAAGTTGTGAAAGACAGAGTTAACGAGCTATGATACAAGGCATTTAGTTTTACCGCCATTAATGCTCTATGACCTTAAGATATTTCAATGCATTTCATCTTTTATTGTTAATTTCATGGTTTCTTGTCATTTTTATCAGTGAAGTGCAATTGGAATTGTTGTGGAGCTCGGTTGTGAGCCCGAGAAGTACGAAAGTTGTTGTTTTGAATCGAATTACTCGGGCACATGCGAGTAAAACTTCCAGGATGAAGCAGAGCAAGATGCAGAGGAAAAGGATGAAGAGAAGGAAGTTGCAGGTGCAAAGGATGATCAACAGGATTACGCGCATTCTTCCTCTTTTTGTGTGTTCGTCATGTTTTTAGAATTAGGAGGGAATGCTCCAAATAATTTGCTAGAAGTGACAACCGGATGCCCCAATTAAAAACAATCAGTGGAAATAATTGAAAAATCTTATCTTTTGTACACTTGGCAGCTTTTGGGTGTAAATTTGTTAAATATCACTTTCTGGAACAAATTTGTAACAAACAAAGTATTCCTCGGAACCGGATTGAAAGTATAAGGGGTGAGAGTACAAGGATGTCGGAGCCACTTAAAAGTATAAGGTAAATGCCTAAGACCCGCAAAAGGACACATGGAGGGCCTGCGCTCATTTGAGGATCCACCTCTAGGTCTTACCTTTGGAGTTGCGCCAAGGAGACATGTGGAGGCTTCCGCTAGCTCCTCTTTATATTGAGACTTTTCAACGGCCGAAGTGAATTTATTAGGCCGGGACACGTGGTGATCTGCGTTTGTTTGGGGTCTTTACTTTTGGGCACCATATCAAAAGTGCATCGAAGAGACATGTGGAGGCTTCCACTGGCTCCTCTTTATACTGATAATTTTTCAATGGCCGAGGAAAATTTCTTGGGGCCCAGGGAACGTGGAGATCTTACGCTCATTTGAGGTCCCGCCTCTAGACTTCATCTTTGAAGTTGCGCCGAATAAACACGTGGAAGCTTCCACTAGACCTTCCCATGATCGAGACTTTTCAATGATCGGTACAACTCTCTCGGAGTTCTAAACATGTGGAGGGCTCGCTCGTTTGAGAACTTGCCTTTGGACTTCACCTTTATAGTTGCGCTAAGGAGACACGTGGAGGCTTCTGCTAGTTTCTCTTTACACTTGGCCGACTAGGACTCACAACACAGATATGTGACATAATCCATGTGAGGACACTCATTTTTGAGAGACATGAATGCAGGTATCTATTCCTCAAGGTGTATTCTCAAAGGTGAAAAGGATTTCTTGTCAGATCAAGCCATATGGAGCCACCTAAGAATTATTAAAAAGGGGATTTCTTACATGACAAAATAAAGGAATGATTAAAAAGACTATAAAAAATTATGACATGGCATCCCAATCATAGTTGAGGAACTGAGAAACATGATCAGTTCATGATTTATCCACCTGGCAACAGAAAGTAAGATATTTTCAAGGGAATAAACATGATTAAACGGTATGTTGTAAAGAGGAATATTCTCTTGAAGATTTAGACTTTTGGGGGGAAAATTTGGGATGAGTGAGCGAGTGAAATTATATGAATGTAATGAGAATACTCTTACATAAGGGGGTTAATTTTTCTAAGAAAATTTGAGAAAAAACCATTTTCCCAAGAGACCGTCTGAGAAACCTGTTTATTTTGTTGTGTTTTAGATTCAATCACGTCAAGATGGTTGCAAGTTTACAACCATTGACAAGCTCTGAGATTGTTCAAGAAAATATCCCCTGTTGATGAATCTAATGAACCTTGAAATGAATTTATGTTGATCATGAGCATTATTGTGTTTGTCTCATTTCGAATGTTTTCAAATAGTTTTTCTTGTTCATGTTGCAATCTTATGTTGAAATCCCTCTGAATCACACAAGATCTTGTCCATGTGTTAGTATTGTGGCATTTTCAATTTCATTGTGAGAAGAGCTTTCATCTTGTGATGCAAATAAACAATTTAAAATCACTTTACTTTCATTATGTTGATAAAGATTGTTTGTAATTCTATGAGTGTATCTTAGGTGTGACAAATCAGGGAATTTCAACATTTAATTGAGTCTTTAGCATGAGCCTTTGTGTTGAATTATTGAAGAGTGTATGAAACCGTGCATCTTTGGGCCTCCATTGATACACACCTTTTGGTTGAAGGAATATTTTGGCTATTTTGAATCATTTTGTTTGTAAGTGTTCCAATATTTGTAAAGGTTATCAAAGATCTTGTATAATTAACTTTATCTTGCTTAAATTCCCGCCAAAAACTTCTCAAATGATAAATCCTACATGAACTACCCCTATTTGTACTTGTGTATCCACAAAGATTTAACAAATTTCACTGCCAAAATATGCAGAGACAATCAGGATTCAATTATTGTCTTTAGTAACCCGAACCTTGTCCAAGAAACATATCCACTCTCTAGTGTGACAACTCATGAGAGTTAGATTGTGTTGTATTGATCATATTTTCTCAAGGTTCTCATTAAAATTGTGCAAAGAAGGATCTCTTGATATCCTTCACTAACACGGGTTATAGAATGGGTCCTCTCACCCTAGTTGAAGGCACAACCTAAAGTAGTGAGGGTAGATCAAACCCTTAGTGAGGTGTTATCCATTTCTCCAACGCCTGAGTAACAAAGAGTCAGTTGAATCCCCTCCCGGCTACAAAATGACTTATATCATGATTTTTCGTCTCTAAGCATCCTTCCAGTTTCATGATGTTGCTCAACCCTCGTAGGAGAATCAATTTGGATACCAACACCAAAGTGGCACTATTGCTAGGGAATTATTTATGCGGTAACAACACTTGAAGTGGTGTCGTTGCTAAGGATTATTTGAACATTGTGACTGTTTGTGTGGTAACAACACAGTATGGCATTGTTTTTGGGGATTTATTTGTGTGGCAACAACACCCAAAGTGTTGCCATTGTCAAGGATTATTTTTACAAATGCATACACATGTTGACCGGTAATGTTTCTTGCATGATTTAAGTACAAATACGTTGTTTAAACATCATCCTTTATTGAGATTTGTAATATTTATGCAAGATTACAAGTTCATTGTGCAAGTATTTCCAGTTTCTAGTGGTTATTACACTAAATTTACATCAATAGTGATAAATGTGGGTAAAGGAAGGTCGGATCTATTAAGCTCTGTAGAAAATAAGCATTGATAGACAATTGGCAAGTTACTTATAGTGCATCTGCACAACTAAGGTGAAAATCCTTAGTGGCGACTCCGTGTTGAATTGAAATTTTCATGATTACCAGTGTCTTAACTTGTGTCAAGTGAAATTTTTCATCGATATTTGTAAAGCTGGAGGGAAGAAGGTCTTTCTTCACCTGGCGATCCTACTAAAAATTTATTTCTAGAACTAGGAAAAGAAAATTCAAAAGGAAAACAAGTATGGAAATTTGTTGGAGATCAAGAATCAAAAAAGGAGATATCAATTCTGAAAGGTGATCAATATGTGGTTGAAGATTACCATACGTCTTCAAGTGATTCGAACCAGGTAATCTTTATATAAATTTGAGTTCTCCAACTAGAGAGGGGCCATCATTTGTGTCTGAAAATCGTGCCTCTCATTTTTCCCCTATTTCTTCCAAGGTTGATAGGGTTTTCCAAGAAACTGAGTCATTAGAGGATATTTACTTTGAGAGTTATACTCATGTGCCCCAGAGACCCCTCGTCCCTTATCATTTTGATTCTCCTACAAGATCACCTTGGCCCAACCTCCACCTAGACCTCCTTTTGTTTTCAACACTTTTGGACCTATAGATTTCAGAGGTATTGATGGATATCCTAATATGGTGCCACAAGATGTCATAAATAGGTTGCCAAAATTTCAAGGAATAATGCCATCACTAGTGACAACCATTTAAGACTCTTTGTCAATATGATGGAAGATTTTGAAATTGAGTTTGAAGACGTGTATGTGAATTTGTTTATTCATACTCTTGAGGAGGATGCACGTGACTTGTACAAGGCTTTACTAGATAATTCAATAGATTCATGGACCGAGATGAAAAATGCCTTTAGATTGCAATATGGGGATAAGATAGATCCTAGGTTCCTTTTATCTAAATTTTAAAATATAAAGAAAAATCCAAATGAATCTATCCATGATTTCAATACTTGGTTCAATAAGACCTTGAATAGGCTACCATGAGTCCTGTTTGATAAAATATTCTGATGCTTTTGACAAAAATCTTGCTTATTACTTGAGAGATAAGAACTGGGAACATTGAGGCAAAGCTTTCACCATGGCCTTACAAATAGAAAATAACATCAAAGCAGTTGGAAAGCCTCCTAAGAGAGAGGGTGTCAAGTTAATCAATCCAGAGAGGCCTCAATCAAACAAAGTTGTGGATCTGGAAGAGGTTGTAAAAAATTTGGCTGGAGTAGTTAAAGAGATATCCTATAAATTGGCCATAGCTAGAAAAAGGGATAGGACAAAGTTTCAGGTCAGCACAAGCCACATGGTCAAGAGAGATTTGGAAATCATCCCAGAGGTGATCACAGACAGATGATGAGGGAAAGGGCTCATGGGATCAGGTAATAAACAGCCTCAACCCAAGGAGAATAGATTGGTTCCTGATCCTTTGACTACCATGGTTGCTACTATGGAGGAGGCCAATGTTATCGAGTGGTGTGATAGGTGTTTATTACCACACTCCCATGTGATGTAGATTAAGAAGTTGAGGAAGCAGATGATGATGAGACATATGATGATCTGTGCATGATGGAATGCCCTACAAACTCACAGCAAGGGGCAACCTCAACTGAATTGATAAGTGTCAGAACTGTTGAAAACTTCTAGGATTGTGTCCATCGAGTATTGGCTCTTCCCCCATTAATACTTTTGAAATTGATATGGTGTAAGAATTTGATCTGCCTAATCATGATTTTGAATACTTAAGGGCTTTGATGATTAAAAAGTATGATGGAGGGATCCCTTCCGAAGAGGACAGAGTAGTAATTGTTGATGAATGCAGGAGTTGCTCAGGAGAAATAATATAACACCAGAAGTAAGGTTGTCAAAGGGGGAGGGCCACAAACCAAGCCAAAAGTTCTAGTTCTTACCAATATCCCAAAGGAAACCCCTAAGAAAGATACATCTGGCAAAGGCCTAACTACCCCAAATAAAACCTGTGCTCCTGCCCATGCCCAGACTCTGAAAAATCCTATACTATCAGATGAAACTGTGAATCTTCCTCCTAATACTGTCCTACCCAAATATGTTCCTTGTGACATAGCCCAAATCTTGATTCAAATCAAGGTCATTGTTCCCATTGTTGAATTACTCAAGATCCCTGAGCATAGGAAAAGGGCATTCAAATATTTGGGATTTAAGGAAGAAAAGATTACTCAGGGAAAAAGTGTTAATAATATAGAGGTTCCTCCCATTATTACAGAATCAAAAATACCACAGGTATTGGAGGAACTGGAGAATCACCTAAGGTGTATTTGGGAACTTCTCTGGTTGAATCTTAGCTTAATGTGGATCCATTTTTACCACTTTGATTATTAAAGATAGGTTGGTACATAACTGCATGTTTAATTCAGAGCCTCATGTAATGTAATGCCTCTTGAGGTCATGAATGAGTTAAATATCAAGGTAACAACAGCTTTTGGGAAATGTACTACTATGGATTCAAGAGAAGTTCCAGTAATTGGATATGTCAAGGGATTAGTAGTGCAGTTGGTAACTTTTCCAGGAAAGTGCTTAACCATGAATGTGGTTATTGTGGACTATCCTGCCAAATGGGGGATGTTATTATCCAGAAAGTGGGCAGCTAGTGTGGGTGGAAGCATACAAATGGACATGTCATACAACCATACCAATTGAGGGGAACCTTGTGAAGTTGTATGCAGTGAGAAGAAAATGTTGCATATCATTGAGGACCCTAACAATGCTTCTTATGAAGTATTGTACACAGATGTCGATGTCGGTAACTTTTGGGATATGTTGATTGTAGGGAGCATAAAATTGATGAGTGCAAGTATCTTGAGTAGATTGGTTCAACTGGACTCGATGTTTGATGGGGTTTGTTCTAGATCTGGTAAAGGCACAAAGGATAAACCTAGGAGAATACGGCTAGGCAACAACTTGGATAGAGAAGAAAAACAAGCATATGTCCAATTGTTAAAAAGTATCAAGACTTCTTGGCTTGGTCGTACTCAGAATGGCAGGAACTTGAAACATTTCCTTGATTAATTTCTCATAATCAAGGTATGCATCATCAATACAAAGTGTATAATATTTTGTTTTTGTTACGCTTTTGAGTTTTTTACATTTGGCTTCTCCTCGTCCCAGGTGACAAGTTTTTATTGGTTTCTCGGTTTGTTCTTGGGAGGTTGGAAATTGTTTTTCTACTTTACAAGCTTGTTCTTGACTCCATTGCCCAATGGATTTTTGGCACATGATCTATTATTTTGTTCTTACGGCACTCGTAGGGAGTGCCCATCCCCGAGTTGGAGCCGATGTTGGTGCTCAATTTAATCTCGCCTTGTTTGTTCAAAATTTCTCAGTCCACATGGTTTGAAGTATTCTTTGTCTCCCTGTATGGATGCATGAAAACTTTCTCCTTCATTTGGTTGCCATTGTCAATCCTTTCCTTGGGTCATGGATCACATTGAGTCTTGGTATTATTTCTGATCTTCTCTCATGGGAAATTTCTTTTGTTGGGCGTCATCCACGATTGTGTCTCCTCTATAAATTTTATCCCAACATCTCGTGGATACGTGGTCGTATTTAATTGGGACGTAGCACGGCGGGTCTATTTGGTGAACTTGTCACTTTTTCACAATTTTAAAAATGCCAAATTGGTCTCGTGGCCCCGATAGTTTCTAATTGGCTATTCAACAATGTGAAGCGGCAAAGCAAATTTCTTACTTTGACCCCGAAGATGTACACTGTCATAAATCAAGTGGTTGCGGGAAAGTGGGCCCTTTTTGTGTTTTGAGGCATTATGGCGAAAAGAATGAAAATATAAAAGGAATTCCTAAGGCCCGCAAAAGGACACGTGGTGGTTTGAAAAGTCAAAGGTGAGAGAGGCAAATCGTCGAGCATTTTGAAGATTTTGGCCTTTTTGTGAAAAGGAGCAAAGTTATAAAATGAGTCGCGATTCCGCTAAGGACCAAATAATGTCACATGTTTGAGTCATCATTGAAAAGTCAAACTGGGAAGGTGGGTCGCCAAAGGCATTTTAGAAACTTTGGCTTTTTTTGTAAAAAGGAGTAAAGTTGACTTCTTCATTTTCATGGGCTCATGGTACGCATGCACCTTCTCATATGCACTATCTAAGACCTCGCACATACCCACAATATGATCAACATCCAAATTTTCCACTTCTTCATCATCAATCATGTAGACCATTTTACCTTTTTCTTTTTCTAAGAAGGCATGCCCAAGTTGTTCTTCATTTGTCTCTTCTTCTTCAAAATGCACCTCCAGATCTAACTCACCTAGTAATTCCTAAATAAGTTCCTCAGCCTTTATACTATCTCCCATAGTCAAGCACTTCATAACCTGTAACACCTCATTCATTGGAGGTTTAGTAGAAAAATAGTCAAAGTTTTGAATTATACCCAAGTCGTTCTACCAATTCTTTGTTTCTCTATTCAATTATGCATAAGCATATCATACACATGCGCAGCCTCGCAAGGTGAAGTAGAACTTGTGCACCCACAGTGATTGTGGTAGGGCCTCCGCTCCTCTGTCAGAGTATCTCACACTTCGATTGTGATGCGGCGAATCCTTCTCATGGAATTCACATGTCTTAGTAAGTGCATTGCTCCGAATAAATCTAGCAGAGAAGGTGATTCTCACTTCTCACCACTCTAAAAGAACATCTTTGTGTACCATCCTCCAGCATGATGTTGTCCCACATAAGGTATACACTAGTATATTCCTTCTTTCCACTTGGTTTATCCACTGGGCCTCCATAGTGCACAGAAATACTTTTGGGTTTCCTCACCAAAGTACCTTGGTACTGTTCTTGCCCAAATGCCTAACACAATGCGGCCTACTTAAACACGTAATTACGGTCTTCATCTCACACCCAATCATTTCCTAAGTCCCATGTGCCCAATTATCACAAGTAACGTTGGTTGTATCATTCATAAATTGTGCATCATCCCATTGAGTAACTCGTTCCTTTGATGGTTCAAGAACTTCAAGATCTCTAATGGTGCGCACATAAATTCTTGTTCAAATCCTCTTCACTCAAAGGTTCTACATAAGGTGCAGATTTTCCGTCCATCAAAGGAATGATCATGCGCTCTGTTTTGTTCTCAAAACTGATGTAACCCTTATTGAAGCGAAAATCAACATTATTTGCATAACACCAAGGGTGCCCAAAAAGGTCGGAAAGTTATTTTCTTCGGCAAACGCCAAGACTTCAAAATCCCCAGTAAACTTGGCCCCTTGTATAATAATAGTGGCATCCTTCAGAACTCTAATGGGTGTGGCTTTAGTTCTTTTCGCCATATACAAAACATTTGAAGATGGTTGTAATGGTGGCCTCCCCATCTAGTTCCATACATCCAAGGTGAGTACATTCACTGTACCTATGTCAATCAAAATGTTACTTAGCAGCCATCCATCAACGATTGCATTCAATGTGATCTCTTTGTCATAATCAAGATTGTGAGGAGGTAAGTTCACATGCAATATTTGTCTCTCGTGCTTGACTCTAACATGTGGTATCTTTCCCTTAACCATTCTCCTAACAAAGGAATTATGTTCTCTTGGTGCAACATCTTACAAACCTCCTTAAAATCATCAACATCTTTATGAGAAAGCTCAACATCTTATTTCTTTCTAGCTTCCGCGATGAATCCATCAAGCACCGTATCTCACCCGAAATTTAGAATGACATTCATAGTCTCTTGACATACTTCCTTTTAATGGGGGGATCTGGATACTTTGCATGTAATACCTCTTGTTTTGTAATAACGGAGTTTTTGCCTGCAAAGTCTCACGTGCGTGTAGCCTCAACATGTGTAGTAATCTTCATAGGTATTACCTTTGGGTCAGGTTCTAACTTCAGCATCCATTGATCTTCCACAACGTGTTATACTCTAACCATTCCCACACCTTTATGCTACTTGTGCTTCTTTCTCAGTTCCCATAAAAATTCGAGCATCCTTCATAATTGTGATTCTTTCCTCACAAGGAGCAAATAATATTATGAGGTCACTTGCTTATAATGATCAAGGGATCTGCAGGTATAACATGTTCCACGGGGGAACTCACTTCTTCCACCGCCACGACCTCGACCTCTGAATCCTCCACGGTAACCTCTACCTCTACCTCTACCACCTCCATCAGAGTGCCCTTCATTATGATTATGATCATGATGCTCACCTTGTTCCTTAGAATTATTTGCAACACTAGCCTAACATACACCAATTTCAATGGCATCATGAATCTGATCAATCAATCTGTAATTCTCTATATCATGAGTGGTAGACTTACAAATCTTACAATAACAGGACACATTCTTTCTTATCATGCATTGCAATAGTGGGCACCTACTTGAATCATGATCCAAGTGATAGATCTTGCAGTCCAACAACATGACATGCACTGATTTATGAGGGAAAATATCCTTAATATGTCCTTCTACTTCACAATTTGTGCACCAAATACCATTACGCATCTCATGAGCTGAATTAGTTGACAAATTTTCCAATTGTTTTTCCATAGATGCAATCTGAGCTTCCAAAAATGGGCTAACCCTAGTGTCTACGCTCCCAATCGCCTCGGGCGCTCAGCTGCCTCAAGTGCCTTGCTCATGTCTGTATAAGTCTTGTGTGAGAGTGCCCTTATGAAAGGTGTGATCAAACCTCCAACGAACCATTGAGCATGTTGACTCGGGTGAATGTCATAAGATAACTTTGATAATAAAGTTTTAAAGTGGGCATCATACTCCCTAACACTTTCAGCCATGCCCTGCTTGATGTCCTTCAACGCACTGATGTTTTTCTACTCAAACTCAAGTATGTGAAACTCTGCTAAGAAAGTATCATGCAATGCGGTATAGTCTACACAAGTCTAGGTTCGGATCATATTTCATATACCAACTATGTGTGTGCCCTTAAAAAGTAGTAGAAAACTGACTTGCCTTACGCTCTGGAGCTATAATCCCCTTAGTGTGCCATAATATCTCACACATATGCACGTGCTCAACTGCATCTTCAATTCCTCTATACTCTGGTAGGCAAAGGGACATTTTGAAATAGACTTGCTGAGATTGGTGTGGACCATGCCCACTAGATCCAGAACCCATGTTACCTCCTATGTTCCCTTCTCCTCCAAAACCACCAAACCCACTAGATCCCGAGCCACTTAATCCTCCTTATCCTTCCCCTATAGCAGGCAACGGACCATAGGATGTACTACCTTGTGTCCCAATAGTTATGCTAAACTGAACTCCCAAGGTCTACAAAGTTGTACTACTTTTAGACGTTATACCAACGTTCTACATGTCCATGTTCTATGTTAATGACATGCTAGAAATTATACCTCCAACCTAGCCTCCAAATAACACGAGACGAAGATTACGCCGCCATAGATGAATTTGTTATCTGATTAACTCCTAAATTTAATGGAAAATTAAATCTATTTTTTGTTACTCTACCACCCACACTAGTTTGCTTATCAATGACTGTCATAGAGACTAGGAAACCAATCGCAATAGCTAGGTCACCAAGAGGGATCAAATGCGTGCCTGTGGTCTTTGTAGTTTCCACCGGTGCACTCTCATATGAGGTCGAAGAGGCTTCTCTACCATGCTTACCCAGATGGGGGAGTTCCAGATGCTCTAGGTCCACGTCCTCTACGTGAACTCCAAATCTTTTGCAAGTCATCTCTCTCAATAACACCATTCATTCCGCAACTTCACGTTGCTTCTCCAAATCCCTCTCGCATACCTCATTAAACTTAAGACGCCTTTCTTCTCTTTACCTTTTTGCCGCCAAGTCCGCCATCTTTCACCACACCTACTCATGTCCCTACGTGTGGAGGGGTTTAGCTAGCCATAGGATGTTGTTCCAAATCCAGGGTCACGATAAAGATCTTAATCGCTAAAGGGATAGCGCGCAAGTAAGATCCTCTGCGGGTTCGTGTAAGAACCGAAACTCAAAGAACCTATGAACAAGAATAAGTAGAAATTGTGTACTCCAAAATGTAGCTATTCAAAACACCACTCCACCAATGATTTATAATGTGTGTCCAAGTCAGATCAGCATCATGCAAAGCTTGGAATTCTTCCTATGTCCAAACAAGTGCTCTATACCTCTAGTTTCTCTTCTATGTGTATGCTACCAACCACTAGTACAACTTTATATGGAAAGAACAGAAGAACGTCTCATACAACTCATAATAAATATCTTGTTTAACCCATGCGCGTGCATCACATTCAGGTCCAGTGTTAAATCTGTGATTAAACTCTTCCTCTAAACTCTCTAACCAATCCTCAATGCTGGCCAAATTCAACCGATACGTCTTCATCATGCAACATCTTTGCAAATATCTTGAAAAAGAGGTCCAGGCAATGAAACCAAAATGTGTTCTTTTATTTTACCGAACAGCCTAAGGCGTGTTGGCACATCACTTAGCCAAAACTAAGCTCTCACCCGAAGCACACAAGGGTACCAAGTCCCTCTTTTATGGAAGCTTTGTCAAGGAGTTAGCATGATAAGCACACGAGATATATTCCATATCCATAATAACAATGCAATAATAAACCATAAACATATCTAGATCATAATCATATGCAAGAATAGCTTATACAAGAATCAAGACTAAGTTTACCATATGAGAACTAGACACATATATGTCAACAACCAATATCCACCACAAAGATCCATTGTATTAATTACTTGTAAAACACAAAAGTTGCATACATACATAGTAATGTCACCATAAGTCATATGTGCCCATAAACTAGCAACATAACTCTAACAAAACATGGGGATCCCTAAACCATGCAAATCAATACATATTTATAGGTAGTGGGGACTTTCCCTTCACTACTCATGCACTCTCCAAAATAGGCTACATGCTAAGAATAACCATGCGCCCTTACATGATAAATAAAAAAGCATGCAAGTTTGCTAATAATAAACTATCTAATAATATCAACTGCAGATCTAATCCTATTAATATCTCAAAACTATGCATGTCACTTGATCTTCCACTTGCCCAAAATAGCCTTGCTTCGCTTCTCTCAAGTCTTCATGTTAATGTGTGCCCCTTGACTGAACATGTATATTTAGCCTTACCATGCAAAACAAATAAGTCTTGATATCACGCTTTCTCAGCGCGCCCTTTTCCATTATACTTTTGCACGCTCCTCCACGCCCTATTCCTTCACTCCCAATCCTTATGCCCCTTCAAGACTTAAGTTATACTTCATCAACCCAACAATACACCACCTACATTAGCACTACTACAAAGAGGCCTCAAACCACATGTAGTCATCCATCTAGAGATGTGATATTTATATCAATGCAACATCTTTGGCAACTTGTTCACTTGATAATAATTTGTAGTGGTTTGTTTGCTTGTGCCTAACTTAGCTTTGGTGGTATTTGTCTTGAGAAGATCGACTCTATAACCCAATTTGGAGTGTTTCGGGCATGTGTATGGGTTGTTCCTAATGTGTGTTGTTTCTTTATTGAAATTTTGGGAGATTTGAGCATCATATTTAGGTGTTTACACCCCCATGGCATGAATCCATGGTCATCCTAATGGGATATTATAGTTTAAATTAGATATCATGACATGGAATCATATGGGAATAGTCTTAGAACCTAAAGGAATGGGTAAGATGATGGAATCATTTGTTGGGTGAGAAACATTATCAAACTCTTTAATTTGTGTGTTAAATTTTTAGAGGTTGTATGTCTAAACCCATAGCAATTAAGAAAGTCTTACCACATATATTCGAGCCTAATCAATTATCGATAAGAGTGTGTTTAACCATTTTTGTGAAGATTTGAACATGGATATGTAAGGGAAAATTGATGTCTACAATTTGATGTGGTGGAGAATCTTCTTTGTCAAAATAAATGTGGTGATTCTTATCCTTAAAAGTGTTTACAAGAGATGCAAATATGTAGCTTCTACATTAGTCGGGATAGTGGCCCCTTTGAGTGTGTGGCATAAAATATCCTTATGTGCTACCAAGCATTGAAGCAATTCAAGAATAGAAATATGAGATTGATTGTTCTTAAATTTATCTAAAAGGTCATATTATTTGATAGGAGCTATTGGAGCTTTATGTGGTAGAGGGATGATCGGGTTTGTATTGGCGTGTTGCCCCCATTAGGAAGAGGGTTGTTGGGAGGCTTATCGTGTCGTGTGTTTACCGCGACCACTTTGAGTCTAGTGGTGTGGTTAAATATGCAAATTGGATTAGCATGTGGTGGTCTAGTAAAATGCAATATGTAGGGTGAAGGAGGGATGAAAGACTTGTTAAAGCTCGCTCCTGCGAAAGTGATAGATAACATCTCAAAGTTAATTTGAGAACTAGAAAACTACATGGATAATAATTAGCAGCCATGGTAAGGAAAATGATCCAAAAGCAACTTAGGATTTTGAAGAAACACTAAGAAAAAGAGATGTGAAACCAATCAAAATTTGAGAAATCTAAAACCCTATGAGTGAGGCATGTAGCTTTAGGATACGTACAACTAAAAAATATTTTTGTTCACTAAAGTGTAATATAAAATTTATGGTTTAATCTAAATAAGAAATTACTTTGTGTAAAGATTATCTATCACCATAAATATTGTAAATACTAACAAACCACGGATCCTATATTCATGTCTAGATAAATATGACAATTGCATAATCTTAGTTGAGCTAAATAAAGTAAGTAAAAGTTAGGGTTAGGATATTGCACCAATTTTGAACTAAGATGAAGTGATATTGATTTGAGAGTGTGCAGGAAGGGTGTGTAGACTGTCGTTGAGATGTCTTAAAAATATTGAAGTGTGAATCTAAAAGGGGGAGGAATTCTCATGTTGCAAACAAAGTCACTCATACGACTTAGTCTGACATGGAAAAAAATTTCCTTTGTAGGGTTTGGCTAGATCTCGTATGTGGCATTGTATTTTTTTGTGTCTATAACTTCACTTTCTATGACTTAAATTCATCAATCATAGTTGTGCGGAAAATTAGGGCTTTTTCTTCTTCTTTTTGTTTGGGGATCTAAAAAGGGGTTAGTTTGATTGAGTAGAGCTACCCCGTAACACCTACGTAGCAATACTTCAAGAGGTGCAAATCATCGTAGTTCTCCACTTGATGTATGTGTGCAAAATGTTTATGGCATTGTGTTTTGGCAATGATGACCCCAATAGGACCTTCAACACTTGGCAATGATCTTTAGTGTGATGTAGCTTTGCAAAAATGGCCTAGGGTAGCCATGTAGGATGCGTGCAGACTTAGAGTTGGCTCGAGAGAGTAATTTAGTAATTCGGTGCTTTGTGTGCATGTTTAAAGGGCCTTCAAATGGGTTGTGTGAATATGCTTTTACAAGTGAATGTTGCCGAATATTTTCTCACTCAATTGACACTAGGTCAACTATGGTAGCTAATGAATTTGAAAATGTGACCCTTGTAGATTTAGAAGATGAAGTCGTCACTTAAAATAATGTCACCCAAATAACTTTTTTTGGCATGTTGACTTCATCCTAATGAAGTCTAAATTACTGTATGCCTCTTAGAGATGGTGGGTAGACGTCCAGAAGATGTCTTCTATATTCTAAAAGTAGGATTTTGAATGATCAATTATGAGTAACAAGAGTTACGTAATGACCGAGAGAGGGTTTATTGAACAAAATGTGTATACGAGTTAATCATTTAAGTGCGAGAATAATTAATGGGCTGAAATAAATGTCAAGAGTTCATTGTTAAATGTCATGAGTTCATTGTTAAATGGCATTTGTCCTAATTTAAGTACCTAGAAGTATAAGGGAACCAATCATTCCATTTTCTCTTCCAAATAGGTGAAGAAATGGCTCTCAATAAAAGGTGTGTGCTTTGCACATGCATGATGAAATATATAAGGATTTTGATTATATGTATTTTTTATCATAAAAATAATAAGCAATGTGAAATTTAAACTATTTTTCTCAAATCATCGACGTCTCTATATGACACGAGAAACCATGTGTTTATACTTTATCTCATGATGAAGTTTTGTCTAATTCTTTTTGAAATTAATGTGAATTAACTTTTTATTTATTTGATAATGATAATATAAAACTTCATGACTAAGATAATGTTAACTCTTGAAGAACCATATATTACCTTCTATTGTTGCGAAACACAATCTTGGTGTTCAACCCAATGTTAAACATCTAAAACATTATAGCAAAAATGCATTCAAAAGTTGCTCTATTAGTCAAAGAATAAATCTCATTAGATCGCTTAATTATTCTCGCATTGATTTCAAATATTGTGACTATTGGGAAACCGACGTGGGGCATTCAATTTTTACCTATGTGATATTAACAAAGCATGTTTTAATGATGAATTTTACCCAATTTTGACGTGATAGTTAATTTTACTCGTGTCAATGATTCCTCCATTTGCTAGTAACACACAACCTTTCACTAGATTGGTTGTTAATATGTAAAATATGAATGGCATGAACCATAGCATTTTTTATTTTTTTATTGAGAAAGTCCCGTTTTATTTTGCTAATTTTTTTATTTTATTGAAAGGTATTAATATATCAATTTCGTAATACAAGATGGTTACATTAAAAGGGTGGCAAGTCAAATTACGGTCCAAAAAATTGTCATAACAATATAAGGCAACTAAATAGGGGTTATAAAGGGAAAACAATAAAGAAAAAAAAATGTGCTAGAGAGACCCATGGCATCACAAAAATGCAAACATGACAAAACAAAACAAAAAAACTTAGATTACATGATTAATAGCGTGTATACATGTAAGCACATGCAATAACCATACTAAGAGGAGGTGGATCATCCTTTGGGGGAAATCCTCGCTCAAGGCTTCTTTGTCGATTGATCAATAGTGGTCCATCTGTGGGGGTTATCTTGTATAGAGAGTGAAACCATAATGCCCATCTTGGTGGTAAGGAGCCAAGCACAAGTAACTCCACCCTAAGTCGGTGATGTCCATTGTGAAGAACCAAAGAACCATCTTGCCCTTGGGAGGTGGCGGACTCCAACTCGCCCACCGAGAAGGTAGTATGGAGAAACGGCCACGAACCGAGAAGTGTCTACTATGTGAGTGGCTTTGTCTACTGACTAGCAATCAACAACAAACTTAATCTCATCATATCTCGAGGCACCCGTGAGCATGGTACAAGGAGCACTCCCCAATGATCAAGTAATTGCTAAAAATATTAAATTTTTCTGCAACCTTTTGAGCCTAGGCCTGAAAATGAAAGTACACAAATAAATAATGGCGACTTTATCATTAGTGGAAAATAGCTAAGAAACCGCTTCTTTTGAAAGATAACAACGTTTCTAGCTTTCCACAATTGAAAGAAAATTATGCCTCTAAAAAAATCCCATAAAGAAGCTATATAAGCGGGGCAATTAGAGTGGTCACCAAAAAAACTAATCTCTAGGTAACATGCTCGAGATGAAAAGGCTAAAAAAGAGTGAATCCAAGACCAAGCAGATTGGGCACGGGACCAAATCAAAACAAATGTTTGAAAGAATCGGGTCCAAAAGCAGACCGGGCACTTTAGGTTTGGAACACCAATATGTTTAAGTCTCTCTCTAATAGAAGGCCCGAGTATAGAAAACACCAAAGAAAGTGATGATTTTGGGCCCCAATTTTGGAGTTCCAAACCATATCATGGCGAAATATCCACATTCTAAGAGAGGTATTTAAACCCCAACGTGCATTGAGCTTTGCCAAATGCGGGCGAAAAAGGACTCCACAAATGGTAGAGCAACCCCAAGTTGTAGTGTTTAAAGAATATGTCAATATTCCATTTCCAATCACACCACCACACAATTTGGGGTTGTAGGCCCCCAACATGTGAAGCATGACATCGGCATCATCGCTTCTATTTTAAGCACAGACAAGAGATGCGTATTGTTCAAGTTGAATTTTTGCTTGAGCTCCTTCCAAGGAATCCATTTCCTATGCACGACCATATACCGACATGTGGAAATCCCTTTGCGGTATAATTTGAGAGTTTTGATGCCCGACATATCAACGAACAAGATGTCATTACTAGGCACAATTGGTGACCACCGTAGGTTGTGAACATTAAAAGACAAATCAACTTTGAAACCATCACCAACCCACCTAAGAAAGGGCTTGACAAGCTCAAAAGATTTCAAATACTCTTGATAATGAACGTGCCTTTAATCTTAACGGGGGCGAAGTAATGATTCGGTATATGCAACCCAATATTTTTCCAACAATTTTTACCATAAGTTGCACCTAAAGCAATGCAATCCCTTACCAAAAATTTCCATGCCTCGTTCCATTCAATAGACTCAACAACCCACTTGGCACATAAGGCAATACTCTGTCTGTAAACGTCAATTATACCCATATCTCCTTTTTCTCAAGGCAAACGGAAGATTTCCCAAGCAACTTTGTGAAAACATTTTTTCATGAATAAGATCTTATATTAATTTAACAAGTCAAATGATACAAGATAATTTAGGAAAAAATGGGCGGTATGGAAGCACGCCCGAAAGCCAAGGAACAAACTAGGCAAAAATCCCAAGGAACGAGGGAGAGCAAAAAGCATCGACTTATCACAAACAAAGAAAATTAAGTGCCGCTAAAAATTGTTGCCCTGCAAGGAGGGTCTTGATCATGCAAACCAGAACCAAGCAAATCTTTGTTGGGATCGGCACATCCCCACGAACCAAGTCGGCTTCCTTCTTCGAGTCTTCACAGGGCCCAAGAAGATGAAATGGCAAGTGTCGGCCTTGGAAACTTATTCGGTGGAGGAGGAAGGCTCCATCCATCATGAGAGTGAGGCTCAAGCACATGCAACGAACTCCAACCATGGTGGCTAGGCGGCGGGGGGATATCCCAACCCCGGTGGCGAGCTGAAGGTGGTGGAGAGAAGCTCCTCCAATGAGGCTAGCTACGAGGGGAGTGGCAAGCACGACTAAATGAGCAGTGTTGGGAGCGGTTCTGGTGGCCACCACCTCGTTGCCAACCACTGGGATTGCCACGTCGCAGGGAGCGGCGAGAGGGGGACGGTGGTTCATGTGCAACATTGCAAGGGGCGTCACCCTAGTGGCGCCGAAGCGTCTAAAGATGCTCCACCTCCAACACCACTTTATCGGCTTGAACTTGAATCTGCAACAAGACATTGGTGACAACCACAAACTTGTTATAAATAAAGAAGTGATGATTGGCATCAACATTAGCAAACAAACAAGCATTCCTTTCTTTCCATAACCAAAATAAAATTTCCCCTCTAAAAGCATGCCAAATTTGGGTAAACTTGTGCGGCATTCAAGGATTGTCTCCCAGGAGAACATGATGCCAAGTGAAGCACTCGGGGCAGATTGGAAGAAGGATGAATCCAACCCCATGATGCCCCATGGGCTTTGTGACAAAACCAAAAGAGGTGTGAGAGGGTTTCCAAATGCCCACAAAAGGGGCATTTGGGCGCAACCACTCCCAGTTGAACCAGACACATTCCAAGCGAGAGGCCTTGATGAAGAACACACCACAAAAAGTGTGCAATTTTGGGTTCCCACAGTGAGACCAAACTGTATAAAATCTTATTTCCCAGTTGATGGTGAGAACCAAATTCCCCATCGAGTGTTAAGCTTATCCACCATGGGCAGATGTGGCAAAAGCCATGCATAGCCTTGGCTAGTTGAATAATTCCGGAAAGGGGTGTCCACATACCACTTTCTATCCATCCACCAAGGACGAACTTGAAGAACAACAATTTTATGGATCATGTAATTTGGCACGAAGGAAATGATATTGGCAATGAGGAGTTTGTGAAAACATTTTGCTTGCTTAGCATTGGACTTACTGTTATATATTCTGGCAATTGGATATGTTTTGAGAGATCTGCTTGCACAAAACAAAGATGATTCATAAGGTAAATAACAATTTGTTTCATTAGTATTACTTTGGATGAGTGTAAGACAAATTATCCACCAATTGAAAATTTGTGCCCAGCTTTGTAGCTTTTGCAACTCGAAAACTTGAAAATTACATGCAATAATGGAACCCATGATTACTTTTTCATGTTCATTGGAAAGATAATTTTCCCAAAAAGTTTAATGTGTGTGTGGATGAAAATGCACAATGAACAACGTAGTTTGAGGATACTAAGTGTGCTGCAAGTGCAAGTGGAAGTGGCAAGTGCAGAAATTAGTCTTAAATAGTACTCCTCGAGAGGTGACCATGTCATTTACATAAATACTCAAGTTTTTCATGTCCCTGTAATGTTGTAGAAAATGACACTCATTCTGGAATTTTGTACACCAAGGATATTGTATGCAAAATCTATCAAAGTGTATGAACACTTTTTGAATTCGTGGGTAAACCAAATGAATTGTTTTTATCGAACTTAAAAAGATAAGATGGGTCAGTGTGCATGAATAGATTTCTAAATTTGATGAGTGGAAAACCGAAATGTTCTTTAACTAAACAGTAAACATGTTAATGCTATGACTGAACAATAGATATGTTAATTCTATGATTAGTGTTGTTTTCTTAGTTCCTACTAGTATTCATGATGATTTGACTATGAAGAGATTGGCAAAAAGCCTACAATCAAAATCTTGATCCTTCGGATGCATTTGCAATAGAAAGTGGTACAATAAATTCAATGCGGAGATTTATAATTGCTTTGTCAGAAAACATTCTACCTCCATATGACTCGACGAATTATAGAAAGAATCTAAGAAGAGAATTAAATATGTTCTTATTGGAGAATTACTCACAAATTACTACAAAGAATATCTTTCCGTGGCGCATTAGTTAAATGTGGGGCATGACGCAGCTAAAATTAAAATACAAGAGGAACATGAAAGCAACTGTGGTGATCATTTCAGTGAAAAATAGTATTTGTACTAAAAGTTTCATATCAATTCTCTACTAACAGAAGTTATATGGAAAGCATGGAAAAAATCATTAGAGTAATATTATAATTCCAATTGGATTATATGTACATGGTTGACAAAAGTCTCAAAGAGAGATTTGGTCGTGTACTTGTGTAAGCCATTTGAACTCTGGCTTGAATTACCCAGTTGACATAGTAGACATAGTACAACAAAAAGGAGCTTATATCAGACTTACCGTGTCTGGAAAAAGGAAGAGAGATTATGGAAATCTTTTGATTCTCAAGGCAAAACAATGTTCGTTTTCATTAGCATTCTATGTGAGGAAATAAACATCATTTTATGTTTTCCTCGAGTTATACAGCAGCCATATATAGCCATTACAACCTCTATCTGTAAAAATTCAGGGAAGATCAATAAAGTCAAAGTAATGCTTCGAGGATTCAAACTTTCCCATGGACTTCATTCTTTGTTATGTGTTTCCATGATGATATATTTCTCAAATTGATTGTCCATCATGTCATTCAAAAGAATCAAAGAATCAATGGTAAAAAACCAGAAAATGATATTTTGTGCCAACTCCATCATAAACATCACCAAAAAAATTCAAAGAGAAAAATGACCAAAAATGCCAGTAAAAGAGTAGGCAAGTTCCATGAAACCACATGCCCTGCTCCAGAAGGAATAGTGTGGGGGAGAGAACACTCCTCGCCATTAAACAACAGTCTAGTGGGAAACCCATCACCAGCTAAGATGTCTATGCCTGGAGTGGCCTTCTTAGTGAAGGAAATCACTGACTGCTGCTTACCTGGAATCCTAGGATCACGATCTGGTTTACTACTATTTTGTTCGAAACAAGATAATTCAATCCTGGTTTTCCTTGCATGAATATGGTGTTGTTCAGCCCCGGTACTATAGTCCCATTGAAAGAATAAACATCTTGGTAGCCAGCAAAAGCTTTATCCATCTCAACAGCAGTAAACCAATCTGCAAAAGTGTACTCATCCCAATTAAAAGAGTAATTCTTGCACTCCATCCATTTCTATAGTCAGAATTAATGTGCCAGTTAATGCTCACGCCACAATAATCACCACAAGGTAAAGGTCGTGGTACAGGAAAGTGTTCCAAATCAGCCCATGCAAGTGCTTTTGCAGTCCTGTTCTCAAAAGGGATAAGCAGAGCGTAGGAAGGAAGCAGAAGAGCATCCTTATTTCGATCGCAGGTAGGGCTTATTCTAGACGGGCAACCACAAGCACAGGTTCGGCAAGGGACAACAGACTCATTGTAAAAGCAGAGAAGGAAACACAGCAGCGAGACTTCCCAATCTTATTAGTAATGTTGCACACCACTTGCCAGCTGGCAATAGCAGATGTTGTCCGTTGTGTGCCACTAGGATCCGGAGATGTGGTTGGATTTACTCTCCTTGGCTGCCCACATTGATAATCAGGATTTAGTATGCCATGAATCTTCCAATTTAGAGGAGGAAAAAGCATGGTTCGATTTAGATCTGGAGGTAGTTTGTAGACTTGAAGTGTGAATGCAGATTTAGACTTGCTAGGATCCATGATAGTGGGAAGAATGGTGCCATTCTTGCAACAGGAATCAATCTTACCCACAGAAGTATCATTAGCAAACTGTGGGGGAGATCTACAATTGTTGGGGTCCTCTGACAACTCATTACATTAGAAAAATCTAATTCTTTATAGTAGTTTCCTGCTGCACCACTTAAGCAGTCAGCAATACTTTGGTCAAGGGCAACAGCACCTTTCATGCCAAAAATAAATTCTCCACGCTGCCATTCCCAAGACAAATTCCAGTTATCCAGACGCCCTATGGCATTATCATTTGAAATTGTAACTAGTGCATTATAGTTAGAATCGTAGCTCTGCATGACATCATAGATCATATTAAGATCTCCTTCCTGACGAGGAAGGAAATTTGTTTCTTCAGTAACCAAATCCACAAAAGCAGGATCTTTTCTGCAGCAAAGCTCGATTTGACCCTCTGCAAATGCAACAATTCAATGCATTATTTAAATTTGCAGGTGGAGGAAGGATGCCTCTTAGAAAAATGAGCCCAGCACAAAATATTTGTGTGGTAAATTAAATAAAAACCAGATTAGCAAAAACAACATTTCAATGTGCTCAAACTTAAAAAAAAGGCTTCAAGGGAAAAAGGAACAAGTGATCCATACATCTATGTGCTCATTAGCAAAAAAGGCTTTGACAGAAAAGGAAAAAAAAGCTCAGAAACAAATGATCCAGACATGTCTATTTGCCTAAACATTGAATTTCAATAAAATAGCAAACTCCAGAATCATGTCATGTGCCTTTCCAATTTGATAAGATATAATAATACAAAACAGATGGTAAAAACTCAGTTCATTGCATCCAAATTCAAATCAATGTAACAAGACCTCTGGAAAATCATAATGTTCAAATTTATCAAGAGAATTTGCCATTGACAGTTACATGAAGCATAGTGCGGGTGCACACAGGACAGCAGAAGCAGCAAATATAGGATGCAATGCCTGTCATCAGGCACCCAAGATGTTGAAATGTTTCACACACACGTAGAATATACAAAAAGATAATTAATAAATTACACCATACGAATTGGTATGAGGTAAATCCTAGACCGCACGGAAGCGCCCTAGACCCCCTTGTACCAGGCTGGGTACGTTTTGGGTACGGGTACACCCTGGGTACGTACCCACAGAGTACCCACAGTTTTTTTTTTTTTTTAAGTGCAAAAAATAAATAAATAAAAAGAGTACCCAGAGAGTACCCAGAGTACCCAGAGAGTACCCACAGTTTTTTCTTTTTTAAGTGCAAAAAAATAAATAAAACATGAGGGCTTTGATTGGAATTGAACTTTGGAAAGTTCATGTGAGATTCAATATTGCCAATAGGCTCTGAAGGGTCAAGAGAGATGAAAAGGACTTCATTTGGTTGACTTACTATTTGGGGGCTTTCTTGTTGCTCCTCATGGGTCCTTTATTCTTCAGTCAATTTGGAAGGCATGGGAACAAGTGAAGCACTTGGTGGTTGAGCAGCCTATCTTCTCTTCATTTGACATTAGTTGCCATGCCTACAAATCGATTTCGTTGAATCAGAAATATAATGACAAGATCCTTGCCTTGACAAGAGGCTGTTCTGCCCTCCTTTGGTTTGAGAAAGGAATTAGAATATTTCATGACTTTAAATGTTTTTTAATGTCCAATGATACGTCTAACTCAAGCTTAAGGCATTAATAATGAATTATCAAATCTATAATACAGTCTATGTTATTAACTATTATGTTTTGAACATTATGAATCAATACAAACTCAAGTCTCAATTCTCAAAGTATTGGAAATTTGTTTTCATGTTCTATGAATGATTTTAAGTTGTATGAGTATTAAATTTCAATAAGTATGCAAATGTTTCTTTAAATTTATAATTTTATATGCATATATATAATGTACCCAAAAGTGTACCGTACCCGAGATATATATATATATATATATATATAACGTACCCAAAAGTGTACCGTACCCGAGATTTTTAAAAATTTGCCGTTTCAGCGTACCGAAACCGTACCCGTATCCGTACCCGTACCCGTATCCGTGCAGTCTAGGGTAAATCCTTCAAAGACACATAGAACATAATAAAATACAACCTGAACTCTACATATTCAAGAATTCACTGAAAGTGCAACTCTGGTGAAAGTGGCATACCAGGAATCTGTCGTAGCATAAAACATAAATCAATGAACTTTGGTAAATAAGTATCAGACGAGGACACGCAATTCGGATGTAATATTGTATCCCTAAAAATAGCACACTTTTCCCTGATGAAAGAACTAGGGTTTTGTTTAGAGAACTTCAGGTCTCTCAGTCCTAATGATTTTCTATTTGTAAAACTAACGGCCTATTTTCTGCCAATCAACTAATTTTCACAAAATTAGACTAGACAAATAGAAAAACAATCAAATCAGATTAAACTTAAGAAATAACAAAAAAATTCCTGTTGAAGGAAAATTTTGATGAGTTTTGGAATCTGGATCCCTGTATTAAGCCATACTTGAGGATATTTTATGGGCTATTTTTTTTCCAATTAGCTAATTATTCACAAAAAATCCAAAAATAAATCTGCCAATCAGAAAAATCTTCTAGAACAAATTAGTCAACTTATTACTTTGTACCAAAAGGCTGAGATAGCATTAAGCATATGTGCATTAGATCAGGAAACACAACACTAATGACCCTACTGCAGCCCTACCATATAAGACATTTTTTCCAGCTAAAAGCAGCAGGATTTTCATTTCAATGAAATTCAGGTCCCCACATTCTGATGTTTAATGTTTTTGTAAGATATGGGCTGGGGAAATTTTATGTGCTACTTTATGTCAATTGGCTAACTTTTCACAAAAAAATCTAAATTAAAATAGTCAACAAGAAAATATTATAAAATAAAGTAGTCATATTTTTAATACCTGGCTTTGGTGACATAAAACATTAATCAATGAATTTTAGTAAATGTGCATTGTATCAGGGTACACAAGCAAATGTTATAGAATAAAGTAGCCATATTTTTATACCTGGTTTCAGTGACATGAAACATTAATCAATGAATTTTAGTAAATGTGCATTGTATCAGGGTACACAAGAAAATGTTATAAAATAAAGTAGCCATATTTTTTATACCTGGCTTTGGTGACATAAAACATTAATCAATGGGTACACAACTCTAATGACCTATTACAGCCTAAGAAATAGCACAGTTTTTCATGTCAAAGGAGATGGGGTTTTCACTAATATAAAATTCAGGCATTGTTTGTTAGCAAAGGCCTAGGGAAATAATGACTATTTTTCATGAATATTGGATTCCCCATTTGGCAAATTTTCCAAAACTAAATTGCCAAGATTTTAGATCAAGTCCTTGCCAAAACTTGCAATAGTATATTTTCCTCAGGCATTAGCCTATAAAATTTCCAAAACTAAATTGCGAAGTTTTTAGATCAAGTGTTTGCCAAAACTTGCAATAGTATATTTTTTACTTTTCCTCCGACATTAACCTATAAATTAACATTCCAAAATGGAAAATTTATCCAACTATGATCCCTGCAAACAGACTGATTAGTAATGAAAGAACATTATATTTCCAGAACCAAATTACGTACCTATAGTATTGGGCTTATTGCATTTGTAAACAGTTCTGATGAACTGTCGCAGCCCTAACAAAAAGCACTGGTCACTTGCATATTTGTAAACTATGGGCAGGGAAATTTTGTGGATATTTTCAGTCAACTGTTTAATTTATTGAAAAAAAAAATCAAAAACTAAATTACCTAGTTAGCACACTTTTCAAAACAGTCAAATGTACCAAACAATGCAACTCTTCCTGTTCAGATAATTGGAATTTGCATTGGGAGGAAGTTTAGGTCCCTATATTCTGATGCTTAAGCTTGTGTCTTGGAAAGCTATGCTCATGGAAACTTATATGAGCTATTTTTGGCCAGATAGCAAAGTTTCACAAAATTTGACTGGCCCGATTTTCATATAAAATGTTTTTCAGAATTCACAACTACTAATAGCAAATTTACTGATCTTCCTCAAACATTAGCCTATAATACTTATAATTATAGCTTTTCAAAAGGAAAATTTGTCAACAGAGTACTGAAATTCAGAATTGGAACCCTTCCAAGCACTTATCTCGGAATTCTGCAGTTTGTAATGAGGAATTCAGAAAATCTTTGCGAGGGCTTTGGGGATTAACGTCAAACAAAATCAGAATCTTGTCAAGGAAAATGGGTATCTTTGGCAGAAAGGTTACAATTGGTCAATGTATTTAATGTCACTAATTAAATTCAAACAAAAAATAAGAGAGACAATAAAGAAAATTCCTTTCGAGTGGTACTGATGAAAAATCAAAAGATTGCATTGATTATGTGGGAGAAGGTTTGATGGCGTAAAGAATTGGGGGGGAGTGGAATAAGTAATCTGAGAATCACGAACAGAGCCCTGGGAGTGAAATTGACATCAAGAATTCGTATGGACAGCGAGGCCTGCTGGACTCCCAGAAATAATATTTACAGTCAGAACATGTGTGAAAGGATCTGTAGTTTCATATGCAGCTCTACAGAGTTCCTAAAACTTTGGTTATATGGAAGATTGGCTGAAGAGAAAAGTTGAAATTCTGCGAGGAATCCTGAGTATTAAACTCTCATTAATGTTGGTACCCAAAATCTCCGCGCCACCCCTCCCCCAACGCCCCCAACCCCGGGATATCATGGAACAAATTCATGGCAGTTTGAAAAAGATTACATGCTTGTACAGGTGACAGGAAAGAATGGATGAATTAGCAACAGGGAGGTCCTGTTCACCTAGCAGAAGCAGCAAGAGGGCTATCCAATTTTCTGATCCCGTATATAGTGCAAGATAAGTATGAAATAATATGTAAAGGCTCCAAACCATGCCAATACCATGTCAAGGATAGATATAAGGTAATGTCTAAACAAGGATTATAAGAGATGTCATCCTTCATGGTTAATCAGATCTGGTTTAAATATAGTCTCCCAAAGGCCGATTCTTTTGGCTGGGTGGCAGCTCATGGTTAGATCTTAATTCAGTCTCAACTCAGTCTAGAGGATTTCAAGGTCCTTCCCAGTGTGCATTACGTGGGAAAAATGAGGAAGAATATAATTATCTGCTACTTCACTGTGAATTTTCTAGTATGATACGGAAACAGGCCCTAGACAAGTTTGAGTTAAATTGGGTGATGCCACGAAACGTGAGGGATCTGTTTAAAGCATGGCCAAGGAAGATAAAATTCCAGCCAAATGAGCAACTATGGTTCTTCACCCCAGCCATGATTTGCTGGAACACTTGGATGTAATGTAACAGAAGGACATTTAAGGACCCACAGTTGCAGGAATACCAAATCCAATCCAAGATAAGTGTGAGTCTTTCAGAATTAATAAAGATATGGGCAACCAAGAAACGAAGTTTTCACCCTAAAAATTATGATGCTAAGCAAAGTTGAAAGGCAATCCTTTTAGTAGAATCCCTGGTAAAGGAATTGGTACAAATGGCACAGGCTCAGCTATAAATTATAAAAATGACCATTCCTGCAGAAGGATGAAATAACTAGAATTTTGACAGTGCAGCTAGGACCAATCCCGGATTGCCCAGAGCTAGGAGAATCATAAGGGATGCAGAAGCCCCTAAAATGATTGTTTCAGAATGTCTGGGCACAGTGACCAACAATCAGGCCAAAATAAGGGCTGCGGGTCTGAAGCTAATTAAGGAGAGGCTGGGATAAGGTAGAAATTAAAGACGACTCAAACTTAAGGGATGCAGAGGGGATGCAGAAACCCCTAAAATGATTTTTTCAGGATGTCTAGGCACAGGGACCAACAATCAAGCCAAAATAAGGTCTGCTTGGCACGGTCTGAAGCTAATTAAGGAGAAAGGCTGGGATAAGGTAGAAATTGAAGGCGACTCAAACTTACTTGTTGAAGCAATCAAAGCAAGGAAAGAAGAGATTTGGCAGATCAATAAGGTGATCACTCCTAAAATCAACCTCTCAGTGGAAATGTAAGAATATCAGGGAATCAGGTTGCTGATTCTCTAGAAAATAAGGAAGCTGCTCTAGGGATCACTGCCAAGCTGCAGGTCGACTTCGAGGTACGGGATTCAGTTGATCAAACTGATATATAAGGACCCAGGAGAGATAGAATTAAAGGAATATAAAAATTTAAAAAGCAGGAAACAAGAAAAAAAGGAAGATAGGAACTGTTAAATTAATGTGTTAGTAATAATTTGAAAGAATTTGCATGCTCTAGGACATAACATGTGGGAGGGAAGGGGAGGTCTGTTTGATTCTCATAGGCTCAGCTCCTTAACACGCTATCCCAAGGAAGTTGGATGAATAGAACATGTCTCTGTTTCTGATGAATTGCTAAAATCTGGAGTGAGGATTTGACTCGGTTTATTTCATAGAGCTCAAATTGAAAGATATGTGCAAGTTTAATTGTGTCGATAGTCTCGGCAGACTCTCTCAATGTTTTCTCCCTGTAATAACTCCGGGTCTGAGGTAAGGACGCACATGCCATAGTTGTCTGTGAAAATTGTGTTTTTAAGTAAAAGGCTGGAGCCTTAGCAGACTCGATCCACTCTGCCATCTCCGTTGTGTAATAATTTTGGAAGGCTTTCCTTGCTGCTCTTTAACTACCTATCAGACCTCAGTCTGAATATAAGATTGTTGGTAGTGGGTGAAAGGAATAGAGAAGGGGCAGATGGCAGCAGGGCCTGCTGGAAGAGCTTGAAAGCTAGAAAATCTAGCCAAGGATAGGAGCAGTCCGAAAATTGGTGCTGCAGCAGAAAAAGTAGTATGCCAGCAAGCTAGATAATGCAAAACTTCAACAATTGGTGGAGAAAGACATACTAGGTGATGAATCCACAAGCATCATGACAAAAGATGCCTTCTAAGCATGGGAAAAAATAAGCTGATGGCAGGTATTCAGGATCCCAAACTGTTAATTGAATGACTTTGAAGTTTTTGACACTCATATCAGAGAGAGATTTTGTGAGACCTCCTCAGTGGGAATCACTCTAACACACTGGAGGTACCAGTGAAGCACATTTCAAATATTACGAAAGCAGTGCAGGTTATTGGGTGCAGTCAGTTTTGGGAATTCCAGTAATGCCCTGACAATTCTTGTGAAAAAAAAAAGTGGCCACTTATGAAAAGGATACTTTCTATATGAACAAACAGATCATTGCAAAACTGGGAATTGATATTCCTACTTGATGGTTCACGCCTGACATAGATAAGATAATTCAGGAAGAAGGTGAAGAGTATTAAGTCATGTGACCTGCAGTTTTATAATTTATCAGGAAATATCTGTTTACCAGTGATCGAGAAGAAGCATAGGGTGTTGTTTAGTTAAGGCACTATCCATTCAGTATTAATGCATGATATGGCCAGAAAATGTGGGCGAAAACAGTGGATATAGGACATGAATGTGTCAAAATTTAATGATGAGTACTTTTTTTTTTATTGGGTTTTCGGTTCCTAGATGGGTTTGGTTCACTGACATGTCCTAGAGTTTCCCCGTGAATTTGATCCTTTAGGGTCCATTGCTTCTGTGCTGAACGCTCTACTTTAGGCAGTCGACAGTTTTTTTTTTGTTTTTGAACCGATCTAAAAAAGGAGATTTGAGTAGAATATTCCATACTTCGACCAAAAAATAAAAACCATTCCTTAAAGTTTTACAGATCAGCCATGAAAAAACTACAACGTGGCCAGGGCCCAATTAATTACCTGTAGCATTAGGCGGATCGCATTTGTAACCAGCATTAGTCAGGTTGATGTGTGTAGGCATAGGAATACTCTTTTCATCGACACCAAACTCAACACCACTCATTTCAACCTGCACCTGAATCTGGTTCAGGTCCCCTGCAGTCTCAATAGCAGTCTTGAGATTTGACTGCGGGAATCCTGACAAAACCGCGCCATTGCTAACATTAGCAGGCATACTTGACCCATCTTCAACCACAGCATGACTCACAGAAACCAGCATCTCCCCATGCTGGAATCCAACAAAAATCTGCCACGCTTGAACTTCTTCTCTGCCTGTATTCAGCACAGTTGCAGTGGAATTAAAAACATAGGGCTGCTCTGCTGGAGTCGCAGTTAATGGATAAGTTATTGTGGGAGTCTGCCCCCGGTAGTTCAAATACACTCCATCACACCTATCCTTCACAGAAACCCTCGTATTACTTCCTTGAGCATCAACCCAGACGAGGAAATATACTAAAAACACCAGAAAAATATCACTGATCCCTTTGATTGCCATGATTCGGGCATCAAAAGCACTCAATCCTCCTTCCCAAAACAGGGTCTCCAAATCAGAAGTTCTGATTCAAACCCTAATTGTTCAATCCTCCGATATCTGTACCATACTCACAAATGGGTACTCGATTTTTCTACACCCATTTTCGAAAGATTTAAACGGGCGTGCGCCAGATTGATTGAAAGCTCGAAAAAAATAACGGGAATGTGTCAAAACGATGGAAAAGTTCAAAAAGATGAAATGGGCATGCGCGGTAGGGATTTCAAATCTCGAAAAAATGAAATGGGTAGGCGCAAAAGGGATTGATTAGCTTACACTGGACAATGCGGTCAGAATGCAGAGCGTTTTATGCGGTTACATTGCCGTCTCCGCGTAGAGTAAACAGCTGAGTATAAGCTGTAAGCCTGCTGACTCGGTCCCATTGAAAGCAAATGTTTTTGTCTTACAGACCGAATACATACACGCTTTCTTTCTCCAGGAGAAGATTTCAATAATTTATTTGTTTAACATGTCAAACACATGTGGATTTGTTTTACTTAGTCAGAAATTTATTTATTTTGAAACATAATCATTTTTGTCTTTGTGGGCAAACTGCAGCCAACGGTAAAACTCAGGTGAGGAAAGGAAAGTTTTGGAATAGGCTCATGGTTGAACACGTCAGCTTGAAAATTTGGTTATTTTGAAATGTCTTTGGGGACTTCGCTCGGACGGTGGACCCTTTCCTAATATTGTGGGGTGGGTAGTGTAAGAAAATTAACAAGGTAGAAGAAAAAGCAAGCCTAGGAATTGGCATAGCCACTAACCACCCTCACTACCTCTACATACCTGTGGGTTTCCACTCTTACCAACTACCATAATTTAAACCTTCTTGAAAGGAACTTATACATACCTTGTGATGATGGTTCATAGGAAGTGATCTGAAATGTTGCGTTAATAGATTGAACAAAAAAATTCATTCAAAAAATTATGTTTCAAATTTATGGACCACGAAAGTGTAAAATCTCTTAACTTATACATGCTTTCAAATTTTTAATAGGGTGGGTAGGGCATGTATGCCTCATATCACATTGTTATTGTTGTATCCCTATAATAGAGTAGATATATAAAGAGTATGGGGTTCTCTCATAATATGATGTTGACAAATTTTAAACCAAGTGGTGTCATATGATGTTGATGTTTTTAACATAGTTTAGACTAGATTGATTTATAGGACTTATCAAAGTGTGTAACTCATTCCCACGAAATTTAATCTTAGATTTGTTGATATTAAGTTTTATTATTCTCTTATCTCGGGCTTCTTTAAGATGAATTGTTCTTAAAAAAGTAATAAATGATTATATACATAAAATCAAAATAAGGTAAAATTTAGAGAAACATGAATTGTTAATATCGGTACACCAAATTTGGTTTATCAAGGCCATGTGTTTCAATAAGTATGAATTTAGAATAAAATCTTTTTAATTTTGGTTTGGTTTCTTGATTTAGGATTCCATGAATTGGGTATGATTGCAAACATCCATGTTGTTGCACCTAATATCATTTTATAGGGTTTGTATGGTACAACCAAAGTGGCATTGATGGCGAAGGTGTTTATCCCTAATTAGATTTAACATGAAACCTAAGCGATTTTAGTAAATTAGTACACTAAAGGATGTAAGGGTTAGCAACAGGTGATTATTTTGATTAATTAACTTCCAACATTAATTGACAAAATCATAATAACGTTTTTATACGTGTAACCGATATGTTAGATAAGATACGAACTTGAAAACACAAAGGAATGAGTGCACTTCACTAATTACGAGATGATTCTCGGGAAGTTTTGGGAGGATGCACTCTTTGGAACAGGAAGATCTCGAACCGATGATACATTTTTATAGAGACTATGATTGGAAATTGCCCTAGTATAAAACTATACAACTCGTCAAGAATGTATCATATAGTATTGACCCTTTTGTACGATCTTGGATCTACTTAGATCTAGGCTCTACAATTTTCTAAGATGGCCACCTTCCTAAAATTGTATGTCGTCGTCAAACCTTGATTTGTGATCATCATGTGACGCTTTCGAATATTCTAATCATAATCGGAAACCCTAGTTGTGGTGGGAAGTCTGTAAAATAAATATTAGTTGGGTTGTGGGCACCCCTATGCATCGCCGACGTCGACACTACTTTGAAGAGGCCTCAAACCGCAAGTCGTTCTCCACCTAACATGTGATATACAAATGAATGCAAGTCGTTTTGACCAAACCAGCTTTGATAATGTTTGAGATGACTTGACTCTTTCTAAAATACTTGGGGAATGGATGTCTGAGTGATTGTAGATGAGAGAGATTATTGTCTTAACTTGGTAAGAAGTTTTAGACTTATAGAGATTGTTGCTCTAATGATTGTAGATGTGTTATTACAAGATTTAGGGATTCTTGTGTGGCTTTTGCAAGTGTTGGAAGTGAATGTATCAATGTAATGCCATGAGATTTCCACGTTAGCAAGCGAGGTAGTGTTTACTTACATGTGTAGGGTTTCGTAGATGATTTATATAAGAAATGTCGACCCATAGAGATTATAATATCTAAAAAAGAATATGAATTTGAAAGAAAAGTTGAGAAATATGTCGGTCCAAGACCATACACGTTAGCCAAGACATGACATAATATCCTGACCAAATTATACGACCTTAACCAGGGAAGGAAAACATGCAATTTGAAGTTTAGAAGTTGTTACTTGATGTTTGTCTATGGATTTTATGCATTATGTTCTCAGAATTTGATGACATGCCATGCAAGGATAAACAAGCTAAATAAGAGACCTCCAAATGTTTTAAGTGGAAATGAGAAGTTTGTATTTATCTAAGAAGAGTACATTGTCAAAACTAGCAATGTCAAAGAGTGAATTGCCAAATTTGAGTGTTTGCATTCCCCCTCTAAGTATGAAATGAAATTACATGCTTAGAGGAAAAGATACTTGAGTGTGTAGACACACTTTGTCTTTGCTCAAATGTTTGTTTTACATAATCATGTCGTGCTTGTGTTGGCATGCTCCATGATGAAACCTGTAACACATATTGTAGTCGATGTCCATGATAAAGAATTGAACTTTAGCTCAAATGTAAAGTGTAACACCAAATATTTACATTTGCATAAAAATGAAATGCAAGAGATGCAAACAAGAAAGGAATACACATGTTTGTTTTGTGGAGGAGAAACTCCTACGAGTTATTTGTGTTTGAAGATTTGCATTGTTGAATTTGTTGAAGGATTGGGGGTGATCGGTCCCCAATTATGCCAAGGAGAAACCAGAGTGTTAGGTGCATGCAACCCAACATGAAATGCTTTGAGGAGAGAAGAATGAAGTATTGAAACACCCTACTAAAGAAGAAGAACATTTATCAAAGTTATTTAACAACTCTAATATCTTCCCCTTTGAGTGCAAGAGGAAAGGAAAGTCTACCTACGAAGAACTTAGTTGCTTTGATACCTTCTATAACCCCAAATACCACGCCACCGCAGCGGATCTAGGCATGATTATGTAAATAAGGACACACATTAGAAAAGAGAATGAGTTTCCACATGCACTTCCCATGTGTTGCACATCTAAGTAAAAAGCGTAATGTATTGAAATGTTGATGGAGGAAGGAGAGTCATGCCCCTAAAATTCTGAAATTGTAGTAAAAATTGAATGTTATAGCGAAGGAGTGAAGTACTTCATGCGCCCTTGTACTAGTCCGAACTAAGTGAACTAAATATGAAATTGTGCCAAAACTATAAAGCTGTAGCTGAAAATCTAAATTTGTTGAGGTAGTTGATGTAACTACCCCCGCGAAAAATGTGTGGTAGAGCAAGACCATACTATGCAATTTTGACCAAGTTGTATGGTTTTAAAGATGTGCATTTTTTTCTAAATTTATATGTTTAAATAGATTTTTAGTACTTATACCTTGTTTGTACATGTATGTTACCCTAGAATGTTGTTTGTGTCTATTATAAGTGTAGAATATACCTAGATGAATGCCTCTTCTTTTGAGTCATGTGCAAAACCATGTTTAGGCACTTGGCTCAAAATAAAAGATGTGTTGCTATGCACAAGATGTCTAAGAAACCATAGGAGAGTAGGAGATGCCACTTTGAAGAACCCATACCTGTAAAAAGGAAGGTGTTCTTGCATGGTGGCAACCATGGCATGTGATAAAAACAATGATAGCAATAGATAAAAACCATATATATATATGATAGAAACAATAGTAAAAAATGCATGTAAGAGAAGACACACATATAAGTAGTGAAATCAGATATAAAAGTATGCAAGTAATGTCACACAAAAGGTGTAAATATGCTAACATGGGACACTCATGGTGTCACAAGACAATCAAGGCCCATAGGCCTGCAAACAAGAGTAAACAATATATGCATAATGCCACAAACATGAGACACCCACGATGTTGCAAAACAATAGAGATACATAGACCACAAGAAATGAAAACAAGCAAGTAGTATCACACACACAAACAAGTATGTAGGGGATCGAGTATCATAACATGATAATATGATATAAGTAGCCAATATAGGTGAAAATATGTGAAACAAGATATGTCATCACTGCATAAGACACATGTGTTAGTCCTATTAGCTCAAAAGATAACATGTACACAATATATGTAATCAAACATAATGAGGAAGTATAAAAGAACTATAATAGAATAATAACACCTAAATGTAGTAAAATAGATGCCCCCAAATATGTAGGAAGTTTGGGTAAAGGGGCCGGCAGAACCTACCATCGTGTAACGTTTTATATAGGTCTTACATCATGCTCAAAATACCATGTGAACACATGTGTGTAAAGATCAAAGAATCATATGTTATCTATCAAACCAAAGTGACAAACAACATGTATAATGTAAAGTGCTAACAACTCAAACAAAATGTACAGAGTCGAGTCTTGTACTCTTGCAAATATTTGAATGTTTCTATATTTTGAGATTATGTTAATGTTTTTATATTTTGAAGTGCTTAGGTATGTACACAAAAGAGGGGTACCGTTGAGTTATCCAATGAGATCATCTGGAAGAGGCAAAACAACTAGCAAAGGGGATGGAGGCTTAGGCCATGATTGTGTGGAAGGAGGTGAATTCAATGCAAGAAGTACAATAGTGGTAATGGTTACAAAAGAGGGTTCGTAGCCTAGATTTTACCCACAAAATCCCAAGGCGCACTGACACATCACTCAACCTAAACTGAGCGCTCACCCAAAGCGTGCAAGGGTGCCAGTCCCTCTTTAGAGAAGCTTGTTCAAGATGTTAGCATGATTGAATGTATATTTCAGATCCATAACAGATGATTAAGTATACCACAGGGCATAAACTAGACCTAGCTTGGACAATGCGTTGAGAATGCGTGCATTTTATGCGGTTACATTGCCATCTCGCGAAATAAATGATTTCAGTATAAGTTGTAAGCTCTCTTGACTCGGTCCCATTGAAAGCTATTTATTTTTGTTTCTGAGATCGAATACATACACGCTTTCTTTCTCCGGAGAAGATTTCAATAATTTATTTGTTTAACATGGCAAACACATGTGGATTTGTTTTACTTAGTCGAAATTTAATTATTTTGAAACATAATCATTTTTGTCTTTGTAGGCAAACTACAACAAAGATATATTATAGGTGAGGAAAGGAAGTTTTGGAATAGGCTCCTGGTTTTGTTTTTTTGACCAAAGCTAGCCAGAAAGTCGGCATGACTCGGTTTATATAATCGACGTGGTGGGACATGTTAGCTTGAAAATTTGGTTATTTTGAAATGTCTTTGGGGACTTCTCTCGGACGGTGGACCCTTTCCTAATATTGTGTGGTGGGTAGTGTAAGAAAATTAACAAGGTAGAAGAAAAAGCAAGGCTAGGAATTGGCATAGCCACTAACCACCCTCACTACCTCTACATCCCTATGGGTTTCCACTCTTACCAACTACCATAATTTAAACCTTCTTGAAAGGAACTTATATATACCTCATGACGATGGTTCACAAGAAGTGATCTGAAATGTTGCGTTAATGATTGAACAAAAAAAATCATCTAGAAAATTATGTTTCAAATTTATGGACCACAAAAGCGTAAAATCTCTTAACTTATACATGCTCTCAAATTTTGAGTAGAGTGGGTAGGGCATATACGCCATATCATATCACATTGTTATTGTCGTATCCCTATAATAGAGTAGATGTATAGAGAGTATGGGGTTCTTTCATAATATGATGACAACGAATTGTAAATCAAGTGGTGTCATATGATGATGTTGATTTTTTTAACATAGTTTAGACTAGATTGATTTATAGGACTTATCAAAGTGTGTAACTCATTCCCACGAAATTTAATCTTAGATTTGTTGATATTAACTTTTATTATTCTCTTATCTCTCGGGCTTCTTTAAGATGAATTGTTCTTAAAAAAGTAACAAATGATTATATACATAAGATCAAAATAAGGTAAAATTTAGAGAAACATGAATTGTTAATATTTGGTACACCAAATTTGGTTTATCAAGGTCGTATGCGTTCAATAAGTATGAATTTATAATAAAATCTTTTTAACTTTGGTTTGGTTTCTTGATTTAGGATTCCATGAATTGGGTATGATTGCAAACATCCATGTTGTCGCACCTAATATCATTTTATAGGGTTTGTATGGTACAGTACCAAAGTGGCATTGATGGCGAAGGTGTTTATCCCTAATTAGATTTAACATGAAACCTAATTGATTTTAGTAAATTACTACACTAAAGGATGTAAGGGTTAGCAACAGGTGATTATTTTGATTAATTAACTTCCAACATTAATTTCCAAAATCATGTGTGTAAACGATATGTTAGATAAGATACGAACTTGAAAACACAAAGGAATGAGTGCACTTAGCTGATTACAAATGATTTTGGGAAGTTTTGGGAGGATGCACTCTTTGGAACAGGAAGATCTCGAACTGACGATACATTTTTATAGAGACTATGATTGGAAATTTCCCTAGTATAAAACTATACAACTCTGTCAGGAATGTATCATACAGTATTGACCCTTTTGTACGATCTTGGATCTACTTAGATCTAGGCTCTATAATTTTCTAAGATGGCCACCTTCCTAAAATTGTATGTCATCATCAAACCCTAATTTGTGATCATCATGTGATGCTTTCGAATATTCTAATCATAATCTCAAACCCTAGTTGTGGTGGGAAGCCCTGTAAAAAAATATTAGTTAGGTTGTGGGCACCCTTGTGCATCGCTAACGTCGACACTACTTTGTAGAGGCCTCAAACCGCATGTCGTTCTCCACCTAACATGTGATATATGAATGAATGCAAATATATTTGACAACCAACCTTGATAGTGTTTGAGTTGAGTTGACTCTTTGTAAAATACTTGGGGAAGGGATGTTTGATTGATTGTAGATGAGAGAGATTATTGTCTTAACTTGGTAAGAAGTTTTAGAATTATAGAGATTGTTGCTCTAATGATTGTAGATGTGTTATTACAAGATTTAGGGAGCCTTGGGTGTCTTTTGCAAGTGTTGGAAGTGAGTGTATCAATGTAGTGCCATAAGATTTCCAGGTTAGCAAATGAGGTAATGTTTACTTACATGTGTAGGGTTTCGTAGATGATTTATATAAGAAATGTCGACCCATAGAGATTATAATATCTAAAAAAGAATATGAATTTGAAAGAAAAGTTGGAGAATATGTCGGTCCAAGACCATAAAAGTCAGCTAGGACAAGATATAATATCCTAACCAAACTGTACGACCTTAACCAAGGAAGGAAAACATGCAATTTGAAGTTTAGAAGTTGTTACTTGATGTTTGTATATGGATTTTATGCATTATGTTCTCATAATTTGATGACATGTCAGTGTGCAAGGATAAACAAGCTAAACAAGAGACTTCAAAATGTGTTAGCAGAATGAGAAGGTTGTATTTATCTTAGCAAGAGTACATTATCAAAACTAGCAATGTCAAAGAGTGAATTTCCAAATTTGAGTGTCTGCATTCCCCCTCCGAGTATGAATTAAATTACATGCTTAAAGGAAAATATAATTGAGTGTGTAGACACACTTTGTCTTTTCTCAAATGTTTGTTTTACATAATATTGTCATGCTTGTGTTGGCATGCTCCACGATGAAACCCGTAACACGAGTGTAGTCAATGTCCATGATAAAGAATTGAACTTTAACTTAAATGTAAAGTGTAACACAAAAGATTTACATTTGCATAAAAATGAAATGAAAGAGATGTAAACAAGGAAGGAATACACATGTTTGTTTTGTGGAGGGAGAAACTCCTATGATTTATTTGTGTTTGAAGATTTGCATTGTTGAATTTGTTGAAGGATTGGGGGTGGTTAGTCCTCAATTATGCCAAGGAGAAACTAGAGTGTTAGATGCATGCAACCCAACACAAAATGCTGAGGAGAGAAGAATGAAGTATTGAAACACCCTACTAAGGAAGACAAACATGTATTAAAGTTATTTAACAACTCTAATATCTTCTCCTTTGAGTGCAAGAGGAAATGAAAATCTACCTACAAATAGCTTACTCACTTCGATACCTTCTATAACCCCAAATAACACACCACCTGCGGCGGATGCGGGCATGATTTCGTAAATAAGGACACATTGCATAAAAGAGAAAATCATGTAACGTTTTATATAGGTCTTGCATCATGCTCAAAATACCATGTGAACACATGTGTGTAAAGATCGAAGAATCATATGTTATCTATCAAACCAAAGTGACAAGCAACATGTATAATGTAAAGTGCTAACAACTCAAACAAAATGTACATGAGTCAGTCTTGTACTCTTGCAAATATTTGAATGTTTCTATATTTTGAGATTATGTTAATGTTTTTATATTTTTGAAGTTCTTAGTTATGCACACAAAAGAGCGGTAGTGTTGAGTTATCCAATGAGATCATCTAGAAGAGGCGAAGAAACTAGCAAAGGAGATGAAGGCTTAGGCCATGATTGTGTGGAAGGAGGTGACTTTAATGCAAAAAGAACAATAGTGGTAATGGTTGTAAAAGAGGGTCTGTAGCCTAGATTTTACCCACAAAATCCCAAGGTGCGTTGGCACATCACTCACCTTGCAGGCGAGTGCTCACCCGAAGCGCGCAAGGGTGTCGAGTCTGCGTTAGAGAAGCTTGTTCAAGATGTTAGCATGATTGAATGTATATTTCAGATCCATAATAGATTATTAAGTATACAACTATGCATAAACTAGACCTAGTTCTTAATAATATTAAGGAATAACTAAATAATTACTATAAAATGATTTACCATACAAGATTCATGCTCAGTTACATCTAACACCAATATCCAACCAATAAGATCCATTATATTAAATACTGCAAAACACATAAGTTGTTTAGATACATACAATGTCACCATGAGTCATACGCAAATACAAAACCAGCAGCATAACTCTATTACAAAAGTGATATTTTTAACCTATGTAGATTACACACATATATAGGGGTGGGGACTTGCCCTCCATCACCTATGCACCTCCAAAAATGGGCTACATGCTAATCATAGCTATGCGTCGTTTAAGCTAAGTATAAAGATCATGTAAGCTCTCTAACAATAGATCTTCTTTAGTTAACTCTTAGTTCGATCCTATTATTAGCTCTAGACTATGCATGTCGTTTAGTCTTCCCAAAATCCCAAAATAGCCTTTGTGTATTCTTCAAGTCTTCTAGAAAATGTGCTCTACACTCCATGTCTATCTTTAGCTCTTCATTCCAAAAATGACTAAGTGTTAACTCACATTGCACTTGCAACCATGTCATGTCTCCACCGCAAACCCTGGCATCCTCGCGCACTCTTTTTCATGCGCCTTTCTTCTATAATATGTTCTACGCATGCTAACCTTTGTTACGGGACTTATTTATTTTTTCTATGCTCAACAAGGTGTAGGGGATGAAGGAGATGTATGATGAATATGGAAATTAAAATACTTATAGGGAGGGATAGAAGAGTGAGTACGTCTAGAAATACCATGGGAACTTATAGTCCTTTAGGAAACATGGAGAGATCATGTGCACAAGATGACCTAAATAGAACCCTATGAGGGGATGACTCATGAGAAACAATGTGTGAAACTAAAGGCCTATCGAAAGACTTACGAGAGTGAGATTTTTGTAAGGTAGTGTGTGCAACTAAATGTCTATTGAGATACATGAGAAAGTTATAGTCGTAAGAGGTAGTGTGTGAACCTAAAGGTCGATTGAGGAAGCATGTGCAACCAAAGTCCTACTAGGAGACCCGAGAGAGCTAGAGTTGTGAGAAGTAGCAGGTAGGACCACATACCTAGGGAGAAACCTAGGAGGGCTAGAGCTACGAGGGACATTTTGTGAAACCAAATACCTATATGTAGATGTACTAGGTATAGGGGTAGAAATTGCAGAAGAAGGCCTAGGAAAACTACAAAAAGAATCCTCAAAGGGGATACCTCAAATGGTGACAAATTGATGGTTATGGATAAACTTAACACATTGGTGGATAACATAAGGAATAACCCTAAGAGAACATAGCGAGAGGAGGACCAAATACAAGGTACTAGAACTAAGAGTAGTAACAACCAAGAATGGAGTCATAGAAATGATAGAACCAATAGTGATGGGTAGAGTAATACGTCGATAGTGAGGATTAGTATCAAATGTGAGATTTTATGTAGAAATGCCAAGATATTGAAGTAACATGAGAGTGTAGACATTATCTTTATTGTGTGGATCTACCAAAAACCATGTATAGGTACTTGATTAATAGAGAAAGGAATATATAGAGTATTAGAGACACACGAGTCATCTATATAGAGTCATTAAAAGTAATGAGTGGTGCAGAAGATGATGTATGAGTGATAGTGCCAATCATTTCATCAAGGGTGGTCATGAGAGGGTTGTGGTGGCCTCACACGATAAGTATTATGCACTTCATATGTATATTTATCATTATTATGATTAGGAAGTGGATTATTGAATATTTTGAGTTTAGCATTATCATTGGTTAGATTGGAATATTTTGTGGGCTCATCCCATTCGATAAAGCATAGGACTTTATGAGATCTTGAATGATATATCAAAGCTTAAGATGCCTATCAATGAAGTAATTGATACATCGATGATAATCACAGTAAGCATTGGCATCAAAATTCTTACTTTGAGGATTTCTTATATCAACCTCAAATGGTGGAGGGAGAGACACGAGATTACACTCAAACAATTATTTTAATACAATGTGTGGGATAGAAGGTAAGCGGGAAAATGTTGGTAGGTAGGTTGGAGTTGTAACTTAGTGGTTGAGAAACAACATTGAAAATTTCCTTCAAGCGACCTTAGTGTCATGATTTTTTCCTCCGAATGTGATTTTTTGGGAGAATTGGTGTTAGATGTGGTAGGAGTGATAACAATGTACTTGAGTTTATTCATATGTAATAACTTAGCTTCATGCTCCTTGAGTGTATGACATAGATGGTCAAAAGATTATAATTTGTTAAATTAAATTGATTCTTACATATGGGAAACAAACTTTGTGTGAATAGATCTTGCAGTTCACTATTAGCTAATATATTGCTCATTTTGGTAAGCATGGTCTTGTATCGTAAGACATAATCGTTGATAGGTTCATTAGATCCTTATCATAATTTAGATAGTTGTGCATATAAAAAAATTTCCCAATGTCGATACATAATTGTTTCAAAATTTATTTTCTAAAGCGATAAAAGAGCACACAAAATGTGTGGGGAGATCATAAAACCATTGCAAGGCAAATTATTTAAGACTTTAAGGAAAGAGTTTGGTGAGAAAGATGTCATGAGAGGTATAATAAAAACAAGTGACATGAAAGAAGTGAAGATTCTCGGTGGGGTATCCTTTTCCATCATAAGTAGTGAGTTTAGGAGCAACAAGACCAATGGGAAAGGAGTAAAAACCACTTGTGTGAAACTTGATTGTGAAGAAGCTAAGTAGAATACATATCATGAGAAAAGCAGATGCACCTTGTTAAAACTATAGATGAAGAAATATATGAACTATTAGGGGTGGATGTAGGATGTGTAGTAGCAATAGTGGTTACGGGAAGAGGCATAGTGTTAGTAGAGGTTCATGAATTATGACATCGAACTTACAAGTTGTAGTCTAGATAATAGACCATTACCCCACAATCAAATTAATGAACGGGGCCCCATACAGGAAACATGAAGCTTTTCTCACAAAGGTTTTCAACTAGTCAAGTGGGTAGCAGGGCACTTCCCATTTCATCCACCATTTCTCTCAAGGTGTGGACTACTTTGGGGTTCCTAGGGTAATCCTCACAATGATTTTTATGGCTTATGCCAAGATACTTCCCCTAGTTTAAAGCGGACAAGCCGTAGCTCTTAATCGAAACTTGTAAATATAGTGTGTTGAATAAAGTGGTGTATTTTTTTATCTTTGATCTTAATGAGGTTTAGTACACCATTGGCAACCTACAACACACATGTAGTTAGAGTTTGTTTAGATCCCAAGTCTTTGACAAGTGAATTAGGTCCTACACACAAAATATTTAGTAGTTTCCAATAGAAAGTGAATCAAAGTTGCTTTTGATTCTCAAGATTGTCCAAGGATGCAAGAGAAGAGCATACACAATAATTTGATCCACTAGATAAATGCAAAGGAAAACTTTAAATCAAATGAACTTTAAACAAATCTTGATAAATTGTTCATTCCCTTAAGCAAAAATGAAAGATTAAGTTTCTAAATTAACCAAATGTTAGAAAAATGAAAACTAAAGTTGCTTTTGATTCTCAAGATCACCCTAAGGTGCAAGAGAAGAGCATACACAAACTTTAGTCTAACTTAAGTAAAGCATGGAAACATGATTCTCATTAAAGCTTAACAACATGTTAGAAATCTGATTAAAAATGTTAAAACCTGCAAAAAATAGTTAGGAAAACTTGTAAAACAACAAAAACACAGAAATTCAGAATTTGAAGCCTAAAAACCGAGGAAAAAATCAACACAGAGCATTAGCATAAGCATGTGCAATAAGTAACACATGAATTAAAGTAGTAGCGCAAGGATAAGCTCATAGCGCAAGGTAACTTTTCACTAGCACAAGGATAATCTCAGAGGCACGGGTTTGAGACAAAAAACACAGATAGGTGTTTCGTTATCACAGGCAGAGGATTGGTAGTGCAAGCTGGGAAAGCAGTAGTGCATGGCTATAGTGCAGTAGCACATGCCATACACAGTGGATAAAAAATCTTATTTATCAAAAATGTAGGCTAAAAGGCACTAGCGCAAGCTTGTCCAATGATAGCGCAATGTTATCTCACTAGCACAAGCTTCAAAATAGTAGTGCAAGGGTTCTTTTTGCTAGTGCAAGGCATTTGTGTAGGCATAAAAAATGGGATTTTATAAGAAAAAATGTCAAAAATCTCAAAACCTTATTAATTTGAACCAAATTTAACAACACCTCATCTTTTTTTATTCTTACAAAGAGCAACAAAACAAGGCAAACTCAACTAATCTAGTTAAGAAACACCATATTTATCTAAAATATGCTAAAATGAGGGTTAGTAACCAAAATTTGAAACTAATCTAAAAATCTTGAAAATGAATGCAAAGGACAATGGAGTATGTCCCACCGGGCGTGCCAAATGTGTTCATATTAAATTTACTATGCTAATTAAAAGAGGCTAACACCTAGTAGTCTCAAAGAAAAGCTAAATTTACTATAGAACCATCATGATTAGAGCTTAATGGAAAGCTAATATGTAATAACATGAAATAAATCATCTAACTACAAGCCATTCCTACTAAAATGTATGATTTCCTTTAAAACTATGAACCTATGAAGATCATAAGCAATCAAATTTGTGTTGTTGCTTCAAGATGATGAAAGAATCTCACTAAAATGGCTACAAGGCCATGTTTAGATCTTCCTTTACTAATCAAGCATGAAGAAATGGATGCAAAGATGAGCAAGTTATTCCATCAATGGAGAAAGGCTCTTAATCATATGCTTTATATGATAATACTAGCAAAAGTATGGTGTAAGGTGTGAAGGAAGGAGCTTGGTCCTTTATATAGCTTTCCATTTGGGAAAGAATTGAATCCCAATGAATGTGGGATAAAGGATAAAGTAGATTTAGACTTGTTAAGCTTGATTAGAGGAATTAACAAGTGATTAACTCATGGGAGTTGGAGATGATTTAATTAATCAACTAGGATTAATTAATAGGCTAGAATAATCTTTTTAGGCTATTTGGAGGTGATTTAGGAGGAATTTGATATTATTTGAAGCATTTGAAATAAGGATTTAGCCAATAAAAGGGTTTATTGATTAAATACATTGTTAAAAAGACTTAATTAACTAATGATAGTTAATTAATTGATTCGAAGAGGATTATAACTAACGAAGTGTCATTAATTGGCATCCGGAATGTGATAAAGACTAGTTAATTAATGAAGTGTTGTTAATTGACCAAAATAGAGGGAAATGTTAGTTAATTAGTGGGAAATCACTAATTATAATGGAAATGATAGGAAAGAGGATAGTTAGTGCAATCTTAGTATTAAAACTACATAAGAGGATTTTAGGTGTCTACACATACAAAAGGTTCGGACTTATGGATTATATCCATATCAACTTGATATTACATTTTATTATCCAAAACTTTCCTAGACTTAATAATTGTCTTGTCCAAAAACAAAAAAGTGATTTGAAATACTAGGGACTTGACTCTATGTTTGATTATGTTCGGTTGAGCGGTGATTATGTCACGTTGTAAATTACTCTATTCACAATCGACACAAAGGACATCGTTTACCTATTTTCATCCTCTCTGCATACTATTTAACCACCCTCGTGGGTTTTCAATTAAGTATAATTCCCATTAAATTTCCATTTCGGGCGTTTAATCTAAGGGAAATCCTCGTAAACAACCCTTACAGGGTTTTTAGACTATGCGAGCCTATAAACATATACAACAAAAATTGTGCATTTAATATTTTTACCTAATTACCTTTCGCAAAATTGTGATGCTCTTTTTTATTGTTGCTACTTGGTTTACTTTTGTTACTCCATCTACTCGGTTTGACTATAAGGGGTGAATGGTGGTGGTGACATTATGAGTGCGCCTTTGATATTTGAATAAGTATATGCAATAAAATGAACCTTGGTGTGTTATTCATTGTTTGTGTAGTTGTGAGATTGACATCTAAGTATGCCTTGTATGTATTCCAATTTACAAACACTTCATTTATTCATCTGTAGTACATCTGTAATTGTGCTAGTACCTACATAAGATGATACAAGTTGATCATCCTTGACCTATTGGGAAGTTTGGTCATGAATCAAAATAGCGGTATAAATATCTTGAATAAGTGTCTCCAATTGGTCTCTCATTCATTGTACTTGAACACCTACAAAAGTAATCCTTATCACATTTTATTCCCATTCCCGCAATCATTCATTAACATTATCCTTGGCTTACAATGATGACTACAAATCTATTTCAATATTTTAATCCTCTTCCTCTATTAGCATATGTTGGTGTAGTTTTATCCCGCTTTAATATCTTTTTTTTATTATCTATCATGACAACATGTAAGTGTGTATTCCAATCCAAGAGCTCAAATGTTAATTGCTTCGCATGAGCTTTGGCCTACTTTAACATTGTGATATAATCCTCAAGTATCATAATTACCTCTTTTAATTCCTTCTTGACATTCACTACTTGTGTTGCAAACTTTTTCACCACTTCATTGTCATTCCAGTTGTCCACCACTTGTCAACTAGAAGTGTTATCTACATTGCTTCACTCATGACTTGGTCACCTATGGTGTCTGTGACCCAACTTCAGACAGTGTTTTTCGATATGTGACCTCAAATTGTGTAGTGTCTTCTCTAAGTTATCCTTTCTTTGGGCCTTTGATCGCTAGTTGGATTGTTGATTTTGTTATTTTCAAATTTTTATATTTGGCTTTTTGCTTTTGTTGTTTTCTTGTTTACTATATAGGTTTCTCAAAACTTATTTGATTCATCCCCCCTTTTACACTTTTTGCTTCTTACGCTACTTGATGGTGATCTTGTTTGAATCCTTGTTATCTTACACACACACATTGATTAATTACACAAACATATAATCTACAAAACTTCAAAATTTGAAAAATTCCTACTCTAACCATTGTGTTGAGGCACTTATTGTCTTCTTTGATACTTTGTGTAATCATGCATTATAGGATTTCATCCTACATCCATTTATTCTTTTGGGCAATATGTTTCCTTGTAGATCCCACAATATTACAATGCCTTGTTTCGTGATGTGATGGATGATATATGGTCCTTTTCATATTATGCACAATTTTCCTAGATATGCTTTAACTCATATTTCATACACCAAAACCCTTTTTTATGTTTGGAACTCCTTATTGCGTAGATTACCTTCATGTCAAACTTTATGTCTCTGTTTGTGTGCTTCTTGATTCCATTATGTTGTTGCCCTGTATTCCTCCATTTTTTTGCAATCTAACAATATGATTTCTATAGATTATTTGTCTCTCGAACCGAGTAACTATTGCAATGCAAAGGCTCAAGACAATATATTCCATTGACATGATTGCTTTAATTCCATAAACCAACTGGAATGGTGTATATCTTGTATTTCTCTTATAGTTAGTTTTGTATGCCCATAAAATTGTGGGTATTCAATCTTCCTAGTTATCCCTTTCAGACGCTATATAATTTTTTAAAGACTTTTTTCGGTACTTTATTTGTGTATTTTTCTTATTCATTCACTTACGGGTGATATGTTGTACTTTTGTGGTGCACAATCATAAATTCTTCTATGAAGATTTTGATGGTATTATTCAAAAAGTGTGTTCCCCTATCACTTACTAGTTTATGCAGACATCTAAATCTAGTTATTATGTTTTCATATAGAAATTTAGTTATATCCCTTGCTACACAATTCATTGTGGTTACAACTTCTACCCATTTTGTAAAATAATCAATTGTTGTAATTATATATCTTGCTTTAGACCTTCTTGATGGAGGGTGAATTGGCCCAATGAAGTCTATTCCCCATTGATTTTTAACATGGGATTAAGAGGAATTTCATCCTTCTGATTTGGTTTCCCCACTCATTGACAAATGTCACAATGTTTTTCCATATGATATGCATCCTAATACAAGGTAAGCCACCAATTTTTTTGTGTAATATCTTTTCATGTTGAATTCCCTCGCAAAATGTCCTTTAATAATGCCTTCATGAGCTTCACACAATAATAATTCTCTTTCATGTTCTAGTGCAACTCTATGCAATACTTCATCCTTTCCTAATTTGTACAAAAATCCATTGATGATAGTATATGGTAGGGCCTTTGTAATTAATTATTTCTTTTCTTTTTCTGTATAGTGTTATGGAAAAATTTCAGTCTCTTTCAATTATTATAGTGTTATGATGACCCGAAATAAATGTGCATATGGAGCATCTTCATCTAATTCCTCTAGTTATTATTCTATGTTTATGTGACTCAAGTGATCTGGTCCTACATTTTCTCTTCCTAGTTTCACATTTATTTTAAACTTGTATTCTTGAAATAACATCAACCATCTTGATATCCTACCTCATGTTAGTGCAAAATCATAGCACCCCCAAATGAGTTCTATAGATCTGCTTTTCTAAGGTAGAGTCATTTGGTGTGATCCGCATAACATTGAACTTTCCCAAGGTGTGGGACCTTACAAATGGAAAAGCTCTCTAGATTAAAGGTTGGTTCCTATTCCTCTATTTAGGTGCATATGTGAGAACTTGCAGAGGATCTATCTCTATACCTAATCTAAAATTTTACCAAGGAGATAGGGATAAAAGGGATACAGGAAATCAAACTAAGCTATAAGGTGATGCACCAAAGGAATGATGAACATTCATTTTGCTGATGGACACAAACAAAAAAATGCGTATGATAACAAAACACAGGTGACCGGATCTATAATGAAAGACTAGATGAAAGAAAAAGAGACAAGAAAGGATCTAAAATCGATCACATACGTGTTTTATTGCTTTGCAGATTGATACAATGCATTACTAATGGCTAGGAGGCAAGAAACGTATTACAATTATGAAGGGAGATCTGATACTCCACGAGTTCCTTTTCCAGAAGAAAGGGGAGCCTGCAAAAATGGGTGAATGTCCAACCCTTTACAATGAGTCTCGACCCAAGTATTTATAGACTCAATCAGAGAGAAGAAAGAGAGAGAAGCGGGAAAAGTAGGTTGAAGCTCAACCACTACTTTGTTAATGCCTTTGACAAAATTTGCCCCAAATCCATCTTGACTGTATCAATCTCTGGTTCGCCTTGAAGGAAGAGGAAACAACGGAACATATTGAATCCGATTTGGTTGTTGAGACAAGAAGATCCTGCATTAAAGGCCCAAAGATGTTTTCTCCATTTTTTACCTACTAGGGTCTCGAAAAAGTGCTTTTTAATCCTTCCATGGCATAGAGGACATTGTGACACTTCCAACGGTGTCAGATTTGCAATATTTCAAGCCCTGAGTCAAAAGATATGCCCCTTCAAAGTTTGTATCGGGTCCGTACAAAAGGGTGGGAAAACCAGTTTGAAAAATGGGCCTCCTTTCGACCTCTGGGACACGTGGAGGGTTGGACGTTGGTCTGAAGGTGGCCTCTGTATTTTTCTCTTGGAATGGCACGGGGTGACACATGGCTTCCTCCACCATGGCCCGCTCAATTTCTTTGTTTCTTGGCTAAGTTCTTTGCTTGGCGGGATCGTATTCCTTGTCCAGGGACATGCGGTAGCCTGACGCTCAATTGGAAACCCTCTCTCTATTTGATCCTTGAGTTAGCACCATTTGGACTCTTGGCACTCTCCGTCGGCCTGCCACCATACATTGAATATTCAACTCGACTCTAGTACCCTTTTGAGACTGGACGCGTGGAGGCTCGCGCTTGCTTGAAAGCTTGATCAAGAATTTACCTTTGAAGGGGTGTTGGTTTGAAACTTGGAAGCATCTGCAGGTCTTTGGACTTTTCAACGACCTTTCCCCTCCTTTTCGGGCCTTGGGCTATGTGGCGAACTGGCGCAAGTTTGAGCCTTTGATTTTGAGTCTATCCTTGGGGAAGCATCGCTTGGACACGTGGCAGTCTCCACCCATACTTCTATACTTAGCCTTTTCCAAGGCCCACCCAATCCACCTTTTGACCTTGTTGACCATTTGCTACATGGAGGGTGGCACAAGTTTGAGCCTCTACCTTGGATTCCCATTTTGGAATTACATTGAGCCGACACTGCACCTTCTTTCTTAGTTGAAGACTTTTCAACAGCCCCACAACTTTTAGGGCTCTAGACACGTGGAAGCTTGGCACTCATTTGGGCTTCCCTTTCTGGATTCACCTTTGGAGAAGCGCTGCGTAGACATGTGGTTCTTTCTGTTGCCTCCTCCATACTTAGTCAATTTTGGACTCTTTCCTAAACGGTCTCGAGCCCGAAAAACTTCAAAACTTCACCATTTTTCCCCTTCTTGCTCCTGGTTCCTCTGCGGCACTACCCCTTCTTTTCTGACCCTGCTTATTCCATTGTTGAGTCTACCTGTAACTTGAAAAATGGATTTAAGACATGGAAATGGCTCGATAGAGTCATTTCTTTTTGCATAGGGTCATTTAATCTTTCTCAGCCCCGCCACTCCATTGTTGAGTCCTTCTGCAACCTATTTACAAGATCTGAATGAGTTTTCTTAGGTTCTTTCTATGCGGGGTTGTGGCTGATCCAATATTTTTCCGGGGGGAGAAATATGGATAACAATTTGGTGACTCATAGGGGTATCTACCTGCTAGATGAAAAGACCAATTACCTTGTCATATCTCGTTGGGAATGGAGTCGAGAACGAAGGTCTGATATTCGATTCTCTGCCTCTCGATTCATGAGCTCTGCTTGCACTCTCAATCTTCATAAGAAATCTCGAAATGAAGGTTTCTGAGAGTAGAAAATTGTTTTGACCCAAGGCTTCATCTGTCTCTCGAATGGACTGCATAAGAGCAACAAAAAACAACACCACAAATATATACAAAATTTGAAATCATACATGTTCCAAGTAGAACATGCAGAGTGTGCAAAGCACTTAGGAGAAAAACAACCTAAACTACAACAAGACAATGTGCACAAACACTTAGCTTAGAAGGAATTAAGCTATCATGTACAAGGTGAGAACCTTCCTTCTAAGTAGCAATGTTTAAGATAGATTCCATTCACGGGATCTGCAACTCATCACCATCCAAAGTAGATAGTTGGAAAGCATTGCTACTTTTGGAACTTGTGACCATGTAAGGACCACTCCAAATGGCATCAAACTTGGAATTCCTTCCTAGTTTTGCTCGATCCGCATCCCATTTCAAATCTAGGTCTCCTTCTTAGAAGGTTCTTGTTCTTGCCTTCTTGTCAAAGCATATTTTGATTGAGGCCGATCCTTATCTATTGCTTGGAGTGCATGTTCTCCGATTTCTTCCAATTCTATCACTCCACATACCTGGTCTCCATCGGTTCAAATTCAAACATCTCTTGTTGCCTCACGAGATCCATTCTGATATGGCAACACTACCTCTTTCCCATAGACAAGTTTGAATGGAGAGTTTCCTGTAGATCTCTTAGGTGTTATCCTATCAACCCATAAGGCCGATTTGAGCTTTGTGTGCCAGGTTCTTTGATTTTCATCAAGATTTCTTCTGATGATCTTTAGCAGGTTCTTGTTTGTGGACTTAGCTTGGCCATTACCTTAAGGGTAATAGTTTGATGAAGTGCTCAAGTAAGTCCCATTCTTAATAACCCATCCTGTGATCTTGGAACCTATGAATGCCAATGCATTTTCTGATATAATGGTGGCTAGCACTCCAAATCTGGTCACTATCCCTTCATAGAAATCTAGTATACTAGACTCATTAGCTTCCTTGAGTGCCACTGCCTCGGTCCACTTGGTGAAATAATCTATTGTTGTCAGAATCCATTTGTGGCCTTGGCTTGAATTTGGATTGATGACTCCAATGAAGTCCAATCCCCATTGCATGAAAGGTTGGTCGACTGAAATTGGGTGCAATGGAAGTGCTGCTAGCTTTTCTTTGCCTTTGAAGAATGCACAATTCTTGCACCTTTTGATCCATGCATAACAATCACTAAACACTTTGGGCCAATAATAACCCACCTTCATGATCTTGAGTGCTATCACCCTTGGAGCAAAATGGCCTCCAACTGCTTCAACATGGAATTCTTGTAACACTCTCTCAACTTGATCTGTCTCAATGCATCTCAACAGAATGCCATTGATGTCTCTTTTGAACAAGACACCATCAATAAGAACATATGGGATGGCCTGTAGTCTGAAATGTCTCCTTTTTTCTTTACTCATCCCATGAGGACACATTCATGTTTGAAGGAAGTGCACCATGTCTTGAGTCCAACAAGGAGTAGGTACATCATCATTTCCTTCCTCTTGATTATCCTATGTAGAACAAAAACAACCTCCTTTTCACTGTTTGCTTCGTCTTGTTGACATGAGGCTAGTTGTTCACATAACCCCTTCCCATGGACCAGCTTAGTGACCTTGATCTCAATGTCATATTCCATGACACGAGTGATCCATCCTACATGTTTTTCATTCAGATCCTTGCTGAGAAGGAATTCTGTAACTCCCACATGGGAGACCAACAATTGGATTTTATTATTTGAAACCAGATGCTTAAAATTCTTTGATCCTCTGATTATTGTCAGGAATTTATTTTCTATAAAGGAGTATCTCACTTCATAGTCTTCTAGACCTTGACTAAAGAAAGCAATTGGTTGTTATGTATCTTCTTTGTTCTGTTGAACTAAGATTACAAAAATTGTGTCACTACTACTGAAGGCATACAATATGAATTCTTTAGAGAAATATGGATTCACGAGAGTTTGGGATTGTGATATAGCTTCTTTGATGGCCTCAAAGCTCACCTTTCCTTCAGTTGTCCACCTAAATGATAAGCTGTTCTTCAACATCAACGTTATTGGCTTAACAAGGGCAACAAAGTTTGGTACAAACCTGTGGACAAAATTGATTTTTCCCAAGAAGCTTTGAAGATCTTTCTTATGGCTTGGAAATGGCAATGCTCTTATTGCTTTAACTCTCTCCGGGTCCATTGCCAATCCTTCCTTTGATACAATATGGCCTAGAAGCTTGCCCTAATGGGCCAAGAATATGCATTTTTTAGGATTCAATGATACCCCATAACTCCTGCATCTTCAAAACACCTGCCTTAGGTGGAAAAGGTGGTCTGCTGCATTTTTGGAGAACGCAAAGAATGTCATCTAGATAGATTAGAACTATTTTGTTGATCAGCCCTTTGAATTCCATATCCATTTCCCTTTGAAAAGTGGCTCGACATTGGACAATCCAAATGGTATTTTTCTGTAGGCATAGGTGCCCCATTTGGTGGTGAAATCTATTTTGAATTGATCATCCTCTTTCATCATGATTTGGTTAGTTGTTTTGAATTGATCATCCTCTTTCATCATGATTTGGTTGTACCTTGAGTAGCCATCTAGGAGGGAGAATCTCTCTGATCCGGACACCACTTGTAAGATCTGCTCCATTGAAGGGAGTGGGTAATGATCTTTGAGAGAAAATATATTCAAGTCTCGAAAGTCTACACACAATCTAATCTCTCCATTATTCTTTCTCGATGGGACCAGTTTGTAACCCAGCTTGAGTGTTTGGTTGGAAATATTATACTTTTCTCTATCAGCTTGTTCAGCTCTTTCTTCATCAGAGGCTCAATGTGTGGATTGATTGGTCTCTGCTTTTGCTCGATGGGCTTAACAACTGGATCTAGTTTGATTGTGTGATGTGCTAGTTTTGGACTGAACCCTCTTAGGTCTTCATAGCTCCAAGAAAATACATGTATAAATTCTTGGCAAAGTTGTATGAATTCATAACTTTCTTGCTCGGTGGCCACTTTTCCAATTTGAAGTGTTTTTCCTTCTCCAACTGGGATTGACTCTAAATCTTCTCCTTTGATCTATATGTTAGCCTTCTCTTTTCTAAACTGATCATTAGGATTGAAGATAGACTCCAATGTCACTAAGCCTTTTGGAAGCTTGTTTGTATGTAGTGTCAGCATGTCTTATTTGATTCTCGTATTTCGCTCTAATCTGTTTTGATTTCTAGCTAAGAATTCAACTTCTTCTTGTAAAAAATTAATGATCTGTTGATCATTCTCAAACACCTGCCAACATGTGTTGTTATCTGGCATTGTTGGCCTCACAAATATATGGATATGTGGCTATTATTTATCTCTTTTGATGTTGTCGACCACATCAAATGTTGCTCCAACCGTTGCAATTCGATCAACAACTTTGTTCTCCTTCCTAGGTATGGACATAATGCTGAAGGCCTCAAAATCCTCCATGAGATCCCATAAACTACTCTCATAGTTCTTGAGCAGGTCATTCTTGACAACATTAAGTCCTCTAACTTGATTGGCAACCAAGACACTCGCTGTTACCAAACACTTGCAAGTTCTTGATTCCCAGCCTTCCTTTCCCAATGAATACCATGGACCAAAGCCTCATATTCAATAGTTTTATTTGAGCATGCAATCTGAAATCTAAAGGCTAAATAATATTTCATACCTTTGGGGGACACAATCATAGCTCCTCCTCTAGCTCCTTATCTACTCCTCGAGCCATCGAAGAACAATTTCCATACCTCATTGTCATCTTTATATTATGGTTTAATTAGGTTAGGAAGAGGATAATTTCTTCTTCATGTAGACAAGTAGACACCTAGCTCATATTCTTCCATCTCTTATAAGGGTCAAAATCATGTCTTTTGTCAGCCCACTCATCGAGAGTCAAGTCCGGAATACATCCCACCTGGTATCTCGCTTCACAAGTGCTGAGGAGGTCTTCTTGATCAAAAGCTAAGCAGTTGGCATTGATTGGGCTAGGCACATAAGATTCAATATGATAATCAGAAATGGGCTCAGATCTGATTGTGGCCTTTGCCCCATACCTTGTTCTAAAGAGCATGTGTGACCAATCAACAAACAAATAGCCTCCAATTTTGGCAGTGAAGTCCCTGGACAAACACAAAGCAAAATGTGGTGGCAAATCTATGATTGATACGTTCTACAAAACAGTCACATTGGGGTAGGCATGCAGAGTGAGGCTCATATCCTTGATGATTCCAACAGCTTGTCACCGATGCCCTATCTAATTGCACTACCCTCTAGAGACGACTTCATATTGGAGACCTGGGTTGATCGGCCTATTTTCTTGGGCATTACAAAACTACTTGCCCTAGAATCAATCATACAATTGTGCACCAATTTGTCTCCAATAATCAATGAAACATAGAATGGAGGAGGTCTCAGGTTCTTACCTTTTTGTTCTCTATGGTTTTCCCCATGTTGAGCCATATTTATAACCACTTTCTCTTGTTGGTTAGGGGTGTGATTTGAGCTTGACCAATTTTGTATAGCAGTCTACAATAGATCCCTCTACCCTGGAATGGCCAGTGACTCCCATAGTGAAATGTTCACACTTTTCCTCTTCATTTGCTCAATGATATTGAATGAGATATCCTTTTGCTGCCCCTTCCTAGGCACATTTTTTTCTTGCACATGGGTTGTTACAACCGGTGCTTGAGTGGATTTGGAAGGTGGCTTGGATTGGTTCTGCATGTTGGGAGTTATATTTGGAGCACCAAAACCTTGTGGAGTGATGGAAGGTTGAGGGTTACCTGAGTTTAGTGGTTGGCCTTCTCCAATATTTCTCTTTTTGGACCGTGTATTGGCAGCTACACTTTGAGAAGGGAACTGATTCATCCACAGAAGTCCTCAGCTTGCCAATTGACAAGCATAGTTTCACTTGGGGTCCCTCTTACTGAGCTCCTTGCTGCTGATCTCTTTCTTGGCTAGGTTCCTATGACACCATACTAGTTTGCACCATCAAGGCCTGATTTAGTGCACCATTAAAGCACATTGATTGGTTATGTGGCTGATTACATGGGAAACACCAATCATATTCCTGTGCCATATTGTTCTGTGCTAGAACCAATGCCCTTGATGTTGAAGCTGTGTTTGGATCATATGACTTGAAAGGTCTAGCAACTTTAGGTTGTCCTTAATTTTCGACCTAATTTGATCCGAGATGGTGGTTTTCATTGTTGATACGGGGTCTAGCTTGAGCATCTGAGCTCGAGGATGATACGGCCTAGAACTCTGAGCTTGCTACCTTTTGATGGTTACTAACTCATTCCCTAGGTTCTAAAGTTGTTTCATCACTTCCTGAAGCTCCTTTGAGGTGTTATATGATGAAGTGGAGGCTTCAGCTAAACTTTGACTCTTGGGGGTGGTTATAGGAGCTAATGTGAGTGTTTGGGTGGTACATGTGTTTCCTAACTTGGGGTAAAGGGGCATGGATGGCTTAGGGGTAAATTTGCGCACTGAATCAAAGGGTTCTCGCTCCCATGGAAAGGCTATAGGATGCGGTAAGGTTGTGCCCCCATTGATTGAATCATCAAAGAAATATATGAATTTAAAGCCCTAAGAAAGTATAAGAAGGCACCTTCATTAGTGGGTTTAACTACTATTGGAATCTTGTCCTGTGTCCCGTCATCACCAATCCTAAGCACTATGATAATTCTTCAGGGAACTCCTCGTGCTATGATTATTTACTAATGCACAGCCTTTAGTTTGGTGGATGTAATCTAGAAACAAAACAACAACATAACACAAGAATACCATCGACTATGATAAGATGGAATGATGACAAATCTGAAATATCAAAGTAAATTATAATATTAACATGAAATTACAATCTCACCCATGAGGTACTTCAAGTGTTATTGACTTCACTTGCCTTTCACCAAGACTATGGGAGAAACTTTACAATTACACCTCTTAATGGCTTCTTCAACACACCTTTAAACTTATGGCTTCCTTTGCACACTTCCTACAATATTTCTCACTACTTCTTTCTATGCTAAATGAGGGAGGTGGCCTCTCTATTTATAGAACTTGCAGCTTATCCATCTTATCTCTAAGATAGGATAAGAAATCCACTCAAGAATCATATTCCATACCTTAACTCTTATCTGTACA